>CM049307.1:53174369-54374369 GCA_026874595.1 Sipunculus nudus | reverse complement strand
TGTTGTAGAACAAGAAGTTATTTGTTCAATTTTCCGTTTACTGTCTCTTTTTGAGATCTGTTGCATTCTGCCTTGAATTAAGCTTTCATTTGTTTATATGCAATGAAATCTATATTCTGATTTGTACATCTAAATTTGTTTAAAGCTTCATACTTTTTCCTTTTTAACTTAGTACATGCCATATTGCACCATTCTGGTTGAGAAGTCTTCTTAGTATTCACTTTCTCTATTTTGACAAATGTTTTTTTTCTGCTATGAAGAGAATTAAGTTTCTTAATTGTACTGCTCCACTTTCTATGTCAGTCATTAAAGTTTTTTCTAAATTAACTATTTTATTAGTTACCTCATTGTCACTAAAGACATCATATACACCAGCTTTTATTTTTCCTGTACTGGGTCCAGTTTTCATATTTATCAACATTTTCTTCCAAAGTTACTGCAGTTTCAATTTCAAATTTAGTTATTACAGGAAAATTGTCTGACAGATCTTCGTTTAAAAATTCAAACATCTTAAAATTATGAAAGATATCAGAACTTACAATAATATAGTCTATTAGAGATGTGCCTTGTGCTGACATGTAATTCAAGATTTCCATGGTAATCTGGATGAATTCTACCATTCAAAGTATGTACATTTAAACTTGTACATAATTGCTGCAATGCAAATCCCCATTTATTTATAGTCTTATCTCTTGATTCTCTAGACAAACTGAAAGAATCACTGTTGTATGCATAAACATCAATATAATATAAATTGTCATCTTCTCGATAGTCCTTCAAGTTACCCATTCTATCGTTTAGATCCCCCAAAATAATAAAATTTACATCATCATATCTTGGCAGAAGTTCTCCTAAACTTTTTTGAAGAATGTTATACTATTTTTTTCTTATACATGATTATAAAATACAGAAGTTTCTGGAGCAATGTATACAGCAACCATTGCAATATCTTTATAAAACCCTAGCTTTTGACCACCCATAATAACAATAATCATATATCCCTGTAAGTAGTTATAACTTTTTTGACATATCTTAATAATGCATTTCTTAAGTAGACAAGCACTCCTCCACATTTTATATGAGAGCGTACATTAGAATACCCATTGTATTCGCAGACATCATTTAAATACTGATCAGCATGATTTGCCCAAGTCTCAGTTAAAATTATATCGTAATTAACAAAATATTCGTTAATGGCAGACGATTGAAAAGACCTGATATCATTTAAAATATCAATCTTTGAACAGACACGATATTTAAATCCATAATGTCAACCTTTTACTTTTCAACTTTCCCTTCGAAGGATCGATGGATTTATTTTCGCGATAATTCCCCTTTCACACTGATGTGTGTGTGTATAGTAAAATCTCGGAATTAAAGCCTCGTCTTAGCGAGGTCATATATAACGGAAAAAAAAAAAAAAAAAAAAAAAAAACGAAACGGGACCGTAAACAAGTGGTGGTTATTCTTAGGTCGTCGCTATTGAGAGATGGCCGATTAAGCAGTTCTACGGGTAATTCCGCTAAGACCCAAACAACAGACCAAAAAACAGGGGTTGAAATCCTGGCTATATTTGCTTCATTTGCTTATGTAGCTTAAGAAATGTTATTGTTTAATGTACACAGAGGTTAATTTCACGATATTTCATTTTTGCTGTTTTGCTAAGGTTTCTTTTACGCGATTTCAAGATAGACGTACGCTAAGTGTATAAAATTACATAAATGTTTCTTTAAAATATGAATATAATCCGAGGGTTGTCTTGTCACGTCATATTCCCGTCAAATACTAAAACAGGATCGGACTTCAGGTTCTTTTATTATGTCTCAAGTTTATGAGGAATTTCTGAGGATTGACATTCATACAAGCTTGGTTTTTGACAAAGAGAAGAGTCAAAGAGCTTAAAATACGGTTTTTTTTTACATTAAATAAAAAATGCAAAATGATATTTGAGTGGCATCAGTCTCCTGCAGACAGTTCCCGGATTACATAAGCCCGTATCCTCAGAGGCATCACACAAGGCAGGCAGGTAGACAAAACAAACAGACCACAGCCTGTAAAAATTAAACAATCCATGCACTGTTATCCCAAGAGATTAACAATTCTGTTTCGGTCACTTTTATTGATCGCTTTTGGATCTTTACCTAAATTCTATCACAGTCGCTCGAATCCCTATTTGTCGATGTTTTTTATCGAGAAATGGCCGAAACTGTGCACTATAAAGGAGTATATAGTAGTGCCTTACACCAGTCATGCAAGCCGAGAATTTGGAAAACGCCGATCTGGTTGATATCACTCCTGCCTGCACAAGAATTCCCCTCGTTCTTAAGCAGTCACCGTTGTCTTTCTGAGGAAAACTACCTTATATACTAAACTACCCGATCAACAATATTTTGTTTCACGATTTACGGAAATTATCCACCTGTGATAAGCCCCGAGAACATTCTCCTGGCTGGATCAGCGATACCATTGTAAACCTTGCCCTTGGCTATCCCGGGCTGAATATTATTCATGGTTCTACCATAATTAATACATTGTTTGCAGGAGTTTCAATTAAATATAATATGTACCCTGTCTCCGATAATAAATGACAGTGAAAATAAATGATCAATCAATTTTTGACAGAATACCAACGGACTAAAAACGCGACCCCAATTCAAACCGACATTTGTAATTAAATACACGTGTTTCATACACCAGCAGTCAAGATTTATTTATTGACAGATAAAGGTAAGCGTGGCTTAAGATCTCATGAAAGTGCTTACTTGGTAAGATACAATGGCACAAAATCTAATGAATGATATTGTCTTAAACTTGATTATTGACCTAAAAGCCCTTGCATCGATCAGCTGGTTTGTCCACGTACGGAGATAGCATGTATCACTAAAGAGGCGTAATATGCATTGTTTCTACCCATTTCCCCCTGAAATAGGGATTCGACTGTGGTTCTATATACTTTGATATTCAGCGAAATAAAAAAAATACTTAAGTCAGGCTATAGATCTTGTGAGGGGGTACCACTTGACTCCCTATGTAACGATTAATTAAGGTCCATATTCTTCAGTCTGATCTCAGTTTATATAGAGAAGCAGAAGGACATGTAAGAATACTTTAGTATATAGTATACAGCTGAACTTAAGGAATACAGTTGGGACTTTAGAAATGCAGGTAAGACTGAAATACCAGTTAAACTACAGGGTCTTTACATTCAAACATCCAGTATTACCATATACTGAGCTGCATTCATTTAGGTTTTCTTTGGTTTTAAAGCAGTACATGCATAAAGGCTTACCACATACATCAACTAAATGGCCATGTCAGTATCCCCTTTCACAGATCAAAAGTTCGCCACCAGGTGTACCAGAAGTAAGCCAGTTCATACATACACTGTCTGGTAAAAATATGCTGTAACTTGGCAAATAAAATGTCAGTGTTTTAGTTTTGTGGTGTTTTCAATAGTTCATGAAATAGCTGGTCTCCCTTGATATCATAGTAGAGGATCCCTTCAATTCTAAATAATGCATGATGGTCTGGGAATCATAAACATAATTTGCTGCCAGATGGAAACAGTACCATTTCAGTGGTTTCCCTTTAGCGACACTGAATCATATTTGCTTTACCGACTGGGCCAGCCTTTGTTAAACTCTGTGATAATAACTGACCGGATTTGACCTCTCTTTTTTTTTGGATGAACACAACTCCTGGGATAATGCCAGCCATGAAACACAGAGGCCAAAAAATGCGCGCTAATGCGGACTGTGCCGCCCCCTGGTGGCCGCCGCTAAAACTACCATCTGGGTTCCATATCTGCGTCTCCCCCCCGAGTGAAACAAAAACCGACATTAAACTCCGACACACATCGGACGCTGCCTGCTGACACCTTGCGGAATAATTTTGAAATAATATTTATAGGAGACATTATTGCAGTATTTCTTTCACTCATTTTTAGAAACAATATTATATTTCATTCCTTAGAGACTTGTAAGTTTATGTCATTTTTAGGTATCGAATGTATCTTCTACAGGACGTCAGTGTTAGTCGATAAAAATTAAATCGTGTGATGCCATTTTATTATAAAATTAAAGTGACAATCAGGCCCGGAGCACTTAAAAATTTTTAAATGTTACATTTTCAGACTTATATTACATTATACAACAAAATATTTCATATCATTTTAAATTATAGTAAAGAGCAATCCATATTAAGATGGTTTATAAACAATTCGCAATTCTCCGGATCAAACAAGTGCAGTACAGCTTGGTCGCTCTGCCGTCCACGTGACCAATGGAACCTCGGGTCTGTGTATTAAACAGCTAGTAAGTAAAAGACACAGAAGCCTATCTGGGCCAACCGGGAAACTTCCTAGCCGCTTCATCACCCTGTCCATATATGTTTTGTGTAAATGAACAGCCTCACCTTTCCGAATAATAGCATAGCGCAGTGGCGGATCGGGGGGGGGGGGGGGGGGGGCCGTTCAGCTGAAACATCTCTCATTTATATTTCTTTTATTTCTTTTCCCATTTATTCGCAATTAATTTTCATTAATTATCCAATGTTTCTTACTTTCCAGTTCATCAGTTGAGGATATTTATGAACAGCTTTGTGATTTACTTCATATTAAGACAGCATCCAAATATTTATATAACGAGAGAAGGAGTCTTTCCGTTAATTCACTGCGCTGAATTGGAATTGACATCGAGGCAACCCCGTAAATGCATTCTCAAAATCATTTAAGAGAACTGTAGTGAAGGAACAGAAGCTTATATTTTATGTGACAGGTGTCTCAAATTTCCTCTTTACATTGCATATTTTAAAGAAATCAATATAGGAGGGTTTGTCCCTCTGCTATGTACCTATAGTTCAGTTCAAGGAAAACCTGTTGAAATAGGAGAAATATAAAATATATACATGTATATCTATTTAATTTACATAACAACATTTTATGAACCTAGCTTTAATATAACCATCAGTCACTAACAAAAATTAGCGTCCCCCGGTTCTCGAATTTCTGGATCCGCCACTGTAGCGGAAAACAACAGTAATAGGAATTGTTGATGTAACGAAAATCGCCTGTAGGTAGGAAGGTGTCCACGAGGGGTCGCTAGAAAACACTGACGAGTACTAGTCACCCCCGAATTACGCCAAGAAACTTTATAAAAATAGGAAGCGTAAACTCAGGTCGGGACGTAGGTTCATAGACTTTTTAAAGATTAACTTATAACCAAAGAAAAAATATATATACAGTATCGTCGTGCAAAGGTTTGACACCAACGATAGTTTAAACGGGTCTGACCCGCGCTCACCACTGTCATACGTAAATAGGCAACGTCACTATGGTCCATGCTGACGAAACTATTGAACAAGCGCTAGTCATGCGCAAACGATACCTTGTCGTATTGGAATCCGCAGCAAAGGATAAAGCTATCTTTTCTAAAGACCCTTCTTCCAGATTCTGTTGCTGACTGTTTTGTCGTCCCCTTTAACAAAGGCTCTCTGTCTTTCGATGACGTCGTAATTACTTATCAGTTCTGAAATACCAAAATGAATTACCTTGGCAAAATCAAATAAAATATCCCATTCTTCAGAGAATCACATTACAAATAAAAAAAGTACGAAAAACCACGAAAGAAATAAACGACAAATCATATATTGAATTATTTATATATGTGCATGGGCGTTGTAACCCAAGAGTGTTTTCCCGGCTTCTTCTCTGTCACTGCGTGTCCAGTCATGGATTCTGTCATTGTGGTATGCTAACGTCGTAATTCTCCGGCCTTAAGAAACCATGACTGATTAATTATGCATAAGCATTTAACATACATTCTAATACCACAATCTTTCGTCTAACTATATTCCAAGTCTCATGTCCGAATTAAGGCGATATAAGAATATACCACTACACTGTTAAATTAATTGATTGTTACGGAACTGAAAGGGTAATATGGTATAGTATATGGTATATATGGTATCGTTTGGTGAAAATGAGATATAACGCTCTTGACTGAATTCACTGATAGCTCTGTAGCTATATATTACGGAATTGTGCACAATCTTTTTCAAGAAATGGTTCCTGTGGCTGTGACCTTCGACCTCGTGACCTCAAAATTGATAGGAATCTTCATCTTTAGGCGGGTGAACCTTATGTGCAAGATGGGAGGTTTTGGTTTGACAGTTTTGCTCAAAATGGGCCCACAACCTTTTTCATAAACTTGGTCGTGTGGCCTTGACCTTTGACCTCGTTACCTAAAAATCAATAGGGTTCTTTATCCCTGACTTGGTGGGCCATATGTGAAGATGGAAGGTTTTGGTAAAATGGTTTGACTTAAAATGGATCTACTAGCTTTTTTCAAGAAGTGGGTGCTGTGGCTTGACCTTTGACTCCGTGACCTCAAAAATCAATAGGGTTGTTTCGTCTGTCAGTGGGGCAGCCACAGGTGCAAGATGAAAGGTTTTGGTCTAACGGTTTGGTTTAAAACTTGTCAACAGCCTTTTTCAAGAAGTGGGTCTTATGGCCCTGAACTTTGACCTCGTGACTTCAAAATCGATAGGGTTCTTCATCCGTGGGTGGGTGAGCCATATATGCGAGATGAAAGGTTTTGGTCAAACCGTTTGGCTTGAAATCGATCCACAAGCCGATTCCGGACGGAAGGGCAGACAGACGGACAGGCGGGCGGGCTTGCGGACAGACGGACAGTCGGATACACGAACGGAGGCGTTACTATATCCCTTTTGCACTATCGTTGTGGGGGGGGGGTTAATAGGTATTATTGTCCATATACTGGCGCCAAGTCACTCCAGATAAAGTTTTAAAATTGGGTATTTGGTTTGCATAAAGAGGATTTACAGGATGTTTGCTCCATTAAAATGTTTAGAAAGACTGAATCGCTACACCAGAGGGGATCGAGCACTGTAGTTTGGTCCAATCAGACGAGACCCTGTGCTCGAAGACAAAACGGTTTACCAGCCAAGCGAGGAATACACGCAGCCAATGTTGTTCATTTCGTTTTGAGTGAAAGTTCATCGTCCCGGCAACCGTTTGAACAGGCTACAAGCTCGGAGAGAATGGCCCTCACGTGGTTTTCACAGGTCCTTGTGTACATAGGATGCCCGGCCGGTGAGCTGTTATTCAAACGAAATGAAACAACATATGTTCCGTGCACACCTCGCTGGCTGGTTTCCGTTTTCCTGGCAATACATGGATACGCTAACATAGTCGTAATGTCATAATCGAATCGGAGCAATCAATATTCGACTATTTTTTACTAAGAGTACCCACTTGAGTGCACTTAAAGCGCACTTGAAGCGCAGCTATGGGCGGAGCCATGATGCCTTTCGGTTGTTTTTTAACTAACATTTGGTTGGCAGTCAGGCTACAACCCACCACCTAGTGTCTAAATGTATCATAAACGGTCAAACCAGGCAGTGGGAAAATCAGTAGCTTCTTTAGAAGCGCAAGATTTCCGCTGCCTCGGGAGCGTAATGGAGGGGAGGGGGGGGGGGGGGGGGGGCAGGTTTTCACTTCCTGGACCATGAGCTATAACCGTTTGAATTAGAAACTTCTAACGTTAGGTCAAGGAAGATTATAGCTTAATCTCATTGAATACATTAAATTAGTCATGGTGACTTTATATTCTGTGAGTTATTGGTCGAAAACATGATTTTGAGCACCAAGAGATTCACACAGGCCACAAATCTTTATTGCTTGAACTAAAAACGTCTTACTTAATGCAAAGGGGTGTTCATGTACAGTCTACTTGGAAACCTGAAATTAGATCACTGTAGTCAATATCCTGCAAGAGTTTCCAAATTGTGATTCACTCGAAAGGGAAAGTATCGTGAAAAACAAATCCATCAGGAATAAAACAGTCCATCTACACTGACGAACAGCCATTTATATCCTGTAGTCTCACTTAGTTTGAATGTCATTAACGTTATCCATGCCTGTGAAATTGGAAGATCAGAGGCGAATATAGATCTTATGTTATGGACTGTTTTCTTATATTATCCCTTACTTTAAAAAATATATGACCTACCTATTACGAACAGGATGTATACTCGTTCCATGCTCCTATTGATCCTTTTTCCAATTTTTCCGTGAATTTTAATTGATAGGTATAATAATGGATATGTTCTGTGAAGTTTACAGTGCGGTGAGGCCATGGCGAAAATTAAGGCTTCGCGAAAGTCAGAATGGCAAAATTTAAAAAGTTAGAATTGCAAAAATATAGATATATACTCGTAAATTTTAAGTCAACCACTGTATATTTGAGTAATCCACATAAGGTCCAAGAAATATAACAAAATGGTAAAGATCCTGTTATATTTATATTTAATATTATTTATCCTTCACAAACTTTTCTGTAAAGTCTGACAATCATATTTCACAGCTCTATATATATATATATATATATATATATATATATATATATATATATATATATATATATATATAGATGATAATGTTTATTTCAGACTGAAAGAGTCCATATGTGTTGTACATAGAATGGAGTAAAGATGAAAAATATTACAAATGCTATACATTTTACATATGTATACACATGTGAAATCTATACATCACACACACATACATACACACACACACACACACATATATATATATATATATACATATATATTCATCAACCGAATGATGAATCTTAGTTTCCTCGGGACAACTGTATGTACAAAATTAGCCACGTTATTAATGATTTCGAATGTCATAATTTATCCCTGGGATCATAAAGATGCTGGTAAGCTCAAATGAATCCAATTAACCAAACTAGTGTGAAAGCAAATTTATGTAACCAGTAAGCATCAGATTCAAGCGACAGGTGGCAGTTACAGCGTGTAATGTGAAAAATTGTGTCATCGCAAAGAGCGCTCTCGCGTGTTCTCGTGGCGTTCTTCAAAGGGTATAAAACATGGAACAATACAGTCACTGTTCAGGCATATTATGTATGTGACGGATGTTTTTCCTCTTTTTGATATTAATTATTATGATATAAGAGTGCCGTGTCACGCGTTCTATTTACGTACTGTGTGAATCTGAATCGCGTGCGTTCCTGGTCTACAAATAAGTTCGTCTATTTATCAGTAACGCCTGGATTAACAAGTATGACAAGCCCGCATGTTAAAGCATACTGTGTTTGTGTGATTTCCACTTACTGTCGTATTGGCATGAGGATGGGGTCATCCCTCTGTTCACTGGTTGTTGGCCTCCGCCAGAAATGTTTACTTTCATCCACGTTTTTAAAGGGTGTGTTTTTGCGTGTGGGGTGTGTCTTTATGTGTGATTGTCTGCATCATAACCCGCGCAATCATGAACGGAATCTCTTGAAATTTCAGGGATTTTCGGAAATGGGACGTTTTAGAAGTCATTAGATAATAATGTGGATCCGGCCCATAATCCGGATTTGGGAACGTCATGAAGAAATATTCACAATTGTACAGTCACTTGAGCACGAATGAACCAGGCAATATGGGCCGATAAAGTGAATGCCATCCGACAATTAGGAACCCCAAATTGCGGAGGCTTGCATTCCTCAGAATGCAGATTTCTAGTTACCGAGTGCATTGATTCTACATGCATGTGCTGAATTACAGGAATGTTACTACATTACTTCATCATTACCTCATGTTTCAAGTTGAATGTTTGTTTTTCTATACACAAATTTTATTAGGAACCAGCTTGCGCACGTGTATGTTCAGGAAATATCTATGCAAACGTTATCATGCATGGAGTGACATACCTGTCCACCAAGTTGTGTATGTGTATGTGTGTGACATACCTGTCCACCAAGTTGTGTATGTGTATGTGTGTGCGGGCGCACTGTTTTGCCAACAGATATCCCACACCAACACCCCCATACCCCCGCGGCACGCCTCATCCTGTAAATTCTGGCTGCCCATTTAATTACATGTAGTTCCAAGATGTATTTGTTGGTCCCTCCACTGAAGTCAACATAAAATATCCTTAATTAATTATGCAAATGATGTTGAGTATAGGGACACGAGCAATTGTTTTGCTGGAAAAGACGTCTTTTTCCTTTTTATTATAATTTTAAAGTAAAGTTGCTGACCCGAATTCCGTAAGTTAAAAAAAGTATCTCACTGCATGCAAACATCGATGAAATATTTAATACATGCACATGAAATCATCTCAACATATAAAGATTAACCATAATTAGCAATTTGCAAAATGCGAGACAGAATAAGTTGTTAATAACTGGTTACATAGTTTTATTTAGCTATCGCGATTAATCAGACATTAGTTATGTGCATGTGTCAAATGCTGAGTTATTGAGTCGCCTTTGCATTATTTATTATCAATCGTTAGATAGCCCATTTTGTTGCCTAGCAGCAGCTGGACAGAGAGTGACGGCAGTCCACGGTCCCTTTGTGACCTTCAATGGATTGATTACACGGTGTTTGGTACCATGGTAACGCGCCCCCGTCGTTCACGTAGAAATATTACGACTGCATGGGCATATATAGACCGGTATTCTGCAGTGTTAATACCGGTGCGCCATACATATAAACATATTAATTAACTAGAGCTGAGGGCTTATAAATTATTTTGGTTGCTTTTGTGTTCACGAGGATTACAAACTTTGCGATATTCGCGAGAGTGAGGTTATCGTGAAAATAAATCCTTCATGCATAAGAGGTTCAATTGTCGTAGGCAATTCAAAAGACAAAGGATTGCTGTCATAAACAAGGGCCTAGAGGCACAAATAGTGCCCCACCTTATGATTAACTGGGAAAGTGTGGCATCAGTGATGAGACGGGACGGACGGACGGAAGGATGAATGGACGAACGGACGCACGGACGGACAGACGCGACCGTGTTAGCAGTCTTTCCTCCTTACGGTATTGGACTAATAATAACAGACGTTGCATGTTACCTATTTAATTGATTGTTGTTACAAATGATATCGTGTTTTTTTTATATTATCTGGGAATAATGAACATTACTCTTTACTCGCTCGCTGTTCACTTGGGTCTGGTCAATTCATCCGATTCTGCGTACACATTATTTATGTAATCAATTTATACAATCTTTTACAAATTTATTATTTGACAAATTATTGTTTGATGAGATCACAAAAATGGAACTCTCGCGAAACAAATGAAAAATTATAAAATTACGAAACTTTAACCTCGCGAATATGAAGAAAACCCAGTATTTATCCCTGTGTATCGCCAAAAAGTTGTCGATCCAATTCGATTATCGATTATTCCCTTTCGATTCGATTCGGTTTTCGATCCGATCATTAGCAAACAGTAATATTCAGTCAGTGTGGTATCTACAAAACTTTTTTCTTCACAACAGGTACGGTTATTTTGGGGTTAATTTGCGACCTGGACTGTCGAGGGGTAAAACGCTCGGCTCTCTCCGCTGGCGACCCGGGTTCGATCTCCGGTGTGGTTATGAGAGTGGGTTGTAGTTGCCTATCCAAGGCCGGCGGTCTTCTCCGGGTTCTCCGGTTTCCTCCACCAATACAGACCACCGATTGCTATCATCCCATCATCGGGTCCATCATCCCATCATCGGTACCATGGAGAGTGTTTTGATTAGATATAATAGCAATTTATACGGTCCATTAAAATAAATAAGTTTCTTTTTAAGTATAAGTATAAGTTATAAGTTATGAGCAGTATAATATACCTAATTAACGTGCACTGTCATTGCTCCGTTTATGATTCTTGCATTGGTCTGGGGAAAATGTTGTGTTTGCAGGCGGACACACAGTATTTAACACAGAAATATTTGTTGACATTAAAACTTCTATAGAAGAAATTCAAATGTAATATTTAAGTTTATGCGGGTCAGTGTGTCCCGCAACATGTGACAATTTTTGGACGTGTTAGTTACACCATTGGCCTTTGCACTCATTCTCTACAGGAAGCTCTCAAGTGGCCTGTATTTAGAGGTGCCGTGGCACGAAGGGTTCAAGGCTGTTCTTTGCCAGTGTCGTCAATTTATCTTTCAGGGATGGGGGGGGGGGGGGGAGGAGTGATCACTCTCTCTCCTACACACATACACACGCATATCTATTCGATCACTGAGTGTGTGTATCCTTTATAGCGTCTAGCACATTTCAAATATTTTTAAATAATCACATTTCAAATATACTTCAACGAAGTATACCTTTTAGAAAATTAGGTATTACGTTTCCAGGGTAGGTTAATTCTAAACCAGGTCTAGATATAATATTCCATAATAAACTAATAAATGGAATTAAAGTCTATAGTTCTAATTATTAATATGTATTATTTGCAATATATAAATATTTATATTCTCTGAATAGTGGGGGGGGGGGGGTTATTACATTGAACACCCCCCCCCCTGCCAAAAAGTTTATACCCCCAATCCCCTCTATTTTCACGCCCTTGTTCTTTGCTGTCCGGTTCTTTCTCCCAATGCCTTAACTGCATGGACACTGCATGCAGTCCACCATTACTTTAATTGTCTGGTGGCCCGAAATGTCCGGACTCTTCACAATGAAAACGAAACTGATTTAGGAGGCCCCACTAACATGCATGATTTTACACTGTTTGGCAAATTTGCTAAACACGTTTCGTCTTACGAGATTTGCATACGCGAGTAAACATACTCCAAAAGTAACTTAACATGAGTAAAAGTACTGATTTATATGGCCTTATATGAGTGGTCAGGCCAAAGTATATTTGGTGTAAATAACTCGATTTTAATAGTGTATTATATCACGTGGCATATTTTATAAATTTATATTTTACCTACCTATTTTCATACTTAGGATTTGAATCCATTGGCTCCTTAACAGTTGAAAACAAATCGATAAAACGGGTACTCTACCCGAAGAGGCAAAACTGCGGCGTAGAAACCCCTAGTTATTGCTTGAACGGTGTAACGGGTATGGATGGATGGTTGGGCAAGTGTATAAGTTTCCAATGTGAAACGGAAGTTTTTATTGCATTGATCGACTAAATACATCCATCATGACAAACCCACCAGACACTACTTCTCATCTATAAGGCGTTTTCCATTGACTGTCAAAGAAAAACCTCTATAATCCGAGTCCAAGTCCAATGCAAATCTCCTCTGTAAAAGACCTTTCAAATGGGAGTTTTAGATTAACATATGTATTTTCATGTCAGTTGACATATGGGTGGGGTTTTACTTGAATGTTTAATAATATTAATGGCTCCCGATGCAGAGCTGCCTTAAAGCTTGATACATGTATCCTTTCTTTGGTAATAATTATACTGTCGGTATAGTTTATCGGAGTCCGAGTACAAGTCCAAGTCCACGACCTTACCTTAAAGTCCAAGTCCCAGTATCTGAAAAGGTGGACTGGTGTTCTACATCACGTTATATTATAGAGGACGCCTTTCCTTTAAATTGACAGACTGTCAACGACGCCTGCTGAAATCAAACGGATTTCTGAATTCATGTTCGCTATTTTAAATGTTATGTATATGGTAGAAACCACGTGAAAAAGTGAATGTATGTGCATGTGAAAATTTACTTCAAAGTTGCAAATGTTAATATAATGTTAATATTTAAATTAAATGACGAAAGTTTACTTTTGTTACAGTTTAAATATATATATATATATATATATATATATATATATATATATATATATATATATATATATATATATATATATATATATACACGAGATCCGGCATACTCCAAGTGGTGTAGACTGGAAAGTACAGGTCCAGTTCTATATGTTGCGTGTAAGGGTTGCATCATTGTATGTTCCATAAGTTTTAACTTAAACTAAGACAACTTAAAATAAATCTTCCAATAATTTTAAAATGCGTAAAGGTTCCCCACTCACTCCACGCCTAAGAACCCTGTTAGGTTCTTCATCGAATCATTGTAGAAGGTCTTTATGGAACTTAAAGGGTTCCACGGAGGAACCCAATGAGGGTTCCAGAATGAACCATGCATTAAAGGTTCTAGCTGGAACCGTCAAAGGTTCCAAACTCAGTTCACATTGAAGAACCTAAAAGGATTCTAGTCTTTTCCCAGCTGTTCTGTATGAGACTATGAGTTTGCTATTTATACTGTGTATACACGAAATATGCCATCAAGTACGCCACCTGTGGATGGAGCATCCAAGTACACCTCCTTTTATCTTTCACCTACAGTTCAGGTCCAACGCCTATAATACAATGTAGAAAATGCTCTTTAAGGTCATGTTGGTTACACTTGAATGATGAATGATTGAGGGGTCAAAGCTATAAGGTTATATGAGGCGGCACATATGATATACCACCTATGTGGGTCTAGCTGGTTGTTTTTTAAGTCACATCCCTAGTTCTAGTCATACCCCTGTTCAAAGTTCACTGTTTGTCAAAGTTTATCATAATTGTGTCGCTTCTTACTTTACAATTACTTGCATGGGGACTTAAAAATACCTTAGGCATAGCAAATGTTTCTCGTCGGATAAGCGGTAACAACTGGTATGATGCAGGCCGGCGAAGGTCCATGCAGAAATTAAGGAGGGGGGTCAAAGAAGATCTTTAAAGGCGTGTCGAGGGTAGTACCCTTTCAAAAATGCGAAACCCGAAATCATAGGCAATGTACAGTGAGCAGAATACAAACCTTCGTTTAATTTCGGACACATCATGTTATTTTGGACACATATTAATCTAATAGAAAATGTATGTATTAAAAGCACCAAGGTCAACCTTTTATAAATGCCTGACACGTATAGCTCTATACATTCAAAGGGTCAAATACTTTATTACCATCACAGATCATCATAGGTGTCAATACAGAAGGGATGGGGGTATATATCCCCCTTACCACAAACACTTTTTAGCGGGGGGGGGGGGTGGTTAATGTAATCATCCCCCTGCTCTTCAATAATAATGTTTATATATAGGATATGAAATATATTCATAATTAGAATAACAAATTTTGGTTCCATTTCTGTATAAAGGTAACCTATACGGAAAACATAAAACCTAATTTTAAAATGTGTCAAACAGACAAACGTTGTGCATATATATATATATATGTGTGTGTGTGTGTGTGTGTGTGTGTGAGAGAGAGAGAGAGAGAGGGTGTGTGTGTGTGTGTGTGTTTTTAAATAAGTTGTCCCAACTTTGACTACCCTCCCAATCCGAGTCATCCCCCCACCCTTGAAGTAAATTGACGCCGCTGCAAATCATAACCCTGCAGGGTTTCTTCTAGCTTAATTCCCCGTGGATCCCGGGTATCAGGGTATTCAACACATTTGAGGCTTAAATGAATATGCGCACATGCACAAATTGCATGACGGTCGACTGTCTTAACTACATGACACAGAGAAATAAAAATTCAACTTAAAAGTGACCACAATTTTCACTCTATATATACACAATGGGGTTTCCCTTCTGTATATACGCATGTTGTGCATGGCTAACAATCACCTATTGGAGTTAATATCCCTGGTCTAAACCAACGCACGGGGTCAAAGGCTTTATTACACTCTACAAAAATTATATTCCAAAGTTTAACCTCGCTATTGAATCTAGTGAGTCTAATATGTGACATATATAAATCCAGGTTTCTGATCCGACTGAAAGAATAACTGTAACCTAATTTTCCACGTGGTATTTTGGAGCGCCATCTGTAAATTTGCTTGAACTTGCAAAGCATCTTGTGTCAATCTATCTGTCCCGGTGTAATCTTAGTTTCTGAATATTTTATATATTACTAGCGTATAATTTTCGTGATTATGGTCCCGGTGTAATCTTAGTTTCTGAATATTTTATATATTACTAGCGTATAATTTTTGTGATTATGGTTTAAATAAGATGTTTGTTAATGGCGTGAAACCGTCATGTAATTGCTTACATGCACGAATATTCGCACGCACAGAGAGAGAGAGTTGCATTGGGGGTGGGCGGAATTAATCAATAGTGCAAATCAAGGTATTAATAATAGATCAGCTCTATATTGTTTATTTATTACTGTTAACTACAGGCTGATCCAATATCCCTGTAAAGCGGGCAAAATTCAAGGTTGGCAAAAATACCAAAGGTATTGATATTACGTGAGTATGTTTACATTATACCTATATAAATTTTTTTAAACTGAGACGACATTATATGACAACCGTTCACTTTCCCTGTCACCGAGAATATCAGCAAATATGAAAGCTGAAAAAAAGATGTCGATAATCCGATTTCCACCCTCCAGGTGGAAGCCCGTGCTTGTCTCGGGCCGAACTAAGTGCGCGTTATCGATTGGTCACCTTCTACAGCCTGGCGGTACCGTCGTATCTTATCTATACAGACTGTGTAGTTATCAATAGAGGCCCTCCATTCCTACCGCAAACATTAACGCTGAACCATGAACAGATAAAACGAGGATAAAAGAGCGTGGATGAATTAAGGTCTTTTCGAAATATTAACAATAATTTATCTTTTTACCTATCATTATGAGATAATTAAGTTCTGACTAATGTTTCTCGCTGATCTTTTTTTCCGGTGCTTTATCGAAAGAGAAAGGTATAATATACCACATGCATGGTGGCAGCTCTGACCTATAAAATTTTTATCAAATTGATTCAAATATACTGGGGTCGTGCTTTACGACAACCGTATGTCGGGCATAATTATCGGGCCGGGGTTATGAACATTTTCTGCAAGTGTGAAAAGGGTATTTGGGTGATAATCGTGCGTCGCAACCGGTCGACCAAGTGCTCTGATGTTTCAATATTTTAGCATACAACCCTATGTCGCAAGCTTATAAACGTGGTCCAAATCTTGACACATCAGACTTTTTTTCATGTCACATCAGGTCGTGTTAACAGCATTATCGAGCGAGAGTCGTGTATCTTGGATCTGATTATACCTCCCCCAGATGGGGAGAGGTATTAAAGTTCAACCTCCGTTTGTTTTCCAGCAAATTTACGCAAATAGAACTGAACAGAAATTGTTGAATAAAATAAAATAGAATATTTTTTTATATTCTTTATAATTCTTGTACAGCTGTTCTCAGAATAATCCCAGTTACTTCAAATGCATCACAAAGTACTTTATTTTAACATAATTTAATATTTTTGGTTGAGGTAACTTCCTCCGATGTTTAATGCTGGCTTAATTAAGTTCTTTGTACCCGTGTATTTGTACCTGTGTACAGAAACCTGATTGTCTTTCCCATTCCTGCATAATAACACCGAGAAACCCCTGAAAGGAGCATTCGTTTGTTAGTGAAACACGGTTGCGGGGTAGACAAGCCTGCGGAGCGCTCAACCTGGGTAAGGGTAAAGAATGAAAAATCTCCCTACTCCTCGGCTGAGATTCGAACTCACGACCTCTTATCTAGGCCTTGGGTTCTGTGCTTTACCCCTTAAGCCGGTAATCACTAGGCAAAACGTAGTCTAGTCAGTTCGTAGTCGTCGCATTTTATGATACAAGTAGCATTATGACCATACAATATCAATCACCAGACCGGAGCAGAGATCCTTATAAATGATAATAGAATTTTGCATTTCGTCCTCAAAATCATTTATTACGATTAATATAATTAAAATATGGCATATGCCGAGCCTATATTCTGGCAAAAGAAAGAGTTTCTTCTACAAAAAGGACGTTGTGTACTGGCGGCATATCAATATGCACTCCTCACACCGTCGTTTGCCTTTGCTCTAACGAGCAGAGCTCACCTATGATCCAACTATAGGATTAACTGTGACGTACACCTTTCTGTATAGCACATACCAAAGTTTGATTTGGATCTTGACGGAGGTAAATTTGTGGTTTCTGACTACTCTCTAGTTTTCATCTGCATGGACTTTGATCAGTTTTGAAAGTAGCCTAACAAAGGACGACAATAACTAGAATATTTTCCCATAATAAGTATTTTTAAAGTTATGATTTTTTTCATTTCTGGGTATTGATTTAACCCATGTATTGGTAAAATTAATCTCTATAAGCCTGAAGGGCACATGTTCCAGCGTAATGAAACCAGTTATAATATCAGTTAATCGATCAAGTACGGTTGACCGCATTAACGCTATCACAAGAAGTGATCACGATGTAAACCGGAAAACCCTGACACCATGGACTTTGTCCAATACAGAAATCAAGTAGGGGCAGGGTGATGCACGTGGATGCATGTGGTGTTACTAATATATGACAGCGTCCCCCCCCCCCCTCTCTGTCTGTCTGTCTCTCTCTCTCTCTTTCACATACATATACATAAACATACATTCCTAGTACATGAAATGGGCAAAAATGCTGTCCATTTCATGAAATTGAAGGATAACTGACATGTTGCCCATTATGAAATGGGCACATTTAAAACCGAGAATTTCTGCTGGATTCTGGCCACGAATATGTCATTTTAGCAATATTAACATTTGAAAATATCTATTTATTTGATTATTCAATAGTAACAATGGGAATCAATCTGCAAGAATTTATATACAACTACTCCTTTTAATTATAAGGAATAATAGGAAATTCTTGAGTTCTTTATTTAGAAAAAAACTTAATGATCAGTCAGAGGATTATTGTCTCACAATATATTTTTAACGGTTGATGTACTGTAATAATGTTTATAATATTTTATGTTTCCAACATCAGAGAAAACATACCAATAACACCATGATCGATATTGAATGATGGGATGTATATATATATATATATATATATATATGTTACGCCCAAAATGTGAAATTTCATTTCATATCATGAAACGGACAAAGTCACAAATTCTGCTTGTCTATTTCATGAAATGAGCAACTTAACAACCGGCAATATATTTTTCAGTTCTGTAAGGTAAAAAGGAGCATTTGAAGGAATCCTCGTGACTAATTGAATGAGTAAATGCCATGTGGGACACCCTAGCCTATTTTGATGGATTGTATTTGATAAAGTGAAAAAAATTCATATGTATTTGCAGCTTACATTTTACAAGTATAGTTATATGTATATATTTATATAAATCTAGTTTTCAATTATTAATATATAAATGTACATAATAATTACTAAGCTTTATATTATATTATTTATTTAATACCAATTACATTTATTTATTTTAGTACATGAAATATGAGTAACTGGTATTGGTAAGTTTCATTTATCTCATAGCTATGGCCCAGTTATCACTTAATTAATGTAACCTTCAAAGTACTCTTTGTACTCATTAACTGACACCAATGAGTCAGTAATGAGTTCGTGCTTTGTAGGTTGGTTTGTTTCAACTGCTTGATAAAAGTTGATTTTATTAGAGTTGATCTTTGTAAATCAAAGGATTATTTCTTAACTGTTGGTCAAAATGGTGACATTTGAGTCAGAAGTACACCATGCTTGTCCAATTATTTTCAAATGATTTGCCTATTGGTGTTTTGGTGATATTCATAATATATATTTCTAAATTATTAAAATTCCAGAAAAGTGTGTAGATGCACAGTTTAAAATTTTATACCTAAATGCTGTTTGAACATATATTACATGATGATCATAGATAAATATTACATATTGATAGCATATATTTCTTCAACTTAATGATATAACAAATAAAACATTTAACTGAGCTATTTTTTATTTTTTAATTTTTTTTATAATTTCTTTTTCTCAGCACTGGCAAATAGCCCTAATAATCCGAAAATCTGTAAGACACTACTGAAAACAGCATCTCATTTACATGATTGTGAACCCCTTAACTAGAAATCTGACTTAATATTTACCAAAGCAACAGATCAAACTCAAAGTGAACCAATTGTTATACATAGAAATTATTTAAACATTTTTAAGATTAATTATAGCAACCTGCCATTAAATATCACTGAGTCAGTATGTTTTCTCTTGAGATGTGAGAAATAAAGAATATTATATTATATACTTTTAAAGTATAACTTATATAGAGATAAGAGATCTTAAAAGTTTCAAATTAAAAAAAAACCTTAAAGTTCCTGCTGAAATACAACAAAGTACATGTATTTTCATTACATCAAATATTGAAACTGCTGCAATTAAACCATATTTTCAATTGTGCCACGTTAACAAATTATTTTGATCAAGAAAACAACATTTGAACAACCTGAAATAGTTAAATGTTTCATAAGATGATGAACATTTGAGTGAGAACCCCATGATAACTATTCTTAAAATATCAGAACATGCACTGAAATAGTCAAATGTTACATTGTCATAGGTGCAAAATAGTATTATATTTGCTTATATGATCAATATGATATGTTTGATATAATATGTTTATAATAAAAATAAAATGTAGTGAATTATTCAAATGTTTTGTTATCATTTGATACAAACTAGGGTTTTGTTAACATGTATGCCTGTGTTAGTATACCTAATTTAATATCAGAATGAATGTGTAATCAGAATCCATCAAAGATTTGTCGGTTTAAAAGGTGCCCATTTCATGAAATGCGGAACAGTTTTCTTGCACATTTCATGAAACTGGCAAACAGAATTTAGTGATTTTGCCCATTTCATAAAATGGGCAATTTCACATTTCAGGTGTAACATATATATATATATATGGACTATTTAACATTTGGGGCGTATCATATATATATACATATATATATATATATATATATATATATATGTGTGTGTGTGTGTGTGTGTGTGATACGCCCCAAATGTGAAATAGTCAATTTCATGAAATCAAAGCAGAGTCATACTTTATCATATATAACATACATCGTTAAATATCATATACAAGGACCACCAGGGTGGGCACAGAGCAAAGAATGGTAATCAGACCAATGAGAGCGTGGTATCGCATTGTGCATCCAGCTCCAAAATGTAAACATGCGACACTCGCTCTCATTGGTTTGATTCTTGGCTCTGTGCCAGAAATGTTTACTCAGACTAACGAATGCTTCTACCACTGCATTTAAAAACGCACTGTGCGATATGTTTTATCCAAAAAAGCCCCCAAATTATTTCTTCAGTGGTATACGACGTGATAATATCCTACACACGCGGTTACGCACTGACTGCAGCACCCTAAACAGTACTCTGTTTAAGGTCAACTTAACTGAAAAGCCAACTTGTGAATGTGATCTCGCCGAGGAAACTGTTGTTCATTATTTCTTGGACTGCCCACTTTATATTGAACAGAGACGGACACTTCTTGCTAGTTTGCAGGAATTTTGCTGTTTTGCATTGCCACATATAAATGAAACTTATTCTAGGAAAACTAAGTTAGAAATAGTTAGAATTTTACTTTGTGGCAGCAGCTCCCTGTCTACTACAGATAATTTTAAACTCTTTAGTCACGTATACAGATACATAAGGAACACAAAACGATTTTGATTTTGATAGTAATTTCATTTAAACTGTCTGATACTTTAATGGATCTGATGTAACTATGTAATAGGCACTTTTGTATATGGAGTATGTGTGTGTGTGTGTTTTTTTTATTTTTGTTTTATTTTTTTTTTACGTATATGTTTGTTTACACTATGTTAGTGTTACTATGTTAACTTGTCATCACCATGTATTTGTACTGAATCTTTGTTTGTATATATGTTTCCCAGGAAAACATTTGCATTAGCCTAACGGCTATTTTTGTAATCCTAGTTAAATAAATATGTTTAAACCAATGCGGGTGTCGCTAGTTTAAAATTTGGAGCTGGATGCACAATGCGATACTACTCTCTCATTGGTCTGATAACGGTCTATACTTTGTGGGGGCTGAAGACTATTCGAGTTTCAGTCCTGCAACCGAAGGTAAACGATTATGACAACACTTTGAATGCATACAGAATTTAAAAAAAAGGATGTCCGTCTATTATTAGTTTTGATATAGCCTACATTCCTATAGTTTAAGACTTCATAAATAGACAAAATAATGATAAGATTAGAAAAGTATGTTATGCATGTATATAAGCTATGATTGATATTGTTATCTCATATTAACCGATATTAGTGACACTGTATTATCATATTTGTAATCGGCCCCTTATTCATGCAGTAGTTAACAAATAAAAAAATTATAAATAACACAGATAAATGGACGAGTGTAGGCCGCTGCTGTTTATAGGAATTAAGGTGAATACAACGGTTAAGAAGCTGACCTAAATTTTATCGTTACATCATTTTTTTATTATTTCATTTCTCATTAGGGTAAACTCTTTGAAGTTTTCGTTAGAATAATGTTCGGAATAGATTTTAAGCTTGAAACGGTAAAAGTCGAGGGACAGTTTATATAATCATATTTTTTTGGCTTTCTCCTGATTTTCAAGAACCCCGTCATAACTTAAGAAAAAACTTGATCCAAATACCAATGAAGAAATAAGCTCATCAACTATAACCCCCCCCCCCCCCCTTCTATCGGAGAAGACTTAACAACAGGTAAAATTCAGATAAATTTATCTTGCTATCAATCTTTACGTTAATTACGCAGCTGTTAAAGGTTGAAAATTATCATCAACTGACAGCTGAAAATGAGATATTTGCACTTAAGTTACCATTGATGGCATTTATGAAAATGAATATCTAGTATAATCGATAAATGATTCGCCCTAATTTCAATTAAAATCATCTTTATCATCTTTATAATCAAGTCTGTTGCAGCTCCGCTTTCACAGACCTTGATTCTACAAGTCGTTCTGGTGTCTATTTCATGAATATAATGAAAAAGGCAATTGAACCCATCAAATAACGGGCGTACACTTATTCTTCGCGGATGTCTGGTGCGATGTTTCGATTAAACGTTTAACATTCCCGGAAAAGCATCGAGAATCTAACCAATCAAATAAAGCCATGCATATAACAGAGGCGGATCAAGGATTTAGGAAAAAAGGGGGGTTCCGACCAAGGAGGACTAATGAAAAACCTAAAAAAAAGAAAGATCGCCAGGTCGGGAAAAGGGGGGTTCAGGCCGCAAAATTTTATCTGAAACCCTTTAAAAAAGCTTGCAGCGGATGGAAAAAGGGGGGAGGGGGCCCGGACACCTCCCCTGGACCCGCTTCTGATATAAGCCTGTACCGTTTCTGGGATATGTTCTTGTTCAAACAAGTGTATTGTTTAAATTTTGTTCTTGGATTTGATAGGCATTTGTGATTTCGGTCCGAACGTTTGCAGGCTTGTTCATTTTTCATGAAATAGACCGTACAAACCTTATATTTCATGTGGGAAATGTTTACCTATTAAGAGACTTGTCAAATCTGGAGTTAAGAAGAGGAGTTCACGAGAGATTTTACCCGTGATTGTGTATACGTTTATATCTTTCCTTGACCAACACAAATGGCCTAGTTTTATCTTTTGATTTTTGATATTTCATATCTTTGGAAGTCAGTAAGCTTAAGTTAAGCTGTTATGGTGAACCAGGAACGATGTGGCTTAATTTCCGCTGAGGCCATGCTGAACTCCTAGTGAAATTACATTATGAACAGCTGGCATCCCTGAGAGGTTGTAAATCGCTATGCGGTGAAATAATGATTAAACCCCCTGCTAACGGAAATGAGGTCAGGGTTACCTAATTTCCGCTTCTTCTGAACAAAAAATGTCTGGTCTGAAATGTATAACTGAAGGTAGCAAACTTGGCCATGATTCCAGAAGGGTATTATACAGAGAGAATCGGACGTAGATTGTTTTATACATGTCTCAGTTTTACTAAAGTAAAACTTCAGAAAATGGGTAAAAATTAAAAATCACTATCTATATAAGCAGAAAGAGAGAATGACAATACCCAAAGGAAGAGCAAAGGAGTTAACATGAGTTTTCATGAATAAATTTCTTGGTTGAAACGTTAAAATTTGATATCACTGACGGACACAAATACATAAATACTGTATATACCACCCAGATTCGGACTCTGGCGGTACACGGGGTTTATTAAAAGGTAGGAATGTGCCAATTTTTATGGAGGTTACAAATTCTATGAATATACTGATCATGTGCTGATTCCAGTATCCGCAAAAGGGAGAATCTTGTGATAGGGATGTGGTTGTAAAGAGAGGTTTCCCAGTATTAATATATATATATATATATATATATATATATATATATATATATATATATATATATATATATATATATATTTCAGAGAAAATGTTTCCTCGGGGAGGGTTGTAAAAACAGAAGAATTTAGTGACTCTCCGGCATCCAGGGAAAACATTTTTCATGATTTAATCAGACCATTAGAAATTTGTTTCACTTCTGGTTGTCAATGATTCCAAATCATTTATTTCGTAGGATATTTGGTATAAATATAGATAAATTATAACTAATATATTAAATAATGACAATACTAAGCGAGGAATACCGGAACCCAATTTAGAGTAGGCCACTTCAAGAATATAGATATACAACAGGCCTGGGGCAGGGATGTCCACTTCTGGATTTAATAAACATTTCAAACAGGTTAAGGTAAAAAGCAGCTTCTTGGATATTCTATAGACAAATTCCTTTGTCATGGTTTGGCATAATTTCCAAACGTTTATTGAAATTATATAAAACTCTGAGGTCATAAGCAACCCCCCCCCCCCCCCATATCCGAGCATTTGACCTACGCATCATGCCCTTATCATGCACGGGCAGGAGATTTGTATACTAGTATATGGTCCAAGGTACTGCAGTTTCAGGCATCACCTGATTATATAAACCCAGATAATAAATATCGCATAATATACAATATAACTCGGCAGAGGGTCTCCAGCTGGCCTGATTTCAGGTTTATCGGGCCAAGTTCGGCCGGTTATCTTCATGGCCTGCTTGTTCTTCCGTCCAGGCACACCGATATTCCAAAGACCAAAGGCCGTCCCTGTATATAGCTATACTTTTGCTGTACATGCTCTCAAGATGTGAACTGCTGATGTTTCATATACGGTATATACATGTATAATCTACATGTCTGAAAATCCTTAATCCGGTTTCTCTTATGTAGTGTATATAAAACTTAAATAACCTCCATTAATAACATGTGTCGACTGATGTCAAATATTTACTTGGTGTGATATTTTACAACAATTAATGACGTTGGCTATCCCTTTCTTATTAAAAGATACACACACATATATCTATCTATATAAATATTTACCGGGCGCGATCAGTTGTACAATATATACACTCGGCGTGCACGCCTCCTAGTGGCAGTATATACCACGCCACTTTTTCCATTTTAATTCCCCATGTTTGGGAGTTGTCGCGCACGCGCAAGATCGGGCCTTTGGTAACGCAGTCTTGCTGTGGTAAACAGAACACAAGTGGACCGTGTTTACTCACTAATAGAATCATAACAATGTATATGTAACAGGCGAATTTGGGATTGTAAGTCAGTGTGCCAGGATGATTTTGCTAGGAGATTTAAGTTTTGTATTCAGCCAAAAGGAACTAATGGCGTGAGATTATTCACTTATTATTGCAAAAGTTTATGTACCTTTTTGGTATGATTAGCTTTCTATATGTCGAGGTGTGTGTGTGTGTCTGTGCATGTGAGAAGGGGGGGGGGGGTTGGTGTTAAGTATGAAACACAAACATGAGTTTTACAAGATGATAATCCTGACATTTTCTCAATACATATAAAGAGCATGTTCCTGCCGTGTATAATTATATAATATCTTGATTTGGTGTCAAATGGTTAAAAACCCTCTTGTGTTGACCTTGTTCCAGTTATATCCAGTTATATATCAGTGTGCAATCAACTGATGTGATAAAGTTATGTGAACACAAGAGAGAATTCAGTGTCCATCCCCTTCACTTTCAGCACCACGTAAACCTATAGAGCAACGGTCAAGACATCAACAGATCAAGATATCAATTAACACAAGTAACGAGTAACGAGTCTCAGGTACAAAGATCAATGTCTGTAGAAGACCAGACGGTCAGGGATTAAGGTTTACTATGAACACTTGCCTTTGAACAGAATTCTTATCAACACTCCCCCTCTCTCTGTCTCTCGTTCTCTCCCAATGCACGCCTTGGAGATTTTAGATTCTATACATATACATGCAGGTATATATACAGTATATACAGTAAAGAAAAGAACATATACACATATATATATATATATATATATAAACATATAGCATTATATAGGCATACACACACACATATTGGCGATAGTATAATGAATCCTTTGATTTTATCATGAACAGTTTCAACAAATAAAAGGCGCCAATTTGCCTAAGAACCACACTGGGAATGTAAAAATTTAAAATGAAACAGCTTTTGCAGCCGCACATAGTCACCTCTCAGATAAATATAATCTCGAGTTTTCATATTTTTCTCGTTTATTGCATTTTTACTATGCTCATTTATTTTGCAACCACCCAGGCGTGTGTATGTATGGCCTTTACATACTTGAGGCTTCGTGCCTGTTAACAGCGTTAATGGGACATAACCTGGCGTCATTTAAATCAACGGAACGACGCCGCCACGTTTTAGCTAAATAAATATATACCGTACTTAAACTGTAACAACTTAAATCGGGGTACGTGTACTGGCCGTTGAGTTGGTCCCACTTGCAAAGTCTAGCCTGGTGCAGTATATATAGCGCTGATATATAGTAAACGAAAATTATTTCGATATCGAACTCTGTCCTAGCAGCGAAAACATGACTCAGCAGATATTCAAATTGGACTGATAGGTCCTGTACCTTCCGTCATACATGACGATAATAATGCGGGAAACTGAGCTTCCATGACCATCCATAATATTTCAGAATATCACTGTCACACTACATATCGGTACAAAGCAGGTATAAGACAAAAAGAAAACGTATTTGTATATAGGACCTTCTTGGTACAAACCAAAGGGTATAAATCCTATCGCTATTAAATTGTGATCACCGCGATTTCCTGCGCCTCGCAGAGATACACAAGTATGCCGAGGTGAAGGGCATTTTATCGTACATTTTGGTTGTTTGGAGAAAGCAAACAAACATGTTTATCGGTTTGTCTGGTTTAATTGTAAATAATGAATTACACAATGTTTTTAAGTGGGGGATGTAGTCAAAATGAAATTTCCTTGTCGAAATTTTAATCGCAGTTTTCTATCTGGCTCGCATTGCCACCCAGACGTCTCGGTAAACTCTCCAACGACAGGGGACAATTCCCGACAAACCTTCCGCTCCAGGTCTATCCACGATTATCCGAGCAGTGACCTTTCAGTGTAGATCGATCGCGCCCTAACTGACCACCCACCCAGACACAAAAGCGTGTTTATTTAAATAGGCCATGCCTCTTTTGGTGAAAGTTTGGCAGATCGAAGACAGATCAATAGCTCAAGAACATGATACGTCCGAATTTTCTCACCTTTCATGCGAAAGACTCGTTTTATATTCACATTATATCAGCCCTGCGCTAAAGGGTGTTATCAGGTAAGCCCGCACCACCATCATTGAAGTACTGACAGGTGTTTACTTGGCAACGGTGAAGGGTTAAATAGTGCTATGTACCATGGGTCTGTTCTCTCTCTGGTACAAGACGGGAGAGTGTCCGAGTGAGTGCTGTCTGTGGTCAGGGGAAACCCTCAGTGCGTAACAACGACTGTCCTCGGAAATCCTCTCGCTGCCATAGTAACCAAGCTATGGTTAGTAACTAAGCCCAACATGTTTAGCAAACGACTCTTGTTTCCATGTGATTGATTCTCAAACGTCCCAATCATGCATGTTCTTCTTCTAAAATATGTATATACATTTATATGTTTAATTTCATCCCTTGAACAACATAAGGCCTCAACCATGTTAACAAATAACAGTGCATGACTTCGTCAGTCTTCATAAGAAATACCGTAAATGCAGATATATCAGCCAAGATTATGTATATTCCATTACATGTTATTTCCCATAAAATCTGGCGATTTCTCCATTAAATTTTAATAAAATCACAAATTTGACACTGAAGTGGACAAAAGACTGAAAGCTCATGTGAACTTGAAACTTTAGGGGCGGATATATAATGGAGGGGTGAGATTTGCGCAGGTCAGTGCCCCCCCCCCCCTCTTCGAACTAAAAATGTGGAAAATAATATAAAAAACGTGCCCTAGCTTATATGCGTACGCAAAGTTTTCCTCCCTATGCTTATATATAGCTGCGGGCAGGAATTATGACTTTTTTTCTCAGATACTGATTTCACTCGATTTAAAAAAAATAATTAAGTGTTCGTTATCAAAACCTATAGATAACTCATAACTGGGTCTAAACTAGTGAATGGCGAAGAGTATCTAACTTCGCAATGTCAAATGGTTTTATTTATATTACTTCAGACGAATAATTCATCATGCTAAGCATGTACAGCGAAGACATGATGGTGCATCGGCAGACCTGTAATTAACAAGCATAGGTTCACAGGTGTTACTCATGTATTAAATTGTAGTACTATACGAACTGAATGTACGAATGAGTAAAACATGGTTTCACGGCTTGCTGAATCTACACGCTCTCTGTTGTTAAGGTCGCTGATCATATATGTAAACAAACAAATAAACCTTACATAAAACCACGGGTCAATCGGCCATAAAGTATTCTAAAGAACGCATAAACTGAAAGAAATAACACATGCTACACACACCCAATTCCAAACAGGCACGATTTAGTGTAAATTAAACGAAGGAAAACGTGCAGCAAATGGTATAAACTCATTTGAGATACTATGTGATAACATGATTGATCTTTATCACATCAGGCGCGGATCAAGTAGGGGGGGGGGTTTAAACCTCCCTGCTCTCAACCAAAGACCTTTTTAGACTATTTTTATACATGACACCCGTTGACCCTTCCCTGCAAAATATCCTGGATCCGCGCCTGCACATTAGAGCCAGCTTTCCGTGTTAGCAGAATGGTATTACCAACTATACCAGAGGCTTTCATATAGCCGCATTTTAATCCATGTTATTGAATTAATCTTCCAATACTAGAAATCCAAATGACATATACACTATAGGCCTACATTGCAAGTGTTTTCATAATTTTGTTAATTTGTAAGCTTATAATTGCAACCAGAAATAGAACATAGGACTGTAGAACACAGGACTCACAGCCAGGAGTACGAATCCCACTCGCGGAATTATTCCCGGTCGACCCAACCTATAAGGCGAGCTCTCTGCAGACGTAATGGGAAGAGTGTATCCAACAGCCGTGTATCACGTATCGAATTTGGAGGTCCCTCTATATACATGTGTTTCGACCCGGCAAATGGGGAAGATCCAGGACCCGTAGTGCGGTAGTAACCAGGCCTGGGTGACAGCAGTACATAAATGAGATGTACATCATGTCGCGCAGCCCTAAGCCGGAACGGAACTCTACAGACATACATGAAGGTTAAGATTAGTTATGAAAGCATTACAAAAAGCAGGCGGTTACCTCAGCAAAAATGAAATTATATTAGCGATTATTTAGGCATTATTGTAAAAAAAATTACAAAACTAGGGACCCATGGGTCTCGACGCTCAGTTTAATGTGTCTTTATGGATTGTTTATGAGCGTTTACAAAATATGGGTCCTGTGATCAGTTTGAAGCCAACCTGTCTACCCAAACTGGAGTTATCATCCATTAACTACTTTGTGCATGGAAGGGCCCTAGTGTGACCTTGACCTTTGAGCTAGTGACCCCTAAATTAAAAGGAAACTTCCCCTATTGGCAGGTACGCCACATGTGGAAGACAGGTTGGCGATGAAAAGTTTAGCTTAAATTACATCCACAATCTTTCTAAAGTAGTGGGCGCTGTGACCTTGACCTTTGACCTCATGACCCCGGAATCAACAGAGTACCTACTTTTGTGGCGAGGCATATAGAAATCACGTTTGAAACCAATATTTTAATCTAAACTGGTGTTATAATCTGGAAAATAATAAATTGATAGATGGCCCGCGTGACCTTTGACCTTGTGACCCCAAATCAATCAGGTTCTTCCCCTAATGGCAGGTCAGCTATTTGTGCAAAATGGAAGTTTTGAAAAGAAAAGTTTGACTTAAAAAGCATCCATAATCTTTCTAAACAAGCTATTCCGGTGCCATTGAACTTTGACCCCAAAATCAAGAGTTCTTGCGTTATAGTCGGGGCTTATATAAATGAAAATGAAATGCGTATGTCAATCCAAAGTGTAGTTATCATCAGGAAACAAAATTGACGGACTTACAGACAGACGAACGGACAGGGTGATTTATATAGGGCATCTGCTTATTCAATCGGCGCCCTAATATACACACAAGGTTTCAGGACACTGATGAAATCATGAAGAAACTAATCATAATCAATAAACACACTGGGTTTCAGGACAGCTGGTGAAACCACGGCTGAGAAAGTGACATAACTGTCATCTGATGGTCTCCAAAACAGAAGAAGGAAAAATACAAAAAACCAGGTGGTGCCACCAGTTTTCGGGAGCTGACAAACTAGTCATGGTCAATTTGTATGGCAAGTTTCATGTCAATCGATGTATTAATTATCAAGATACTGGCGGTTTTCTAACAATTTTTTAATTGTTCTGGGGATACTTACGAGCCCTACATCTCGGATGATATAGGTTGCAGTGACCTAATTTAATGTTTCCAAGGAGATTTTTTAATAAAACTACCTGGATATTCAGTTACAACTATCTAAGGTTGGTCGTTACGATTTGTGCCCTGCGAACTGACGGCCGGACGGACAAAGCGCCATTCCTATACCTGTTTACTTACAGTCAGCTAAGCTACAAAACTAGGACACTGCATGCGGCGTTGCCTAAGAAGGCTTTTATTTCAACTGGATTTCAATCAGTTATTCACCTATACTGAAACATAAGACTGCGAACAGTTTTCACTTTGGCTCTGGTGTCAGTCACCAATTTAGAAATAAGCTTCCAAGGAATGCAGGCCTCCGCCATGTAGGCGGACCTTATTGTGTGATGCTCCAAAAAAATGCATTCACTTATTTAGTCCATATTCCGAGGTTCATTTGTGCACAGGTGACTGTACATCTATGAATAATCCTTCCTGTACCCGGACCACGAGGCGACCCCCCCCCCCCCCCCCCCCCGCCCCCCCTCCAAATCTGGTCTTTTCTTCATTGGTCCATTCCCGAAATGGCCAAAACGTTTCATGGGATTACATTCATTGATGCGCGAGTTATGCTGTGACCAAACACAATCACACACACGAACGGGGATGAACTTCTACCAAACTAGCACACCGGAACAGGTTTACCATCTTTATTTAACACAAACAATTGAAATCAGTTTGAACAGACTTGTAATGGGTGTCCCGTAAGCGGTCACCGCAACACCGTTGAGGTATTGAAATATAAAAGGCGAAAAGAAATGCTTTTCCAAATGCATATTTATATACATAACACAATTCCTATTAGTTTTAACATAATTAACAAAATAAAGCAAAGTAAAGCACACTCTCGAGGATATCCATAAATTAAAAATAAAGATTTGATGGCACATGATATACAGTAACTGAACTGATATAATAAATTTTATATATATATATATATATATATATATATATATATATATATATATTATTCACATAAACCCAACAGAAGAACATTATCAAATCCTTTGTTTTCGAATGTATATGCTTGTGTATGTGACCGACTGTGGAAGGATTATGTTTTAAAGTGAAATAGTTGTACGCTAGAGTATTATACTATACGGGAACAGTTACTGAAACGAGTTCGTTGATTTCTTAGTAAAATCACACTAGATTTCAAATTCTTCGGGGTACATATGAATCTTAATCCCTACTTGGGTCCAGTTCGAGTGGACTTTAAATAGTCTTAAATAAGAAGTATACATTTCGTGAAGATAAACTGGCACAGTGCACTGAGGGAAACACGATCGTCCAAAGCTCAACCACTAATATAGCACATCACCTACCCCCCCCCCCCCCCCCCCCCCCCGACCTTGTGGGTGATAAACTCATTGGTCATCACAAATCACCCCTCGACCAATCACCGCGTGTACCTTATGGCGTCATTGCATGAAGATGTACCGCGTGGAGGGCACGTGTACCGAGCTGACTATACCGCTCGGTACATACCTGCACACGCGTTGCCGAGTTAACCAGAGCAAGGTACGGTATTCGCGCTAATAATTAATACGGACTATTTTACCGCGTTCGTTCTTATAGAGGTCAACCGTTTAGCAAGCTGTGCATTAAGCATTTCAACACATTAGCGCATTTGCATAAATGCGACTGCTGAGCAAAGAGGTGCTTGTAAAAAAGGCAAGGAGAAATACATTTCCCTGATATTCAATTACAGTTTTTAAAAAAAATTTAAATCAAATGAATGTTTAACGAATGACAATATATATCCATTATTCTGACTAGGCTGCAATGTCTACCATTGCAGAAATCATACAAAACGTCTAAATAGTAAACTTATATAAAAGAGAAAACTGAATGAAACCGAGAAAATAAAATGGCCTTTTATGGCAATTTGTGGATTATTTATAATACATTCATTATAGGTATACTTAACACTTGCTTTAACCTAATTCTTCACAACTACTTTAAACTAGTTCTCCACTATCAATATATGTTGATGGGGAGATAGTAGATCTCCAATAGTGCAAGTTTTACCTTTGTGTTATTCGACTCCGTGACCTATTTTCTACGCTGAGACCTCAAATGCACGGTTTAGGCTTTGTATATCAAGTACTTTGTCCATTGGCAATGAATTAAACAGCAAAGTCAAATAATGCCAGTATACAGATGCGTCACCTAGCAACACGCTATTCAATATACAAAAACAGCTTGGCCGTAATTATTTGCATAAGCACTCATTCAGAATTAGCGAATTAGCCACTATATACCGTTTATGCCGAACAGTCAACGGTATACATAGCCTTACCTACACTCCTGAACATGGGCCTTCTTGGTTGCAATAATATTTTAACAGTCCTTATATAATATACCTAAATGTCGATCCGTCTGAGCTTTAGAAGTTAAATATACAATTGTGACATATAAAAAATTGCATAGTGTATTGCTAGGTTGGAAATTTTTGATATTAAAATAACACAGACTTTCACACGAGGTACAACATTAATACAAAATATACAGTCTTGTAATCTTAAACATTAAGTTCCCACGGCGGTCTAGCACAGAAATCGTACTTGGTTAAAATTCCACCATAAAGCCTTGTAAAGAAAGCCTTTTCAACTCTTGATGCATGATTGATATTTGATATAGATAAATAAAAGCGTGGAAGCGAAGCATGACTTGCGTAATCTTTTAAACAATATTAATAATCACATACATGAAAAATTAGCTGCAACATGACTTATTTGTGGAGGATTTTTAAGAAATCCAAAAGCACCCCGGCCTAAGAAAAAACAATCACAAGCAAGTACGGCGGTATATGCATGGGACGCTGCTTATAATCTTGAAGTTTTATCAATGTCTTCAAAAAAGCAAGACTATTCAAAGTAATCTTAGATTGTCATAGATGTTAATTCTAAAAAAAAACACAGTTACTATAGTATATAGTACCAAGACCTCGGAGATTGCGTTCTATAGTAAAACACCTCGCATGATTCGTTCTTAAGATAAAATCAGATGCGTCATCTGGCAGAGCTGATGAGGTGTTGAAGTTGCACAAAAAGCAAGACAAGAATACATGAAACCCAGACCAGACACACATCAGCTATCAACTGTATACTACTTATATTAACATTGGAAAATAAAAATAAACTAAATATTCCTGGAGCGTGACTAATATATAACTATCGTGTACATAGAGGTACCACTTCATAAACATGGACACCTTTTTCTTACGCCAGGACCATTAATTTTAGTGTTTTTTACAATTCTACATTCACCGTTTGTTACTCATGTAAATTATGAAACCTTTCCTAGATTTATCATTATGCTTGGTTGACAAATTAATGTGACCTAATTACGTAGACCGTTTATACATATATGCTCTCGTGACCATGATATGGAAATACTCACGATAACACCTCAGAAAAAGATCATATCAGAACTGTAATATACTTATACGCTACTAATAAATAACATTGTGCATATGAAGAGCTGTTTGGAATGTTAACAATTGTCATGAAATTTGCTGAACACTGGCTGAATGATTAAATATTCTTAAGTAAAAGTGTTCTTTCAAATCAAAAGATTTTAATAATGCCTATTAAGTACAAGTTTTCAATAAGAGACATTTGTGAAATATGAAAGATTGTAATCTATCTTAAAACACCATTACATTTTGTGACAGTATCTGAAATCATGACTTTGTTATTACTTAAATAAACACAAACTTCTCTGTTGCCCAGACATCTTCGAAATCTACCAGTGACAACTTTAGTACTCTAAAGCTTTGCCTTTCTTTATTACAAGCTTTCAGTTATCCAAGCAAATTAATGATATGATTTATCCAAAGCCTAAATGCCTTAGTGTATATAAACATGTCACAATATTTTATGGTCAATGTGAAGCAGTTTCTCTAACTACTTACTCCACTCTCACACACTGTGATTGAAGCAGCTACAAGAACTAATATTTGAAAGTCATAAAAAATCTGGCCTTGTGTAATTTGACATACTTTGTGATCTCAAATACTTGTCTAGCAGACAACAGTTTCTCTTATTATAAACCCTACATCTTTTGCAAGGACACATTTAACATACATATCCAAGAAGTACATGATATGGCACAGAAAGCCCGGCTGTATTTTAACCAAGACTAAACACTTTTCAGGGCTCGCATTAAGGAATAACCACTTGCCTGGGGCAAGTAAAAATCTAGAAAATAATGGTAGGGTGACTAGAAGTCACCCTCCACTTTCCCGACTGAGCAAGTATGTCCAACATAAACTTTTATTCAATTCATGAAAAATCACCTTTTTTTTCTTGAATACAACCAATAATTTTTGCAGGGCAAGTAAAGATTCATGTAGGCCAAGTCAAAGCTAGATATTAATTGCCAAACTGGGCAAGTACTTTCAACAGGTAATGTCCAGCCCTGCTTTTCTTTGCATCACATTTAATGATTAGTATCTCTAGAATAAAATAAAATTGGTTCTTCTTCTGTATATAAGCACAAGGAATGTTAAGCATAAGCATTATCACAAGTACCTGTAACATCAAGTAAAAGATCTGATGATATACAATAAAAATTAATCATCCAAATACAAATCAGGTGTTATGAAGATTGGTCCAGAATTCTTTTAGAATTCCTAGACAGCATTGTTTGACACAAATGTTCTCCTACTCAGCCCTTTTCCCTTCTTCTTCAGATAAAATGTATATCAACATTAAGGTCTTTACAATCCTTTAACAGAGTCGATGACCCTTCTCCCTAAATCCTGTATTTGCCCCTACATATTCACCAATTGTGACCCACTGTTTCATGCAAGGGAAACATTGGATGGTTTATCAATGGTATTACCTTGCAAACCCCTGACTGAGTATGATGCAAATGTGTACTTAGGAAGCATTCTTAGACTTTCACGTAGTTATGAAGAATTGCACTCAGGATTAAATTTGTGTTCAGTGCATGAAAACGGAAAGTACAGTGGCTTTATCATCATGAACCATATATAATCGTCAATCATTCTACTTTACCATCCCATTAACATGTAACATGATAGCATCCATTGCTGTAGCTGCCCGATAACATGCCCTGATAACATAAATAACAATGTGATTGACTAATATTACAGTACTCTGAACAAAACGCCCATCTGTACCATTCTTAAAATCTTAACATGAAATGCTCCAACATCTTTCAAGGGCACAACAAAATGCAAGACTTGCTCAAAACAATGCTGCACAACAGATTTAACAAAAAAAGCCTGATATTTCTGTCTCTGATATTTAGATGTTAAAGGCTAGTAATATATTTTACTTAAGTTTTGACACCTAGTCTGATAAGTACACAATTTACATATGGTCTGGTTATTGGCTAAAATAACCAATGATTATTAATGGTTTTACAGGTGTAAAATTATCAAATGCTACCAGAAAAAAAAAGATTGTCTAAACAGAGACTGACTGGTTATTAGTCTCCCAGTAATAACAAATTTTCACCAGGAATGCTCAACGTTGATGACCGACTGCTCTGTTCAGTCTTCTTATTCTTTCCTATGCAGCAGCGCCTGGTAACCTTCATGTTTTTCTAACCTACTCAATCTTCTTCTGCGCTGCTTGTTTACTTGCTGCCAGACTTCTGGGTTTATTGTAATAAGCTTGGTAGAAAAAATGAGAGAACAAAACAAAGTAACTTAGATACATCATCGTACACCATCGGAGGTTCACGAATGACTGCTGGCAGTAATCGCCTCTCATTTTAATGTAATAGATCCAAATGTTAACAACCAATCCGAACACCATTTGTGAAATTTGTAAACCTGTAATTGCCATGCTGACTCCCTTTGGGATACTGATTCGAAGTGCCCGCAGTGTGTAGTAGCTATACATGAAGGAGTGGACCGTATAGTTCATCACCATAAACCATCTTCCAGGGGCAGTGTGATCTGTATAGCTGTACCAGCAGTAAACCAGCACACTTACGTGGTGGTACCAGTGCAAAAATATGAGCGGCTGCTTGCGAAGAACAATGAAAACTGTATCACCCAGTTCATACACCTTGGATATTGTGAACATGTATGCCCAAAAGGCTGTTGGCCCATAGAAGTAGGAGGGGTTGCAGAAAGAATACTGTATGCCGTATGTCCTAATGCCATATAACCATTCTGGGATGGTCCTCACCGCACCACCAATACTGAATACTGCTAAGATGGCACTCCAAAGTGCCAGGACTGGTCTTATTTCAAAGCGTTGCTTGTCTTTCATGTAATATTTTCCAGAAAATATCGCAACCACATACACTGCTGAGTACCAAAAACACAGTGTCCAGTTCTCCCTCATCCATTTAAGAAAGGAGTCCTCGTCGAACTGTTTCTCGAACGAGAAAACAACGCTGTAATTGAATTCCGTTTCCTTCATGGTCGGTATCTTGTATTAACGATGGTTTTCACCTGTGAATTCTTTCCAGGTTTTGCCTGAATTACACCTGAGAACAGGGATATATCTATTTGCTTCTCGCCCCGTCCAGCCAAGGTTGTCAGCGTGTTGCCGGCACACAGATGACCTGACCGGTTTCGGTCCCTCTGATTGGCTAACGTGGGGTGGCCATTCCTTTCAGCCAATCAGAAAGTGAATAACTGCAGTCCTTGACTTTGCTATGCTAAGATGGCTGCGCCCATGGCGAAAGGTGTTTTTCTGTCGTTGCTGCTATTTGCTGTGATTACGGGTAAATGGTCGACTCTCATGTAGTTTTTATAAAACACAGAACGCAAACTGAACCAAAAAATGAAATATACATAATATCGCCCAATATGAGTTAATCCACTGTTACTGGGTAGCTATGATACCTGTTGAGCGATAATACAAGAAAGTCCCGTTACACAGCAAAATTTGACAGGCTTTAATTTCACTCCTGTATGATGCAAGTTTTGTATGACATAAATTATTTGTCGTCTTTCACGAAACCTTTCAAAACCAAATGTCAGATTTCAGTGAAACGGACTTCTAAATCAGCTAGAATTGCCTTAGTTTTTAAGAAAAATTCAGTTTAATTAAACCAATAAGGCTACATTTTTTTCAGATTTAACAAAAATGATACAATTAACTCAATTTACACAAATGTAACCATTTCGCTTGTTTTATTTTAACAGTGATAGATTAGATTCTATACACTGACTTCTTTACAGACCACTCAGGCAATGTTGTAATTGATATGTGACTGGTGCTGTTAGTGTGGTTTCACTGTCAGTAATGAGGAGGCTGTGGCTGTGCGTTTAGGTGTTGATTGCTATTGACCAGGTGCTCTGGATAAAAATGGGTTAATCACCTATAACTAATCCCTTCACTAAGCCTTTGTTCTCCAGGTGTAATTGGGTTATCCCTTTGACTCTGGCTTTTCATCTGCACCTTGGGAGGAATTCTTGCCTAAATTATACCAGTGCAAAGACATTTTCAGTTATATTTTAATGATTCAGATAAAACAAAAATCATATCAGTAATCAATACTGCCTTCAGCACTGTATATTTAAAAATTAAAAACCACTTAGAAGTGGTAATTAATGTTGGGTACAGCCTACTTTGGAAAGTTGGCTGTAGATTTATTGAGAATGTGCTTGAATTGTCCCTGATTGTGTTTTTCATAATTTTGTTCAAAGGAAATTAATTGAAGAAATAGAGTTTTGATGTGTTCATGGTCAACCCAGGAAATGTTTTTTCTTCCTAAACCAACCTACTGTTTTGCCTTTTAGCCTAGAAATTATTTTTATACATTGAAACTATAGCCCAGACTGAGAAACCTGAAAATTGCAAAATGTGTATTCAGACAGTTTTGTGGGCCTAGGTTGTTTTATAAAGCAGTTAGCAGTATTATTATTTACACAAAATAAGCCCTCGGGAAAGAAGGAAATTTTTGAAAGCCAGTTCTCATTTTTCAGGAAATATATATGAGCCTTCAATGATGCTCAATAATAGAGAATATTAAAAGAGGATATAGTGAATACCTGAAATTGAAATTTTAATTTCAAGTATGTATTATGAATCTTTCTAAAAACTTAATGAAGTACTTCACATGTATAGTGCTGAGTTGAGTCCTAGATATGCTGGCAAATCATTTACCATCCAGTAAATTTGTTCTTTTCTTTAAACAGGTTTTTTGGTTCTTAAATAATGGATGCAAATCATCACCAAGAAATTGATTAAATTTAATCACCACTTATTATATATTTAAATCTCTAGTATACTTTTGTTGGGTTCTTAAATACATGCATATTTATCACCAAGAAAATTGATTATATAAAACGCCACTAATTATATATTTTAATCTTTTGTATACTTTTGCATATTCATGTCTTCCTACATCACAGAGTGAATGATTAATGGAACCAGTTTATTGGATCTGTGTCATAAAATGGAATATACATAACTCAGTACTTTACAAATTGTAATGTTGCTGATTTTTTATTGGTACCTAACATCTTTGACAAGATGAAGGCATCTTTTTATGGATTTTATTTGTTTCCTGCAAAACATTTTTATACAAATATTTATAACCATGTTAACAATCAACACATGATGAAAACTGGCAGTGTCATGTTTTCTCTGAAAAGGCATTTCTCTTTTCATTTCATACAGATTCTCAGGTTCCAGATGAAGAAGCAAATTTACAAAATGAATTGAAAACTGAAGCAGCAGCCCCAGAAGCTGCATTAGATGGAGCTGCAGAGGTTACTGAGTCAACTGAAGTTGTAGATGAAAGGACAGATAGTGATGATAATGAACAAGTTGATGAAAACAATGAGGAAGAAGGCGAAAGTATTCAACAAGATGCAGCCTCAGAATCCAGCCATGAAGATGGAGATGCAGAAGATAAACTAGTATTAGACATATCAAAGGATACAGAAGATAGCCCATCAAATATCAGTTTATGGGGTAGTGATAACCAGACAATATGGGCCAATGGAACCAAAGTGAAAAATGCAAAGAAAATATCATGTCGGGGACGAAATATCACAGACCCTAAAAACATTCCACGGGTACAGTTGGTGAATGCCACGCGGCTAATGAAAAAGTTATCACTAAAAAATGAGACTGAAGGAAACTGTGCTACAGTCCTGTTTTACGCGCCTTGGTGCATGTTTAGTGCTCAAGCTGCACCTCATTATAATGCCCTGGCAAGAGCATTTCCCCAGCTAGATGTCATGGCGATAGATGCATTTCAACATAGTGGGTGAGTTTATTGTCAGGCAATTTGTATTTTATATATTGGCAATATTACTGATGTATTATTGGTCTCATTTTGAAAAAGTAATTTGTGCAACATAATAATCACACTGTCCTCCTCTCTGTATATCGGTCCAAAAATTTTGTTTCCAGATGATGACAGACTTATTATTATTGACAGTTCAGTTGAGTTGATTGGATTCAGATATATAATTTATGTAATCCATCACAAAAGGATGATAACTATGGATTTTGGGTCAGAGGTCAACATTACAGGTCAAATTTATTTTCAGTCCTGTTTTCAGATTTTTTGTGAATTTATGAGTGTGTTTGTCCATTTCAATAGTTGAAAAAGTAGCATGCAATGCACCCTTCAAAAGCTAGAATTATGCTAAATTAAGAACACGCATTATTTCAATGCCATCGTTTGCCACTTGGAAGACTGCAGCATTCTTGCCTTACACACAGCCACGCAGTAATCTGGTAATCCCTCTTGTGCGGGGTCAGTTGTGTGGTGGCTTCTTCAACCAGGATGTTAGAGTTGTCAAGTCCTCATGTTGTGATATGTCAGCTGAATTCCCCTCCGATTTATAGTAGAAACAAACATGAAACAAGTCTTCTTGGAAGACCTTTGGAATCACCCTCCCAATGGCTTTGAAGTAGGAAGGAGCTAAAGGCCAGCTGCAATTGTTGTCAGCTCTGTTTAGTGTTCACTTATAGCAGGCTGCTTCTAGTTAGCTATCACATTTGTTGTTGTTTTTAGCTATTCTACACCTTCCTGAGATGTCAAACGATGTAAATTGGTGTGATACATGAAATGTGATTACTCACATTTGATTAGGTGTTGGTTACATCTTGCTGTCATGGTTCTCAGTTGCTCGTAGCATGTATGTGGTCACCCGAGCTTGTTAGATGGAAGGTAGATTGTGCTATAAACCTTTCTTTTATATAATTTTTTACATATTTTAATAATTTGATACAAAATGAGTCACATAAAATGAGGACATACTGATTAGCGCAAAAATTTGAACCAAGCTAATGCTGTAAAATGAAAAATCACAGGTGTCAACATAAACACAGCACATGGGGCTGTGTAAATTGTGGAGCCACAACATGGGTCAATCCAGAGATGCCCTGACTGAATTGGGAAAAGAAATGTAATACATGTTCCCGCTGGCTGAAACAAGGGGTGTTGCCGCTCAAAATCAGACCTCTGGTCACTCGGCCATGTAATCCTAAACAGACACGTAGACTGTGTTTACCAACACACAGAGCCATAACAAGGTGTTAAACAGCCAAATGTGAGGTACTGAGACTGTGTGCTTGGATAGTTTTGCTGGGGAAGCTTTTCTATATAGGAAAACTGAACTGATGGTGTGAGAGAATAGGCATAATATCGGGCCTGATTTTTTCCCTTATATTTTACCCAAATATGGTCATAGAAATAAACTCATCAATGATTGTAAGCCTCCCTTTCCTTCGAAATTTAAATAAAATAAATTTAAATTCATAATTATCACAAAAGAGATGGGCATCCTGAGAAAGAACAGGCCTATGAAGTGTTGACTTGATTATTGGGTAGCTAATTTTACAAGACTATTCAACTTCATGTCTTTCCCCTTATTAATATTTCTCTTTTTATTCCAGGTTAAATGCTAGGTTTGGAACAGTAGCAGTCCCCAGTGTACTTGTGTTCCACAATTCTAAAGCGGTGGCCAGGTTCAATCACACAGACCGGAACCTGTCTACATTTATATCTTTTGTTAAAAATATCACAGGTCAGTATTATTTTTATTATCTTATGGGTAATTATTCATTTTTATACATCTGTCTATGACAGGATATATTATGGGATACCCACCGTCTGTCCATCCGTTAATTTTTAATGTCCCCAAGATAACATACTTGGGCTTTGATGGATTTTCACGAAACTCACCATAACTATTTACCAATAGATTATCTTGCCTGAGTTTGATTATGGGCAAAATCCATATTTGATAAGGTCAGAGGTTACTAGGCTACTTTGTACAGGCCAGAACAAGGTGTTGCCGCAATAACGTACAAGGAATATAATGGATTTTGATAAAACTCAACAGAAATATTAATCAACATAATATCTCACCTAAGTTGGATTTCCTAAAAAATTTATGCATATTCAGTGAGGTCAGAGGTCACCAAACTTTGGTGGCACCACCCAAATATTTGACGGATTTTCATGTAACTGATGATGAGTATTAACCAATAAAACAGTTTGTCACCTGAATTATATTCTCAGCGAATTCACAGGCATATTATGCACAATATGCGGCGCTCTTGTTCATCATGCAGAATGTTTCCATTTGCATAATTCACCACTTAATTGCATTCAGCAATAATATACCTGTGGTGTTAAGTGTCAAGTATTGATCTGTTGTCAAGGAGCTCCTGTGTGTTATGTAAGCTTGGGAACTCTGCCACATGCAGATTTTCAGTACAATCAATCATGCATATAATTTTTCCTTTCATATTTTTCAAGGTAACCACCTGCGTTTTTCAGTGCTACCTAAACTATGTACGTAATGGTACATCTGCAGAATTCCATTCTGTAATAGACCCTATTGCTAGTTTAAACCACTGAGGAACCCCCCAAAAGATGCACTCGTTTGTAAGTGAAACATGGCCATGGGGCAATTAAACCTGTAGTGCTCATCCTGGGTGGGAGCTGACCATGAAAAGTCTGAGCCACTCCGCTGAGTGATCTCCCAGGTTTGAGCCCTGTGCTCTATTCCTGGAACACAGAAGCCAGTCATCATGCAAATTTAAAAACTAGTTTATAGATGAACTGAAGACCAATTCTGATACAGGTATCACTAACAGGTAAAAGTTTTAATTTGTGAAGTGTTAAGGTCTGAATAGGTACCCATAAGGCAAAAGAAAATAAAAAGTATGGTTCTCAGGCTGTTAGTCATCTGAGCTATAGTGACCACCCTTTGTCCGTCGTCTGTCTGTCTGTCCATTTGTCCTATAGACAGGCACAAAACCACTGGACCTAGAATCTTCTCACTTGACATCCAGGGAGATCCATTAAAGATCTCCTTGGAAACCTGAAATTTGGTCTCTGTTACCCATATTCTCTGAGCTATGGGGCTCCGAAGTACCCCCAAGAATAATGGAAATTTGATACAAAAGCTCAAGTATCTGAACAACTAATGCATTGATAACCATGATTCTTTGCATGGCTGTTGATATTGGTCATGGAATATTTCATCAGTGTCTGCAGACTGGTGATGTCACCTGTATTTTTTTTCAACTTTTTAATGATTTTTTTTTCTCTTTTTTTATGGAGACCTTTAAAGATGGGGTCATCTGTTAACAGGGCAAAAATCATAATGACTGGACCTAGAATCTTTCAACTTGGCATCCTGGAAGGTCCATGGAAAATTCTCCTTGGAAACCTGAAATTAGGTCTTTATTACCCATATCCTCCAAGCTATGGGGCTTGTAAGTACCCCCAGAATAATTTAAAATTTGATACAGAAGCTACAGTATCTGAACAACTAATGCATTGATGACCATTGTCTTTAAAAAAAGTGGTCATCTGTTAACAGGGCACAAATCATTAGCATTTGACCTAGAAGCTTCTAACTTGACATCCTAGGACGTACATAAAAAATCCATCTAGTATCACACTGTTGCTAATACCAACTGGTAAGTCAGCTGAGCGTCATGACCCATGGGTCACTTGTTTTTGAATGCGATGACTTTTGAATAACACAAAATTTTTTCATGAAATTTTAAATTTTAATTGTTTCAACTAATATGTCAACAAATTCAAAACCCAGTAACCTTGACCTTCATCATCAAGGTCAAATAGGCCTTAACCCTTTAACTTTTGAAGTATCGCATATTACTGCTAAGATTTGAAACACTGTTTTAACCAAGTTCGTTAATGAGTTCGAAAACTGATGACCTTGACCTGGATCTTCAAGGTCAAATCAGCCAGAGTAGAAGTTATGTGTGAATGCTGTAACTTTTGAACCACTCATATATTTTAATGAAATTTGACTTGTGAAATGTTTCTTCCAAAATCTTGAAAGTGTTAAAAACCTGTGACCTTGACCTTCAGTATAAGGTCAAGTAGCCAGAATATAAATAATTTGTGAATGCAGTGACTTTTGTAGTAGTCTGGGGATGAGAGGCCCATAGGGAGGGGAGACATATGTCTGTTTTTGCATTGCAAAAACCTCATCCTATTTTCTTATTGTTTCTGTTTCAGGTTTGGCTCCAAATAGTTCTGTAGAATTAACAGAGGAAGATTACGAGGGTCCTTTGCCTAGTACTCCGGAGCCTTACGTGGACTACTTTCTGATCATCTCCTGGGTGTTTGTGATTGTGGTGTTTTCTGTGATGTTGCTGCGCTCCTCTGTAGGCCTCAGCGTATGGAGAATGATAGCATCCCTAGGTCAGGAACATGAACATATAGAGTAAATGATGATGTTATTGTTGTTGATATTAAATATTGCATTCCTTAGATTCCAAGTATCACAAGGAATGAGCACAAAGGTAATGTGGTAGATAAACTGTCAACTATAAAACTGTATTCTAAAGAATGCAGGCCTCTGCCATTCACTTATTCAGCCCATATTCCAAGGTTCATTCATGCATTAGTGACTGTCAATTTGTGAATATTCATTGATGATGTTCCTGGACAAATCATGTGACAGATTCACACAAAATTCAAATCTATTCTTCATTGGCTCATTTCTGAAATCACTATGTTCATGATTGTGTGAATTTTGTTGTGAACAAACACACACAGACACACACAGATGGGTATTAATGCATACCCTTCTGACTTAGGAATAGAGGTGTAAGGATACTGTGGTTCAGTTTAATAAACCTCCTTGAAAAATTGTTTGCTCTTATCATTGGCTTAAAAATAGTTTAGATTTTACAAAAAAACTGTTCTGCTGAAGTTTAAATTTAATAAAATTTCAAAGGAATAATTGTTAAATTTTGCTAGAGTTACAGAAACTAGTTTTAGCCTTTGAATCACAGGGTCAAATATACAAAATTTTCCCCTTTACATCTGGAGTGCTCAATAATTAGGCTGTATCCACACTTGTATTTAACCAAGATCATGAATCCTATTTCTCTGTCCCCACTAGGTCAGTAATCCACATCAATTCAGTCTACTATAGTCAGCTTGAAAGGTACTGTAGTCAACGTTAGTCTGGTTAACAGTGAACTGGTTTCTAGTATGTAGCACTGTGTACACGCAAATCCATTTGACCCAATATTTCAATGAGAAATATCATTTTTTGCAGCACAGTAAATAAGATTAAAAACCAAGTGTGGACAGCAAACTTACGTTTTATTAAATAAACTAGTTTAGGCTTTTTTTAAATGAACTACAGTGTGGATTCAAAGTGTACTACTTCAGGTTTAGTACAATCAGATTGAGATGCACACTTTTAGCATGGATATGGTCTTGTGCACTTTTGAGTATCTTATGCTTTTCTTCACTCTCATTTTGCAAACACTGCCACCTACATGTGATGAATTTAGCCAAATAACACCCCAAAATGTGCAGATCATATCTATCTAGCAAACACACAGTTTTTACTTTCATACTACATTTCAGACTTTCTTATAAATAAATTATTTTAACATAATGGATGTTAGTCAGTTTTGGCATTTAAAAGAACTATGTAGCTTTCCTTTTTGTTTTTCATTGCCACCAATTTTGTTTCTATGAAAGTTGAGGGGTCTACCGGCGAGCATTGAAACTGCAGTTCACATTAAAGTTAAATAGCCTCGACATTGCAACATGCTTTATCTAATTGACATTTTACAGTACGTTTCAGGGTGGCACATGATAAAAAATAATAATAGATTCAGAGGTTATGAACCAATTACACTTTACTTGTAATGTCAGGTTGCAATTTAATGCATTGATTTTCTATGCATTGTTATACCCATTACACATAACCGTCAATTTGCTGTGCTTGCATTCTCAGTTTTTCTCTTTGATATTCATGTTGTTAGGCAAGCTATTCTACTATCTGTTTCAAATCAGGAGATATTGTAAGTTTTACCATAAAAAATACAAGAAATTCATGTCTGCTGTTACCTGGAGTTAGAGAAATAGATATTCTGTCATAAGATGGTTTACATATTTTTTATTTTTACTCATTTTTACACCTCTTTGTGCAAATATACTATTTCTAATCAATGTGTACAGAAAGCTTTAATTTTGTGCAGTATACATAAGTCATTTAACATCTTGAGTGTAGTTAAAAAGTCTGTTGTTATGATTCATTATATATTTATGAACTGATTTATGAATTATATTTGGGATTTGATTAGGAGTGAATGGTGATTATAAGAGTGAATGAAACTTTACTCAACATTAAATGTTTTGATCTGGTTATGACATTTGTAGATTGTTTTGGTATGTATTGCACAGAAATCATTGCAACATTAATTCAGATAGTCTGAGAAGATATTTTACAGGAAATCAATTACAACATTGGCTCAGGGTGTGTGTGTGGGTGGGGGGGGGGGGGCTAGTATCTGTTTTACTAACAATGTTAGCAATGTCATATTTTTATTTGATGAAGATGGAACAAAGTGGAAACATAATATAACCCAGTATTTAATAAGATAAGGCTCACAAGGACTGCTATAACAACTATGGTTTACTACTTTGTATTACAGTATTTCTGAATCCCTTGCTGTGCTGCATATATCTAAATATAAACAAGTCATTTCAGAAAATGTATATAGGTGTAGTTAATCTGTGGTATTTAAAGGCCTTAAATCCATGTTGTAGATAAGCTATGTTATATCAGGTTTCACAGCAGTGGAATGCCATGCGAGTGTATTGTGAAGTATGGATGTATTTACCGTGTATTACTTGGAAGCTTGTGTACATGCCTCTTCATTAAAATACATTGTATGATATCTGTATATGTTGATGTAAATTATGAATCCTGTAAATATTCGAAATTTTCACTGTTTCGTTCACTTTCAGTGCTGATTTCTGTATGATGGAAATAAAAATATAAAATTTGTGTAAAGCCATGATAATGTTGTTCTTTATAGAGAGAAACCGCAGTGAATCGCAAAACTTTTCACACAAGCCAGGGTAAAATACAGTCTACTTGCACTATATGTTAAGTGCATTATAGAGGTTTATTATAGCTCAACTGAGGTGTAGGTATGGCCCTTTGTCTGTCGGCTGTCCGTCCGTCTGGCCATCCAGTCGTCCATTATCAGAGCACAAATCATAACCACTGACCCTAGAAGCCTGTAACAAAAAATTTAGGGGAGTCTATAAAAAATCTCCTTGGAAACCTGCGACCTATATCCTCCAAGGTATGGGGCTTGTAAGTACCCCCCAGAATAATAAAAAATGTGATACAAAACCTCCAATATCTTGATAATTAATGCATGGATTGTCATTAATCTTGCCTTGAATATTGACTGTGACTAGTTATGTCAGTTCCTGATAAGTGGTGGCGCCACCTGTATTTTTTTCTTAATTTTACAAATATTTTTCTACTTTTTTTACAATTAAATGACAACAATAATGTCAGTTTCGCATCTAGTGTCCCAAAACCTGGTGTGTTTATTGATCACAAGTGGATGCCCTATAGTAATCACCCTGTCTGTCTGTTTGTCGATCTGTCCATCCACACAAATTTGAATCCAGATGATAACTCCAGGTTGGACTGACATATGGATTTCAAACATGACTTAAACACAGTCCACCACTCAAGAAAGAACCTGTGTGATTTCGGGGTCATGAAGTCAAAGGTCAAGGTCACAGACTCTTTGAAAAAGGATTATGGCTGCATATTAAGCCAAGCTTTTCATCCCAAACTTTCCTATTTGCACAGTTAGCTGACTTGCCAGTATGGGGAGAGCATAAATGAATTTGGGGTCACAAAGTCAAAAGGGCCATCTGTTTCAGAAATTAGTTTCCAGATGATAACTCCAATTGTTTGACATATTGGTTTCAAACTTAACTTATATATGGCTCACCAATAAAGTAAAACCTGTCGATTTTGGAGTCCAAAGGTCAAGGTCACATGACCTATTTCTTTAAAAGGAGTGTGAATGCATCTCAAGCCAGACTTTTAAAGACATTACTCACTTGCCTATAGGGGAAGATTCTTTTCGATTTGGGGTCATAGGGTCAAAGGTCACAGGACCCATCCATCCACAAATTAGTTTATGGATGATAGTTCTGCTTTGACTAGACAGATTGGCTTCAAACTTGATTTATTAATGACCCACAAGTAAGAAACATTTTGATATTTAAGATCCAGAGGCCAAAGGTGAAGGTCACAGGAGCCACATCTTTAAAATGATTGTGGATGCACTATAAATCAAATCTTTCACACATGGCTTACTTGCCCAAAATGGAAGAAATCTTTAGATTTTGAGGTTACCCCTTAACAGAGGTCAAGGTCACTGGACCAATTTACTTTTATTAAAAGATTGTTACAATAATCTAAATGCTGCAAGTTCAAGGATAATAAGTTCTAAGATTTTTTGGTCACAAGGTCATTGGTTAAGATCACAAGATCTTTAAAAATATCCTTATAGACAAATGCAGCTTAGCATCAAGAGTCCTGGGTCCCTAGTAAAATCTATTTAACATCACTTGTACTAGTGTCCAGTCAGCAACTACATGTAAGATCACTTGTTTGAGACATAGCATAAGTAGGCAAGAAATTATGACTTCATGTTACTCAGACCAAAACTGCATGAAAAAATATTAAAAAAAATTATCAGTTGTGAGGTCACTTGAATATAACATACAGTAACAAATGAATTATATCCCGTGTGCACACTCACAAGAGTTCAACTTTGCTGGTTAGGGTTAGTTGGCTTCAAAATCTTCGATCCACAATGCACCGGGGCTTCTAAATACACCAGTGGCGTAGGTATTAATGTAGTGAAGAGGGTGATGCAGTCCGTTCATTTAAGGATAAGAATTGTTTCAGAGCAAATTATATAAACATGAGTGTTTTTGAGGTTAGGACGCCAGGGAAAAAGTAATATTTTGTTAGCATGCACAGTTTAACACACATGAAATGTAAACAGGTGTTTCCCTGAAATGAAGCAAATTTTGATTTAAAGTTTGACAGTTGAGACAAGTAGTCCGGCTGTCTGATGCTGCCTAACTGGAAGAGTTTAATTTTGAGTAGGTAGAAATGACATCTGGTGGGTATCCAGACTGCAGTTATAATGCTAACCCACTGTTGTTGCCATGCTGCAGAGGACATAGGATGAAACTGATTAGAATCAATCTGCTTGTGCCTTCAAATGTGAACAAATTATTTGTTGCAGTTCAATCAGATTTTAATATATTACTATCTATTGCAACACTATTTCATATACTCTGGCTGCTAATGCATTGCCCTTTAAAAATTGTCATTTAAGCTGTTAAATCAGAATTTTATTTATTAGTATCTATGGTGACTTAATTTCAAATTCTCAAGCTGCAAATGCATTTCCCTAAAAAAATTAGGATTTAAATACATGCTCAGACTAAAGAATCCCAATTGATATCAAAGTGAACACAGTTGATTCGAAAACTGTTAAAACCACATCCATATAATCAGCAAAAGGACTTTGAGTATGTTTTACATTATCCATTGTATGTAGAGATAGTGTGCCAAGGCCCCTTACTTTAATTCAAGTACATGTATCCACTTAAACCTTGACACAATTAAGTGAGAAAGGTCCGTAAGTGGGACACAGCTCTTGTGAGCAGCACCTTTTAAAAGGCTTAGAAACATGCCTGGAAAAGGACTGGTGCAGGGAGGGGGGGGGGGGGAGCATAATTTGCAGTTAACCAGGTAGCAATTGGAAAGGCTGAACACAGCCAACAGCAGATAACATTTTCCTTTTGTATAAGAAGTTGTGCATTAGCTTAGTATAAATACTTACTGATTTCAATGACAGAACTAGATATTTTTGGTCTTATGTATTCTCCTGCCATCTGGTGTTAGCTGACTGAACTATTATGTGAAGGTAAATACTAAGCTGATTACACTTTGGTTACAGGAAATTGTTTTTGTGAACTGTACCTTGTTTTGATCCACCACAGGTGTGCACAAAATATTTAACAAAACAATAGCCTTTAATATATTGTGTACCAAAAGAATGTCAGTTACAGTTGCAGCAATATTGATCCAAGACATGGATATTTAAATAAATTTACATACTCTGCTTTCACAAAAATAATATTATATAGATATTAATAGTTAACTCAAAACAGACTTTTTAATTGTACCAGTAATCAATCAACAAGCCTAGGCTGAAAACTGATATTAACATTTTTTCCCAGAAAGTGCATATATTAGGAGGAACTAGAAATCTGCATTCAAAGAATTGCAAGCCTCCTCCATGTGGGTGGGAGGGGAGGTCCCTATTGTGGGATGCTCCCAAACTGTGTTTGCATTCACTTATTCAGCCCATATTACCAGGTTCATTCAGGCATACATGACTGTACATTTGTGTACTTCATGAGATTCCTGAATCTGGATCATGTGCTTGAATCACACCAAAATCTACCAGGAATTAATTCTTCATTGGCCCATGCCCAAAATGCCTGAAAAGTTCATGAGATTCCATTCAAGACTGTCCAAGTTACTTTGTGAACAAGCAAACACACACTTGGGGATAAAAACATACCATCCTGGTGGAGGCAACTGAAGATTTAGCCATATTCTGCAAGACACCTTGGTCAACTGACAGGATTGGCCAGCAGCCAACTCTGAAAAAAATTCCCCGACTTTCCCTGACTTTCAGTCGGTTTTCAAGGATAAACACAAATTTTGAATTGAGTCTCCAAAAAGTCATTCTTCAGCTAACCCCAACCAAAACTTAATCAGAGGAACAAGGGCCTAGAGGCACAAATAGTTCCCTGCCATGTATTCAAGTTAGGAAAGTGTGGCATCAGTGAAACCCAAAGATCTCTAAACCTTATTTTTGATTAAATCTGGAAACACACCATAACTCTATTGGAGATGCCAAACCCTATTTACCTGATAATTAGCTCAGATTGCCATAACCATTAAAAATTCCTTGACTTCCCATATTATCAAAGAATTCCCTGACTTTTTATGAAATTCCCGGACCTTGAAAATATTTTTTCCCTGACTTCTGGCAACCCTGAACTAAGTAAATCAAGTAACCAGCTAAAATTGTGTCATTTTAACGAGCAGTACAATTAAACACACACAGAACCAGTTTGTTACCAATTTACTGAAACTTTGTTCAAATACAAAAAGAAGAACATGGAGATGACTTGTGCACGAAGATGTCAAAGGACCCATGCTAATAATTAACAACCCTGATTTGCAATATTTTACCATATGAAAATCTGACTTGGCATTTTAACATTATTGTTTATTTGTAAGGAAATTATTTATTCTTGAGCTCAAATTCTTTTACTTGTTCTCATATGATCAACAGCCTAAAATGGTAATACTGTGGTTTGCTTTATATTCATGGAGGTTCTATTTTCACAATTTCCAGTGTTTAATGTTTTGCGAGGATTCCATTTTCACAAACTTAACTTACAGTAATCTACAATAGGTATAGCCATTATTATATTAATAATTTAATTTCTGCAAAAAAAACCTTTGAGAACATGGAAAACCCCAAGAGAAGGAGATTCTTGTTCAGTGCTGGCAGGTGATACCAAAGTTTTGATATTATTTAAAATATTAGTCTTTAGCTTAACAATAACATAAAAAGTATCTTATCAATATAATACATGTTTTTGGTTTTGCTGGATAACGTAAGATGCTTTACAAGGAACTGTTTACCTGTAAAGATGGGGTGTATATTATATAGGAAAATTATATTTTCGCAATAATTTCCCCCTTTGCCAAAATCATGAATTTGGAACCCTTGAGAACAAAAAAGCCTACCACAGTATTTTGTTTTCAAATCAAATTATTATCAAGACAATGGTTTTCATAACAGATATAAACTGGTGCAAATGTCAACAGAAGTTACTTCTCCATGAAGTAAAGATGTACCAGGTGTTATTATATTAAGTATCTATTAGGAAAAGATGCAACCGAATGACCAGTACTCATTAACAAACAATACAGCAAATTTTTAATTTTCATTATGAATCATTCACAAAGTTGCATCTTTGATTTCTGCCAGGGATAATTTAAAAATAAATTATAACTTGTATACAAACATTAAACAAACACATAGTTTTGAAATGAAAAATATTGTTGTTTTGGCACTTTGGAAATTTCATTTCTTTGGCAGTAAAGCCCACATACAGTATATCTCTTCACTAAGTGGACTTGCAAGATCATATCTGCTGTTCTAGAGGCAGTGGCTTTCTGAACTTTTCAATTTTTTAAACAGAAGGAGATTCTCAGATCATATCAGAATATTACACAAATTGAGCAAGTTCTTTCTTCAACAGAACCAAAACTTCAAGTTTTGTAGGGAGTCCAACTTTGGTGATCTTTTCATGAATTCTCTGCCCCAGAGCTTCGCGAATCACACCGCAACATTCCGTTTGTAATTTGCGAGGCTGGGTCTTAATCCGACGAAAAAATTCCGCATACTGCATCATGAGCCTTCTCCCCATTCTGGCTTCAGCCATAAACTCAGTCCGGAAAAGCAAATCCTCAAGATCTCTGATGACACGATATGGAGTCCTGGGTGTCCCAACTATCAGTAACTTTATCATCTTAAAGTTGTCATTCTTTATAGCTGCATATAAGGGTTCCAACTCTAAGTGGGGGTGAAGGTCTGAGTATAGAAGGCAGCACTTGCGCAGTCCACGGATCTTTCCCGGTGCAGCGGGATTGCATCCCCATTCTATCAGCATCTTGGCTGTGTCAAGCTGGTTTCTATCTGCAGCCTGCTGGACTGCAGTCTCACAGGTATCTGTCATCTACAAGTTGAAAAATACAATTCAAATTTTTAATATTTCTAACTGAAAATGTGTGTTGACTGCTAGGTTTGTTTTTGTAAAGTCAGTTTCCCAGCAATGGGTGAATGGCTGTACACATGAGAACTTAAGTTTGATCATATAAATATCACACTCTTTGATTATGGTGCCACCTGGTGTTTGGAAAGGAAACTGAATTAAGATCAGTATAACTGGAGCTTTCAAAATAAAATACCACATATGGTGACATTCTGTCTCATATTTATACATTTATATCCTAAAAACAGAAAAGCTATATTCTTACCTATTAACATAGCTGTCTATTGATGTAAATAATAGTTATTTGTAATACCTCATGATCTCAGTTAGGTATCAGTCTGGGTCTTGAGAGCTCAGTATGGTCACAGTCTTTGTCTTGTAATCACAGTATGGTCACAGTCTCCGTCTTGTGATCTCAGTAAGGTCCCAGTCCTGGTCTTGTGATCTCAGTATGGTCAAATCTTTGTCTTGAATCTGGTGAACTTAGTATTGTCTCAGTCTTGAGATCTCAATAAGGTCTCAATCTTGGTTTTGAAATCTTAGTATGGTCACAGTCTTGGTCTTGAGATCTCAGTAAGGTCTCAGTCTTGGTCTTGAGATCTCAGTATGATCTCAGTCTTGGTCTTGAGATCTCAGTATGATCTCAGTCTTGGTCTTGAGATCTCAGTAAGGTCTCAGTCTTGGTCTTGAGATCTCAGTAAGGTCTCAGTCTTGGTCTTGAGATCTCAGTATGATCTCAGTCTTGGTCTTGTGATCTCAGTAAGGTCTCAGTCTTGGTCTTGTGATCTCAGTAAGGTCTCGGTCTTGAATCTGGTGAACTTAGTATTGTCTCAGTCTTGAGATCTCAATAAGGTCTCAATCTTGGTTTTGAGATCTTAGTATGATCTCAGTCTTAGTCTTGAGATCTCAGTATGATCTCAGTCTTTGTCTTGAGATCTCAGTATGATCTCAGTCTCGGTCTTGTGATCTCAGTAAGGTCTCAGTCCTGGTCTTGTGATCTCAATGTGGTCAAATCTTTGTCTTGAATCTGGTGAACTTAGTATTGTCTCAGTCTTGAGATCTCAATAAGTTCTCAATCTTGGTTTTAAGATCTTAGTATGGTCACAGTCTTGGTCTTGAGATCTCAGTAAGGTCTCAGTCTTGGTCTTGAGATCTCAGTATGATCTCAGTCTTGAGATCTCAATAAGGTCTCAATCTTTGTTTTAAGATCTTAGTATGGTCACAGTCTTGGTCTTGAGATCTCAGTAAGGTCTCAGTCTTGGTCTTGAGATCTCAGTATGATCTCAGTCTTGGTCGAGAGATCTCAGTATGATCTCAGTCTTGGTCTTGAGATCTCAGTAAGGTCTCAGTCTTGGTCTTGAGATCTCAGTATGATCTCAGTCTTGGTCTTGAGATCTCAGTATGATCTCGGTCTTGGTCTTGAGATCTCAGTATGATCTCAGTCTTGGTCTTGAGATCTCAGTTTGATCTCAGTCTTGGTCTTGAGATCTCAGTATGATCTCAGTCCTGGTCTTGAGATCTCAGTATGTTCTCAGTCCTGGTCTTGAGATCTCAGTATGATCTCAGTCTTTGGTCTTGAGATCTCAGTATGATCTCAGTCTTGGTCTAGAGATCTAAGTATGATCTCAGTCTTGGTCTTGAGATCTCAGTATGATCTCAGTCTTGGTCTTGAGATCTCAGTATGATCTCAGTCTTGGTCTTGAGATCTCAGTATGATCTCAGTCTTGGTCTTGAGATCTCAGTATGATCTCAGTCTATGTCTTGAGATCTCAGTATGATCTCAGTCTTGGTCTTGAGATCTCAGCATGATCTCAGTCTTGGTCTTGAGATCTCAGCATGATCTCAGTCCTGGTCTTGAGATCTCAGTATGATCTCAGTCTTGGTCTCAGTATGATCTCAGTCTTGGTCTTGAGATCTCAGTATGATCTCAGTCTTGGTCTTGAGATCTCAGTATGATCTCAGTCTTGGTCTTGAGATCTCAGTATGATCTCAGTCCTGGTCTTGAGATCTCAGTATGATCTCAGTCTTGGTCTTGAGATCTCAGCATGATCTCAGTCTTGGTCTTGAGATCTCAGTATGATCTCAGTCTTGGTCTTGAGATCTCAGTATGATCTCAGTCTTGGTCTTGAGATCTCAGTATGATCTCAGTCTTGGTCTTGAGATCTCAGTAAGGTCTCAGTCTTGGTCTTGAGATCTCAGTATGATCTCAGTCTACGTCTTGAGATCTCAGTAAGGTCTCAGTCTTGGTCTTGAGATCTCAGTATGGTCTCAGTCTTGTTTTTGAGATCTCAGTATGGTCAAATCTTGGTCTTGAGATCTCAGTAAGGTCTCGGTCATGTGATCTCAGTCTTGGTCTCCAGTCTTGTGATCTCATTAAGATCTCAGTCTTGGTTTTGAGCCTTATGGTCTCAGTAAGGTTTCAGTCTTTGTTCTGAGTCTCATTACCTCAGTAAAGTCTCAAGTCTCCTGGTCTGAGTATGGTTTCAGTGTAAGATCTCTTTGTGTCTGAATCTTTGATTTAACAGTCTTGTATGGTCAGTAAGGTCTCATTCTTGGTCTTGAGATCTCAGTAAGGTCACAGTCTTGGTCTTGATCTAAGTAAGGTCTTGGTCTTAACATCTCAGTAAGGTCTCAGTCTCAGTCTTGGTCTTGAGATCTCAGTATGGTCACATCTTGGTCTTGTGATCTCAGTAAGGTCTCAGTTTTAGTCTCCAGTCTTGAGATCTCAGTAAGGTCTCAGTCTTGGTTTTGAGCCTTATGGTCTTAGTAAGGTTTCAGTCTTTGTTCTGAGTCTCATTACCACAGTAAAGTTTCAAGTCTCCTGGTCTGAGTATGGTTTCAGTGTAAGATCTCTTTGTGTCTGAATCTTTGATTTAACAGTCTTGATTACTCTTCTGCTCCCAAGCTGATCATCGAAGTTGACCTAGAGATACCTAATACACACCACAATGACGATGACATAAATAAATTTGTATCCAAATTTTCACACAAAGATGAAAGATATTTTAATAACCGCATACTTTGTCTGCATCACTGCCAGCATCTAACAGCATCTTCAAGATGGAGACATTCGCCTGCCTGGCTGCAGCATGAAGTGGTATGTTTCCTCTACCAGAATTTACATCGATTCCAGGTGTGGCCAGCATGAGGCGCACCATGTCTTCTTTGCCTTTCTCACAAGCATCACCCAGTGCAGTGTTTCCTTTGCCATCCACGATGTTCACATCAATACCTGCATGACCAAAAAGTCTTTAAATCAGGACTGTACATACAACAGTAAAAGAAAACGACACTGACTTTTTTTTTATAGAACTCTATAGCTAGAATTCAATGAACTTAGGTGTAAATCTGTTCAGTGGCAGGCAAAGAGATCTTGCAAATCATTTCTTCACTGAAGTCTCAATATATAATCATAGTTACAAGTAGCCGTCTTTAAAACAAGCACCACAAGAGTTGGTTGTCCTGTGACCTCTGACCTCATTAAATATGCATGAACTCTAGGAGAACCAAGAGATAGTGGAGGGCTCTTTGAGCATTTGTTCGGGTATCATTTCCCTTGGCAACTGTTGAGAAACTGTTTTGGACAAAGTCAAAACTTTGAGGAGACTGTAGCAACTGTGAAGACCACTGGAAGATCACTAAGAGATCACCGAGAGATCTGGGCGATTGCTGGGTGCTCACTGAAAGATCACTGAGAGATCAGGTCTTCACTCAACAATCTCTCAAAAATGTGTATCCCACACCTATGTAAAGGGGCTTTAAAGCTCTAATATTAAGTATTACACAAATCTGGTAAACAAAGTATAAAAATGACAAGCATCAATGTGAAAACATGATTCAAAAAGGATAAGTGTATATACACAATGATAGCTGGACCAATCGTTTGTTAGAAAAATCTTCCCTTGCCTCAGTCAGTAGAGACAAAATATTAGTAACGGTGAGTAACCTCAACTTTTAGCCACATTTCAGTAATCTCCAAGACCTAACTGACAGTTCATTCTGACAATAGCAAATCTCTCAGGATGTACTGAAATTTTATCTATAAATGTGCACCTGCTTTCAGAAGAAGTTTCATAGCATCTATATGGTTGTGATGTACTGCTGCATGGAGAGGGGTGCGGCCATGTTCACTCTCCCTCATATTCAGTTCACTGCCAGCATCAATCAATTTCTGTATTACCTGTAATGGATTCACAGCAAGCAAAATTGGCTATACAATATTATAATCTTTGCTGTATGAAGCATAGTGTAGCAATGTTCACTATCTCTCATATTCAATTAACTGCATGCAACAATCAGTTTCTGTGTTACCTGTTAGAACACACAATAAGCATCATTGACTGTAGAATATTAAGTCTTTGCTGCATGGAGAGTGGTGCAGCCATGTTCCCTCTCCCTCATATTCAATTAACTGGATCAGATTCTATATAACGTAACAAAAATACACACTGAACCACAGTGACTACAAATATTATATTCTATTCATAAAGTATTTTTAAGGGTTTGGCTGGGTTCAAAATAAGGTACCATGGTCCAATACCTTAACTACTAGGGTATTTCAAAACTCTAACCATATGTGATTCTCCCAAATTGTATTTCTATATTCTGCTTTTTCTGGAGACTTGCTTCAATGTATTCATACTCAGAGATTGTCTTTAAAGGAATAAATAAAGGGACCACTCTGTTATCCTTGCACAATAAATTGTGACTTCAGCATAAAGAAGTATCCGAAATGCATAAAATTTTATGCATGAAACTTAATGTATTGATTTTCATAGATGTTGTGTGATGTACCTTAAACCGTTTTCAGTCACACATACTGAAAGACCCACACTATCCTTTGCATGATTAATATAAATTGCCATAACATGTCAGCTAGACCAGAAACAAATTACAAATTCATTTGGAGAAAGTTAAAGGTGCCTATTCATATCTCTATTGAAAAAGAATTTTTCAAGATTTCTGGCTCCTCTTTGTACATATTAATGATCTAAGGGTAATTCTGGTTGTGAAAAGTTCTTATAATGCCTCTGTGAAGGATGTTTGAACTTTTTTATCAACATCATGTTTGTAAACACAGCCATTCTGACAAATGGGAAAAAAATAATCTAACCTTAGGTGGTAGGTTGCATATATGCAGAGGTAGAAAAGTCACTTGTTGCAAAATACCATTTGCAAAGCTCTGGCTTATCTGACTTGCTGTCAGATACCCTTGTTGAATTTGTTTTAATTATTTTTGGAGGCCCCCCTATTTTATTAACATGTTAATACAAAACAAGTAGCCTTTAGTTTATAAAGGTCAAATAGGTGATTGGGCCCCTTTAAGCTGTCACCAATTCTAATCTATACATACTTAGCATCATTAACAGGTGTCCTTTTATATCTTTACAGTGTTACCATGGCAATGGTTAGCCAGTCTGAGTTCGATGATGCCTATTGATACTTGAGTAAAAAATTTGGTACCTGTTTTAGCCCATCATACACTCACCTCAGCAGCTGCTTTTAGAACCACAGCATTATACAAAGGCAACTCATTCCTCTTGTTAGCTGTATTGACCTTGCTGCCTGAAATGTGTAATAATCAAACATATATTTGATTGTAAAACATTATCGATAGGGCAAATTACTCCAGGAGTTCTGTATAATTTTAACCAATGAAGCATTGAAGAAATGCCACTCATTAGCCTATGTGAAAACCTCAGGCTACAGAACTTCTATATTTGCAGTTACATTAACAATTTTGACAATTAAGTCATAATTTACAAAATAATTTCTGACAGGCCTGGGAATATCTTTTACAGGTTTTGATAAAGGTAGTTTTTTTTTCAGATCATTAATTTCACATATGCCCTCTTTCCTGTCATGCCCATACAAGCCAATTAATTCTGTGGTAGTTTCTATTGCTACCACCTATTAAATTAATGTCATTGAAAAATATTTTAAGGGGAACAGGTAATACCTGGTATTGCACATCTAACCATGACTCTATTTCTTTAAACAACTGTTGCTTTGAAATTTAAAATTACAAACACCTGAATTTACAAATATCGGAAATATAATAAAAAATTTCATTCAGAAACTGTTGATACAAACCTGCATTTAGCAGCATGTCAATGATGGGTACTTTGCTGCCAAACATAGCACCTTGAAGTGGAATGTCCCCAGACTGTGCTTGGATGTTCACCTCAGCTCCCTTCTCTATCAGCAGCCTGGTCACTTCTACAAAACATAAAAAGACATTCTGTAAATAAACCTTACTCTCCTTATGCAGTGTTTATTTGTTGTGTTCCTTATCTCTTTCTTCTAACAGAGATCATTTCTCCTCAAAACCAACCTTTTCCACTTGGTAATTGTGGGGGTGGCCTTCACTACTTGTCTCAGCAGTCACACTTCAAAATAAAAATTTGTTTAATTTCAAAGGAAACATCTTCTGTTTATACTTCTCATGCCTATGCTTGCAAAATATTACTTTTCCGAGAAGCATGAAGTTCTTTCAATAAAAATGTAAATGTTTATTTAATATTAATAGAAATACTTTTTACCCAACATATTAGAACAGACTACATTTAACTCTTCACTACATATATTCCTACGCCCCTTGTGTATTTAGAAGCCAAAGTGCATTATGGGCATAAAATCTCTGTACCCATAAGCCCTAACTAGCAGAGTAGTACTCTTTTTAGTCACTTGTTGCTACAGCATGGTTTACTGGGTTTAACCATCAGGTGGCTGGCATAGGGCCAAGAAACTGATCAGACCTGTGAGAGCTGGGTATGGTCAATTTCAAACTTAGTTGCACAATATGCTCTAACTGATCTGAACATTGAGGGCGCTAAGCCTGCTGCCTGGTGGTAAAACCATGCAAACCCCTGCTATAGCAAGCAGTAGTTAAGAGGATGGAGTTACAGAACAAGGGACCCATGGGTCACATCACTCAGCTGAATTTTGGAAAATATTAGTAACAGCAAAATATTTTTATTTCTTTTGGTTTTTCATGTATATTATCATTAGAAAAGCTATGAGAAAATGGCCTTGCTAAAATGAAAATCTGTAAATCATAGAATAATGGACATGAGCTAAACCATTTAGTGATGCACCAAGGGAACAAATAGGCCTACAGTAAGTGTTATATAAAAGTAACATTTCATAAACAAATAATGTGTGAAGGTAATTAAGTTTTCAAAAGATAAATATATGGCCATATAAGTTACAAATTAATCCCAAAAAGTTTGACCAATATTCCTAATTTTAATACTAAGTTAACAGTGTTATTCACACCTAGGCCCCGTCAACTTTAAGAGATATGAATGAAATGCTACAGAGTATTTATATTTTCTTAAATCTTGTCAGTTTGCACTTACATTAGATCCTAATATTTTATCACATTTGAATATAAGGATTAAATTCCTGGAATTTTTTTCTTTAAACAAGGTTCTAGGTCCAGTGGTTACGATTTGTGCCTGGTTAACGGACGGACAGACGGACGACGGACAAAGAGTGATCGCTATAGCTCAGATGACTTTCAGTCAGCTGAGCTAAAAATTGAAAAAAATACAGATGGCGCCACCAGACTGCAGAAACTGATGAAACACCCCGTGATCAATATCAATGCTAAGAATCATGGTGATCAATGCATTAGTTGTTCAGATACTTGAGCTTTTGTATCAAATTTTCCATTATTCTGGGGGGGTACTTCTGAGCCCAATAGCTCGAAGAATATGGGTAACAGAGACCTAATTTGAGGTTTCCAAGGAAACTTTTTATGGGCTTCTCTGCATGTCAAGACAGAAGATTCTAGGTCTAGGCATTACGATTTGTGCCCTGTAAAATTCGTAAAAATCGAAATACCAGTGGCGCCATCAGACTGCAGAAACTGATGAAACATTCCAAGATCAATATCCGTGCAAAGAATTATGGTGATCATTGCAATAGTTTTTCAGATACTTGAGCTTTTGTATCAAATTTTCCATCATTCTGGGGGGTACTTGGGAGCCCCATAGCTCGAAGAAAATGGGTAACAGAGACCTTTTTCTAAGTTTCTAAGGAGACTTTTAATGGGCCTCCCTGCATGTCATGAGAGAAGATTCTAGGTCCAGGCGTTACGATTTGTGCCCTGTTAACAGATGACCCCATCTTAAGGTCTCATAAATAGAGAAAATAATTCGTAAAAATCGAAAAAATACAGGTGGCGCAACCAGACTGCAGAAACTGATGAAACATCCCATGATCAATATCCATACAAAGAATCATGGTGATCAATGCAATAGTTGTTCAGATATTTGAGCTTTTGTATCAAATTTTCCATTATTCTGGGGGTTACTTCTGAGCCCCATAGCTCAGAGGTTATGGGTAACAGAGACCTAGTTTCAGGTTTCCAAGGAGACTTTTCATGGGCCTCCCTGCATGTCAAGAGAGACGATTCTAGGTCCAGTCATTAGGATTTGTGCCCTGTTAACCGATGACCGCATCTTTTAATGTCTCAAAAATAGAGAAAAAAACACCAAAAAATCGAAAAAATACAGGTGGCACCACCAGTCTGCAGAAACTGATGAAACACCCCATGATCAAAATCAATGCAAAGAATTATGGTGATCAATGCAATAGTTGATCAGTTACTTGAACTTTTGTATCAAATTTTCCATTATTCTGGGGGGTACTTCGGAGCCCCATAGCTCAGAGGTTATGGGTAACAGAGACCTAATTTCAGGTTTCCAAGGAGACTTTTTATGGACCTCTCTGCATGTCAAGAGAGAAGATTCTAGGTCCAGTCGTTATGATTTGTGCCTTGTTAACAGATGACTGCATCTTCAGAGGTCTCAAACATAGAGAAAAAAATTCGTAAAAATTGAAAAAATACAGGTGGCGCCACCAGTCTGCAAAACTGATGAAACACTCCATGATCAATATCCATGCAAAAAATCATGACCATCAGTAATGTAGTTAATGAGATATTGAAGTTTTTGTATAAAATTTTTTGACTATTCTGGGGGGTACTTCGGGGCCCCATAGCTCGAAGGATATGGGTAACAGAGACCTAATTTCTGGTTTCCATGGACATTTTTTCATTGACCTCTCAATGTCTCAAGAATGAAGATTCTAGGTCCAGTCTTTACAATTTGTGCCTTGTTAACAGATGTTCACATTTTAAAGGTCTCAAAAATAGAAAAAAAAAATTCGTAAAAAATCGAAAAATACAGGTGGCTCCACCAGTCTGCAGGAACTGATGGAACATCTCATGATCAATATGTATGCAAAAAATCATGACCATCAGTGATGTAGTTAATGAGATATTGATGTTTTTGTATGAAATTTTTGACTTTTCTGGGGGGTACTTTGGGGCCCCATAGCTTGAAGGATATGGGTAACAGAGACCTAATTTCTGGTTTCCAAGGAGATTTTTCATGGACCTCTCAGAATGCCAAGTTACAAGGTTCTAGGTCCAGGGGTTACGATTTGTGCCTGGTTAACGGACGGACAGACGGACAGACGGACGACGGACAAAGAGTGATCGCTATAGCTCAGATAACTTTCAGTCAGCTGAGCTAAAAAATGATTTTTTTACCACTGTATAATGAGCATACATACACCTGACAACCTGAACATTTATTTCCATGTTTTCAGTTGACAATGCTTTGCCACTTGGCATTCCAAATTTGTAATTATGTAATCTTATTTTGGTTTTTGATGATTTGAACTTTCTACATCCTTATTTATGATTCATGCCCTGGTAAGGTTTTGTAAGGATGGACACACAATGGATAAAGACCCATTGTAAAAGCTCAGCACAAATAAATTCATTTTAGCTTAAAAGTACTTCTTTGATCACAAAAAGAAATGTTGCATTTTGTGGTGGTGAACAATTAAATTACTGCATAGCATTTTCAGAAATGACAAATTTCAACACATCTGTTTAATAATCCTTTATTTTTAGCTAAATTGCTCTACTGCAATCTATTATCAGTAGATATTTTTCAGTATTAAATGGGAATGCACAAATCTAAGCCTTCAGGCTTGTACAGTCCCATCAATACACTGTATTCACAACATGTACTTTCTTCTATTAATAAAATCATAAAAAAAACAAAATATGCAATAATGTTATGGAGTAGGAAAGTACATATTTGAGACTTAACACATATTTAAAGGAATATTTCAATATTTCAATATTTAAAATCTAAAATTTTCTTCAGAAATAAATGAAGATCAATTTGGTTTCAGTCTGTTCTGATATTCAGATGGAGCCTAAGAATTATTAATGGTTATCAGAAAACCAAGTATCTCATGGTAATTCAGTATGTTTGTAGAGCCTTATTGTACTCTCACAAATTAGCTCTAAACTGGGTTTCTATGATGAGGCAGGCAGATTATGTTTATAGAGTTTGGAAATAGGACTGCAGGTCAGTCTATAACTGGATGTATGTCAGTTCAGACTTTGGATTTTCCATATAAAACTTTTGTTCAATCAGATCACAGGAAAGTAAGGAAGTACACTTACAACTCTGATGTAATTATGACCTACTTGGGTCATCCAATAAGGTTTAGCTATTATGACAAAATGCAGAAATATGGATATGTACGTCTCATGTGTCACGTGAAAGCTCTGTAACAAAACTATCTGTGCGCGCTCAGAGAGAGAGACAGAGAGAGTCAGAGAGAGGGACCATGTCTAGCTGGGCACTGCAGGGCCTCAGCAAAGACTGGCCCAGACTCTGTCCTGTGAATAAAGACTTCTGTCATCAAACTGGTCTTGGAACATTGTCAGCCACGCGCATCAGCTACCGTACGTGATACAGGTGGGGACATCCCCACCCCACATTTGTATCAATAACTTGCAAAACTTTAGCCAAAAAAAAGTGTATGATCCACTTTTATGCCTTTCCTATTAATGTGACTCTACACCAGCCAGTGTTATATTTGAATTAAGATACCCAAATTACACAATTCTGAAATCAGAAAAGTAGCACTATAACATTTGATAAAACACTGAAGCAAAATCGAAACATCACTGAACCAAAACCTCATAATGTCATAAAACTCACCAATATCTCCTCCAAAAGTGCTCTGATGTAGAGGTGTCCATCCTGTCTGGTCCTGAGCGTTAAGATTACAGCCAGCAGTCAGCAGTTGCTTGACCAGCTCTATGTGCTGTTCACCTGGATCAAACGACTGTGATGCTGGAGAAGAGATGAACATAAAATTTTGATGAAACTGTTCCAGGAAAACCCTTCTCGGTGCTAATTGCATAGGTCATTTATGTTTCTATGATAAAACTGCTGACATTCATGTAGAACTTTACATATATACATGTATTTTGGTTGAAGTTTTACAACTTTATGATACTGATAATAACATCGTTTAGTATCGTATCTCCAAGACTCAAACTAATGCAGCATGAAACAAAATCCTGAAGTTCTGTTGCAAATAACATTACATCACACTTAAACTGAGGAGAGGACCTACATACCAATGATACAACGGTGATATCATAACTGTAACCATGGAGAGTTGCATAGGACTCTGGACTTAAGCCAACAGGACTTTACTCACATTACTGAAAAAGACCCAGGCATTTTACACAGCACATTACTCAAATATATATTTTATATATTTATATTTTCTAAAATAATATTGCCTTATGGAATACAGCTGAATGATCTGTAAGAGCTGCCACTAACCCAGACTTACACTGCATGGGCTGTTGAATGATTTGTCAAACATTGTCATTTACAGTGACATAACCATAATGTGACATAAGTCTACTCACCCAGCTAGCAGCTGAGACACTGTTACGCCCAAAAAAATAAAAGGTATGGTTCTCAGGCACTGCCCTCATCAATTTTAACCCCTCCCCCTCCCCCCAACATCAAAAATTTTTATTTTTGATTTTCGTCTTTGAAAAAGATAAATTAATATATTAATATTTTGATCAGATTTTCTTTGTTATGTAGTGCTTTTACCTGTTTAGCCAAAAAAATGTGATTTTAATGCTTTTCCCTGACCATATGACATTTTTATCGAAACATACAAAAAAAGGTCAAATAAAATATCACCCGCCTGCACTGATTTCAGAAAAAAAAAGTGCCTGAGAACCATACCTTTTTTTTTCTTTGGCCTTAATCATTGTACTTTACACAGCTTTGCATTTGTGACAGAAAGTCCTGTTAATTACTGTTACTTACCCAGCCTCACTGCTGCATGGATGGGGGAGTGTTTTGTTTCTATCTCTGCCTTGTCTAAATCACATCCCGCAGTAATCAGGGACGACACCACATCAAGCCTCTGTTCTCTTACAGCCACTGTAAATATATCTGGCATATTCAATATATGTAAAAATGCTAATTATATATATTTCACATATTTATGGTTCATGTGCAATTTTGAGTGTACTATTGAGGTTCACAAGGAAAGATACCACATATTTGTGATGCATTTTCTACATTATTCCATGTCACCAGCAGTCCATGAGAGTGATCTTAAACATCGTGATAATTGAAAGTCATTTTACAAATGCCTGATATGACAGGTTATAAGGATTTTTCACTTAGGCTTTCTATCCCCTGACCAGCTCTCCTTAAATTGTCATTAATATCACAGTAAATTTCATTGAGCATTATTGACATATATATTTAGAATCCTCAATATATACTCTATTAGTCTGGAAATGAATGAAGTTCCATTACTAGATTGAGTTTTTATAATTTAATGTAATGCTCAAAATTTATATATATATATATATAATATATATATATATATTATATATATATATATATATATATATATATATATATAAGATTAAACTCAGCTTTACCAAGGAGTGGAGTGCAGTTTTTGGTGTCTGTGATATTAAAATCAGCTCCTGCTTTTATCAACTGTTCCACCAAGCTGTTTTCACCGTACTTAGCTGCGAAATATAATGCTGTACAACCAAACTGCTCACGATAGTCAAGGCCACATCCTGAAAAGAATCACACCTTTTAATGTATAGAAATGTGTAATACTGCAGTGTTATCAAGTATATAATTCCCCTGCTATATAAATGAGAAAACTGCAGAGATACAGCCTAAAAGGATGTATCCAGTATTAACTTTTATAACTCAAAAGTAAATTATCTGTATCATGAGTGGCATAAACAGTATGTAGCTTGAAGTGGTAAAATACAGCTTGGTGATATTAGAACTGAATATAAGATCTTAAACTGGAATATGGGTCTTTGGATGAGAAGTTTCAGTGAAGCCTTTGTGATGTGGTCTGTCTTGATAAAACACATGACATCACAATAATTTCTAGCCCTACATTAAGAAACTCTGAAGATCAAAAGCCCTGGTTACTTAAAAAAAAAAAGTTATCATATGATATGGCTGTTCTCATCATATCTTCAGACAACCCCATACCTTGACCCTAACCCTCAAACCTAAAATTTTGACTGAACCATGAAGAACACCGGCAAGTCAGAAAGTGTTCCCTCAGAGACCAATTTGTGAATATCTTGACCTGAGATTTTTTACCATTCCACCTTTAAACTAATATGGTTCTTCCTCCAGTGAAGGGTCATACAAGAATGAATTGTAACTTTAAATTAATAGATCCAAAGTTTACAGGAGTTTAATGACTGAAAATCAATTTGATTTTTTACCTTTGACATCCTTACACGACTAAAAATTAGGTTCTAAATTCAGTGATGAGTTACACCCTGAAAAATCTCACAGCTTATCAGCTTTGTGTTGAACCTCCGAGCATGTTGTTAATTCCTTAAGTATTCAGTATGGTCTATTTCCTTAAACTAGTGTGTTATGATTTTACCAGTAACCCTTTCATGCCCTGTACTTACCTGCTTCTATCAGCAGCTGAGCAATGTGGTTGTACCCTTTCTGTGCTGCTGCCATTAACGGTGTCCTCTTCTCAAAGTCAACGTAGTTAAGGTCACAGTCAGCCTTTATCAACAGCTTCATAATTGCAGGCCTATCATACAAAGCACAGGTCATTAAGGGTGAAAACCCACGATTATCACATTTATTGAGGGCACAACCTGCTTTAATAAGTAGCTGTGCAATTTCAGGGAAGTTTTTATAAGTGGCAGTGTTTAAGGGTGTGGACCCTCTGTGGTTCCTCATGTCTATATCAGCACCATGATCTACCAGCAACCGTGTAATATCTGTGAATCCTCGCCAGGCAGCCATATTGACGAGCGTATTTTCCTCTGCATTGTATTTGTCCACATTAGCACCGTAGTTTATTAGAAGTTCACACAGCTCTCTGTGACCTTCGATTACTGCTATCTGCAGGGCCGTCTGCTTGTTGTAGTGAAAGTCAACATCAATTCCGGTTTTGAGCAACTGTCGCACCTGAGATACATTGTTTTCCTGTACCTCTCTGTGAAGTTCTCGGATGGCACGCCGCTTGGCTCGTTTGTCATTTCTTGCCTGCACATCTACAAGTGAGGAACCATTGTGAGAATGTAATATGATTTGGACAAGGATAGTTCAGCATATGTTCTCTCAGTATACATGAATGAATGAATGAAAGCACTATTTTATTCCAGCCTATATACTTACACTAAGACATATTGTATTAATTATCTGATTCTCAAATCATTTTTAATTTATCTCAGTTAATGAAGCTTATTGTGTACAGTGCCTTAGAAAGTTAAGAGCTATTGTATTTAATTTTAAAAACACAGTGAATTTGGCACTTTAATACAAAATATAACATAATATTAACGACATAGCCACAAGAAATAATATTAAATTACATATCAGAGCATATATCTAGATCTGTATGTATAATATACTGGTCTTGATAAAGGAGTGTGGAAAAGCAGGTTTTGATAAAGGAGTGTTGAAAAGTATAGACTTAATACTTATTTCCATAGTGGACTTTGATATTAGTCATAATTGATTAAATTACAGTATATTCCATAAACTCTTGCATATATACACCCCTCCTTCATTGTAAGTGAACAAACCCCTTAACACTCCTATGATAGACGGTAGGCTGCTCTATAATTCAGAGAGCCGGGGAAGCTGGCTGAGGGGATTGGATAGGCCTATCTCTTTAGTTAAGTGCATACCAAAGGACCTGCAGTATGATCATTTTCAGCATATTAACAATAATCTTCCTAAGTTTAAACAGATCTATCAGCCATTTTGGAGATATAAAACCAACATTATGCGGAACTGGTGGTGTATTTTATCTCTTGGACTCGGAAAATCCTACATTGCTACAAAAAAAAGTTTGCAAGAGATAGGTATACATACAGACAGTAATACATACATCAAAGGTTGAATTTCAACATTTCCCGTATTCCTGGCGTTAATGGGCTATACGTCCTTGCCGCCCTGGAACGTGCACGCTGGCGCGGAGAGCTCTCTCGATCTGCCCAGTTCAGGCTACGGTTTGTGCTCAACTTACAGTAAATCACTAAATGCGTCTAATATCGCCACCAATCCTATCAATTTTAACCCGTAAGCACAACATATTTCACCATTCGGCTAAAAATTAAAGATATGATTCCTAACTATAATATCATCTTTCGTACAACCTCTATACAAACACTTCTATCGGGTACTCACTATTTGTTTTGTTATCTGCTTTGCCTTCCATCCTCTTCACGTACAGTGCTGTTGTGATAGTGCTACACCTGTCCGATAGGTGGCAGCATCAAGCACTTGTTTATATACAGCAAGGCCAAATTCTGGGACGGCCGCAATGGCCGGCTGTATGTAGACTGTAGAGGCATGAAGCTGTTATCCAGTTACAGCTTTACACAATTTAAAATCGGGAGGTTGGCCTATAATGTGTTCGGGCCCTTGCGTGTGTATGTGTGTGTACCTAACAAATCAGGGCAAATAAAAAAAAAAAAAATACAAACTAAATAGGGTCTACCGAGAAGCTAGCTAGGGCATCGACTTTTGCGTGCAGTGATTTTTTCTTTCCAGCTATACAGTTAAATGCAAAAAAGTATATTTACTTAGTTTATTATTTCTAAAGTCTAGCATCCCGACACATTTATTTATCTAGGCCAGGGTGTTGAGCCACCTCGTTCACCCTTTTCCTAAAATTCTCCTTTGCCCTTCGTTTGTCCGAGTCCGTACATAAAGTGTAATTACAACAGAGGACATTCAGTGGTTGATCTAATGTAAAAGTCATTGGTTTGTAAAACATCTACGAGACTAGCAGCAAACAGTTAAAATATTATCATCCAATTTCAATGGTTGTACGTTTAAATTTAGGCCTACTCTTTTATTATTTTACTGCAATAAATATGGCCCACGTATATTATTTTGCTCATTACATTTTTTTTCACATATCTAATCTTTATTTTTAGGATAAAAAAATTATAATAAAACCAATTTAATGATGGACTTAAAGCTCTTCATGGAAAAACAATTAAGACGCCATCTGGCAACCGGCTTGGTCGCTAAAAGTTTGTTAAATTAAAAATTAACGCTCGTGCATTTTGTATTGTGGGCTACCTGGGAACCTTTGAACAGAAAGTTGGTAAAGTATTAATATCAGTGCTTTCTTTAACAATTTAATGTCTGATGATAAAAATTCAACTTAAAAAATTGCAACATATTTACACGAGATTACGTTTATTGTATAAGGTTTAACGGGAATATTATTTCTCGGTCACATACCCCCACCGACCTCTTTTACAGATAGAAGGGCCGACAATTGGTGTTGTAGGCCTATGGAGCGTCCTGAGATTGCCTCGTATGAAAGGCGGGGGGGGGGGGGGGGGGGGGGGGGTTGAAGGGGGCCCTTTTGTTGCACCAAAATAAATCTGATCAATACCAAAAAATATCTGCTTAATACCGAAAGGCAGGGCTGGATTTTGTGTCTTTTTTTCCCATTTAAGTTTTTGTTTGTATTTAGTTTAACACTTGTTTACCCTTGTTTATCCCAGAAGCCACATGTACCTGGTCCCTTAAGGTATTGGCAAATTATATTCGTATAAATTAACTTCGTAACTGGCACATTATTAGGTAAAATATTCGTCCTATTTCAATACAAGCAATAATTGGGAACGATGCATAGGGGAACTCCATTGATATGCATTATCCTATTTTGTTAATTTATTTTTGGCAAATTACAGAATAGTTTCCATGACAATGCAAACGAATGCACCATATAAATACTAGATAAATAATTCATAATTGCCAAATAAGCAATTAAGGTTCTGTTGGATATGAATTAGTCAATTTTTACGAAATTTCCATTTTTACCTTGCCCGTGAGAACGATATATTATTCTGCGTCTCAGTAAATGAACGGACTCGGATTTACTGATCAAATAGTGAAATTTGTGGATAATTAAGATAATTATCATGTGGAGGTTCAAGTAATTATCTATAGATGTAATCTGTGGCTGATTAGGCCTTCACTGAAATTTTGCAGGAGTGACTGACACGTTTATTACTAAGTGATGAGTGGGGATAATTGCCAAATCGTATACGATTAAGCCTACTATCTTTGGCTTAATTAATTGACCGACATTTCTACATTCCATTGTTCTATCGCCTGATATGAATTGGCGTTAGAGTACCGTGACTGTTACGAAGTTAAATTATTCAGGGGAAAAAATCGGGCCGATCCCGGATTAGAACCCATGTTGGGTGGCGCACTAGTCCGGCGTACCAACCGCTTTGCTAGCAAAACATACTTTACTAGCGAAACAGTTCGGTCCGCTTTTATGTGCACCCCGAAACAGAACATACACGCACGGACACGCATATATACATATGCGGTATATGCATGCATACGCAAAAACGCACATACACACACATACACAACTTTCATATTTTAAAACCATTTATTCTTTTAACCCTTTCACACAAGCTGTACAACATTACACAATATTTATGTGCGTTTTGGCGTGAATGAATGCTATAAGTTGGTTCAAACAAATATATGTAACCAGGATTACAAAAACAGCCATTAGGTTAATGGAAATGTTTCCCTGGGAAACATATATACTAAAAAGATATAATACAAATACATGGTGATGACAAGTGAACATAGTAACACTGACGTGTGATCAAACTGACACGTTAAAAATAAATCATGTATCACACTCGCTCTCAGCTGTATTTTTAAGGGTTTCCAGCATGTATTGAAGTGAGGGCCGTCGTACAAGGGTTTGGGGTTATATATATCCTCTCCCCTTCACTTCCCCTTTTGATCACTAGTAATTTGTTTCGTCCCCTTGGAAGGCTATTAAAACCTGATCAACGATAAATGTATGAACTGTAGAAACTGATATTAAATCGTGAAAACTGATCGTGGAACTTCAGATCTGGATAAAAAAAACAAGGCCTACAGGCCTAATGCGAACGTATGCAAAGTTTGGGAGTATGAATGGAGGTTTATTTTTTAAATTTAATATTGATCCTCTTAAGTCCTGCATATCTATCTTAGTCATTATGATTTCAGCAAAATGGACGTTTCGGACCTGCAAGTTTCAGACTAGGACATTTTAAAACTAGAATAAGGGTAGACGACAAGCGACTATGTGTATCCGCAGAAATCAGAGTGGGACGGGTGAAGTGAGGCATGGATTAAGTGGCAAGGGGAATAGAGTGAGGTGTGAGCTTGGATGTCTGCAGAGTAAACGTGAATGTAGGTGGCGCCACCTGTCATAAAATCGAGAAAGCTGTCAAGGATGTCTAAACCTGCAAAATTTCAGGTAGATAAGTCAAAACACTTCTGAGATATGAGTGATTTTATCCCAAGGCAGATGAACAGATGGACGCTGTGCATAAGTGAATGCAGGTGGCGCCACCAGTTTTGTCTGTGATTAAGAGCTATCCGAGATCTATACACATGCAATATTTTGGCTCAATCGGTCAAACGGTTCCCGAGATATGAGCTTGGATGTCTGCAGAGTAAACGTGAATGCAGGTGGCGCCACCTGTCATAAAATCAAGAGAGCTGTCCAGGGTGTATAAACCTGCAAAATTTCAGGTGGATAAGTCAAACCACTGCTGAGATATGAGTGACTTTATCCCAAGGCAGATGAACAGATGGACGCTGTGCAAAAATGGTTTCAGGTGGCGCCACTATTTTTAGTGTATGTTATAAAGCTATCAAAGGGCTATATTTGAGCAAAATTTTTAGCCTGATCGGTCAAATGGTTCCTGTGATATGTGGGTTTATGTGTGGAAACAAACGCACGAATGGACGCTGGGCAGCGAGGAAAGGTCAGAGGTCAACCAAAAATGAGGGCGCAGCAGTTCACATGTGACCTGATGATAAAACTGATTCGCTTAAAATGCAAACCAAGTTTTTTTAAACAGTTGAAAGATATAGTTCCAATAATCTGGGAATTCTGCATCTAGACATTGTGTCTAGACATCTAGACGCTGTGTCTAGACGTCTATACACATTGTCTAGACACCCGCCAGAGCTAGGTCAGTTGCCATGGTGATGTCTGGACCCCACTGAGTGACCTCTTGACTTGGCTGCTGAAAATCAGCATGTTGTCAAATCTTTTTTCAAACACAGAAAGCCTTTTTCAATTGGCTACAATGCTTTTTTAAGCTGTATTTACCCAATCTATTCTTATAAAACTGGCTGAACCCTACAATAGAATAATTCTTGTAAAGTTTAAACCAATCAGCTTAATAGTTTCTTTAAAAAAAGTGTATAAGCTAGAAGAGTCTAAACTTACATTTTTGCTTGTAAAAAACAGATCAATGTAGGTGGCGCCACCAACATCTCAATTTCAGATATGACTCATGTGACAAAACATTGGCATAAAATTTGGTGATGGCAGCTCCAGCTGTTTCTGAGATTTCAAGTTTAGTATGCTTTTTGCACAGATGACTAAGTTCAACTTCCTGTAACTCGGTCAAAAATCATTGAACTAAAACCATTCGAACAAACTTGAGAGAGATAGTTCCAAGGAACATTTCTGTGAAATATTGGACAATTTGGCTGGACAGTTTCAGAGAAGAAGATTTTTAAATGTTTTAAGCTTTTTCTCTATAAAATCGAAATTAATGCAGACGCCCAATAATAAGCTCCAGGGCACCAAGTTTTACATGTAACTAATTCCTATATGTAATTTGGAGCTGCTAGCTCCGATGGTTTCTGACTTACAGCCACGGACGGCGGAAAGCCAGCCCTGGACGGCGGACGGCTGACATCGGACGGACGACGCTGCGCCATCGCGAAAGCTCACAGGTTCGCTAAAAATAATTTTTGTTTTCATGCGCACTTGTCCTCAAAATTCTCTTGGCATTCGTCATTAATTTATAACTGATATGTACACGAACTTACAAATACACGGATAGAAAAATATGAACACACAAAAGGGAGAGACAAAAAGAAAAAAGACATTAATAAATAAAAGTATCAAAATGGTCCTAAATTTTCTTAGACATTGTTTTGACCCGGCTACTAAATAAGGCATGCGACTATTTAAGGCCCGGCGTCTGACCAGGGAAATACGGTATTTCTCCTGTGGAAGTAATAAATACACTACCACAGATGGCATATTGCAGATACCGCTGTGTATAGGACTAACGGATGCACCTCTAGGACCAGTTGTTTATATATTGGAATACCACTGGTAGCCGATGTGCGAAGACGTACAGTTCACATACTGTGAGGTAGCACACTATATATGTACTGTCATGTGCATCGGTGACTGCAGAGCTATGCAGATCGATATAGAATGTTTGTATGCCATATAGATTCACCTGATACTGGCATTTAATCAAGATCTATAAAATAAACTGTTGCACACTGCTGTACATCGTCAGCAGTTTCATTACATGACAACCCACATGCATAAATTTTGTCTAATATATATGTTTAGATATATCCAGTGTTAGTGCCTGGAGAAAAATAACCAGCTGGGTCATTTACTGCAATAAAATGAGGCTATTATGTATCATCTTTCATAAATGGATGTGCGACATTTCCCATACAACTTAGACAATATACAGCTTTCAAACGCACTAAAATTCTTGTTGCCACTGCACAAAGGATGTACACAAAGACAGTACAATAGTGGCACCTAAGATACGGACCGCAGGATATATATGTAGCAGACATATTTTCCGCATATACATTTTCAGAAAAGCTATGCAGAAATTTGTTTTTATAGCTCGATGCACACAAGATATTTATGTATCTATCTGTCTGTCTATACGTCTGTCCGCCTGTCTATCGATCCCTACTTCTTCTCCATTAGTTGTTCAGAGTAATACAGAAAATATCGCAGACATGTCAGGCATAGTATTTGTGTAATTATCCATAACTAGTTTACCTTTTCCACAATACATCAATATGAAGAAGAGAACAAACAAATATAATGTATGTAGAATTTTTTATTCAGGATTAAACAGAAAATTGGAACACCGTTAAAATTAATCTGAAGCATTACGTATATACGCACCGATGTCCCATTTCTCGAATCATCTGCATGTATTCAGCATATCAGTATCTGTCTGAAGTTCTATCGAATTATAACAAACAATTTACGTTCATTAATTTTACATATATTTATACTGCAGGAAAGCCACTTAAAGCGTGGAAGTCCAGTTGCGTTGAACTATGAGTAAATATGTGTCACGTTAAGCAAAAGGAATGTTCCAGTAATTCTGAGACTAGATCAAGATATGGTCCCTTGCCCGCTTACAACCAAGGGTAAATTCCCAGAGACATTATAGCGTCAGATCCATTTAATGATATAAAATACACAAATCATCATACCTATGTACATTTTAAACGAGATGCCTTAATCAGACTAGAGTGAGTTGCCAAAGTGTATCTTAATATTCAAAGGCAGTTTTCTTTTGGTATTTTAACCCCGTATGGATGGTGAGATTTCGGAACAACACCAAGCACGGCAACCACACTCTAAACGCATGCGCATTGGAAAAGGCTAATGCGGTGCCACAGACGAACTATATTCGGGTTGCTTTAGGCAAAATTGTGAAAGTTGTAGATGTCCTGGGTATACCTTCTGCTGTATAAATATCATTGTAAATACTGGCTTCTTTTTTGGTAATTTATCGTTTAAAATCCCGTTTGTATATACCAGGTAACAAAATATGCATTTTGTCTGGCCATTCACGATACGTAACACTGTATACTCACATATCTCGTATATGTACGGTTTTCATGGAGCTATAAACATACATACCTGCCTAATCAATATACATGAATATACATGAACATTTCTTGCATTAGATGCTGGACTAAAGGTAAATGAATACATCATGTGTACAGGCAGCATGTAGTAACTAGCAATACTTGTATACAGGGAAAAAAAAGTTTTATATTTATGTTCCTGGTCATTACAAGGATGGATTTAAAAGAAACCCCATATTCTTTATAGTAATATCTGGTAGTTTACATATAGAGGACTTAAATAACAGTAAATCGGAATTATCGTACGAAATGTTTAACAGTAAAATACACTGGACAAATTGTGCGTTGCATATGGCATATATAATTATATATATATATATATATATATATATATATATATATATATATATATAAATATATTGGGGTCTTTTTCAGTGCAGAACGTGAACCCCTTTAATGACAAATACTAAATAACAAATGCACATTTGAACCATATTAATAAATATTGCATATAAAATGAATGAAAGCACCCATTAAGAGAAGCATGTTAACTGATTAGATGAATTAGTTCATTTTGAAGAGCATGATATCGTCCAGATGCAGGGAGGGGTACAGCCTGTCGATTACTTATACTTGTGGCTTTCAGTGCCCCCGTGACCATATCCTGCAAATAAATCAAACATAACTGAGGTGTGACGCAACAATCAATGAATGCATGATGTGAAATATGAATTCTGTATAAAGCAGCTTATGAAGACAAAGATAATGTTTACGTTTGTAGACAATACAAGGTGCTCAAGTACCTTCAGATTTAGTTTATTCTTGTGTTTACTCAAACAACTTCAGATTTAACTTAATGTTTACTCATACACCAGATTTAGTTTACCCTTATGTTTACTCAAAAACCTTCAGATTTAATTTACTCTTATGGTAACTTAAACACCTGGTTAAGCTTACTCTTAAGTTACTCAAACACCAGATTTAGTTTGTTCTTATGTTTGTTCAAGCACCTTCAGATTATGTTAACTATTAAGTTTGCTCGAGCAAATTCAGAGCACGTTTATTCTTTTGTTAACCCAAACACCTTCAAATTTAGTTTACTTCCCTTATGATTACATAATATCACATTCAGATTTAGTTTACACTTATGATTACATAATAACACATTCAGATTTAGTTTACTCTGATGATTACATAATAGCACATTCAGAATTAGTTTTCTCTAATGATTACATAATAGCACATTCAGATTTAGTTTACTCTGATGATTACATAATAGCACATTCAGATTTAGTTTACTCTGATGATTACATAATAGCACATTCAGATTTAGTTTACTCTGATGATTACATAATAGCACGTTCAGATTTAGTTTTCTCTGATGATTACATAATAGCACGTTCAAATTTAGTTTACTCTGATGATTACATAATAGCACATTCAGATTTAGTTTACTCTTATGATTACATAATAGCACGTTCAGATTTAGTTTTCTCTGATGATTACATAATAGCACGTTCAGATTTAGTTTTCTCTGATGATTACATAATAGCACGTTAAGATTTAGTTTACTCTGATGATTACATAATAGCACATTAAGATTTAGTTTACTCTGATGATTACATAATAGCACGTTAAGATTTAGTATACTGTGATGATTACATAATAGCACGTTCAGATTTAGTTTTCTCTGATGATTACATAATAGCACGTTCAGATTTAGTTTACTCTGATGATTACATAATAGCACATTCGGATTTAGTTTACTCTGATGATTACATAATAGCACATTCAGATTTAGTTTACTCTGATGATTACATAATAGCACGTTCAGATTTAGTTTTCTCTGATGATTACATAATAGCACGTTCAGATTTAGTTTACTCTGATGATTACATAATAGCACATTCAGATTTAGTTTACTTTGATGATTACATAATAGCACATTCAGATTTAGTTTACTCTGATGATTACATAATAGCACGTTCATATTTAGTTTTCTCTGATGATTACATAATAGCACGTTCATATTTAGTTTACTCTGATGATTACATAATAGCACATTCGGATTTAGTTTACTCTGATGATTACATAATAGCACATTCAGATTTAGTTTACTCTGATGATTACATAATAGCACGTTCAGATTTAGTTTTCTCTGATGATTACATAATAGCACATTCGGATTTAGTTTACTCTGATGATTACATAATAGCACATTCAGATTTAGTTTACTCTGATGATTACATAATAGCACGTTCAGATTTAGTTTTCTCTGATGATTACATAATAGCACGTTCAGATTTAGTTTACTCTGATGATTACATAATAGCACATTCAGATTTAGTTTACTTTGATGATTACATAATAGCATATTCAGATTTAGTTTTCTCTGATGATTATATAATAGCACGTTCAGATTTAGTTTTCTCTGATGATTACATAATAGCACGTTCAGATTTAGTTTTCTCTGATGATTACATAATAGCACGTTCAGATTTAGTTTACTCTGATGATTACATAATAGCACCCACAAATTTAGTTTTCTCTGATGATTACATAATAGCACGTTCAGATTTAGTTTACTCTGATGATTACACAATAGCACCTTCAGATTTAATTTACTCCCCTAATGATTATATAATAGCACATTCAGATTAAGTTTACGCAAGAGTACTCTGGAAGACAATTCTGAAGTTGCTCGAGATACCTTTTACAGGCAATACTTCAGTTGTTTGAAATAATGATTTTAGACACTGCTAGTTAACGTTTACTCAGGCCGGTATTGTTGAAAGTGCTTAGTTTGACTCGCGTATAGCTTTGTGTATGCTTATGATTACCTTTGTACTGTGGTACATTTTGTACACTGGTACAGGTCTTGTGTGAACAATGGTTTTCGTTTACCCGAACACAATTTGTAGACAATGTCTATATAAGTCTAGTCGATTAAACAGTTACTCAATTACATTTCTTGTCGAAACAATAACTAATTGACCAAAATGACTGGGCTACTGTGTCCTATTCTCACCGTGCACTTATAAACTTGTATTGAGGTACAGCATAATTTACTATACTATATAAATTGATACTTCAGTACTTTAAACCTTACCTCCAGGGCCGAAGAGGGCTGCGTAACAGGGCTTATGACAGTACGGTTTGTTATCGTGCTGAAGAGTTAAAAAAAAAACATTCATCAGCTGTCAATTACAGTCACAAGGAGGTATTATATAAAGGTATTAATGGGTTACTTACAGTAAAATACACATGTAGTATTTATTCAATGATGTAAGGTAATACCAAGAAATATGTTCATACCGAAATATTCGTTATACATATCCCCGCAAACGGAATGAATTAACGAATGACAAAGATCATCTTCTAAAGGTTGCAACATTTGGTCCAGCATAGTGCAAGCACTGTCGTTTTGAATCATGCTTTCTAGCATGGATCAATCCCATGCGCTCACGTCATATATGGCTGTTACAGATACTTATAGGGCTGTTTAAAAAGGGTCTCCATGCAGGATCAAAGCAGTTATACCTCTGCGTGGCTCCCTGGGGCCAGGGTTTTGTTGCAACGTTCACATTTCAGACACCCAGCGTGCCAGTCCTTGCCGAGTGAGGTCTTCTTCTCAGCTACAACAAAAGAACATGAAATATAGATCTGTGGGTAAGGCAGTGTCGATCCATGTAAATGAGGCAGAAAGTCAACTGCGTTAAATGTGTTTCCCCGAAAAATCGTCCCGTATACGAAGATTCAATGGAAACGTTATATAGAATGGAACTAGGATGTCAAGCTATTATTATTAAGGGGAAAGCTTATAAATCAATGGCTGTGTCTTAGATGTGAAACCATTTCCTTACTGAAAAGTATATAAAAGCACATGACACAGTTTTCGAAAATGAGCATATTGTTCCTGTTTAGATCAAGCTAGACATTTCTGAGACAGTAAATGACTTTGAATGGGACGGCTACGAGATGAATTCCCATATAGCTGACTGGTATATATAGTCATACCCCTGATAGGGAGCAAAATTGCATAATTCAAAACGATTCTTGTGATGGTGTGCACGACATAAATAAATTCGATATTGACTGCTTGGAAGCTATACGGGATTCCTGCAGCCTTAAAATTTGATAGAGCACATACTCTCAAAGGGACGGTTAATACTCCAAAACAAATTCACGGCAATTACTTAAACAGTTTTTGTGATATTGCTTGCGAAAGAGCGGACGGACAAATTAACAGAAAATCTTTTTAGTATATGGGGTAACCTTGCTTAGATGGGACAAAAAAAAATTTAACCCAATGATAAATATTGTTTACTTTCATAGTATAATATTTCTGAAAATGGAAACTTATACCGATCTGCAAGGAAGTCTCACGACGGAGGCATTTACGCACATATATAAAGATTGAGGCTATATATATATATATATATATATATATATATATATATATATATATATATATACGAGAAACTGTGTATGATACATAAAACCATTATATCAATTATTAAATTTTGCCGAGATACCAAAGATAACACCAGGGTGGATTGTTTCTAGTTTGCAAATCAATCCTGTATAGGGCTCAAAGGAAAGAGGAAATGAGACGAAGGCTGGCAGAAATTCCACGTGAAATGCTTACCCTTTGTATGCTTATGTCTTGATTTTTGTAATTTAAGGCACGCACCTCACCGAGTATATATAACTTCTATATCAACAGGAATGTTTCTTATCACAAATGGCACATAGCTAGGACAAATTACCTTTAGCTTTCTTCCCGGGTCTTGTTAGGATGATTAATAAATATTTCTGTATTAATATAAAACTAACATGGCTTCAACATTTGTACTGAAAAAAGAATGCAAAAAGAAATACGGCAGTGAATCATTAATTTCCGGGAAATACACCAAATGCCATGCACCGTTTTAAACATTATTACTGTTCTGGAAAAGAAAAAGTATCAATATATTACTTGTATTTCAGATCGATTTACAACTCAGTCTGGTATGTACAGATGGACTGTACCTTCATCACTTAATTTATATTGTGAAAACTGGTTTTACTGGTTGATTTGACAAGGTTTCTCCATTTACTGACACTCTGCACATAAAGGCCCTGTATCTGGCCATCGCTCTCCGACAGATTCCTGAGAGCAACAGTTGATTGATTTTTGGCATGTTTATGGTTTATTGGTTCTTCGCCAGCTACTCGCTTTTAGCGTGTTTCAGGTTGATTGGTTTTGGGACTTGTCACGTTGAGTATTCATAAGAATAAACTGCGTGAGGGTGCTCTTTGAGAAACACCTTGCGATGGTTTCCATCCATCGATTGAGTGAAACCTGCCCGACTTGGGTTTTTAATACGTGGTCCAACACTTCAAAGATGTAATCCAGCTTTGTACATCGCACACGAGTATCTATGGTTTTACATGAATATTCATAAATTTAGATATGATTTGTGGTTATTTTATTATAGTGAAGAACTTATTACGTCAGCCTAAACCACCAAACATATATTTGAATATAAAACAATATGTGACAGCCAAGCCCATGTAGTTCTTTATACAGTTTAGTGGTATTACAAACCACAATTTACGCACGTGATATTGTCTTACTAGGTAGAGCATAGTACTATTGTAGTAGTAGCAGATACAGAAGTTGCATACATACACTTCTAATTATAAACCTCTAATTTCGTACGCTCGATGGCCGATTGGATTATTTTCAAAATGGCGTCTCCCTGGAAATCATAACTTTGTTGACTTCATGTTTGTGTATGCAAACAAATTGTACTTATCACCTGTTTGAAATACTTCTAGTAACGACTTTAGTAACCAACACCCAAATTGTACAGGCATGCACATTGGTTGGGTAACAAATATGCAGGCGTTAGCTATACCAGTATGTGTTTTCCTAAAGGGTTGTGAACATAAACAAGTATTTTATAAAATCTCTTTCTCTCTCTCTCTCTCTCTCTCTCTCTCAAATTCATTGTTGTTGGTAGTGAAAATGACCTTAAGAAATGGTTTTAATATGATACCGTGGTATGATACATAATATAATAAGAATAACCATAACCAGGTGCCATGCATCAGTAAAAAAATGTTTGTAATCATGTCATTGTACTATTTCGGTAGTGCAGATGGTTCATTATGTATAACAGCATCATTCATAAGATTGTTTTCCTTGGCTTGCGGTCAGTGACAAACATGAACCTGCAGAAAAGCAACGACTGACTTGTGTCAGCAACACAAATGCCAAGGTTTCATCAATCATCGTCCAGTTGCCCATACAATGTACATTACAGTATTCTTAGCATTCTTAGGGGGGAAAAATGTTGGCAGTATTTGCAAGAAAGTTCAATTTGACTAGTGACTATCAATCAGTTACCCTTAAGCCACGTAAAAAATCCAGGTTATATTAAAACAAGGTCACCGGTTTTCGAGCTGCTCAAGGAACTTGATTGAAACAATATGTTTCAAATTTTAGGAAAAAAATATGTGATACTCTAAAAGTTATGGGGTTCACAAATAATTAATATTTCCCCCGATTTAACCTTGATTTTGAAGGTCATGGTCGACGGTTTTCCAACTTGTCCGTTGTTCACAAATACTTTTGATTCTGGCCGATGAGACCTAGAAGAACAAGTTCCAGGTCACCAGTTTTCAAGCTCATTAAAGAACTTGATTTAAACAATAAGTGTTTAAAATTTGAGGAAAAAATATACGATACTTAAAAAACTATGGAGTACACCAAACAAAAAACTATTTTGGCCTATTTGACCTTGGTGATGAAGGTCAAAGTCACCGGTTTTCGAACTCGTCCGAGAATTTGGTAGAAACAATTTAAATTTGAAATTTCATAAAAATGCTGAGTCGTTCAAAAGTTATCGCGTTCCACGACAGTCCCGAGAGGGGAGACATGATAAAAATACCCACGGAAATGCCAATAAATAGTGTGTATTTTTAAAAATTCCAACCGTTGGAAGGGGATTTCCCCTCCGACACCCTCCTCCCTCGGGGGCTACACTCCCTCGTTATACTTCGCTCTGACAAAGCATTTATTTATCCCCCCCCCCCCCCCCCACCCCCTGACTTTGCTCAGGCTACACCCCTGCATTAGCAAACGTTTCATGCCATTTTTGGAAAACAAACAGCAAGTTTGTTAAATAAGAAAATTTGTAAATGATCTGTATATAAGGAGTATGCAGGGACAAATCAATATTCATGAAGTCATGGAAGACACCATGCATAGAGCAGTGATAGCAGTCAGTATTTAGCTACAGTTCGGAAGGGCTGTGGACATGCATACTCTCATGAAGCTACCATTCCATTACGCCTTTTTTTTTTATAAACAAATGTGTGGCATAATCTCTGGAAACTGAGATAATGCATGTAAGTCAAGCATTTATAAATCTATGGCCAATCAAATTTATGTTGCACTAATGATTATTTGACACACATTCAGGCCATAAACGTAAAAAATATTGAAATACACTAGATCTTACTTTTCTGCCTTTCTGCAATGAACAAGGGACCCATGGGTCACGGCGCTCAGCTGTAATATATATGTGTTAAAAAATATGATTTGGGAAAGAGGCACATGCTGGTTTTGTTTGGCAATAAGTTTTATTATGAGTCGTTGGTGTTTAGCTTATGTATGATTATAAAAGTATCTTTGGAGACAGGGAAGAGGATTGATTTCATTTATTTTATTAACAAATGGAGTGCTATTGTCACACAGATTTTGACTTGGCCATATAACTTATAAGCAGCACATATAATAAAAGAGTTTAACTATTTATTGAAATTTAATAACAAATATTGTGCAAATATAATTTTTATTTTAAAAAATTAAGAAGAAAATCATATGATTTTTCAAAATAAAATATAACTTAAATGATTATTGAAATAATATTATAGAATATATTCATGAATGCATTCATGAATACATTTTGAAAGTATCTGCACTGGTATTCAAATACTTTCATTTTTACCTGAATTCCCATTCTTATGCAATAAAATTTTTTAATGCAGTACATATTCATATTCGTATTCAAATACATTTGCAAAGCATTCGCACCATGTCTAGGATTTATTCAGTTTTAGCCAAACAATGATGTTGAGAATCCAGAATATAAAAAAATTCACAAATTTAATAATGATCATAAGTACCTGGTTTTATGGCTTTTATTAATATTAAAAAAAATAAATGTAATATATTCACTTTGGACTACTTTCACATCAATCTACACACTAGACACAGTAGGAATCTAGATTAATATTATCAACTGCATCTTTGTCTATCATTAATTTCCTTCATATGATCCCTAATGATTAGTAATGAATAATATGATTTATTTTTTTTATCATTAAAATTTAACTGAAAAATACCATAGGTGACTGCATGGTGTTATTTGGAAAAACACTGACATTCTATTCATCCATACAAGATTCTTACATCATCAGTAACTGCAAGTTAATTTTCTGTTACTCATCAACTAACAAATTCCTTTTCTATTAATTTTTATTTAATTTGTTATAAAAAAAACAATACAAAATTAGTAATTTATTGTTTATTGTTATGTTGTTTTTCAAAACAACTACTATTTGGGTTGGACACCTGGATCAACTGTGGCTGGGCATTAGCTGCCTGGCTGCCTGGCTGCCCCAGTGTATGCTTCGCTTAAGCATGCATAACCTGATGAAAGGTCAACAAGGTCAACATACAGGTGACTGAAGAGAGGCTGGATTGAGCCTGGGTCTGAAATGGTCTCATAAAAACATTAATAAAAGCTACAATATTTGGCCAATTTCTTTCAGCTTTCTAAACTACAAAGATGAAATCCTTATGTGTGCATAATATGAAAATTATATCAACAGTGCTCTCAGGAAACAAACGTGCCATGGTCAAATTTGGGCAAAATTTAAGGTACCAATTTTATTTTTATACTAATAACTTATAAAATTTGAAAAATTCAGAACTAATTTTGGGTATTCAATTGAATCTTGATTAAATAATGTTACATCCCTGACAAAAAATCTCTAGCTTCAGCAATCCTCTTGTTAAGGGAGTAAATATATTTCTTGATTTTTAAAAAGTGCATTATGTTTGGGCCCATAACTTAAAACAATTACGCAATACTGACATCATTTCTGGCATGTGCAAAGCGAATGTATAGAAAAATATGTATATTATATATGATCAAAGTCAGATAAGCGTTTTTGATATTAGGCAGTCTTACAGTGTAACAATGGGGTTTTAATGGAAAAATGAAGTATTTCATAAATATTGCGAAGGAATTAAGTCCTAGTGACCAAATTCTTGGCATGGTAGGGGATTTTGGAGACATCTAACTGTATGCCAAATTTAAGGAACTTAGAGCTGAAGCTGGGGAGCTGAGCTCTAGCAAACTGCATAACACTAGCTTGATGTAAACAATATGTGACATGGTGCTTGAAAACTTGAATAAAATCTACAGTTTATGATCAACTGGTTTGATGCCATGGTCAAAGTTGGGCAAATTTTATGGTATCAATTTTATATTTTTGCCAATATTTAAAAAAAATAACAGATTTTGATCTAGTTTTTGGTATACAATTAAATTTTGATCAATTAAAGTTGTATTACTAAAAAAAAGTCCCTACCTTTAACACTTTTGGTCTTAAGTGACCAAATATCTTTCCTGATTTTTTTACAAAGTCCATTATCAGGGGCGTAGCCAGGATTGAGGAAGGGGAGGGGGCCATCATTAGTGACGGATCAAGAAATTCGAAAAAGGGGGGGGGGGGAGGGTGTAGGGGCGCTAATGTGCATGTATGGGCAATAGGAAAACGGTTATATATACAAGTATATATATATATATATATATATATATATATAAAATTATGATTATTATAAATTTTACTATACTTATATATTATTATTATTATTATTATTATTATTATTATAAATTTTTACTATACTTTATACATTTTAGTGTATGAAAATATATAATTTTTTATTTTCAATTATGAACCATGGTGTAATTAAGGTTAGTTACAGGTACATGGGGAGGGTATGGGAGGAGGTTTCCCCCTCACATTTTGGGAAATTTATTTAATATACAATGTAAACAATGTAAAGAAGACATTTTGAGGCAATTTTCACAAAAAAAATAAGGATTTCCTGTTCCTGAAAAACAGTTCCCTGACGTCATTGCGTTATTTAGTCAAACTGTTGAGAGGTTCAATATTTGATATTTATATATCTTAAAATTAGGATATAAAATTTCAATCACTTTCAAACGAGTCAATGGCGCAAAAGCGCAATCACGTTTGTAAAAATCAAAATATTATCTTTTAAATGTAATGCTCGTGGTAAAATAACTGATAAACTGAATTATTATGTTAAACTTTGCATTTTACCGGGTTCTGTGGTCTCGACAGCACACAGGACTCCTAAGAGCTCAACACAGATTGCGAGTTTTAGTACCGGTATCACCATGCAGAGGAGCCGTAAGATTGTTCACCGTCGACCCCAACCAGGGCCCGGTGCTCGATCGATCTGCAGTTGTTCTGCAGCTGTTCATAAATATCCTTATACTCAATTAATAAATTTGAAAGTAATTGTAACTGCAGATAACTAAAGTCTAATTCCTTATTAATCATAAGAAACATGAAAAACGAAAATTAATCTCGAAAATCGGAAATATGATAAAATGAGAGATTTTGCAGCTCAACGGGGGCCGCGAGCCGAAGGATCCGCCACTGATAGCATATATCCGCCACTGATTTAATGCATATATATACATATATATATATATATATATATATATATATATATATATATATATATATATATATATATATATTGTATTAGATTAAGTGAAATTCCGAAAGGACGGCGAGTACTGGATACGACAAGGGCGGGGGGGGGGGGGGCCATGGCCCCCTGCGGCCCCCCCTTGGCTACGCCCCTGATTATGTTTGGGCCCATTACTTTTTTAAATTAAATAATACTGACTTAATTTCTGGCATGTACATAGGAACTATATATAGGAATATTTATGGTAAAAATGAAAAAAAAAACAGATGAGTGGTTTTGATATTATGCAGTCCGGAAGTGTGAAAATAGATTTCTAATAAAAAATTGAGGTTTTTCCTTAATATCTCAAAGGAACGAAGTCCTATTGACCCCATTTTCGGCATGGTAGGAGATTTTGAGGACATCTAACGGTATGGCGAATTTCAGATTCGTAGGTCCAATGGTGTCGAAACGTGCCAGTCTTACGGACGGACATCCGGACGGACGACGGCAAGACAGACGGACGGACGACGGACAATGGACCACGACTATAGCTCACATGACTTATAGTCAGCTGAGCTAAAAATGAGAGAAAAAATAATTGTAAAATTATTTGTTATCAAGGTTATTTAGGCGACTTTTGACCAATGGAGATAAAGGATAGAAATTTACCGTTGCCCATGGTGATGGCAATGTACATTAAAAGAAGTCAGGAGAATTTAACTGAAGCTAACGTATTCTACTTAAATGATTTGCAAGGTACACATATACAGATTCCATTTGGATAAAAAAATATTTAACTATAGATATATAGATAGATTTATATATAGAGAGAGAGATTCATTACTATAGATGTCTGGATAGATTGACAGTGGTATATAGATAGATTTTGATCCTTTATCAGGTGAAAAACTCTTCCAATAAAAACAAGTGAATTAAATCACCCCTAACCTGTAGGTACCAAGTATTGAATTAAGTGGCCAAAGTGGGCTCCTTTTTATCAACAAGTACTATAATTTTTACTTTTTGGAAAGAAAATTCCTTTGTTCACATCCCATAAATAAATGAAATGCAGGTGAATCTTACGCCTACAGGTGTCTTCTTATTTGGTTACGCCTTCAGGTGAGTGATACAACACTCACACAAAGTAAACACTAGTTAGGAGCACGTATAGGGTTCAATAAAGTGGGCGCCTTTGCACAATTAACGATGTTGACAAGTGCGTTTACAAGGGCAGGAGCATATTTTTATCCACAGTGACCAATCTAACCGGGCGTAGTCTGTAAATAAAGCACGCAGGCGCAGGAGAACCAGATAGCAGACGATCTGAGCGCCCCCAGAAGACCTTTTCGCCTGTTTCACTAGATATCAAAGAACTTTGACACTTTATGGTGCGGGCGTTACCGTTCGTATCCCAAATAACTCTGACCCCAAGTTCCTACCGCTGATAACGTACGATCGATACCTCCTATATGACAATACGTTTAATTTGCTGGGCAAATGATTTATAGTCAACAGATACGATCATGTTTACGGTAAACGTATGTCTATACGTGCTCTCATATGTTCAGGGGCGGATCCAGGATTTAGGAAAAGGTGGGGTCCAACACAGGAGGACTAATGACAAACCTTAAAAAGGTCCGCGGGTCATGAAAGGGGGATGGTCCAGTTCGCTAAAATTGGTCCGAAACCCTTAAAAAAAGGCTGCGTCGGTTGAAAAAGGGGGGCCCGGACCCCCTGGACCCGCAGGTACAAAAGGTAAAGTGAAGGATTCCGATTTTAACATTTCATTGATGTTTTACACTTAAAAATCATATGTAAAGTCGTTTTTTTTATCTCAATGTTAATTTATATATTTTATGGTCCATATTCATTGTAATAATTTGTAGGCAATTATAACTGCTAGGCCGCCATAGAAAACCAATATGTATAGCTGAATGGGCATTTCCGATAAATATATATAAACGAAAGAAAGACAGAAAGAAAGAAATGTATAAATTAGTTCAAGAGAGTCTTAAATGAAGCTGTGGTTAAATGTACTCTTTACTTGTATATGATAAGAATGATAAACTTGCTAGGAATGAATCAATCATGAGGTGCAGGTAAATACAATATACGAAAATATTCCGAGGGCAGTCTAAAGCTGTAATGGTGCAGGAATCTATCTACGGTGAGAGTCTGGAGGCGATTGGACCCTTTCCGATTGAGACGGAAGCGTAGGAACGCATTTGTCTGACCACATCCAAGTCGGTGAATTACATTAGTAATACCAGTATACCACACAATGCAGCCCGGACCTAAGCCAGTTCCACTGGCACTCTCTATAACTGTGCAATATGAAGTGCCCTGGTATAGGTAAATATGTCCACCCATGAAATCAATCATGAACAGAGCTCTGTAAATTGCGTCACAAATCGGCAGTTATTATGTACTTGTACTTAGTACCAACATGTAATTAAGAGCAAATGAAAACGCTCCAGTAGATCATTCCCGGCCCAACGCTGAGCGTGATGAAAAACGTTCATCGTTCATTGGTGAGACCAGGCCGGTTTGACCATGAATCAAGCGGTCTGCGTTTGATGTACACGTTCACCAACGTCAATATTTGCTACTGTCTATATATGGACAAACAAGGTCGCCGAGCTTCAGTCATAAATGCCGGATCAATGTTGTATGGAGATGGGGGGGGGGGGGGGGGGGCATCCAGTTAACTGACCATCCCTTTTTCAGTAAAAGCTGTCCCAATTTATTTTTACATCGGCAAATGTTTATCTCTATATATAACAAAACAAATAGTCGCAGTGCTTTAGATTAGATCACTGTATAGACTGTGCGTGTGTGTGTAAGGGGGGGGGGGGCGGGGGGATTAAACCCCTTTCTAGAAGAAACTATCATGATTTTTTGGGGGGATTTTGTCTCTACAAAATATCCTTTTACATGATCCGTAAAACTGCAAATTCCCTAACTTAGAGGTTTTAGGTCAAGGAAGGTATGTTGTCACCCGAGTTTGTTCGTGTGTAAGGAGGATTATTCTACGTAAATAAAAATTATGAACCGTTAAAAAAAAAAATTTCCCATTAAACTCTCTTGTTCCCGACAAAATGGCGGATCCTGTGGAAATGGTCTGCCTGGGAGGAGGTATGCGTAATACTAAACGCCATTCCAGTCCTAACATAAATTGGTTTAGAGACATCTGTATATCGATCCTCTGGCCACACAAGCAGGTTAAGGCTTAATTAAAAATTTATGATTATTGCCAAGATATTAGTGGCCATGGCTTGTACAATGATAATAGGAATATACGATGCAAGGCACGGCTTATACATTATTTAATTTTATCTGCTATAATGATCTCTCCTTTTTTAACAGTATCGTCTGGAATCGTCTCTGACAAGCACCGAGCTACCTAGATTTAAGGCCAAACCCTCACAGAAACGTTTGCTGGGATATTAAAAGGTGAGGACGCCAGGCTTGGTCTTAATAAAAGACAGTCTATATGACTGGTATGTACACTATATGTACTAGACTGAAGAATATAAAAGCGGTGAATGTGCCCATAATAAAAGTTATGACATGACGAACACACTGGGGCATGTTTAATTAATGGTCAGTATATAGGGCCATACAGGTCTGAATGTAAGCATGAATAAGTTTATATGTACACGGACTGACCGGTTAGTGACCGTGCTCCATCTCTGCACCCAGGCGTAATGTTATGCCATATACATCATATACACAACACAGTGATACAGGTCATGTGATTAAATATATCCGCCCATGCCTCGCACGTTCAATATGATTTTTGTAAAGAAGCTTGGATATCCGGGTTGTTTTTTTATACTATATTACTTAAAAAACATCTCTCTCTCTCTCTCGCTCTTTATCTCATCCTCCTCCCCCCCTCTCTCTCTCTCTCTCTCTCTCTCTCTCTCTCTCTATATATATATATATATATATATATATATATATGATGAATATAAAAGTTCAATTTCCTCTTTTTTCTTTGTTGAAAATACTGTAAAAGATATCTTTGGTAAGATCATCCATGCATACATGTGCAGCACACCGTCATACATAGTTTTATAGAATTTATATGATATACTAATATACTTGTATAAATCATCGTACAGATAGCGTCTTTATACAATTTTTGAAAATGTTCTGCGTCAAGCAGATGTATTTTAATACGCGTTCTGCAGATGTTTTTCATTACTGCGTCGCACAGATGCTATATGTACACAGAACGTAAACGAGAAAACTATTACCCCACACATATGCGCAAAGTGCCTCTCTCTCCTCGTGCATGTTAAGGACAATTTTAAACCAAAGCACATACAAAAATACACGGCACTTAAATCATATATATACCACTTAAAAGGTTCAGTAAATAGTACATATCGCGGTGCCGTATAAAGCCGTTATCTGTGCATGTGGGCTGCAGTCATTACTTGGGATATACTTTGACACCAGTTTTCCCTACGTTACTGTTTTTTTTGCATTTACTATTTATCCCCCTCCCCCTGACACACGTGCTTACGGGCCTTAACTGACTGGCTGAGGTTAAGGATGTAATTCATATATCCATTCATCACCGGATATCCTTTAACAGCATTCATATATACAATAAGCTATTTGCATATGTGTCCCTTTTTGACGACTTTTTGGCGGAGGACTTAGACGTGACCTCACGTGACACCGCGGGGTGTGTTTTAAAATGCTCGCGGTCTGACTGGCTGAGTCATCACCTGCTATCACCTCATCAGATGCACCCGCTAAATATAACATTGTCCTGTCTGCCTCACCCACGCATTGTTTCTCGGGCTGTTTAATGGCGAAGTACGACTGCAGACAGTACCACTATTAATGTACAGGGAGTGCTTCACTTATCCACAGCTGGGTCAACAATTTTAAAAAATTGGACAAAATAATATCCTTTTGTTTGACTTGATTATTTTAATGAGGATACTTTCAAAACCTCACACACACATTATATACATTAGGCCCTAAAATTAAATATAGTACGAGATGCAATAAATTAAATCTGCTCTAAATTATTTAACTTCATGATAAAATTAGCTAATTCTGTTTGATAACCTGCAGATATCAAACTGCAAACATTTGAATCATAATTGTATTATTCCAAGTACCCACATTCCCCTATTTCCAGACTTTGTGCAGACATACGTACAAAGCAAACTTAGTAAAACATGTTTTATTATTTTATTTATCTAAATATTTGTATATATATGTCAAATATTTGTTATGATTTAAATTCCATTGAAAACTCAAACTTAAAGTTTGCTGAATTAGGATTATGGGAAAAGCTTTGTTCAAGGCAAAATATGGCGGAGGTCTGAAGTTCCCGCCTTTTCTTTAAGGCGCATCCGACATCACCCACTTAGTAAACAAATGCCGCCTCTGTCCTGACTTGACAACAGCGCGTGACGCGAACAAAATAATCGGCTATGGGACATCATTTAACGCGATATGCCAGTCACAAGTGCGTAATGATGTCTCGAAAAGTACTCACCAAAATACACGGGTTTGTTACATTTGGGACAGTTAGGCATGGTTGGAGTCTGATGAGAGTACTCAGTGGATCGTCTGCTCTGCTAAACGACAAACCAGCAATGTGTTCAACCTCCACGCCTACTTCTATGTTTGACACCACTGGGCCGATTGAATTTTGCACACGGGCCTTCTCATCGGCCAGGATATACATCAACCAGAGTAAATATTTTGCACCCGACACTAACCAAATGAAGTCGTCTGCTTTATATGTTATACTCACATGTGTATAGTATACAGACAGTATCACATCAGTAAGGAACATTAAGGGTCAAGTCAGTACAAAAGCATAACTAAAATACCAGCAGATGGAATAGAATACACGGGTAAATAAACTCTTCCGCCTTTGAGGACGTCAAGTGCCCCAACTTCTTTTTTTTTATCTCTACACAGACCATGCAGGTGTGGGACTACGTAGAACATTGCCATATTTGGGTAACAATAACACTCATGCCGGGCTTAGTCATGCATCAAATTAATTAATTAATTAAATGATAAAGCAATTAGGAAACTCCTCTTTTGTGAAACATGCACTATACTTTTTAAAGTCATATATATTCATTTTCAGATGGCGGGTTTATATGCTGCATATGATTTTCAGATGCTAAGGCGGGAGTCGACCGCAAATGGATACTAAGTATAGGGAACCTATCCTACATGAACTAGGGTCAGAAAACACATGCGGGTTGTTTACAAATCGACCTTGATGTTGAGCATGTGTGTTAAGTGTCATGCTGCGCAACCCTTTACAAGTTTAAATTATAACCTATATCGATCAGGTCTCTCATAAAAAAATTGAACGAGTTTCCATTTTAATGATTTACACAAAATTTTATAATAATGTCAACTTCCACAAGATAAAATATATCGACTTTCTTCACATATTTCATAAATATAATTGTTCAATCAGGATCAACAAAGTGCATACACCCTATTGAATATCAATGATTAATGAACGACTGAGTGTGCCGTTACAATATATTCTACGTGATTTACATTGTTGAAGGAGAAAATATTATAAAAGATTTTGACCCTAATGCTGATGAGGGAACAAAGGCCTAATATGAGATGTAAAACTTCATGACAAAAAAAATATATTTTACAGCCTTCTGGTTCTTCTGAATATTAAGGCCAAGTTACATGGTGTCTGTCATGGACCCGTATGCAGCCTCACTTTGACAATCATATTTTCTTAACTATTTACGACACTAAATAACCCATGAGGAGCCTTGAAGTGTAATTATTTGAGCTTATTACCAGTGACCTTGACCTTCATGAATGGGGTTGAGATGTTGTAGAAATAGACTATATACTCAGACATTGATTTTATTGCGTTACTTTAATATTGTGAAAGGTATGGTTTTATTTTGATTACAGTTAATTAAACCTATGCCCTATTCATTCATTGCACTGTACCATCTGGAATGAATCTACCAGTTTATGAAAATAATGGGACCATACCATGGAACAGACAATATAGTGCCAATGCATTATATATATATATATATATATATATATATATATATATATATATATATATAGGCACAGAATACTTAATGCATAGAATATTTATAGTAGATATTAATGCTATATTTTCAATGTTGTAATGGGGTGTGATGCCTGGCACATTAATGACATGTGTGCAATGTTATAGTTTTGTGCTTAGCGCCTTTATGTTTAATGTCCCTTGATGCGAATTGACTGACTATATATATGGTCATGACACCTGTCATGTCTTAGGTTTGTTTTCCAATCAGCTCCTTACTGTGCATTTAAGTGCAGTCAACTTGTGCGATATCATGCATGAGTTCAAAGTAATCAAATGTAGCATTGTATACAATTATATATTTCTATATGCGATACACGTACACGTGCATGTGTGTTCACCATCAAGCGTATAGTAATATATTATACATCAACAATAGGTTAAAACATATCGCTTAATTGAATACCAGCAAAGTGAATGATTTATCTTGCTTATTGACATGAGCTGAGTGAACCTGTCATCCGCAGTATTCACGAAGAGTCGCGCCTCGTTATCGCATCTTCATACTCCCAAGTCTGTGGCAGCTAATCGATTCCAGACCTTTGACTCAGCGAGCGTTTATTTCATGAATAATGAACAAACCTGCAAGTAATGGGCCGAAATAAAAAAAAAATGCCTATCAAATAAAAAGATGTAACCAATATTTTTGTCACACCTCATCTGAACAAGAACACATGCACCGGAAACGTGAGAGGGTTATATGGGTTTGAATTTATATATGATTGATCATATTTTTTATTCCCTCCCAGCAATGCTATAGTCCTTTGGTATAACATGTTTTCGAGAATCATTTGATTTGTTCAATTGCCTTGTACATCATTCATGACATAGACGCCAGAGCGGCTCGCTGAATCAAGGTCTGTGAAAGCGTAGGTGCCACAGACACAAAGATGCGTTATCCCAGTTTACATATTTAAACGGCTGCGTGAGAACTGAAAAGCCCTTCTCTAAGACGTAGCGCAAATAAAGGATGTTAAAATATGATAATCCAAGCTTCTGGGTTTTATAATGTATACGTGGAAATATACAAAGACAGTTTCTGCCATCATCAGTACCCCCACCATTTTCATTCAATTTCCTGAATGTGCCATAGTTACGGAAACCTGACGCTGGATTACTTACAAATGCATTCTTAAAAATTAGTGTACGCATAACGTTAATTTACTTAAAAGGGCCCAATTCGATGTCTACCGCCTATTAAATAAAGATGATTCCTTGAACCTTTTACAAAAAAAGACCAGAAAAATGATCCACCGTACACTGTCGTTCAATGCTTTACATCTATTATTGTACCATATTCTTGGATTTATGAGGATACAACAAAGACTTTTTCGATAGCAACGGTTCTCCAAGCAGTAGGTGTATACCTTTTAATCGAATGGCCACTGAATGGCGCTGGTGGTCAAATCAAGTATCATCGTCATTGATGATTATGATCACTGTTGGTAGGAATTGGCTGTAAAATCATGAAAGATGAAAACGACCGATGATTGATTATTTTATGTGCCTTTATATCCAAGAAATTTGCTGTCTAGAATTATACTTAATATATTGCCTGAATAAATAAAGTCTGACTTGTAGATCACGCTGAAAGTTCAAGGTACCGGCCGGGTTGTTGACACATGTTCGCTGCACAATTGAACTATCCACAACACCCCATATGCTCCGCCCTTTTAACCTAATAATTATAATGAGCCCCCAAAACGCTCCTACACAGAAGGTCTTCCACATGCCCATGGTTGCGAGGGCTATATACAAGACAATAATAGCGTCACAAAAGTCGATGAGGTATGACGTCGCATTGACTGACGTCATCAACTGGAATCGCTGTTCTCCATTGTTGAATATATTGCAGTCACTGTGAACTGTCTTGCCATATTTTGGATTATTCGTCTCATACGAATTACGTGCCAATAAAGACATTTTTATTCACTCGTTAGTCGGAGGTATATATAGCTCCTGCAACTTATGGCCTAGAGCTTTTTATACTTTCTCCTATGAACAAAAAAATATGAAAACATGCCGACATAGGAACTGGTACAGACTACACGTGTTCTGTTTGGCAGGGCTCTGCCAAATTATGTAAATTATTGTGTGCATGTCAGATGATTGACGGTTAACAGTGCCAGCGGTCACCTGATTGGTTTCTCGTTAGTCCAATGCTTATGATTATTCATTGAATGAATATGCGATTATGGTCACATAGAGTTCATTGGTAGGTTAATTAAGGTTAAGTTTTAAGGCTGTCCGCTACTAGTGTCCCGTCTTTTGAATAAATCTGAAAGGATTGGATTTTTTTCTGGATAATATGACCTCTTTTGATATACATACATTTTCGTTTGTGATCGATCATTTAAAATACAATAGATTTTATCGATTATGAAAGAAAAGGACCAATCGTCGATATAATCGATTAATCGGCACACCACTAATAATCACTTTATGTTTTACTAGCTAACAATATCAAGAATTTAGAAAAATCATGGTCCTTTGAGTCCTGTTTCGTGTGAGCTGTCCCAAAACTGGTCTGAACAACTCTGATGCATAGTAATTTATAGATAACAGTCCAAATAATGGACCCGCTTTTGAAAAGGAGGTTTTATAAGCTAGTGACTAGTGAGTGCTTGACTGAGAAAGGGTTAAAATTAAAATAAATCGCATAGGGATACATCTCAAGTTCACTTGTTTTTCGCTGTGGTGTGGAATTTCGACTGACCCGCCACCTGATGGATATTTCGAGTATTAATCATAGGGACATCAAACCCGGGGAGGCCATTAAACAATACAAACACAGCTACAGCTACTTGCCAAGAACTGTATATGCTAATTATATATATGTATTTACTATTATTATATATACTACACGTAGTCCATTTAACAAACAAAAAATCAAATTAAACTTTTGAAGAAACTACCACCCCAAACACTGATGCAGTGGCATTTCCTTCTGAATTCTTTGATTGGTATAATAATATACTTATGACTTACATTATATCAATAAAAACATGTCAGAGCACTAACCATCATGTAACATTATAATTTCTAAAGGATATATATGTAGCACAGCTATTAAAAGCAAAAAGGGGTATAATCCAACAAAAGGGTTGTAAATATGACTAGGAAAAATCATATACTCCGGGGTATGGCATCCGTTCTTGGCTAGCCTTTTTATGTACCGTGGGTATATTATTGACTAGGCTAGCTTATACACCCGCGTGTAAAAAGAAAGGGGCATATTCTGGCTTCATATTGCAATGCAGGCGATCTCTTTCAAATACGTGTTTGTGCATTTGCGTGAACATTTTGCAATATATATTGGTAAAGATACATTCAATGTCCTCGGCACCAGAAATGCATTTACAGACTTTCTAAAAAAAGGTCGTGTTATATTTTGCTTAAGATTACTTATAACCATAATTAACTATATAGTTCATTTTTATTCAATGATTTAAATAATGGACATTAAACCTGTACACGTAAACGGACACGAAGAATGTTTCCAGCCGCTATCCCAAATAGCCTACGGGGCCTGTACGTTTAGTACAATTTTCACGGGCGCCGGTTCAATTTTTGCCTGCCGTACGGGCGGCGTGGTCCTGAGCTGGCTGCGATCAATTCTCCCGGCGTTATCATCTCACCGTAGACAGCCCGTAGACAGCCCGTACGGTCGCCTCAAGGACACCGGCCGGTATCCGTACGGCACCCGTACGATTTTACGGGTAATGTTCTCGAAAATATTCGTAGGGGCACCGTGCGATAACCTTACGATCCCAGTAAGGGCCCTGTGTGATATGTGAAAAGTCGAATGGCTGCCGTGTGGGGTCCACACGCGGCTCCCTTGCGATGTAAATTTTGCCCGTGCGGTGTCCTCACGCTGCACTGAATCTGAGCTGTCGGATATATAAATACAGCCACAGTGGCATATATATTTCAAAAACTGAATCTATATGTGCGTTGTAGCCAGATTCTCTGAAGGAGTTAAGTTTTTTTATTGAACCTTTAAAATTGATTGAATAAGCATAGCGCTCAGGTTTGGTACGACAATAATTATACTATAAAAAATGATTTCAAAAGATTATATTTTATAGTGAAAGTTAATTATGAAAGATCACATTGAGTTATATAGGAAAACCTTTGATTGTTATATACCGAAAAAACAAAATTTGTCTCTCCTCCTATTTGACTGTTTCTTATTCTTTGGCTTCATGTTGAACAAATGACTGTTGTTTAAAAATCAGCAATGTATAAAGCAGGAAAACACCATCAATGGCCGGCGATCGCCTGCAGGTCACCCGCCGGGCACCGTACGGTGTAATAACTTCATGCTTAGAAACCGCACGGTCTGCTTACGGTTCCCAGACGTCCCCCGCCCCCCTTTGTACCGCTTTCACTTATAGCCTATACGGGGCCCGTATACGGTGAGTAAAATCAGCCTTTCTGGCTATATTTGCACGGTGCCCGCAAGGTATACCCGTACGATTTTCAAGGGCGCCGGTTCAATTTTTACCTGTCGTACGGGCGGCGTGGTCCTGATCTGGCTGCGATCAATTCTCCCGGCGTTATTAACTCACCGTAGACAAGCTGTAGGCAGCCCGTACGGTCGCCTCAAGGGCATCGGCCGGTATTCGTGCGGCACCCGTACGTTTTCCGGGTAATGTTCTCGGCAATATTCGTACGGGCACCGTGCGATAGCCTTAAGATCCCCGTAAGGGCCCTGTGTGATATGTTAAAAGTCGAATGGTCGCCGTGTGGGGTCCGCGCGACTCTCTTGCGATGTAAATTTTGCCCGTGCGGTGTCCTCACACTGCCCTGATTCTGAGCTGTCGGATATATAAATACAGCCAAAGCGGCATTTATATTTCAAACACTGAATCTCTGTGCGCTGTAGCCAGATTCTCTGAAGTTGTTAAATGTTTTATTGAACCTTGAAAATTGATTTGAATAAGTACAGCGCTCAGGTGTGGTACGACAATAACTATAATATAAAAAAATCAGCAAAACATAAAGTAGGAAAATAACCTTACGGTAGCCGCAATCGCCTGCCGGTCACCCGTCGGGCACCGTACGGTGTACTGTAGCTTCATGGATAGAACCCGCACGGTCTCATTACCGTTCCAGGAAGGCCCCCTTAATACCAACCAAGTTCACCGTATACGGTAACCGTAGATTATGTGAGTGCAAATAACGTGGAATGAAAAAAACACATGGTGACCGTACTGTCTCGAAAACCCACGGCAAACCGCCGGGTTGAAAAAAACTGTACGGCGCCAGGTGTATATGTGAGCTATAGGCATTAATATAGCTTATAATTTGAAATCAAATGTAATGTAAGACGTATCTTGCATTATTAAGACGCAAAATCAGTTTCAACCAATTAAATGATCGTTTTTAAAGACCGTTAAAGTTGAGCAATTTCTGTGATTTTCAGTTAATGTGTTAAACAAGATATATGGCCTCTGCATAAAAATGATTTCTTTAAGTAGTCTGTGCGAGGTTATTTAGTTTATTAACCAGATCCTTACATGCAGATTTCTTCTTGAATCCCTGAGGGTACCAAATATAGGTGCCAGCACTAATGGCTGTTCATTCTAACAAGATAGACCTACAATAATGATTATCCTACTTCCATATATCCACATCTGGATCAGCTCTGATATGTTACCGTCTGACACTCATTTCCTAAAGATCTTCTATATTTGATTAGAATCAACTGATAGCTATTTCTACTTAAACATTTTACTACATTACCTCAGACACTCACGTATATACAAAACAAACAATACCCCTGTCGTCTATGGCTCTGTTTGCACAAATATATTATAGTATACGACTTACCCTCGACACACCTGTAATAATAAACAAAAATGACAATGTCGCCTCCTACTCTTGACCGTTGGTCAACGACTGGGATATATGAAGTGACCTCATGTCCAGGTCAGTGGTCAGCTGCCAACATTATGGATGGCTACTTATAGATTAATCCGCGTGGTTGCGGTCACTGCGGTCACAACTCGTGAAAGGTCCTGTTATTCACTAAAGCGTTTCGGAAATGTTTTGTCTGTGATGGTTGATTACAATAGAATATGCCTGAATGCCTGGATGGTTGGACTGAAGTTGGGATACCGGCATCTGTCAGATGGTGTCGCGTTTTTCTTTTGTATACATATATAGAAACATGTATTTGATTGTGGACTTGTAGCAGACGACACCTGCAGCAGACGACACTTTTTGTAGCAGACGACAGCACTCTCCATCAGATGAAGTGGCGCGATTTGTTTGCTTGAAGTTTGACCGAAACCTGGGGCTTTTATGCATGCGAGCTCCAAATACACAAGGCCCAGGTACATATACTACCTTATGTGTAAAAGAAGTAATTGTATCCGCGCTGACTGCAAGGTGTACAGTGAAGTACAACACACCGTCACTTGTTGTGTGAGCTGAAGTATTATAATACACCGCCCACCGGCAATCTGGTGGCATTTAACACTATCGTTTCGCAATATTACGGCAGTATGGAGGAACTGGTGTGTACAACGCTGAATAATGGCGTGAAACTTCCAGCAATAGGATTCAACACATCCTGGGTGAGTAGCATTAATCATGTATGTATGTTATTATGCGTTCAGTGGTATAATCTACCTGTCTGTATGTACACAGGCCAGCGGAAGTGCTCTCGGGAGTAAACGACACCTGCCTAGTATTTTATTGTATATTTGGTATTACATGAATAAGTAATGTGGCACAACAAACAGTCCTTTCTCTGTGCTGCATGTACTGGTGTTTTATCATCCATTTAACTGGATGATTGTGTCTGTGTACACACACGACACAGAAAGTACTATCGCGAACAGACGACACAAGGATAGCATATGTTAATATAGGGTTACATGTACATGTAATGCAGTACAGCAGCCAGTAATTTCACTGTTGTCAAGGGGTTTATAGGAGTCCTATAAACTCCTTGCTGTTGTATATATACTAGTCCTTTATCATCCATTTTGCTGGGTGATTGTATTTATGTAAACTAACGGCACAGGAAGTACAGTCGTGAGCAGACGACACATGGATTGCATTTCAGTACACCTGTGTCATTAATTGTATACGTAATGTAGTAATGTCGTTCACTGTGTTGTTTATAGTACTTTCCCATCAATTGGACTAGGCGATTGTGTCTTTGTACAAAAACGACACAGGTAGTACTTTTGTGAGTAGACGCTACATGGATACCATTTTATTACACAAATTATATTACATGTAATTTATTGTTCAACTATAGTCCTTTCACTATACTGTATTTACCAGTACTTTCCCATCCATTTGGCTAGGTGAGTATGTCTGTGTATAAATACAATAGCTGACGACACAGAAAATACTATCGTAAGCAAAATGACACATGGACTGCAATATATTAATATATATATATATATATATATATATATATATATGCAAATGAAATGTAGTACAATTGGTCCTTTCACTATGCTGTACATAAACATGTATGCCTGCTAGTACTTTCCCTTACATTTCAGTGGGTGATGTATCTGTGTGCACTAACGGAACAGGAAGCACAGTCGTGCATGAGCAGACGACACGTGAATTTCATTTTATTACACCTGAGATATTACATATTTGTGTAATGTAGTTAAATATTTTTTCTTTCAACGCGTGTTGTATACGCTACTACTTTCCCATTTATTCGACTGTGTACACTTACGGCACAGAAAGTGCTATCGTGAGCAAACGACACATTGATTTCATTTTATTACACTCGTGGTATTATATGTATATGTAAAGCTGTACAACTAGTCCTTGCACTTTGTATATAGCAGTACGTTCCCATTAATATGACTCGATGATTTTGTCTGTGTACACTTACGGTACAGGTAGTGTTCTCGTGAGCAGACGACACATGGGTTGCATTTTATTACACATGTGGTATTACATATGTATGTAGTGTAGTACAACAACTAGTCCTTTCACTGAACGTGCTACATAACTTAGTGCTTTCCCATTCATTTACTGCGGAGATTGTGTATGTGTACACAAGTGACACGGGAAGTACTATCGGGAGCAGACAACAATTGAAAACATGTGCTCCATTTGCTGCCACCTATTGTATAGTGTTATTAAATTTTGGCGGTGTTTAAGCGTGAAATGAATAAATCACATCCAGCCCGAGCGTCAGCTAGCAAAGGTCAGCTTTAACGTGAGTGTGTGTACAGGCCATAAATAAACTGAACACGGGACATGGCACACATAATGTACAGTATAAAGTATACTGCACGTTAGTATGAATAAACGGTCTCTTAGGTTAATTGGTATGAGAAACTTAACATTCGCTTCTCTCTCTCTCTCTCTCTCTCTCTCTCTCTCTCTCTCTCTCTCAGGAGAACTATCATCTGTGCATAGGATTATATACTAATCATACATGCTTCTTTGGATTTCTACAAACACGTGCCCATTTTGTTTTCGTATAATTCAGTTTATTTTAAACAGTCATCACTTCTTCTCTTCTTCCAAATATAAGACCAGCCTCCCCCCTCCTCTCTCTCTCTCTCTCTCTCTCTTATTTTCCCTAATAAAAGCTTCAGCTTTGGTACGGTAACGATAACACCTTTTAGGAAAATGAGAAAAAATCCCCGCCAATTTAGTTTTAACTAGGTCTGTTCAGTATATATTACACACATTTACAGCTTAGTTAAACCACTAGTGGTGAATGTATTATTCACCAAAATAACAGATTCCTCGTTTCAGTATGTATATAGGTCACTGTGGCCTCCTTTTACAGAAATGTTTGGCTTTCAGGATATCATCTCGAAACCACCTGTCACAAGATGCAATTCTCTTTCTCTTGTATATTATTATATATTGCTTGATACACGATGTACTCAAGTTCGTCAAGTATAAATGTCAATTATGATGGAGGTCTACCTTCCTATGGAGCACCAAGACACGTGACCAAATTGATTATTCACGAGATCAGCAAACATATTTTCACCTGATCTAGAAATTGATTCCGCATGCTTCGTATACTGTGTCCTCGTGTTTGATATTTTAGTTCAATGTTTTAGCTTAATAGCAATTTCGGTGCCGTCCTGTTTCAAAGTAATCACAGAAATCGTGCTTGTAACAAAGCATATACAATTCTTATTTTGCATATATTGTTATGTATTTATGTATACTTTTGACTATGCCATGCATATATTTTAATTGCCGGTCAGTATGACCCTAATGTTGTTACAGGTATGTCTGCGGTTATGTACCTATCAAGCACTAATAGATAACAAAATTATTTTCTAATTATGGCTGATATTTTAAAACATAAACTGTTACCTATAAAAAGAATGTCCAGGGATTATTTATGCACGTTCTTAAATTGTGACAGGGAATGTAGATTGGAGCAGCCGAGCCAAGTTAGTTCCTTTAATATAATTTACCATTAAAACTACAAATGTCACACGAAACAGCCGAAATATCATGCACAGTGAGAGGAATATAGTTTTATACCAAAGTTTTACCATCTATAGTCAAAATAACTTTTCACAAAACTCACACATGTGCACCAAAATTAGCTTTTTGAAAAGAAAAGGAAATAAGTGAACACTTCCAGTGATATTATTTTGAGGACGGCAGACTGGAATTTCTAATTAATTTTCGCACATCCTTCAGAAAACATATGAAATAAGATGGCAGTACATCAGACATGTTTGACTTCATGTGAATACACAAGAGCTTCGTCAATGTGTAAGAGGAGCTTGGGGATGATGCTCATATACACTGCATGTTTCAATTAACATTTAGAGGTATGTTGGGAGCCCATTTACACATACATGCAAGATTCACTTGAGTGGCTATATATTCCGCTGACCTAGCAAAGGTGAATATTGTTATAGGCACGCAATTACCGACACACATACCTTGTCAGGAATATTAACATTTCATAAAAACTCGAAAATGCAATATGCAAGAAAATGTTCAATTTCACTATAAACAAATATTTAAGTGATAAGAGATGACCAAAAGCCTTTGCCACGCATGATTCTCTTGAAACTTTGTTGTGCTGTGTAACGTTATACAGTTGGCAGTCACGATTAAACAACCCATCCTAGGTCACATCATGGAAAAATCCGTCCGTAACAACTCTGAATAGTCCTATAATAAAGAAGTAGCCTAATGTCACAATGGTAAAGAATCATTTGAATAAAAATTCAAAGGATTATTCCTAGGATGTTATCCAAATCCTCCATCAAATTTGATCAAGATCTGTACAAAACTGTTTGTCTGAAGTTGCCAACAGGCAAACCAAATAACCAAGGGTAATCCATAATGCTTCTACTCACCTGGCGGAAGTATAAAAGTAAATCAATAGAATGGGAAACTGAAGTGCACGAGCCCAGAAAATTTTATATAGCAGCTGTCAAATTACAGAGTGTAATGTTCACCATTACAGCTAGTGAATTAGCATTTTATCATCGTTGCACCTTCATTTTATTTCATGGAATATATATAACAGTACAAAAGTTAAACGAGCAAGAATGAAAACAAAAGAAAATAGCATTTAAACGTGGCATTTAAATCTGGCCGCTCTGCATGATTTACATATAAATGAGAGATTTTATATTTATTGATTATTGCAAATTGATAAGATTTTCCTCCTCTATAAACAAAACAAATTATTGGGGATTGTAGTAATCTAGATCATCACAATATACCAAAAAAAACTTCTCCGCGAAGGGCGGAAATCAATAGAAGAGTCATCGCTTTGGCGGTCGATGACATTGTTGGGAAAATTACTTCTCAGCAGACGACAGACAGACGCAGGATGTCCTGGGAAATATTTGCACACGTGCTGATTTGCTTTCCGCAGGCATGCGTAAGTTTGTCCACATCGCCTTTATCACGGTGTTAATCGAATGTCGTTCCTTTGAATACAGACCTGCAGCCTGTCCTTACATACACCTAACCTATTTCCTCGGCGGAATAACATCACATCCAACCTGTAGTATGCCTTTGAAGACTTAGAACCGCAACTCAGGCGGGTCTGACGTCACTTTTATTGGTATGAAATGTATCTCATAAAAGAATGGCTGGTTCTTTGTAAAAAGGAGTACTGCGTCGTCAGCAATAAAATTGAAATAAAGGACCTCACTACTCTATCATATATTTATACACGAAATACCTCATATAATAAGACTATTAATACGGAGTTGTAATCCTATACCATGCCCTTAAGAAATTAAGTGCATTTTCTATGAGTTTTGCCATTCAAATGTTTTATGGAGATGATTGTAATAAAGGTCTGCTCGAGGCCTGTCGTTTTATAATGAGTATTAACGGGTTTAATTAGGTCAACCCCTCCCTCATTATGATCAAAATTGATAGTTGTGCGTATCGAGTATGTATTACGAGCCTAAATTTATGTATGAAATAATGCTAAATATATCTAAACCGGTATCTTATTAATACAAAAAACTGCAGCAATTATAGGTCTGCTTTCAATATATTATTTAAATAAGGATGTATTTGTGCAACTATTATTCTCTGTTACAAAACATCGAAAAAACACTTCCCCTATCATTACGAAGTTTTGCAGACATCTCGATAAAGTTATCAGTGCTGTATATGCAAATGTAAACTTTTGGAAATTAGGTTAAACCTATTAATGCTTTCGTCCGTGGGGAGGAGAGGATTCTAGGGTTGATAAATATACAGATATTAGAGTCAATTTTTATTTTTGTGTGAACTTTCTTAGGTCCCCTGTAAAAAAAAATTTTTTTTTTCTCTCTCTCTCTCTTTCTTCTGTCCGTGTTCACGTTAGATCTCAAATATGGCTTACTTTCAAAACCGAAACTTTTTGCACAATATTAGTCATAGGTAACATATCTGCAGCTGATATTTTTTTTTTACCTTGTCCTTATTTCCCTATTAACCTTCAGTGGCGGGCGTCCGCCTAGTGGGGTTCTTCGTGTGATCAGTTGGGGATTGCAAACATCTAGTTTGACCTACTTTCTGCTGGACAAAGTGTTTCTTTAAACTTTTCACCAAAAAATCAGGAAAATATTTGAACCAATAGTTTCCATGTGATGGTTGAAAAAATAACAGAAAATCAGGAAAATATTTGAACCAATAGTTTCCATGTGATGGTTGAAAAAATAACAGAAAAGGCGAAACTAAATGAGTGCAAGATGGGTTGAATAATTTAAAAAATGCCGTCTCATAGTAATCATAATTTTGCTGACTGTATATTTGTGTTTGCATACAAAGTGTATGTATTATCCAAATGGTTCAAATACCTAAGGAACAACTGTAGCTATTAGTTTATTGGCATATTGATTGTGTAAGTAGTATACAGGTGTAAGCTATAGAAATAAGTGTTTTCCATATATTTATTATCCATATAATCCATATATTTATAATAATATATATTAGCTAGTAAACATAAAATCTATTTAACCCCCCCCCCCCCTTATCACTATAATATTTTTGTGTTATACAGGAATGTCCGTCGGACCAGGCTGCCTTGCGGTCAGCACTTACGAGCGGCTACCGATTGTTGGACACCGACCCTTCGGCTGGTAATGAGATAGAAATAGGTCAAGTCCTACATGATTACTTCCATAGGAGTTTCTCAAGGGAGGAAGTCTTTATATCCACAAAGGTCAGCTCACAATAATTAATGTAATTTATAACTATTAATAATTACGCAGTAAGCCACGAAGGAATTTTCTGTGAAAAAAATCGTTGTTTTGACATTTTTATCAGACTGCATGGGCCGTCTGGAAGTCGGATGTTTTCCGGTAGGTCAGTGGTATAAACAAAGTGTTATGTCTGGGGGTTAAATATAACGAGCCATAAAAATTGATATTGTTGGCTAATTATATTAGGTTTGGGCAGGTTTCACTCAAATTTTCAGAGCATCCGCTAGAAATTTGGTACAAAATATAAAGTGTATATTGTCAGGAATTTGATTATTATGGTCACTCGTAGATAATTTTGGCATGATTATTTCACAGGCCAATGAAAATTAGAAAATAGAGCCTTAGAGGCAGACACAATGTGGAACAATCAATGTTACACCTTCATGGAGAAAACGTGTTATGAAATAATTTAAACGAATCTCTGATTAATGTTTCCGGAAGTGACACTATAAATATTCAACAGTACCAAATGTGTACTTTAAAATTATTTGTATTGCAGATAATCCTCAGATTAATTTGAATCAATTAAATTATTGTTTAAAAGAAAACCTGCATACTCAGTATTGAGTTACCAAAAACCTTTATCTTACCTAGACCTATATTTGCACCATGTTGATATATATTGTGGTGTATTTATTTTTGCTATACTAAGTATCACCATATGTTAATGTCCCATTTATCCTTTTTATCATCATAATTTGATTTCATGAGCAAATTAGTTGTATTTTGAAGGCTTGGTTGGCGTCAGACACCGAAACCGAGGCTGTCCATCTGTTGCGACAGTCTCTGTTCAATCTACGTCTGGGTTACGCAGATTTGCTTATCCTCCAGCTGCCTGAATCAAGCCTCGATCTGGTGGGATTCACAATAAATATATAAACCTAAACACTCACTGGGCTTCTGTACATAAATAATTTCTAAGCACTTCAAGCATGGTGCCTCTAACATAAATGCGGACGGAAAGCGGACGGACAACCACTTTTTCCAAGTGGGTTTAAACAAGGCTGTCATCCCGGATCATATTCCAAAGTATAAAATCTTATTTGAAACGTCTTACAAAGACATATATTTGAAATTTACAGTTTAATATGCGAGTTTTACATGCATGCTCGCTACCAATGGGGTAATGTTCATAAGAAGTGCTAACTACAGGAATGTCAGGTGCTATTACCCAGAAGATAGGCCAGGGATGGGTCCAGGGATTTGCTTAGTGGGTGCCCAACCAAGGAAGGCTACTGAGAAACTCTTAAAGATGTCTTAAAGTCGCGGGAAAGGTCCCAAAAACGGCTGCGGCTGCTGGAAAACGATGGGGGTGTTGAGCTAAAATAATTACACCCTAAATATATATGCATGTAGATTCCCACAGTCCCTGTCATGAAGATATTTTGGTTAGAGAAAACTATACCAAAGTGTTGCGGTAACTGAAGGAGAAATGTGAAAAAAGTGACACCTTTAAATTCAAATGAGGTCTAAGACGGTAAATACTTATTTCGATTAAATGTTAAGTCTTATAACTTCTGCCAAGCTATTCTTCCAAACACATATCAGTTGAGATTGTTCATGAATTGTTAAAATGCAGCTATTCATGAACAATGAAAAATACATTGGTCACGTAAAATGGATATCCGTAAGTCGATTAGTCAGTTGCTGGTGGCTGCTATACCGGGTCAACTGCTTCAGTTTTTTTGGCTCATCTGGCCATTTCCCCGATTGGCTTAAGCAATGACAGAACGGTGTCCGTCGTCTGGTTTATTGATTCATTGCGTGTTGTATTATTCTTTCCCGGGAAATTGTCCACATACGCGGTACGAAAATGTTGCTGACAGGATTGAACAACTGATGTATTTGTAATTTTACTTGCAGGTAACACTTCACCAAGCCATTAACACGGAATGCGTCCGGATACTAACAAAGCGGCTAAAACGGTGGAAGGCCAATAACTTTGACATGCTATGTATTGATGTGGGGCTGCCGGGTACACAACAGGTGCAGGTTTATCTTAATATATGATAAGGTTTATGCTCCGCCTGAAGTTTAATATTGATGGTGCAAGCCTACCAGGTTATGGTGCATGAGCGCATGCATATGAATAATGAATTAAATAATACTGTTTGTTTTTATATGGTATATACATTCATGTATACTATGCCACATTAACATTATTAACAAAAATGGAACACGGGGATAATGACAGATTTTCACACCAAAATATTATCTATCCGCTCAAGAATACTGAATTATGATATATTCAGATTTTTTTATGAATGTCATTTTGAAAAATCAAATTAACTGTCTTAAAATATTCTTAACGAAAAATTGAAAAATTTCGAATATTTTTTTAGCTTCTGTTCAGCAGACACGTAGAATTTCAATCGGATAAAGTATGCTACACGTTAAAGAATTTGTTCAGCTTTGTTTCATTTTCCGTCATGTTATGTTGAGAAAATGTGAAAGATTTTTTCAAGCATGCATTATATATAATAAAACCGTGAACGCACAATAATCAAAGAGAGAAAGAATTATTTTCATGAATATCATGTGTATAATTTTCCATTAATACTGAGTTTAAGTTGCACGTCATTTATTCATGCAGTACACGTAAATAATTATTCAAGGGGCATATGTCACATTAGATTAAACTACTTGTGCATGTACCAAGGATTATGGACTAAAATAAATGTACATGACCTTGCAAAATGTTTAAAGTAAAATTAACACGCTCAGTCTTTTAAAAAGCTAATATACCTTTATTCGATTCATTTCCTTATTATTTGTCTTCTTCTGCCAAAAGCAGTATATTATCCACATTTGTCTACTCTATGATTAAAAGAAGATAAATTTCCATACTGTGCGAATCATAGTGAGAATATGTACACGTATGGGCCTATTCAAGTGACAGGTATATAATCATGATTATTACTCAGAACGACTTTTGGTATTCTGTTTAACATTCATGACGTATATCAACTTCAGGCAGACGACACTGGGGATGACAGGACAAAGACCGTACTCCGCGCTTGGAAGGTGAGTGCTCCCCGCCCTCCTGTAATTATTTCTTACAGTCTCTCATCCCGTGGACCGCGGGATGAAATTTGAGTTGGATACTACGTTGGCGACTCGTCTTGTCTTTTACGTACATATGCGTAGCGTCATGACATGAATGATTAATCGTGTTTTGCCGATCCGGACCAGTGACGCAGTTAATGACACTTGTAAACGTAACCGCCTGTGTCGGGCTTTGTTTGCAACACGTGCGTTAAAAATGTCACGTGACCAATAAGCGTAAAGTACAGGACCACATCGAGTTACTCAATGTTGTTCAGCAAATTGAATTTTGAGAATCGTTCCACTAGTTTGATTCATTTCAAATTTCTATCCAGTGCTTCTTGCAAGCAATTTTAACCAGAAAATAAAATAGCAAAACACTAGTCAACAAACCGGAAAGAGTGGCATTACTTTAAAAGACACCAACAGTTGTAAAAATAAGAAGTCGTGTTCACTTAATACAGACAAATTTCAAGAGAAAAAATTGTCGGACAAATAGAGAGCACTTTCGCAATCTGCTAGAAACTTGGCTAAGCTATTGGCATCACCTGATTTTACCCAAAGGAGGGGATCTGACGAGCATTTTTTATATCTTTTGACTTATATCTGGAGCCTGCATGAATTATCTAGAATTGTTCTAAATACTGACACATAAAGACTGTCCTATCTTCAAATAAACATGTCTAGATACATGCCACATTTTCTCTTATATAGGGACAAGATGTTTTTTTAGAAATTTTCTCGGTTCGGTTTATATTCAACCAATTGGTTAATGGATAAGTCGTCATGGGACCTGAAAATTATTTACATCAGTTACTTCAGTCTTGGTCGAGACAGAATAAATCGCTGTGTTTGGTATACCCTGGACATACCAGGGTATACCAAACACAGGTTTGTGATAACCACGCAAACGGAATATATGCTCAAGGGACAAATGCTAGTTGCACAGTATTAGTGATGCCTCCCTCTGAAAGACCGAGTGTACGGTGTAATGTTGTCTGTTGTACCCTGATATGTCTGATTATACCATACCTTTGCTGAGTAAGCGTTTTTGTGTCAAAAGTATGGTCGGGGAAAAGGCCTCTAGTACTACCAAAAGAGCGCGTAATGACTTCAAAGAAGGTTATATTATGATCTACCGCCGTAGTAATATAGATTTCGTGCACTTTTTATATAAGCGATAGAGTCCCAGTTATTTTGTAATGAAACCGCCCCGTTTGCGATGACAGCAGAAGTTTGTAAATCCGTAATACTACGCACATATAACGAGCGTTACAAATACCATATGATCTATAAGCCCATTGTACAGAATTGCATCAAGTAACTCAATCCGATTTTGCAAATGTATGAGTATCCTCTGGTCGGATTAAGTAATTTCCCTGTTCAGCCCCCCCCCCCCCCCCCCCCCCCTCTTGCAGGATTCCATTAATAGCGAAAAGAAATTATAATGAAACAAGTTTACGGGCCGGTGAGGGTCTGGTGTTTCTTTAAATGGCAATAATAAACACGTCTTCTCTTATTATAAGCGTGGTTAAAGAAAAAAAGTAAGGTAAAAATAGATCCCACTTAAACCATAACAAAAGCAGCCCAGCAACCGGTGTCACCAAAATTGTGGCCATGTGATTATCCAAGCAAATACCGCATTCTATTCGGACCGATAGAGTCGGTTTTGACATATCGGCAGACTTAGTGCAGCAAAGCGTCTGGAGCCTCAACAAATCATCCAAATCCACAAAAGATAGACGTACAAATTCGGAAAAACATCACTACCTAGACTTCAAACAACTTAATCTTGTAGTACATGCCTTAACTTCCTTATGAGGACCATGGTTTTTATCATTTCAAGGAGAGGAGCTGCTCATTGATTGATTAGTGGACTAAAGACTGCGCACGGTCAAGATGTACAATTTTCAGGCAGTGTTGAAATGTCCATGACCAAACGAACTCCCACTGTACAAGGCTAACAGAGAACCATTAACCTATGATAGGTGCAGATGGGCCAATGTAAGTGACGCACATGTTCCTATATGAAAGACCATGTTGTCTGTTGTACTCCGCAATGCCTGGGTTTGCAATACATTGGCTGAGTAAGCACTTGGTGTCAAAGGAAAGTCGCCTGACCAAAAGAACCTGAAATGAATACGAAGTAAGACAACATGGCACAAATGCGGTCTGCGTGCTCTTTCTGTTTCCAAGGTCCACCAGACAAACTGCTGTGGTGAAATGACGATTGTGCAGATTGAAGAGGGTGCACTGAAAAAGAAGCAAGCCCGTTATTGTCATATTTTGATGTAACTGTGCCGATATTAGCAGCAAATATGAGCCATTAAAATAACACCATGCGTTCTTTAAGTCTTAACAAAACAAGTAATAGCACGGGTTTTGATCAGCAAAATATTAACCTCACTTACCACTTGTTTCAACAATACGAATAAGTAAATGATCGGGGAGTCAACACCAGGCTTGATAACGAAGAAATGAAAAAAGAAATCATTAAAACGATTTGCAGGATGTTATCCAATTACTGCAGAAATAGAAAAAAAAATATATTCGTTACAATTGCATTATTGTGTAGGAAAATATCCCTGCATATACGTAGTATGTAAAACATAACACCGATGTTATAAAAAAAAGACCAAGCGTGATGTGAATAATGACCTTGTAATCATCTTCATAGAACCACGTTTTTTAATTACAGGCGGTGGAGGACCTCCAGAGGGAAGGTCTTACTCGGTCCATTGGACTCGCCAACGTCTGCTCGGCAGAATTACAGGAAGTTATCTCTTCAAGTTCAATCAAACCAGCCGCTGTCCAGGTAAGAGAGAGAGAGAGAGAGCAGGGTGCACACAGATTTTAAGTGTTGATCTCTGGTGCATAGGGCATGACAATTTCTTGCCGAAATAACCTGTTTTTCTCCCATTTGTTATTAAGGATCATTTTCAGTGAGTGCCCGTTGCAGGGGACCCTTGACCTGAGCAACATTGTTTTTCATTTTATTTTCCTCAAGTGAATATCATTTGCCCCTCTTTCTTTCTGAATAATCCCTTTTAGGGATTAGGATTAGTATTGGATATTCCCTGCGGACGAACTGCTATTTAAGTTGACCCATTGTCCCCGATGAACCCTTGCTGGTGAACTTCCTTAACTGTTTTGACCGTATAACAATGTAAGGTTCTTGACTCTACTTCTCTAATATATATGAATACGCATGCTCTGTTTATAAATACTATTGTAGACTGATGCACATACTGAACCTACGCTTCTAAGGCATCGGAAAGACGGTATATTTTACTCTTTATCTACTCGCTGCCAGCTTTCCTTGTTGTTGATATAGGTTGAGACACCAGAGGGCGCGGGGGAGGGGGGAGGGGGTCATAGACTGCGTGTGATGTAACAAACAAGTAAGTTATCTTTGGTCAGCAATCACAGAGCGTGTAACGAAATGTCCAAGAAGCCCTCTCGTGGCGCATGCACCCAGATGAACGAGCAACAACAAACAGCGCTATATACAATTACAAGGCGTAGGTTAAGCATTATGTGAAGGGCATGACAGTGAACCATGTTATTTTCGGGATCAAATAAACATGAAATCAACGCGCAGCATCTGGATGTATGTTACAAAAAAAATAAATATTTTCAGTATTTACAGTATTCTTTAATGTCACATACTAAGCGTCGATGACCATTACTTTCTTAGATCGGATACAAGGCCAGAGGTTAACTTCAGTCAGTCATTTAGGTATTCATGTGGTCAAAAGCCTCAATGATCGAGAATACGCAAAATTATAAAAAAAACTGGTTCCCTTTGTAACTAAATCAAAGCAGATCTTTTTTTTGAATTTGGTAGCAGTCTAGAAACAACTGTAATACAAGGAGTTAATATAAATTCCTTAGTCAGATTAATCATCACCAATTATCATCATCATTAACTTTAATGAACATATTTTAAGTACCTGCACCTTTGTGTTCTTAAAGGGGCACGGTCTCGATTTAGATTATTCCATCAAACTGAATAAAATATCGGAATTGAAAACATGGATTTTTACATATATGAATAAATTTGTGTAAAATAAAACCCAGATGTTTGCAATCGCCCATTACCCGCAAGTGAGCAGTAATATGGATAGCTCGGAGAGGCCATGTACCTTAAAAATAAGGGTAAAGGTCCATGATAAATATCAGGTGCAAATCTGTTATTGTTTAATATTACTCTGATCAATTTTCGGAAAGCAGAAATATTAGAGGGCAAACACAAACAAGTAGAGAATAAGCCACAGGCCTGTAACACAAACAATTTTAATTTAATTGTTCTTTCCTGTTTAGCGTTACAGCATCTAAGGTGGAGAATTTACCCTCTAAAGTTTAGTCAGATCTGACTAAAGTGGTTCGGACCACGAAATTCGGCGTTTAGCGTGAGGACATTTCCTCAAAGTGAGGTCATAGTAAAAATTAATTATGTGCAAATCTGTCATTTGTGACTTTTGTTCTGTCCAATAGTCAGTTTTTGAAAAGCAACTACATTGGAAAGCTAGCGCGAACACTGGCAAAAAAATGGTAGAAGAAGTAATATTTTGTTCGAAAAATCGATTCTTTCGCACTCGCGGGACCTAAAAAGTCACCCACAAAAAAGTTGACTCAAATAGTGATACAGAAATCAGCTCATCATATGTTATAAGCTTTTCCGTAATATGGGGGTCAGGTTCAGACAATAAAAACAGACAATGAGCAAAAAAGGGTTTGTAGGAGTCCGCAATGCAAGGTATATTTCGATTATCATATGCTAGGTCAGTCTAACTGACTTCACGTACACTTATTATACGGTAGTCCTGTGCTTTCAGATACGCCAGGCTGATCTGTTCAATGACCCGAAGCTAGTCCATTTATGCCGACGATCGGGTGTTCACGTAATGGTACATCTCGACCCAGACCAGGCCGCCATCTCGTGGTCAGTATGTTAACTGTTTTGTACCCGGGCTTACACTTCTTTGGATCCTGCAATACCAGGGCCGGGGAAAGCCGTGAGGCGGTACAAGCTGTGGGCTCACCAACACAGTTTATAGTAATATGATATATATATATATATATATATATATATATATATATATATATATATATATATATATATTTATTATAATTAAATATAATAATATAATATAATTGTATATATATATAATTAAATATAATAAAATATAATGTTTTTTATTTCGACACCATGTGTTTTTCATCAAGCTAATCATGAAAAACAAGCAATGTTGTTAAAAAGCATTCAGAGTTTGTATTCATGTTATAAACGCCCAAAAGAAAGGTTTCCTTTGTATGTTTCATTTGTTTTGTGAGTTATCTATGTTTTGCATTTTCGTGTCATAGTTTTTTTTTCAGATAAATTGTGAACTGGGAACTAATACATTTGACCAGTTAAACTGAAATAATCATTTTTTTCAACATTTCCGTATATATATATATATATATATATATATATATATATATATATATATATATATATATATATATATATATATACCATCCCCCCAGGTCTGAAGATCTGTCTACGCCACTGCATTCACGTGACATGAGTGTTTCCTTATAAGACATGTTCGTTTTATACAGAAAGAGTAGTGACCTTGAGGCACACGTTTACACATGTACATGTGAACATATAACAATACAAGATGTGTACATATAATACACACGTTTGCTTGCAGGTGACACCTTTTTGTTATATAATATGTATCATTAGGTAGATATGTTATATATATAAATGTTTGTGGTTATAGATTAAAGTGTTCATTGTATTAAATAATTGATTGTTGTACATTTGGCCTTAAGGCCTTTCCTACCATTAATCCTTCTTCTACAACTAATTACCCTTCTTCTCTACGTGCAAGTATAACTTGTGCGGCTAGTACAACGGAACTTTTACACCCATTGAGAAAACTGATATGAAAACTGAGCAACTTTTACGTGTGGTTTATGAACATAAGTTGGTTTTTACAAGGTATTTCAGTTGACACTTGCAATACTTAAGTAATATGGACGCATCTAATATTGTAGCCATATACGTTTCTAGCAATGTCTCATTCTCGGCAGGGCTACGGAAACTTCCGGACAAGGAAAACAGAATAGAAAATCAGCGATGCAGGTAGAGATGAGATTTAAAATAATCCACACTATATATTCCACACTATAGATATTAATTTGCATAAGATATATATACGTGTGAAATTTGGTGAACTCCGTTAATGAATGAATGTTGACAAATAAGCTAACACTCGTCACGCATATGTATTAATCTGATTAAATGATCTTTCGAATTCCGTCAGATTATTTGAGTTTAGTGTGACGTCTTAATTTCATTTTAACGAAGTGCAGTATATATGCTCTTGGCCTTCATATGGAATAATTAATTACCATAATGCTGTTACATTACCGTTATTAAAATTTCACCTTTGTTTATAGATCGCTGGCCGATTCTTTTTGGAGCGAGGAATGAGTGTTATTATTCATGAAAAAGATCCAGATGAAATCCACAAAGCGTTCAAGGTTAGTAAATCAAGAAGAGATTATCACGACGTGCAAGGTAGGTGAATATAATAAAAATATCCAGTGAAAACGAACAGAGAATGCAAGGTCGGTGAACATTAAGATAAATGGCCCAAAATAAATACAATATTTGAGTTTGGTGAATACATGTATTATGAAATCAAATACCCAACAGAAATGAACAAAGCTTTCAAGGTAGATGAACATTAAAACAAAAACCAAGAAGATATTAAAAAAGCGCACAAGCTGAGATACCAGTAACATAAATATCCAAAAGAAATGTACTCAGCGTGCATGGTAAAACACCATTATGGATAAGATCCAGAGGAAATAGACACAGCATTCAAGATAGGGGAAAATGAAGAAAAAGATCCAAAAGAAAGGTACACATGTCAGGGATCAAGGTAAGAGACCCTTATGGAAATGATCCAGAAGATATCAACCAAGCATTCAAATTAGGGGAGCTTTAAGAAAAAGGTATAAAAAATGTACACAACGTTCAGGGTAAGAGACCATTAAGAAAATTACCCAAAAGAAATATACTCACCTTTCAACGTAAGAGATCATTATGAAAAAAGTTCCAGAAGAAATGTACAAAGCATTCAAGGTAAGTGAACTGTATGATAAAGATCAGTGAAAAATGTCAAAGCGTACAAGGTAAGAAACCATTACGAAAAAGATCCAAAAGAAATGACCAAGACGTCCACGAAAACGGACCCAGCCGTCAAGGTAGGTGAACATTAAGTTAAAGATCCAAGAGAAATGTACACGTCAGCGTTCAAGGTAAGAGAGTATTGTGAAAAAGATCCATAAGAAATGAACAAAGCATTCTAGGTAGGTGGGCGTTAAGAAAAAGAACCATAAGAAATGAACAAATCGTTCAAGGTAGGTGGACGTTAAGAAAAAAAGACCCAGAAGAAATGAACAAAGCATTCTAGGGATTGGAACGTTAAGATAAAGATCCAGAAGAAACGAACAAATCGTTTAAGGTAAGTAGACGTTAAGAAAAGAACCAGAAGAAATGAACAAAGCGTTGAAGACAGGTGAACATTAAGAAAACGATCCAAAAAAACTGAAAAAAGCGTTCAAGGTAGGTAACCATTATGAAAAAGATCCAGAAGATATTTACATAAATAGGGTTTAAGCAAGTTATCATGATGAATAATATACAGGAGAAACTAATAAAAGGGTCATTGTACATAAGTAACCATAACAAATATTCAGACAATATTAATATTTGATCATTTATTTTGTGACATTATTAGGTCGAATTATTTTTAAGTTTAGTGGTTCACTTTAGCTAAGCTGACCCTAGAAGCCTGTTACTAAAAATCTAAGAAGGTCCAGAAAAAATAAATCTCCTTGAAAACCTGAAATTAGGTCACCGCGACCTATATTCTCCGAGCTATGGGGCTTGTAAGTACCCCCACCCCCCACCCCCCCCACCCAAAAAAAAGAATAAAAAATGATACAAAACCTCCAATACTCTGATAATAAATGCATGGATTGTCGTGAATCTTGCCTTGAATATTGACCATGACTTGTTTTGTCAGTTCCCGAAAAGTTATGGCGCCACCTGTATTTTTTCTTATTTTTACGAATATTTTTCTATTTTTTAACTATGAAATGACAACAATCATTTCAGTTTCTCAGCTGTGATTCCATCTAGTGTCTCAAAACCTGGTGTGTTTATTGATCAAAAGGGGATTCCCTATAGTGACCACCCTGTCTGTACGTCCGTTGGTCTGTCTGTCTGTCCATCGTCCATCTACACAAAATAGTTTCCAGATGATAACTCTAGGTTTTATCTACATACGTATTTTAAACTTGACTTACATATGGCCCACCACTAAACCAAGAACCTGTATGATTTTCGGGTCATGATGTCAAAGATCAAGGTCACAGGACTGACTTTTTCTAAATAGATTATGGCTGCATTTTAGCAAGGCTTTCATCTAAACTTTCCATCTTGCACATTTAGCTGACTTGCCAGTAAGGGGGAGCATAAAAGAATTTGGGGTCACAAGGTCATAGGTCAAGGACACAGGGGCCATCTGTTCAGAAATAAGTTTCCAGATGATAACTCCCGTTTAGTTTGACTTATTGGTTTTTAAACCTATATATGGCTTGCCACTAAAGTAAGAACCATGCCGGTTTTAGGGTCCAAAGGTCAAAGGTCACAGGACCCATTTCTTAAAAAAGAATATGTATGCATTTCAAGCCAAACTTTTCATCACAAACCTTCCAAATGCAAGATATTGCTCAACTGCTAATAGGGATTCTTTTCGATTTAAGGTCATATGGTCAAAGGTCAAGGTCACAGGGCCTATCCATTCACAAATTAGTTTATGGATGATAATTCTGCTTTAGATAGACAGATTGGCTTCAAAATTGATTTATTAATGACCCACGACTTAAGTAAGAAATGTTTTTATTGCTTGCCGGAAATCTTCGATTTCTGCAAGCAGGTTGGTCAGTCGCGGATGTCTGTTTGTCTGTTTGTCTGTCTGTCTGTCTGTCTGTCTGTCTGTCTGTGTACTCTCTACAGGCCACAATTTTCCAGCAATTGCTTTCAAACTTATACAGCTGGTAGAAAAACAAAAGTCCTGGAGGCCTATTGTTTTTGGGCATTATAGGTCAAATGTCAAGGTCAAGGTCATCAAAAGTATACAAAACGGTTTTTTGTTCATATCTGTGTTAATATTGGTCGTATCTACTTCAACAGTAGCTCATTTTAATCGTCATTCCAAGGCCTGTCTTCTGGTGTGTAGCTGACTCAATTTGCGGTAACCATGGTAACGCATTTTTGGGGAAAAGTGCTGATATTTTTCTAAATTTGTCAGTTTTAAAGCTACAGAAGTCTAGTTTTTTTCTTCAGGTAGCATTCACCTAGTACTACAAGATTCTATTAAGAGTCTCGCAATATCTCGTATAATATCTCGTCAAACGAGATATTTCGAGAATTCAGTAATCTTGCCCTGGAGGCCACAGTTTTGCAGGAATCTTTTTTAAAGTGACATATCTTAAGTCCTACACTATTATCTCGAAATCAATTTTTCATTTTTTTAATTCGGCCGCTAGGGGGCGCTGGGTGCAAACCTCTCCAACATATCATGTTTTGGCAATATCTCCAAAATTATAAGCCTCAATTCCAAAAACTATAGTTTATTTTTTTCCTCTAAGTCTTCTTCATGAACTCGTTTAGTCATCTGGTCTCAATCTTGTCTCACTTTGTCTGTGTGTCCGTCTGTTTCTCAGTTGTCCTCAAATCCGCTTGCTTGCCGGTTCTTGTGTCTCACATATACCATTCTACAGGGGACAGTTTTGAAAGAATCCTTTTAAAACTATTACATCTTATGTCTTACACTAATATCTCGAAACCCATTTTTTTATTTTCCAGAATTGGCCGCTAGGGGGCGGTGCACGTGACCCTCACACACATATCATTATATTGGCCATATCTCTAAAACCTCTAAACCTCATTTACATAAACTATAGCTTATTTTCTTCCCCTGCGTCTTTCCAAAAACCTGGTGTATTCATTTGATCTCAATCTTGAGTCACTTTGTCTGTGTGTCCGTCTGTTTCTCAGTTGTCCTCAAATTTGCTTGCTTGCCGGTTCTTGGGTCTCACATATAGCATTCTACAGGCCACAGTTTTGAAAGAATCCTTTTAAAACTATTACATCTTATGTCTAACACTAATATCTCGAAACCGATTTTTCATTTTCCAGAATTGGCCGCTAGGGGGCGGTGCACTCAAACTTGCACAACATATCATTTTTTGGCCATATCTCCAAAACTGTTAACCTCATTTACATAAACTATAGCTTATTATCTTCCTCTGAGGTTTCTCCATAACATGATTAAGTCATCTGTTCTCAATCTTGGGTCAGTTTGTCAGTATGTTGTGTGTTTGTCAGTTGTCCTCAATTTCGCCTGCTTCCTGGTTTTTGCGTCTCACATGTAGCATTCTACTGGCCACAGTTTTGCAGGAATCGTTTTGTAAATTACACTTGTCATATATCGTGATGATATCTGGAAGCCCTATGTTTATTATTCAAATGAGTTAAAGATCACGGTCAAGGTGATCAAAATATATCAAAATCTGATTTTCTTTAGAACTTTGTTAATATTGCTTCTTTCTTCACAAACTATGGATTATTTTCTTTCACTTTGACACTGCTCGTTCATCTGACTAACTTTACATCATTTCCGGCAAGCGCGTGACCTCAGGTCATCTAGTTTTCAGAGTCTAGAGGCCAAAGGTGAAGGTCACAGGATCCACATCTTTAAAAAGATTGTGGATGCACTGTAAAGCATACTTTTCATCACAAACTTTCCATCTTTCACATATGGCTTACTTGCCCAAAGTGAGGAAATCTGTAGATTTAGAGGTTACCTGGTCAGAGGTCAAGGTCATTGGACCCACTTTTTTTAAAAGATTGTTACAACAGTCTAATTGCTACAAGTTCAAGGATAATATGTTCTCAAATTTTTTGGTCACAAGGTCATTAGTTCAGGTCACAGGACCGTCATTCTAAATTTTTTTTAACATCCTAACAGACAAAATCAGCTGAGCGTCAGACTTATGGGTCCCCAGTTCTTTGTGTACGTCCTTTTCAGTATTGAAAATTACTTTGACTGCTCTAGTTCTCACACAGGATCAGATGTATATATATAAGTGTGTGAGGAAAGGGGAAAATTACTGAAAGAATACGCTTTTTTACCATATTTAGGTCACAAGGTGACACTAGAACATAAATCAAACCTCACTGCTCATTTTCAGATGTTGGACTTCTGTTTGAGCCCGGAAGATGTCGCCTCCCTCGTGACCAGACGACTTGTGCCGAGCGGTTTCTGATCTGCCGGCCACGATGAGCGGCAATAATCTAATATGTAAATGTGATAAAGATAAAGAATTGCTTAAGAGACTCTTAAGGCTTCAGAAGCTAACATCTTATTGTACATTTTGTATATTGTGAATTTTGTACCCTTGAATAAAGGACGATTTAGAAATCGATTTTGAATGCAATGTGCATGTTAAAGTTCTTATGGTATGACTCCATGCGACAGTCCACCCAACAAGCGCCACAATCAGGCGATCTCCTATATATTCCTATGTTTATACACTGTAGATCCGTGTTTTCGGTATAACTTGTCATTGATTAATTATTGTTCTATAAACCTGTTGGTATTGAAAACATACATTTCTTCTGTTGAACTGTGTATGCAAGTGTTGCAGTACACAGATACAGTCATATAACCACTTAAACTGGCCTTTAGATGCCGCCTGCAGAACTCGTGGTCATAGTAAATAACCAGGCACAGCATTGAAAATTTCTGTAATTGCCCCCGCCAGGAGGTTATGCTTTCATTCCCGTTTGTGTTTGTCCAAAATAAAACTCTCACAATAATTAATAGAATCTCATGAAATTTTCACGGCATTTCGGTTATGGCCCACTAAAGAATCGATTAGATTTTTTATGTGGATAAGGAACATGATCCGGTTCCAATAACGTCTTCACGGAATATTCACAAATGTAGATTCACTCATGCACGAATGAACTTTGGAATGTGTGCCGAATAAGTGATGGCGTAGGCAAGTTAATGATAAGAAATCAACCACAGTTTGTGGGACAATTGGTGACGATTAGCCCGTCCATGCATGGTCCCCTGCTCTCCTTTTGCCTCGAAAGATATACAAATACGTTTTAGGACAAGGGAATCAATCTAAATATTAAACTTTTGTACCGCCTTTTAATTTGGCATTTAAATTAAGCCTGGCCGACATCAGTCATTAACTGGCGATAAAACAATAAACGTTTCCTTCTGTATCGCTGGAAAATACATGCAGTTAAAGTGGAGTACATGATGTTTGAAATATGCATTTTCACTACATAGACAATAACCTGATAAACACGTTCACTAATACATTCTGTGTCAAAACAAGATATAAATCATGTAAGTGTTAACAAATTTATAATTTTGTCTGGATTATCATATTTTAATCACATTTATTCCTAGCATCGTGAATGATTACATGTGAATTTGAAGGATATTGATCAAACCGGATGCAAGAATAATATTCCTATTCATGAAATGGGAAAAAGTGATTCATTTATGACTGAGTCTTGTAAATAATCGTGAAATTTTAAATGATATCGAATGGAAAATGATAACGTATCCTTTTAATAGTATCTGAAAGTATGCATGATACGGACCATCTTTTATGACGTCATGAAAGCACTGTCAAGATGTATAAATCTCCATGTGAAATCAACACCAAATCTAGCAATCATATTATTTTTGAAAAATTTTATCTGAAAAAATAGGTCGATACAAAACTGATGCTGCACACATTTCAGAATACAGAAACTACATGTACTTAATAACCTGAAAATCGTCATAAAAAACAGGTTTACTTAAGGGGATGAAATGGACTATGTACAATGTCGTCTATTAACATTGTATTCGGATAGAATAACGGAGCCGTTAATCAGGGTCATGGCCCGACCCAAAGGATTAAGACGTACTGAGTGTGACAAGGATTATAAACGAGAAACTGTTGGTGATATGTAGCATGGGATAAATGGTGTCTTATAGGATGAGTAATACTTTAAATTAGGTATGACGCATCACTAAGTTAGAAATTTGATGGGTGTGTGCCAGCTACACCTATGTAAACATTCATGGGTTTGGCATAACCTATTTAAATTCGCATACACTCTACTAGTCTACTCTCATAGACTGACAATTGATCCTGAAATAACAATACATGAAAATGACTGGTCTATTTTTATCACCCATGAAATCCCATTTAAAACAGTTTATTTTGCAAACAGTTACATGCAGTGGCAAACCATCTAAATATACAAAACTAACGTCAGGAGACCTTCTACTCTCTGCTGAAGAATCTATTGATTTTCAACGTACAGACCGAATGGCACCACAAAACTCTTGCATGCAGATAACATTGGTTTTGCTTTTTTCCTTAACACAAACGACCCCGCGTTTATTTCATTTACAATAGTTAATGACACCTTTCTATAAAATTATGTTTCGCACTCCTATACTATGCCTTGATTGTTCAGAGAGGACTATCATTCTGTATTCTTTTAATTCGTCTTTTTCTTCGTGTACCATATATGGTAAATATTGCATCTTAAATGCTTAATGTCCTTACTGTCAAAGAAAAGGTTCAAATTAACTAATGGATTGTTCCATGGCCTGCTGAATTAAGACGAAGGCATCCGTACGATATGAATTATATATGTAACTAGAAAATGGGGACCCGATGGGTCTCGTTGCAGAGGAAGGGTATATTGCCGCTAAGTGTGTCCCCAGACCCGTAAGGTGGCTAACTCCCCAGACCCGTGAGGTAAAGTGACGGAACCAATTATTAATTTCTTTTTGGTTATGGGCCAAGGTGAAGGTCAGCTAAGGCGAGGTGGATAGCGGTGTGATGTTATGCGACAGACCTATGATGTGATGCTGCCGGGAATTCAAACGTGTGCGAGTGGAAGGGCCAAATCGGTGTGCATTCTGTAAGTTAGGGCATCTGACAGACGCTTATAGCAAAACTGGCCCACTGACATGGCCCGTTTCTGCGGGTTTTCCGGGACAAACAAACAAACAGACAGGACAATTTTAGTAGTATAAAGAATAGATTGAATGGATAGAGGATAGATAGGTTATGAAACCTTATGGATTTCAGGTGTTTTATTATATTTACAGGGTTAAGAATAATATAGAATTTATGACCTTATATCTGGACATGAGCACGAACCTTTGAGGTTCTATCGAGATTTCCAGTTGTTTCCAAAACGTTACTAGCCTTGACCCCCTGACCCTGACGACCAGTCGGTAGCTCTTAACAGTCGTGACACAAGTCATATTAAGAAATGGCCCATGGGCGATGACGCTCAGCTGAATTTGACTGGGTGCTCATTTCTTTTTCTCAATATTATATATCTTCTGTAAGAAAAGTCTACGGCTAATGTTACTATGTTTTAAAACGGACGAAAAATGAAACTGCCCCGTCTGATTGTCTTGGTGCTCATATGACACCCTATTATGAAGATCGTAGAATATAGGTCACCATGACCTAATTTTAGATTTACAAGGAGATTTTCCTGGGATCTCCTAGGATGTACAGTTCCTAGGTCTAACCGTTACGATTTGTGCCCTGATAACGGACGGACGGCCGGCCGAACAAAGGATGATCGCTATAGCTCGGATGACTAAAAACCAGAAGCCACAACGTTTCACGGTTTCCATATTTCTTGTACCTAGATTCACCCTTGATGATAAACTATAAGGCCCCACCAACAAAAATATTGATCTAACTGATTTAACTATAAAACAGAAACAAATAGAAATCTGCACCCCAATGGATACATGCCTCCGCCATGGGAGCACAAGTTTGAAAAAGCTCTGCGAACACTATATACATCGCCACTCTGAGGTGCTAGGCGCTCGACCGTGACCTGAAATCCTTGAAATTACCTTGAACTGGTACATTTAGAAATTATCCATAGAACACATAATTAATCTATTTCCCATACTTTTAAGAAATCTCTTCATCAAGCCAAGAGCACAATTTAGCAACATTATCGTGGACATGGTTTTCTTTTACAAAAGTACCATGAAAAATGGGAACGGCGAATCCGTTTAACATCATTCATGTTAATTCATCATTCGTAGCTCAATGTTAAGACAATCGGCCGTTTACCACGATATCAATGCAACAGAATGGATGATCGTTGCAGTACATTTCCCAGTATATTGATTTATCAGTCCAATACAAATTCCTACTGAGTCACGTATTCTCGGAAACTGTAGAGTGCGCTGTGCTCTACAAAAGTAGCTCGATATAAAATAGAGAATAAAAGGTGTCATGTCCTTCGTTCAAAGTGCACTTCCATTTGGCACGCTGTCTGTCATACCTAAACCATAAGCAGCTTTGCCGTTGGTAAACATGGGATACATTTTCAAAATATCAAATAAAACTTTGGCCATACGTTTGCTTGGAAACGGAATAACATATAAAAGGTTTCGTTTTTGCGTTGATATACGATATTCTGGTACATTTAGTAAAAAGGGAAATGTACATGATCTCGGTTTTTATCCTTCGAAAAAAAGTATTTGCTTACGCGTCACAAAGGTATGCATATCTACTCATTAGAACTTGGATTAAGTCAAAATATATACTGGTATATGTCTGTATAAAGATTCTTCAAACCCAACAATAGAATATGTTCCACATGCATTCGTTCAAAAGGATAAAACATTAAGGTTAGTTTCGAATCTTTAATATTTTAGAAGATTTTTCCCCCCATTTTTAAGGGTTCTTTTTAGTTTTGTAAATTTGATCAATAAACATTTTGTGACTGTTGAAAGTGATATAACACCATTGCCCTTGGAGGTTAGATGTTGTAACACATAATTTTGATCGTTAGAAAAGTGAACATAACATTACATGATCTTTCAAAATCTGATACTTTTGGTTAGCCATATTTATCAAGAAATATATTTCAATAATACATCCATGGAAACATTCGGAACTTCTTAGAAAGATTGTGTTAACATTAGGCCCATATTTTAAATCTGCCAGATCATGTCCTATATGTCAATGTTTACATCAAAAGCCGATGTTTCAAAAAGAACATGCCATATGTTAATATCAATATATGAAGTCAATGTATATTATAAGCAGAAACGTTCCCATAATAATATGTACACATTAATTCGATATCCAGTAATCATAAGATTCTGTGATATATGCTTATGTCAAAGACTATAATCCTTTGCGATTAGATATTATCAAACAAGTTTCTAAGAGGTACAAAATACCTTCGGATACAATAATGCTGACCAATATTTGTCCCCACATTCCTAACCTTGGAGCAAAGAAAGAATGGCGACTGACCAATATACTATAATATTCCGTGCAAGCGGGTTATATACACCTCTCAGGATTTCACCTTAGCCGACACTCATGCATGACCGACTCGCGTAAGGAAAATATGTACACGAGTATAAATATACATAACCCCTTACCCCGCAGTCTTGGCAGACCTGAGAGTAACTTTGTTAACTATGTCTCTGTTACTTTCATGGTCAGTACAATGGACGGGAGTCAATTTACTCAGTGTTGTTAACACAACGGTATAACCAACGATTAAGGCTCTTATGCCCATCTGTACACCAGTAATCCCCCATTCATACGTTTACCCTGATGTTGACCCTATAGTGTAGTGGTTGGTTATGGGGTTTTATGCTTGCTTTGTGGAGGACCATCACTGAACCGACAAGGAGTCCAATGTCTCCTTTAAAGGTGGCATCTTCCTAAACTTCTGTGATTGAAATCTGAATAACTATTTCCAAAATATTCCAAATGGGGGTTACTGAAGCGGGTAAGCCGCAAGTTCACTTGCGAACACTGCATCATACACTGTCAATGGGGAATACCATTCAATACAGAGCGTACCACGCCGGGTATTGTCCTCACATAGCGGGGAAACTTACTAAGAACACGCAGGCAATTTAGTTCCGCTTGAACAGGCCTCATTTAATGTCAGTTGGATGTTTGCTTGGAGGTGGTTTTTAGATGGGTGGGGCTACCGGAGCATGGATTTGCGTGAATACCTGTGCTCGTTACTATTATGTTACACCTCACGCCTTCCGTTCTGCCCTCACAAGAGTGCGCCTGCATACCTTGAATGTCGGACCCAGAGGAGACCGGAGCTTTATGGGAGTAACACATGACACCCTTGAGGCAATGAAGTCGCAGAAAAACTAAACGAGGGCTCATATAAAAAGAGTATTCAATAATTCCTATACGCTCAGGGAATATTGACAGAACTCCGAAACTCACATGCAGGTGACGGGGATACTATAACACTCTGTGACGTGATCAGGTTTAGATTATCGCCGTGTTTATGAGATTTGTCCTTAAGTCTTGAATTCTGGACATCCTCAAGCCTTTACCCCGGACATCTTGAATGAAGTGCCTGCATGGACTGTACGGGATAATTACAAAAGTGACATAATAATGTCCGGAAACAAAGGAGGAAGCTACATTTTAGTTCTTGTTGTGCTGACGACATATTTCACCTCTTCTTTTTCGGTAAGTTCAACTTACGTTAAAACGATTATGTCATGTTCTTGTCTAATAGGGAAGGTACATATCATTATCCAATGGGGAAAGGTGTATATATATATATATATATATATATATATATATATATATATATATATTCATTTGTAATAAGTTTTCATTTTGGATTACAAGAAAGGTACATGTATATTTTGTCTCTCAACAAGATATATAGGACAATAATAGAAGTGCTATGTCACCCAATCTTATGGAATACGTAAACTCCTTTTATTCATACCAAACAGGGTGTTCTGTTTTATTTGTTTGAAAATATCAGTTCAATTAAATTAGAATTTCTTTGAAATTCCAGATATGAAATCTCTAAATGTTCAATTATTTTGTGATGCAGCATAATTTGAATCTTCAGTTACAGAATTTGTTTACATTTCAGAAAAAAAACCTTATGTCAAATAAAACCCTTTGTCCTATAGAATGTTTTGACATTGGACTTTTTAGCAAGTTTAGGAGGAACTCCCTGCAATCTGTCAAACGATTTCCCTAGTTCTGAAATACAAACTATACAGTATTTCAGTGAGTATATAGTATGATTTTATGGTATTCTTGCATGCTAACAATGCGTGCCGGGTACATAGATCCACGTACACAGCAAGCAACCAAACCACCTCCTTCGCAAACCAGTTTCTAAATTAAGCCCCGGGAGGGAGGCGTCCACTTGAATGATAAAAAGGTGTTGTTGTAAATCCGGAGCGTCCCATTCATAGGACGTTTCTTCAGTTGCTCGCGGATGAGTTTCGTTTAAAAGAACTTTAATGACACTACGTCTATGCTTTTTCTCTGGCGTGACGAGAATTAATTTTACGTGTCTCGATCAGGGCGCTGCTGATTCCCACCCCGCTTGAATCACGTGACCATTCCGGTGAATACGTGCTTGTGAAAGGTTATCGTGATTATATATATATAGAGAGAAAGTGTGTAGGGGAAGGGGGGAAGATATGGCTGAGACTTATTTTTTCATTTCTACAAATCAAAATCAGTTTGAAACGGCTGCTTTACTGACAACTTTGTTATACCTTCAGTCAATCCCCGATGTATTTATATCAATTAGGCAGATCATATGTTCTTTGTCATCTGCTTTTGGTGACATGAAGATGTAATAAAATGTGACCACCCATTCATAACAAATCTTCACTCGAATCAGGAAGTATACGTTTATATATTGGGACTTTCATTATTGGTTTCATGATTGTCACGTCGTTCGAAACTTGTTCTCAATATGACCCCAAACACGTTACATTTCACATACTAAAAAATATGGGTGTGTCACCATGGAGATATAGTTAAATCGAGTATCAGGAATGCATTATCGATAAAACAATTTTTTTATTGATGTTTGCCAGAACTATTGATATGTTCATTGTTATTCGTGTAAGAATTATTGATAGACGTATTGATTCTTGGAAGAACTATTAATAAACGTATTGATTCTTGAAAGAACTATTGACAAACGTATTAATTCTTGAAAGAACTATTAATAAACGTATTCTTGTCAGAACCACTGGTGTCCGCGTCGTGTTCTTGCATCCAATATTTCTCATTCAAATCCCTACAAAAGTTCAGTGAAAATGTGATGACGGTGTAATAAAACTTCACCAGCAGTTCACACCAAATATATTTTCGAACCAGGAAGCATACGCCAATTTTTTTTGGAGTCACCCTTCTTGCACATATAACAAAGGTATTGAAGTATTATGGAACCGTGTTATTGTAGGTTTTATTTGTCACGATTTCCGAAACGCGCAGATCCAGGCCCACAGTGTTCACATAGAAATCATCCAGAATGCTATAATCTTAAATCAAATCTTCCTTTTTATAGATGCCCCAGTTGCCTCATTTATATATATTTGAAAACGACAGTTGGAATCGTAAAAATACCGCAACAGCGTTATGGATTATAGCCAAAGGGTGACGAACATGTGAACTTCGGTATGCCTCCCGTGACCCTGTCTTCGCCATTCATAGGTGATATAAAGTATTCATCGGTGATATATACTACAGTTCAAAGGGGCCTGCTATACTTATCTTTACATGAACGGATATGTTAATAGCTGAGGGCAGTTACGTGTATTTACATTAACATATCCACAAAGAACCTTATGTACCACACGCCCTTTTGGGGTACAAGCCGCACGCTGTGGTGTTTAACATATCAATAGACATATCTCTATAAAGCCGCAGGGAAGGTTATGATTTTGACTTCCGTATGCACACGCACGACAGTCTCATTTCGTACTGCACAACATTTGTTTTTTTCCTGTGAATAGCACATATTTGTTTTTTTTTCACATTTACCATTGTAAGATAATTAAGACATTGTATAAATTTTACTACGTCAACTGCCTACTTCAATAATGTCTCCTTTTCTTCTTCGTCGACTACATTTTTTAAAAGAAAAACACGATGTGATTAATGCATTTTATAATGCTGTATTAATATACTGAAATATCGATACAATTCGCGATATTCTTTGCATGTTGCGTTGTGGTATCGAGGAAACGCAATGACTGCTAGCAAACGTGGATACAATTCTACTTAAGCCTAAAACCTAATTTATTGATTAAGCTCAAACTTTTTTTTTTATTTGTCATGTCGGTCTTTCCAGACCTAGCGCAACAATTTCTCGAGCTGTATTGATACCTGCGTGGTTAAAGATTTCGGAACTGCGTGTTCAAGAACAGATGAAACAATTTGTCGAATCCTTCGGGAAAGTCCGGTAAACGAAGGGAAAATGATTAATGGTATTCTCATTCTCGGATATACACGAAAATCTTGTAATTTTGATGTAATTTTAGCAAGGTGGACATAAGCATTCCACGGTCAACGGTGTTTGTAGGATTTAATCATAGATCGTTATCTAAACATTTGACGACATATATATGTGACGTTATTGACAGGATAGGCGTTTATTCTTCTTGAGATCAAGTGACAAATGAACTCCTGTACATGTAGCACCGGTGTTTTGACATCATCTGGACACCGGACTGGCGCCAACAGAGCGGTACAGCTGTTCAGGTGATCAGAACGAGGCTCGGTCATCGGGTGGAATGCCATGTCTGGGAGCTCGTGTTCGGGAACACATTACACGCGTAAATACCTGACCGTCCACCTGGGGTATAACAATAATAAACAAAATATGGTCAGATCGTAATATGTCTACGGTCAGTGCGGGCATGTACCAGACCTTGGCTGTCAGAACATATTTATAACCCTGCCAATCAAAGTTCCACGGCCGCGGCGCGCAAGGTCATAGAAAATTATAACCTTTGGCAAACCCGTTGCACGTGACGTCTTTATGTGTCTTTGAGTCTTTGAGGTATAGATAGAAATGTTGTAGACTCGCCAAGTAATAACCTGCCCACGTCAGACTTGCCCTTTTAATGATACATCATATATAAAACCTAGGGACGAATGTTGGGGCTACCATATCAACCTGATATATATATATATATATATATATATATATATATATATATATATATGAGAGAATATAATTTGTTTACATGTACATGATACATATCATGTTTATATGTAATATAGATAACAATAAAGCAACATCTTACGTAACACCTGGAAACTGTCACACGGGTTCTGTAGCAATACTTCTGTAAAAAGTAAATGAATAAACACTTCCATCTCCATAACTGTCCATGAAGTAACACAGTTTTTCCTTCACGACAAATAAGTAACGTGCAATAATAACGTGTATACTGTATAGAAATAATATATATGAAAAAAAAACCACATTTACCTTTTGGGTGCAGTCACCTGAACATGCTTGGCTCGGAAGAGCGGACGTATGGGACGTGAGTGGTTGATATACGAGAGTGGTCTGAGGCCAAAACCTATACCAGGATTCTTGTCAAACTAGACAAAATTACAGGAAATGTTTGATACGGTTAAGCACATACTTCAGGAGCGTCGGTACACGGGGTGTAGGGTGTGGTGGGGGTATATATGCCCCCACTTTTTAGCAAGGGTGGATGGTCAATGTATTAATCCCCCCTGATAGAGAGGATAATATTTATATACTGGAAACGAAATACATTATTAATTAGACCAATAGACTGCGTTTCCATTTTTGAGTTGACTATGAAATATTATATGTCTAAACCTGGTTTAGAATTAACATATACCTGAAACATATTACCTTATTCATAACCCATTACTTAATTGGTTTATATTTGAAATGTCACACAGACAATAAGGTATATATATATAAATATATATATATATATATATATATGTGTGTGTTTATAAAAAAGTTGACCTAATATAGATTACCCTTCCACGCCTGCGAGTGAACCCCCCGCACTGGTTCGACCTAACACGATGGGTCTGCGCCTCGACAGGGACAGAAACAATGGGTCTATAGGCCTCGATTGGGACAGAAACAATGTCACGTAAATACCTGCTTGCTACAAATGCTGCTTACTTGTAGAAATGTCCCAACTGGGACTTTCCGAGATAGATTAGGTAATATAAGTATAAAGTATGTAATATGCACCAACCGTTTTGGTGTCCTAAAGCAGGAAGATTAATAAGAATTGTAAGTAGACCGTCATGCAAATCATGACTTTAGAGTTTATGTGTAAACACCCAAATATATAATTTATAAGTCCTATAAATTACATAAGGCTTCATATGCATGTCATTTAAATTTGTGTTATTTAAATTTGCTAGCTCGCTCAGGGTACACAATGAATAAGTTACTTGTGTGTTGTCTCTTCATGTTTGCTCTATATGTTATAGATGTACAGGAGGGCAACTGTATTAGCCAAATATGCTACTTTTTGTAATCCTGTTTAAATAAATATGTTTAAACCACATGTTCATTCAGACACATACTGTACTAACAAAGGATCTGAGTGATTCCACTCCAACGGATACGGATACAGCTAATGCTATTTTATTATATACGATTTCAAGGGATTTAATCTGGTGCCGTATGCAGGAATTTACCTGAATCGCATATTTCTAAGGTGGGCTTGAGTGTCTTTATCATGACAAAAAAACCTCGAGCATTCAAATTTACAGCACTGGTGATGGAAAATACATAATGGTGAACTTTTTGAAGAAGTGCCTGTGCAAGAACCCTCCTTTTTACGACCCGACTCTGCTTAAATATGGCGTGTGCGTATTTTTGTGTGTGTGATTATTATAAAGTTGTCTTAAAGGGACCCAATAACCTATCTGCCTTAATAAACTAAAGGTAATCGCTTGAAGCTTTTAGAAATAGGCTAGAAAACGTGAGTATACCCGCACACAGGCTGCTTGTTTTATCTACATCAACGTGTTTATAATATGTGGGCCCGCCAAAATAATAAAAAAAAATCAACAAAGGCATCTGGCATGCAGCAATTCAAATAAGCCAGAGCTTTGCAAATTGCGTGTTGCAACAAGTGACTTTTCTACCTCCGCATAATATATGCAACTTACCACTTTAGGTTACATGTTTTTCCCCCCGTTTGTCAACTTTGGTGTGTTAACAAACATGTTGTTGATAAACAAGTTCATACATCCTTCACGAAAGCGTTATAAGGACTTTTCAAATCCAAAATGACCCTTTGATCGTTACTATAGACACAGAGGAGGCCAGAAACCACATAAATTCTTTTTCAAAAGGTAGGTGAATGGACACATTTAAACTTTGATTACCCTCCCACTCCATGTCCTGATAAATTGACGCCACTGGATACCAGTCAGTATTCGTATTCGAATACACAATTTTTGAGTATTCTTAAATTCATATTCAAATACTGGTAGCGTAGGAGTTAGGATTCTAGGTCATTGCACTTCTCTGTTTATGGAGTTATATCGCTTTTCAAGTTTGCAATGGATAACAATACATCTCCGTAAACAAAAACTCCAAACAAGGAGAAGAAGAATGAAAGGAGCACAGAAAAAGAACACGGTTGAAAGCATGATACCAGGTGGTTAATGTATACTTGGCATAACTTATCGCGCCCAGTGCAAGTTTTGTTTCCATTTGTGTACATGAGTGAGGAAACTGTTTATAATGAAATATTAGCAGATACCATATTTTAAAGAGACAACTTGCACTTCAGGTATATTTATGATAAATTTAAGAAAAAAAAGTCTATAATTGACCAATACATCAAAGGCATTCGAAGATCATCCTCTGTAAACATGATGATTAACACAATTTTTTGTATTGTTCTTTATGGCCGCACTCTTACAATCCTCTTTGGTCGGCAGGTGGCCGCTTTTGAAAGCTTGAAACACCTGCTCTGATTCCAGCATCTCCTGGATACGTATATTATTGATAACTCGGATGATTATTGTAAAAGATATTCTGATGTACCAACAATACGTCGTCTATTCTCAAATAATTACACTGTATTCATGCTGTGGTCCATTTTTCAATGGACTCGGCGAGTGTTGTAACCGTTGTATACATTCAGTTTATAGACATCATCCTAACTCGTCCCTATGCCGAACTCATCTTGCAGTTATTACTGGTGGTAAGAATCGGTTGTGGAACCATATTCGATGATTGATTATTAATCGAATTGTACCAAATATTTGGCATAGTAAATTTACTATGAATTCCTCATCACGCTGAATTTTTATACATGTAGTATATAATGGTCCGGTTGTTGACTCTTGCTCATTGCAGGTGGTTCAGTTTTAATGCTATTCGCATCTGACAGATTATTCTTTTCCCCGGATAATATGATTTCCTCATACACAGTCGTTTATGATCGGTTATACAAAACGCAGCAAATTTAATCGATTATAAAAAAAAGATAAATCATCGACTGAATCGATTTATTAGCACATAAGTATTTATTACCGTCATGCTTTCATCCATTTGTTTTCTTTTCGTCCTTATTGTATCATGCCAGATTATGTCTTATGGGCCTTAGATTTTATTTTTTTTTATAGATATAAGATTTCATACATATTGTTAATACCTTATGCAATATTTGTAAAACTGACATTCCATAAAACGCAATGATTGGTTGCTATTATTTTCATGCTTTTGTCACGCATTTTATATCATTTTAAGTATACGCCTATTATACAATATTATTTTTTAATTTCTTTTGCAGAATATCGTCTTCGAATGCCCACCTGGTAAGTCAGTCCTTTTATTTCGGTATATTCTGTATACAATTGACATGTATCCATATATTGAATTATGTTACATATTGAAACGTATATAACTGACATAAAATTACGGCTATGTATATATAGGGCACACGTGCAAACTTGAATTACGTGAACCATGCTACTTGCACAGACCAAGAAAGGTACTAATTTTTTTCTTCAACTTTGTATAGGTAAGCACGCACGCTGTCGCCGACTTATTCAGTTTGTACATCTATGTTGGCCTATGCTTTTCTAAAGATTCCTTTTGTACGGAATGAGGGATGCAGAATGCGTATATAAAATCGGTATCGACTATAGGCTACATTCCATTCCGGCACCCCTGTCCAAATGTGTTTTTTTTTCGCAATATTTTTTAAACTGGGTTAAAATTGATGCGGGCGGTGCCTGAGAACCATACCTTTTATTTTTGGCCTTATTTTTAACCTTTATTGTATGTTTCGATAGAATGTCATTTGATCAGCGAAAAGCATGAAATGACATTTTTTTCTAAACAGGTAAAAGCACTACATAACAAAGGAAATCTTATCAAAATTGTATTATTTTATCTTCTTTAAAGACGAAAATCAAAATAAAAATTTTGATGCGGGGGTTATATTGACGCGGTCGGTGGCTGAGAACCATACCTTTTATTATTATTTTTTTTGCCTTACCCGTCTGGAATTTCAAGACCGGAAACTATTACTCACATCAAGACTCCTTTGACTTTTTATCTTGTCCAGTAAATTCAGGACAATTATCGTCTGGTATTTCCAGCCCGGAAATTATTTTACTCACATCAAGACTCCTTTGGCTTTTTATCTTGTCCAGTAAATGCAAGACAAGTATCTATAACAATTTATGCGAGATGTTGAGCATGGTTTTGTAAACATAAGGATTCAAGCGTCTTTGGTATAAGTATTAAGTAATTATAAAATGTGTAGATGTAACATTTTGTCTTGGCCCACTCAACGATTGAACTCGTGCTGTTATGGTGTAGACCGTATTTGCAGATGAGAACGTACTTGCACTGACACTATACACCAGTCCATTTCTCTGAAAAGTATTAATTTCCGAAACACCGGATGTTGGTCAATGGGATTACATTCTCCATGCAGACATCAAAGGTAATATTCATTCGCCCTTTTATAGTGAACGTTTTCGGAGATTGGGCAAATGACACGTTCTTAGCAGACGCCAAACGACAGTCAAAAAGCTGGGGATATGACTGATATCTGTGTTGTGTTCTGTCAACTATATCAAACTGGCTAGAACGGTCTACAGGTGGTTTATCTGATTAATTCAAATTACTTTTTACACCCTCTCCGTCTGTTTCATTGAAAACCGACGATTTCCGCAATCGGTTAGAAGACTGAAGTGCGAAATCTTTCAGTTCATAGTGATGTGATTGATTGTTCAGTCTCTGACAGGTACTGCCGTTTGTACCTGGCCGAAACCATGGAATATATCTGAAAGTATCACCCTATTTTAATGTCCCTCAATTAATGGCGAGAAGCTGGCATTTACTGACACCTCCATCACAAATTCAAACATGAGCTGCAGTGCCATGAGTGCTAGGTCAGTTTAAAGTCAGATGAGCTATTTGACAGATAAATTAGGCCAAAAAATAAAAGGTATGGTTCCAAGGCACCGCCCGCATCAAATTTAACCCCCTGCATAAAAAAAATTTATTTTTATCTTTCAGGAAGATAAAATGTACAATTTATGTAGTGCTTTTATCTATTTAGCTTAAAAATATGTTATATTTATGCTTTTCCCTGATCATGTGACATTTTCCTATAAACATAAAAAAGGTCAAAAATAAAATACCGCCTGCCCACACTGATTTCTGAAAAAAAAGTGCCTGAGAATCAAACCTTTTTTTTATTTTGGCCTTAGGTCAACATTTTTGCTCTGGCCAGTGTGGGTAATTTTTTCTGTAACATGATATATTGTTTTAATAAGCAGCAGTGTACAAAATGTATAATATTAAACATTATATTATATTTGGTAAATTGTAGATTGGGTCCAGGTAGGGGCAAAGTGCTATAGGTTATTTCAGCATGCAGTAGAGTTCCAAGATGCAAAACATGCATGCCAATTGTGAGTATGAGAATTTATAATATGGTCAAAAAACACCATTTCATTAAATACATCTACCTTTTATTCTGTACATAGCTTTCGAAATAATGTAAAACATATTTTGAGGGGATAGCCTTGATCAGTAGTCATAAACAATACCTTGATTCACTTGTGTCAACATAGGTACCCGTTAGATATTTTAGAGTTTGAGCTTTAACGCTGCGGTTTAGAGTATGAACTTCAACCCTGTGGTTTATACTAGCAGAGATTTAAAACTTGGTAGAGTAATTAAAACCCAAGCTTTATCATTTCAGACTGAATCATTTACCTTCTAGTTATAAACAGGGATTCATACAAGATAACCTACTGTTCATAACTGTTAGTATACTGTGATGAATATAATTGTGATAATTCAGGGCTCGACATTAGCTTTTGAAAATATTTGCTAAGTAGGGCAAGTGACAACTAGCTTTTACTTGGCCTACATCAATTTTTACTTGTCCCACAAAAATCAGTAATCATGGCCAGAACCACCAATAATTTGATCCACATGATTTTATTTGTTAATCGTATTTCTCTTTTTACATTTGCATTGATTAATACATGCATGTATTTCAGCTAGAGTTATCAAAATATGATTTCACTTCTCCTGAAAAAGAAAGTGGCCAACTTAAGATTGGTCAAGAAATGACAAGATTTAGGCCTTTGTGTAAAGGTTTATGTTGCACCTACTTGCCCAGTCAGTCAAGTAGGAACTAGGAACCTACTGTTGGTTGCTCTGCCACCATTTATACTTGCCCCAGGCAAGAGGTTAACCATTAATGTCAAGCCCTGTAAACCTTTGTATCGATGCAAGAAACATTAAAAGTTACTTTGAAATTCCAGGGGAAATTGTTACTCCCTTAACATTTTATCCATCTGCTGTCAGAGATAGCTATGGTGTCCCACTGGTTTCATATATATTCTTTAATAAAATAATACATGTTAACTGTTTATACACCCCTAGTTACGTATGTCTGTTTCAATTCTATACTGCGGGTGAATTAGCTCTGCACAGCTTGGTTGGAGACTAATAAAGCTGTGCAGACATAAAATTATTTCAGTTATTACATTTAAAGTTTGTAGCTTGGTTAAAACAATCTAATGTTAGTTTCATGAGGCAACAGGATAATTGTTTTGTAGGCAAACTTAAATTCTGCTATCTTTTTGTAGATATGGTAGTAATTTAGTACCTGTGTGGGGATACGATGAAAATCAAGCAGTAGCTCAACTTGCCAAAAATGCAGATTCCTCCCTGAAAGCTTTTTGGATAGGTAAGTAAGAGGTTTTTATTATAATTTTGAAAAAAATATATAAATCATAACTGCATTTTTTTTAGCAAACATATAAGCAATATACATTTGGATATCTATATTCTCAATATCTTTCAATGTTTTTCTTTCTCTAATGAAATACTGGTTTTTAATTTGTATATAAAGTTCTGCATGTACTGTAAGGAAGGATAAAAATTTCCCTGTGTTTTTAGCAACATCTGTAAATTTTAACTATAAATAATTTTGCTGGGATCAGACTGTAATTCAGTGTTTATTGTAGTACCATACACATCTGACACCCTATATATACAAATTTATTTCTTCATTGATAAATTTAAGAATCAAATATTTTTCTGCCATCAAGACTTAAATAAATTCAGGAATACTTTAACAATATCTGATTTAACAAAGAACAGGTATGGTCTAATTGTTATTTGGACTATCAGTCTAATGGCAATGGTCAAATTTCTTGGACTGGGTGCATAAGCATTTTTCAATTAAAATGAAATTATATTAGAAAGTCTGCATTGATATTAATCAAAATATCTGCATTGATATTTAATTATGTGAATCTGATTATGCTCTGCAAGAATCTACTTGCTTTTTCTTGAAGTACAATGCATCTAGCAAGAAGATCAGCTGCTTTTCATTTATCCAACCACATATTGTGTATATTTGTACCCTGGCTTAATTTATACCATATTCCAAGTTTAATCCCATAATCAAAGGCTAACTATTAAATATTGTAAATAGATGTATTGAGAATATATGAGGGTTGTGTGGACTGACCTAGCTACATATATTTAATACTGACCTGAGATTTGTTGACTGCTCTGTGTGATATTCAGGTCTACTTGACATGCAAAGCAAACAAAACTGAGATGAGGAGGATGATTGGAACTAGACTTGTCAATATTTGGAATTCTTTATGCTGGGTTTTAGTAGAATGGACAGATGATCGTTATATGGGCTCTTAACAAGCAGTTGAACCATCAGTGTATATATACAGTGACCCTGTTCTGTGTTTTGTTAGTTTAGGCTTGGGTGTGGTGCACTTGCAAACAGAGCAAGGAAAAAAAACAAGAACTTTTTATGATTTGTTGTACACTGTATTCTAGGCACATAACCTTAGAGCTAGAATGTTAGATACTTCTGTAATCAAAAGTTGTGTTACAGTACTATGCTACTGAAATATGATTCAATTGTAAATTTATTAAATTTAAAAAAGAAAAATTGTTGAAGTGATTTACAGGATCCCAATAAATTATGGAACTTAATTTTTTAAAGCTCAAGTTGATGTTGCACATATTATATATAATGATGTAACTTACTGAAAATAAATGAGTGAATACTTTTAATTGGTATAGATAATTCTCTATTTTTATCAAATAACATTTTTTCATTTATAGTACGATACTTCTTTGTATAATTATCATAGGTAGTACTTACTGTAATTGTAATTTTACATAAAGTCAAGGTTGTAAAGAATCAGATTTTACAAATATTTCACAATGTATTTCATGATAAATTGATTTCTTAGATGAACGAGATAAGCCAGGTAAGTCTCATCATAAAAACTAACACCAGTTGTTATAGTGTTAAATGCTTAAGGTATGATGGAGTTGAATAATCTATGAAATAAGTGTGCCCACAGTGTGCATGCCTGCTGTGTGTATGTTTAATTTATCGATATGTACACATTCTGTGTTTTTGGATGATGTATATTCATTGTACATAACAGCATGGATTACAGGTTTAACATGAATGTCATTTGCTTGCATGCTTGTTGCAAAGTCTCTAAACTGTTTGGAGGCATAAATAGTTGCAAATGGGTATCTACATATTATTATCTAAGTATGCATGCTGCTAGCCTGCCAAGTTTAGTATCAAGCAGGTAATATAAAGCCATGGGTTAGCCCATTAATGTACAAAAAAGTATACAAGTAGTTTTTAGTACACTGTATATAATATCCAGTTTAGTCTTAAGCCAACAATATTTAGCTGTTGATTATCCCATTCAATTAATTATTATATGAACAATATATTCCTGTGGTTTGATGATTATTTTCAAACGATTTCTGTTCAGATAACATTTTGTTAGAGTTTACAACCATTCAAAATTGAATTGACACAAGTTTAACAATTGTTCAAAATTGTATTTTGACACAGTTTTACATTTGTTCAAAATTTTTTTTACACAGTTTTAAAATTGTATAAAATTGCAATTTAACACAATTTTGAAATTGTTTAAAAGTGCATTTTGACAGTTATACAACTGTTCAAAATTGCATTTTGACACAGTTTTACAGTTGGCCAGTCACATAATCTTATGGTTTGGGATCTTATCATATGAGATGATTACCTTTGTGTTATCATATTGTAGCTGCTTATTTATTCTGGGAAGAAATTGATTCAAGTTTAACACTGAGGGATTTAATTTCAATTAAGGATTGAAGTAATAAGAAATACAATGATATTAAGGCTTTCATTTTATAAGAATGTAAAATTAATATGGCTGGTTTATCCACAATGAAAATTCCCAATAACCATAGTATTTACAGTAAATTGTACAGATAAGAAAAGTTCAATACTGTGAGATTACTGTACACCTACCAGTTATCTTGAATTTAGAAGATGATTATTGAAGCATACACTGTTCTATAATGTATACACTGCTTCATAGCCAAAGAAGAGCAGATTACTATAATAGTTATAAAAATGAATCTGAAGTAGTACTAGCTTTTTTCAAATAAAATAACGCGCATTGTTCTTTAAACAGAGATGGGCCTACATTTATAAACAGCCACTATTCTGGTTAAAAAAATAAGTGCACTATATAAAAGAAACTTCCTCATTAAGAAATGAAACCCAGGCAGTTTTAAAGCTGTTGCTATGTTTCTATTTGAATAGGTCACTTGTTTAGCAGAATTTCACAACATAAGGCCCTTAAGTATATACTGATGCTAAAAAAAACCCAGAATTAACTTAAAATAAGCAATTTATAACCCAGAATTCTTCTCCTAGCTGCTAATAACAGCCGAAAAGCAACGCTCGCCAGATGTAGCTGCTTATTTATTCTAGCTGTTAAGAAATTGGGCTTGAGCAACATGCACTCGCACAATTTAAAGATATAAAACAACACTGTTTTGCTTGAGTCTTCAAATTATCAGGACTGCATATTATTGTTAAAGTTATCACTGAAATAAAATATACATACCAGGCTAGGTAGGATGACTGCAGTTCTTAAAAGTGGGTGGCTGGTCACCTGATTGCAGACATGGTCTAAGGTGACTCAGGTGAAATAAAGCTGTACCCACAGAGGGCAGGCATAAGGGTCCACAGCTTGATGGAAAGAGTCAGCTGATAAGCAACTGTCATGGGCTCATGTCAGGCCATCAGACAATAACAGAACACAGCATTAAAGTAACAATATGTTTCCCATTTCTTTAAATTATTTCAGCAGTTATTCCACATTTTGACATTTACCAGAATAATATGTTTGCAGCATTCATAATGAATTGTATGTCATCATGTCTAGTATAAAAAAACATGAATACCAATAACACATTGTTGAATTCCAGTGTTAACAATCTTTTTGCATTTTCTTCTGTCCTGTTTTATGCAGAAAAAACAGATCTCTATGGTTGTGCACCATTTTCTTTCTAATTATAGGGTAAAAAGTTGTGTGTTTTTATCTCTACAGTTAGTAAGAATACTTGGTTTTTTTAATATATGAAAATATTAAACTAAATACAGCCAACATGTTATGGTCAAGCTCAAATAAGTGTTGTCTGGTATGTATGCAGCTATCTCTTGCTCCAGTCAGTTATTTCCACTGTAATTTGTGTCACATGGTTTACACGGTTAAGCATGATAATATTGACCAGGAAGAGATTTAGCTAACATCAAGAACTGTATTACCAATAGATATAGGCCAGGAACATATTTGGCCTCTATGTATTCATGGTTCACTGTGCATTTGGTGCTTTTGTGGAAGCTTTTGGCTTTGTTTGGCTGATAATGCAGCAGTCAGGGTGTTTATGTATTAAATCATGCAAAATCAAGGAAAAGGGTTTGAGCATAACCAAAGTAGAAATGGACTGCAGTGATGACTACTCCCATTTCTATAGCAGATATGTGACCCTCATATTACTGTTGGTGTCTAACCTGCTGTACCTGTATGTATACATTGAGAGACCTGACAATATTTGTGTTTGCTCAGTGTCTGTGCCCAAATATTTTTTGGCCTGCAGGCCAGGCTTTTTGAGACAGGATATTGGTATACTCTGAGTGGTATGCATAATAAACTGTGAATCTGCAGGTTAACGTACCCCACCTATCTTAACCTGTTTAAATATTCACTTACTGTCGTAATAACACATCGTAGAACCTCCATTTGGATTGCCTTTTCTGGAAATTGTAAAATAAATCTGTAAAATTATCAACTTCTCCTTGTGTATTATTAAATATGTCACCAGTGCAGTGTATTTTCTGTTGTATTCTATATTTATCTAACTAAAACAGTGGTTGTCATTCGAGAATGGTTATGTCTCTGGGGTATATATTCTGCCCTCCAATGAAATATATTGATTATATATTTCTAATTTATTAGCTGTTTTTGAGATTCAACCCTATATATATATATATATATCTTACCTAGTGGAATCATAAATTTAACAAGTGCTCTCTATGTTAGTAAAAAATCATTTGTTAATGGCACTGTACATATACTCAAGTCTCAAACACAAACATAAGCTCTGTAAAGTGTTTTTAGTCTTTACAATAGATTTGTGGGAGATAAATCATAAAGCTGGATTAGTGATCGTTGAGGCCTGTGATAATCGGATGGCACTAAGTGAAAAAAGAAATTGTTGAATTTCATATTTTGATCATGATATTTTGGTTAATCAGTGTGTAGACAGGTCACACACTTCAAGGCTCTGTTATTTTATTGATCAGATCATGGATTACTCGCATCAGATAGTGAAAGCTATGAAGAACTCCTTATAGATGTCAAATTCATTGTCTGACTTGCAGTTTTATTAAGGCTAAGTGATAATTATTAGGATTGATAATATTTAAATGAATTATGCACATAACAGATATGTCTTGCCAGCTAATTTGTACATATCCCTGTGCAGGTTATGATGTCCGAGAAAAAGGTTACTGGGGCTCATTTGAACCTCCAGAAAATGCTACAGGGGAATGTGTTAAAATTATGCACGAGGAAGCAGACTACTACAAATCTTCATGGTATTTTGAACATTGTCAAGAGAAACTGCCATTCATGTGCCAGGCCAGAGCTTGCCTTCAAGGTATGGAAATCTTAATGTCTTTACAAATGTAAAGGGTTCTGTGTTTGAAATTTAAAAAAATCAAAGTAGGGGAAATTCATTACATTGGTACCTAAATGATAAAAAACATGATTTGACATCCAAATCATTATTGAAGGTGGTACCACTTGATCTTTGTCACTGATCTCCTCTGTACCCACACCAAGGATATACTGTTACCTGTTTTTGGTCTTGAGGTGTTGGGAATGATGGCAAGTGTGTCCTAAGGGGGTCATTACCTTATAATTTTTTTCTATAAATCAGAAGACATTTGAAATTATTTCATGAAGGGTTTATTGCAGCAGCAGCTGTCAGAAGCTAAATGAACTATAAATTGCATAAGAATGGGTGGTATGTTTGTAACTCTTATACTAGAATAGCACTCTACTGAATGCATACTAATTGTTGGAGCTGTCTCATCACCTGTATTTGTACCAAAGTTTTATTTGATCTCTCCTGGCCCTAGTCCTTCCTCTATACATAGTTCTGTTGAGATTATTCAAGGCATTATTCTACAATTCTGCTCATAAATAAAGATGGAATTTAGTTTCCTCCTTGATGGAGTTAATAAGGTCTCAAAAACACAATGGGTAGTTCTTCCTACAGGTAAATAGAATAATAAAGCCTATATAGGGACAGATTATATTTGGATAATGCCTTAAGTTCTAATGTTTATGGTGTATATTATGTATTGTGACAATTTGCAGGGCAGTTCAGATGTTCAAATGGCAGATGCATCAGCGACACCAGATGTGACAAAGTGGATGACTGTCAAGACATGTCTGATGAAGCTAACTGTTGTAAGTTCACCATCCATCTGTATGTAGGTAGCTCTTTTTATTTTACGGCCTTGTATGATGGGATGTATTATGTTATACCCACCGTCTGTTAACTTATAAGTGTTGCCGCGATAACTTACTTGGGCTTTGGTGGATTTTAATGAAAATCACCATAGCATTTTACTAATGGATCATCTCATCAAGTTCAATTATGGGCAAAATCCACACATATTTAATCAGATCAGAGGTCACTAAGTTACTTTGAGGTGTCGCCGTGACTTACTAGGAATATGATGGATTGTGATATTAAATGAGGTCAGAGGTTACTGCATTTTGGAGGCACTGATGACTTACCGAAAATCCCATAGATTTTAAATGAAACTCATGATACATATATCTTTCAATAGAGTTTCTCACTTCAATTAGACTCTTAGCAAAATTCGCGCATATTAAATGAGGTCAGAGGTCACCAGGCTACTTTGTACAGGCAGATTTGTGGTGTATGCAACCGGCGTATTATGCACCATTTGCAGTGCTCTTTTTCAGTTAAGTGATATTTGCAGGTTTTTATTCATATAGAAGAATTGTATGGTGATTGGTATTTTGACATTTTATAAAATGTCGTTGTTAATGTCCTGGAGGTAAATGTTAAGCGTATAACAATTTATTGTATGTGAGATATATGTATGTATGCATAGGAGTATGTGAATCATTATTGTACTAAAGGAAAACATCGCTAGCATTATTAGGCACCTACAAAATAACTTAAGCAGAAAAATAGTGTATATAATATTAAGTCAGTGGAAATGGCTCAGAAAGGTTTATATTGATTTGTGTAAAAAGTGGCAAGGAGCTTGAGGGTTTGAAAACAATATTAACAAATTATTATACCTAGATACAGGAAGTCCTAAAGATAGAGTTTTCAACATATTTAACTAGTGCCAATAAGGAAAATTGTGAAATAAGTGAGACAGGCTCCCTGATGCAGCCAGCTCAGCAATCTGCATTTAACACAGGGTGTGGTATAAATAAAGTTTCTAGTACAGCAGTGTGCTTTAAACAGTTTACAGGCAAGCCACTCCCACAGTTTTATTCATTGATAGATAATGTTAGAAGTAAGAAAAAACAGTGGTATAAGTTAGATTTATATAATGAAGTTTACTGTTTAGTGATCAGTCATTTGTTTCTTTCATATACTAAGTCATTAAGTGATCTATCATATCTATGGGTAACAGCCAGTCAACAGACCTCATATCTGTCTTACAGAAGATAACCAATCACCATGGGGTAATAGCTAGGTCACGTGTGCCCTTCTGAATTTACCTAAGGCTCATCATGAATGGGATTTTTATAGCCAAGCTTGCATATCATTAGTGTAATATAGTAAGATGGCATCTCCCCTTTCTTTATGTCATTTATTTTAAATTTTAGTCATTTGTGATTTCCTTGGTTGAGAGGCTGTGATTGTAAATACTTTAGAGTTAATGTATGCCATGTCCATTTCTGCATACTGCCATGTTACTTTATATTTATATTCACCTGCTCACAGGCCTGATTTCATTGTGTCACTGAAGGTTTTACACAGAAAATTCAATAACATTTAATGATTATATGTTTACAGCATCAGAGTGTAAGCATGTTCAGACCGGAGCCTCCGGGTCCATCTCGCACTCCTACACAGCCAGTGAGTCATGCCAATGGGTGCTCCAGAGTGACGCTGGGACGAGAATTAAACTAACTGTAAGGAAGAAAAAATATGTCATGATATGTATGAATAAATTAACTTTCAGATGTATTCAGAAATTAATAATCTAGTGTTTTGTTACTGTTTCATTGTTATTGCGGTGATTAAAAATAAAATAGTGTAAAATATAATGGAATAACCTTTTGGGTCCAAGCTTTACTCCAGATTTAAGCTTGAATGCAGTTTCAAATGTTTCATAGGAATTAGGCTGTTAAATTTTATCTTCATTTAAAAGTGATTATCAGCAGGATTTTTCTCTGAGTAATTCATAACTTGTCCATTTGGTAAAAAATGATTTCTGTTATATTAATTAGAGAGTCTAAAAAGCTGTATTTGTGATATTCATGGACATGTGATCACTTTTTTCAAAATAATCTCCTCAGTGAAAATAATTATTTCTTTCTGTGCTCAAGAAATAAAGATGCTTTTTACATGATTAGACAGGAGTCATCATGCAAAAGACTTAATTTCAGTGAAAACCTATCACACCTTTTCTAACCCATTCCCAGTCCATACATATTGCTCTTGCATCTATTTCAAGAATAATTAACAAGCCTATGCATGGTTTTATGCTAATTTCCCAACCGCCAATCAAATCCAATGAACCAAATGTAAACGATGTATGAGTGTATGGTAAAAGTTAGATTGTTTCAGTTGCCTTGTTCATTATTCATGAAAAAGACACCAGAGTGGCTTGCTGAAAGCAAGGTAGTGCACAGTTACAAACCCTTGCTTGTATGAAGGTGCCCCTCTCTCGGAATGTTCTGTCCCTAGAAAACAAGAAACTATCAAGATATATAACACAAGTGAACTGGGTGGGGCTTTATGCCACAACACTAACTCTGAAGATCCCAATTCTGACACCATCTTAACAGGTGAAAATATAGAAACAGTGACAATTGTGTACATATAACTTGTGACACACAATTCAGGCTTTCTACTGGCTTCACCTATATAGCAAACTCCATTCCAGAGGAATGCTATTATATGCACAGTTACATTTATTTGAGCTGAAGCTTCCTTTATATTTCAGTTCAGTAGTTTTGCCACTGAAGCACAGCTGGATGAACTACAGATCTGGGTGGGGGGACCATCCTTGTGCTCCAGCAGGTTACAGCACAGACTCTCTGGCAGCTCAGTCAACATGGGGCCGTACTACAGTGATAATAACTTCATGATCCTGGTCTTTCACAGTGACAAAGACAAACAACTGGCAGGGTTCCAGGCCACCTGGACCACAGGTTATCACATATTGAGGTTTTAATAGGATTTTGAAATATTTCTACTCTACCAATAGTGAAAATTAGAGCAGTAATGATTCACAATACATCATGATATAAAGTAAAATGTTCAATATCTTGAATATGTTGATGATTTATGACTGTCCAAATTGAAAGTCTTGACAGTTAATTTGAGACTTTTGTATGTCAGACATATAGATCATTATTAGTTGCAATTTGTAAGAAAGAAATTGCATGGAGAGGTGTGAAATATATAAAATGTTAGAATCATTGTATGTTCATATACATTGTTTATGGCTGCGCAGTACTAAGTGGTTGATTAAAAGTGCTATTCTATTTGGCTCTTTATTTGACTATGATATCTTTTTCATGTTGTCATAATAAAACTTGTATTCTGTCATGATTTTATAGTTTTTGTCACTTCTTGAATCAATAAAGGTTTTAATATAATTATTTTTTTGTGAGATGCAGTCTGTGAAGTCCAGGGAAGTTCATTGTGGTTCAGTTCAGCTAAGGGAAGAGTCAAGTGCCATGTTTTAACATATTTTGTCTTTCTTCTATTGATCTATTTAGAAACACTGGATGTGGATCAAGAACTTATTGCAAGTACAATGCCTGCAGTGCTGTCATCATTTATGTTTGGAGACCAACAGATCAGCCAGTCACGTAACCACTGGGTGATCAGGGCACCAAGCTCTGCTAGTGTTATTACATTAGAGGTAAGGCTATGAAATAACTGTACCTAGATAAGTTTTGAACAGGCAAATACAGTTCAAAATGTATGGCAGTATAATTCAGTAACTCTGTGCAACTTTTACTTTGTTTTAAACAGTTAGGCCAAAGAGTTAAAATGCAACTCCATTGTTAAGATAATCTGAATTGCTAATGGTTTAATTTTTCATCCGGGGAGGGGGGGGGGGGGCGGCATAATATTATGTCTACATTTAGTGGTGGTTATAAATCATTAGTCTTGGGCATAAAATTGAATTTGTTTGGTAAAACCCATCTTTTGTATAAACAAATTTGATCTGAACTGCAATGATATAACTGAATAATACCACTGGCCAATAACAACATTATTTGGAAAAACTTAAAATTGTCTTAATGGCCTGATGCTTTTGCAACCATCACCAGAGAGGATTGTTTTCATATGTTTGTTTATGAAGGTGTCAGTTACATAAAGTCTGCCCCTGTTTTTCACCATATCTTTTTCTGTCTTTCCATTTTTGTTATTTGCACACTATTAAAAGAACAGCAGCTAATTCTACTTACATGTTATTGTTTATAGAAGGTTCAGGTTGACTTGGCAGAAGGTGCATATGTGACTGTACAAGATGGTGGTGATGTGTCATCTCCAGAGCTGGCCAGGTACACAGGGAAAGATGGTCCTGACCATGTGACAAGCACTGGGAACAGGATGCGTGTCTACCTTCACACTCAGGCAGACCAAGGTGGAGACGGGTTCAACTTCACATACAGATTGGGTAAGGAGTGATTGATGCATGAGTTTGAATTCAGCATTTTTGCAGGTGCATCAACTTACAGCAGAACAGCAATGTTTATTTATTTATTTAGAATAATTGACAGTAAGATGTTTCATCATATATTTGAAATTATCCATAATTCAAAATTTGTATCTTTAAAAAAAAAGGAAAAATATTAATTTTTAATAATCATCAAAACATTTTCTTTTCCTCACAGCATTTATTCTCACCTAGCCTGTACATTCCTAGCCAAGCTTTAACAGAATTTCCACTAACCCTGGAAATTGTGGTTGCTGTGTTTGTTAACTAAGCCTGCTGGTCAGTGCTTGCCCTGACTGACGTCTGGTGAATACAAATGCAGTAAAACATTTGATCACCATTGGGACGTTGATAAAGTTGTGGCATTTAAGCAAGGTCTTATTTAAAGAGTGAAAAAAAGAATCAAGACCTGTAAAAAGTGGTCCCCCTAAACACCCAAAACACCAGTGTTTTGGGAACCTGTGCCAAAACACCCACTAAATGTCAAATTTTGAGCTAAAACGAAACACCAGTCGATAAATTAATCATCAGTTGAATTTATCCATGCAATATCGTATCATAAATATATGACTTAATGAAAAATGAGAGTGTTTCATGATGCAGTCATTTCACAGGCGGACGTGGCAGCCATTTATGTCGGCTGTGATGCTGCCTCTAGTGACACAAGTCACAATCAAGCTGAGCACTTGTCAGGTGTACAAAACGCTCTTGTTTTCTTTTATTTTTTTGGCACAATTCTGCATTGACATGGTCAGCAGATAATAATTTATCAACTGATGCCATTTTTTTTTTTTAAATTCAAATTTAAAAGAGTGTTTTGTGGTCATTTGTCACAGGTACCAAAAACACGAGTGGTTAGGGGGACCTGTCAAAAGTGGTTATTGTTTTGAGGTGGCTGCTAAACTGAGATGGTAGTTAGAGGAGGATTTATTGTATGACTCAACAACTGTAAAATAGTTCTCACTTTTCTGTTGAGATGATTAAATTTTGTAGAAAGATTGCATTGATAATTTACACATTTAAAGTTCCTCCTATTTATGTAACTATACTACAGCATACTTTCTGTATTTAAGTATGTTAAATGACTGGTTGTGTCTTGTAGGTTGTGATGTGACAGTGAAGGCATCCAGTGGGTACATCATGTCTCCCGGTCGCAGTATAGGGGCTCATTACCCAGGTTCACAGGTCTGCACGTGGCGAATCACAGCCCCTACTCCACAGCACATGACCCTGAAGTTTGAAGGAGTATTTGAATTTAGACAGAATGAAGATAACCTCACAGTAAGGCACAGCTCAGGTTTAACTGAAAAATAAATAAAATAATTATATTTATTCATGTTAGGAATTGGTTGTCCAATCATATTCTGTGGTTGAAAGGTAAAAAATGACTGATCGTTAATTAATTATTGTATTTAACAACTATATTAACATGAAATATGCTGTATAGAATTAGACTTAAAATATAGACCAAGTAAATTAAGTCTGATTATACATAATACTAAAAGGTCAAGGTTGACCTTTGTTCATTGCTGTTCCTTATTTTAATGCTGTTCGCTGTTATGTGCCCCATGTTTTTTTATATCTCTGACAGAATCAGAATATTTTATCTGGATGAAATGACTTCTTTGGGTGTGCATACATAATCGTTTGTGACTAATGATGCAAAAAAGGCAATCAGTTTGATCAATTGTGAAAGAAAATGCCCAATGATCCATAATATCAACTTATTGCCACACAACTAATAGTTATATTTTAGGCCTGTGAACTGAGGTTCCTTTGAATCAATTCAATTGACCAATTTGACTGAAAGTCACCTGAGCTATAGGGATCACTCTTTGTCCATCTGTCCATCCATTAACCAGGCACAAATCCTAACCACTGAATCTGGAATCTTCTTACTAGACATCAAGGTAGATCCATGAAAAATCTCCTTGGAAACCTGAAATAGATCTCTGAGTTACAGGGGGTTTTTGAGCACCTCAGAAACAATGTAAAATACACACAAATTGCCAGATTCCTCAGGAATGGCTGGATGGCTTATTATTGAATTAAGTGTGCTTATGGGTCTTGATGAACTTAAGCTAATTTGCATGAATGATGATACCATCTACATTATCTTAAATAGTTGCCTGTGTAAGGATTTTTAGTCAACATGTCATTTGGCTGAGCATCATGACTCATGGGTCATTTGGCTTCTCAATTCAGTTATTATTTAAGAAGTAAATTTCAGATGTTTTTTTTTATAATAACAAATATTTTACTACAATGGACATTATTTAATGTTATCTAGTAAAGGAACAGTGTATATTTTTTTCCTTTATTTATCGTGGCTGTTTTTGTTTTTGGTGAGTGGAGCAGTTTACCAGAGTTTTCTGGGTACTTTTGTAAATAATAAAGCTGATGTACATGCAGTAGAACCTCTGAATCATGGACACTGAAGGTATGGACATTTTGCTTACAATAGAGAGGTACCCTTAGTAAGGAGATTATAGATTTCTGCACCTACGTTCAAGGGACTACTCATAAATGGATGTAAATAGAAGGTGTCCTTACTACAGATCTAGAGGTGCCCAAAGGAGAGGTTCCACTGTATAGAACATTTTCATGATACCAACAAGGATCTTGGCACTTTTCCTTTCAAAAAGATACATCAACATTGAGAGGTTTAATAATGTCATTCAAGATGCACACAAACTTAATATATAATTCTTACAGGTATATGATGGTGTGGATGCTAGTGGAAACCTGGCGTTTAGCAGCTCTACTGATAATGCTGACACTGCTGTAATAACTTCCAGCAATGGCACCCTGTTTGTACAAATGATCACCAATGCTATAAGAAATCTGAAGGGCTTCAAAGCCAGTTTCTCAGTTGGTAAGTACAAGTTACTTAACATGACAATTGACAATTTTTGATGCAGCAGAGTTAAAGCTTAATAGATAAAATGACCTGGAATTGATTTCCCTTCCTTCAAACAAAGGTTCAGGATAGGGCATTGTTTAAAATAACTTCTACTTTACAATTACTGTGTCCTCTTGTTTATAGTACTGAATATGTTTTGCATTTGTGTAATTGTCGGTGATTTTATTCAGATTGATGTGGTGAATATTACTTATAAATAATAAATTCAGATGTTTATTTAAAGCTAAGTCTAGGCACAGTCTACCTGATATTGGTGATGCTCTAACCAAAGTAACCAATATTAATTATTTTTACTCAAGTAGATTTGATATATTGATAATGATATTAATATAATTTTTCAATCCATGATAATAATTTATCAGTCATTATGTTAATATTTCACATAATAATTATGTTAATTTTTAACTTAGTTTAATTATCAAGTGATTTGGCAGAAGACTAACTTTTTTAAGTAAGAAAAGCCAAACTGAAAAGCAAAGATAATTAAAAAAATGGCACAAAGCGGTTCATCGATAAATTGTGGGGTATTCTTTATGTACAAATGGAACACAAGTGAAGCAGAGCTCTGTTTAACAATCAATGGGGCACCCGTGTTTAGCATGTATATCTCTTAAAATATTTGACATAAATGAAGATTTCTGTTGTCTCCTTTAGACTGCCCAGATCCCATGTTCAACAGTGACACACAAGTAGAGCCCAGTACTTTGTTAACACTTGGAGCTTCCATCACTGTCACCTGTATGGACGGGTACTATTTTGCCCAGGAGGAACACATAAACAAATCCAGTGTCAACATGACTTGTGGATTAGAAGGCTGGAATGTAAGACGGACACCTCAGTGTGAAAGTGAGTACACAGAATCATGGGAAGTTATCAGGTGTGAGGAAAGGAAATCATTTATTTGAAACAATCATACATAAATAGGTAGTGTAGCCTGATGTTAGAAGTAGAGTGGGATGTGTAGATCTATTTTCAGGGAAATTTCATCTCAGTTGACACTCAGAAGGACTGATGTTTTAAAAGAGGTTGTCTCAGACATTGACATTAATTGAATTTCTAAAATATTATGCAAGCTGTATAATTTTAATTATTCTAGTTAAATACAAAAAATCCTAAGCCTTATTCTTTGAGTGCAGCTTACATGTTTTTAATTAAATAGCCTGTTAATGAAAATACTGCAGAATTTCTATATGAATATGTTCAGTATTTTAATAAAATTTTAAATATTAACAGCAAATACTGTTTAACTTTACACTTTATTTTTGAATGGATCATAGAAATAGTTATAAAAGCTAATAATATGTACTTCCCTTGGCTTAGTTAGTGGCACGTGGCAGTCTCTGAAGGTTGGAGGAAACTGCCAGGCTCGGGAGAAAACTGCTTACCTTGGAAGGGCCACTACAGCCCACTCTCATAGCCATACTGGGATCAGCACATGTGTCACAAGCAGAGAGTTTAGGTTGTTACGGCCACTTGCGTTTATGTGCTGGTTCATTTTTGTTTTGATAATATTTGTGTATTTCAGGGGTGTACTGTGGGGCCATCCAGTATCCTGACAATGCATATGTAAGCTACTACACAGGTGCCCAGTACGGCGATGTTGTTACCTTTGAGTGCTATGGAGGGTTTGCCTTGATTGGTTCACAGAATGTTACCTGCCAGCAGAATGGTTCCTGGTCATCTATACCTGAATGTCAAAGTAAAGTGCTCTTTGAAATCTGTTCGATTCTCTACAGATTATTAGCTACCAGTACTGTATAGTTAAGGGAGAACTACATGTGTCAGCATTTCAGAGATCATCATTGTGTTATTACTTTTCTTTTTTGCAAAATAGTATATATGTTCATGTTGATTATGTCAAGAGAACAGTGATGTGGCAGGATTAAAGCTTTTCATTAATACTTTTCCTCTATTTTAACAGATTTAGAGTAAACATTGGCTTAAAATATCTGAACAGGACAGAGGTATGATTAGAATTCAGAGTTTAAGCATTGTTTCATTAATTCTTGTTGGTTGAAATAGAGTAAATTCTGTACTGAAATGCATTCCGGAGAATGTACACTGAACATTCACTAAAGACCAATGAAATTCTGATTTTTTTTTTTTTTTTACAAAAATGTGTTATAGTCTAATTGATACATCAGATTTTGTGTTTTAACATTGAAAACTGCTATTGATTGTGGCAGGTATTTTAATTAGGTACAAACGTCATTGCATATCACTTTAAATGTCTGCTTCATTATTATGTATTACAGAATGGCCCTCATGCAGCACTTTATCCAGCACATTAATTTTTATATGCCCATCCCAGTATGAAAGAATGTATTATTGTATACCCACGGTCCATCCATCTGTCCATCTGTCTATCCATGAACTTTTAGTGTGGCTGCGATAACTTAACAGGGCTTTGATGTATTTTCACGAAACTCACTAAAATAATTACCAATAGATTATCCTGCCCGGAATTTTATTATGGGTAAAATCCACGCATATTTTATAAGGTCAGAGGGCACTAGACTACTTTGCGGTGTCGCAATGATAAATTACCAGGAATAGGATGGATTTTGATAAAACTCTACTGAAATGTTACTCAATATAATATCTTGCCTAAGTTTGATTCCCAGCAAAATTCAAGCATATATAATGAGGTCACCAGACTTTGATGGCGCCCTGATGAATTACAAAACATCTTATGGATTTTCATGAACTTTTTCAGAAAAATTAACCCATATTTATTGAGGTCAGAGGTCGCAAAACATGTGACAGGAGTATAATGATTCATTTGCAGTGCTCTTGTTTACATATATCAATTACCTTGTTCAGGTTCTGCCTGCCAAGTTCTGAGCCCATTCCTGAATGGTAATAGGAGCAGCAACAGCACGTCGTATGGTACAGTTGTTCGCTACACCTGTGATCCTGGTTACGAGATTGCTGATGTGGCATCCATATACTGCATGGAAAATGGAATTTGGTCAGACTCAGAACCGACCTGCACCAGTGAGTGTCATATCTTGGACAAAAGAGGTCTTTTGTCAAAAATAAATTGAAAATAAAAAAAAAAATATAAGATAGTTTAAGGTATGTAGTCTTCTTATTGAATAGGCTTTGTTTAAATCATTATACTCTGTTAGCTTTGATGTTGATATTAATGCTTGCTTTTTAGCCCTCAGCCCTTAGGCTGATGGGCTATTGTCGTCACCCAAGCTGTCCGTCCGTCCGTCCGTCGGTCCGTCCGGCGTCCGTTAACTTTTACCTTGTGAGCGGGATATCTTGCAAAGGATTCACCTTCAGAATTTTATTTCCTCGGTAAAGATGTATATCGACAAAATCTCGGTCAAGTTCAAAGATGGGTGACCTTGACCTATTTTTCTACATTTTAGAGCTGATTATAGAAAAACACTTAGATACTTATTACTCAGGAACCATTTGGTGGATTTTCACAAAACTTACTATGATTATTGGGACTGATAGTCTGTACCTGCTATACAAGTTTGGTGGCGCCACCTACAATTTCTGATTTTTAATGAATTTTTATAGGATTTTTCAACTTTGGGCTTGTGAGCGGGATATCTCGAAAAGGATTCACCGTGAGAATTTTATTTTTTCGGTGAAGATGTATATTGACAAAATCTCGGTCAAGTTCGAAGATGGGTGACCTTGACCTTTTTTTCTACGTTTTAGAGCTGATTATAGAAAAAACATTTAGAAGCTTATTTCTCAGGAACCATTGGATGGATTTTCACAATACTTACTATGATCATAGGGACTGATGGTCTGTAACTCCTGCACAAGTTTGGGGGCGCCACCTGCAATTTCTGATTTTTTATTGAATTTTTCTTTGATTTTTCAACTTTGGCCTTGTGAGCAGGATATCTCTAAAAGGATTCACAATAGGAATTTTATTCCTTTGGTGAAGATGTATATCGACAAAAATCTTGTTCATGTTCGAAGATGGGTGACCTTGACCTACTTTTCAAGGTCACAGAGCTTATAATAGAATAAAACTTAGAAGCTTATTTTTCAAGAAGCATTTGGTGGATTGTTATGAATCATGGTACATACCTCTCCATTTTAAATTTATAACTGAGACATGTACAGATATACATCCATGTGAGAACAGATATTTAGTACTTGTTACTGTTACCACCTTTAAACACTGTTCTTTTGGCTGAGGGCTTTTGTCAGCTTCTGCTGATATTCTAGTTAAGTAATATAAGAGATAATGCCAAAAATTTATTATACTTCAGTAAAACTTGGAAAAGATATGTTATTTTTATAATGATCTTTTCATGTAGAATTGCCATGCTTGGTGCCAAGTATTGAGCATGGAGCAACTGATGCAACAGGCCTGGTTTACTTCATGGACTCTGTGACTGTTACCTGTGATCCTGGATTTAATGGTTCAACTTCTATGACCTGCCAGTTTGATCAACAATTTGACAGTGTCCCCACCTGCAAAGGTTGGTTCACTTGTCTCTTAATACTTCATTATGTGTATTATAGACCTAATAGTTTTCACATATCTGACTATTTGTAGACTAGTTTCTGCCTAAGGCCAAAAAAAATTAAAGGTATGGTTCTCAGGCACTGCCCGCATCAATTTTAAACCCCCGCATCAAAACTTTTTATTTTGATTTTCAATAAAAATCTTTCCAATTTTGAGCTGCTGCCGCTCCGAAATTTCTTTCAAGAAGATAAAACCATACAATTTCCTTTGTTTTGTAGTGCTTATACTTATTTAGCAAAATAAAACTGTAATTTTCATGCTTTTCCCTTATTATTTGACATTTTTATCGAAACATACCAAAAAATTTAAAATTAAGAAAGCGCCCGCCCGCATTGATTTCTGAAAAAAAGTGCCTGAGAACCAAACCTTTTTTTTATTTTGGCTTAATAAATTGTCTTTGTTTCTAGCTGGATTTCAAAACTGTATATGTTTGGCATTTAAAAGGCATCTTTCATAGATATTGTAATTCTGAATTTGTATCATTATGTTATCATGAAAATTGAATAATATGTATATTCTGTGATGTAGGAATGAAATAGCACAAATTGTATAAGTTTACTGTGTTAATATACCAGTGGTAGGAATTGGCAAAAAAAATTACAGTCAATGATTGATATATTGATTATTATTATTAATCTGTTTTTTTTATATATCTTCTATATTACTGTGAAATCTGCGCTGTAGAATTATACCTAAAATATTGACTGAGTAAATTAAGTAGACTTCTGTATTAAGCTGAAAAGTCAATATTACAGCTAGGTTGTTGACTTACTTGTTCCCAAACTTCAGTGTAAATGCTACTTTAATTGTGCCCCATCTTTTGTATATCTGTGACAGAATAAGAGTAGTTTCATTGGATAATTCTTTGGTTATGCATACATAATCGTTTGTGATTGATTATGCAAACATGTGACCAGTTTAATTGATTATGAAAGAACATGACCAGTTATCATTTTAATTGATTAATTGGCAAACCACTAGTAAATACACTTACTAAAAACTCCATCATATAAGTATCTATTTTTGCTTGTCATAAAATGTTATGGGAATCATGTAATCTTTTTAAATATCAGCTGTCTTATATATTTCAATAGATGTAGATGAGTGTAAGTCAGGACCTTGTGAGTTCAACTGTACCAACACCATTGGCAATTATACCTGTTCCTGTGATGCTGGTTATGAAGTGGATCCACTTGACAGAACAAAGTGTGTTGGTGAGTAACCAGTTACTTAAGAGAATAAGTCGTTGCTGAGTAGTAAGTGTACTTTTGAAAGGCAAAATGATGAATTAAATCACAGTCTAACATCAAGGTTTGTTTTGTTACCTTAAGGGAGATATTTACATACCAGGTATGTAAAATAAACATGCAATAAAGTCTGTTCTTGTTAGAATATTATGGGATCTTCCAATATTTTGTTATAAAACCTTGGTTACCCCTGTACATGAGTGAAAATGAGCTTGCATTGGGGCATGACTTTTGGTGCTTAACATAAACAGAGTGCATGCAGCATCTGGTGGCTCTACTGCAGAACTTCTTAAATCAAGTTTTTAAACTACAAACTGGTGTTTCTTCTGTGTTTCATATTTCATGTTTCTTCTTGTATGGAAGAAAGCTGATTAAATTACATAAAATTCTGATCATACAGTTTTCTTTAACCTAATTCAGTAGTCCTTTGTCAGGACGGTAGACAGTTAAAATATCAGTTTATTTATGTGATCATGAATCACAGCAAATATTTTGATTTGGCAAAATGTTCTTCTTTTGATAGGTTTTGCCCTTATTTTTTTCCTCAAATTTTGTAATGAGTGGTCCATATATCTGTTTTTGTTAAACAACCTCATTGTAGTTTTTGATGGATTTTACTTTGGGTGTTCAGTTCAATAGAGTTATTGGTCTACATTTAAAATTTTTAACCAATCTTTAATGTAGAGTCTTACCATGTATAAAAATGTTCACTAATTCATGCATGTTCATTGATGTGTCATTTAAATATTTAATTAAAATAGGCCAGAAAAATGCTGTCTCCAGGGCACATTGGCTGTTCTTTTTGTGTATATCCATTCATAACATGTGAGGGACCTTCCAAAATAATCCAACACAAGGATATTTGGTTGCAAGAAAGAAGAACTTTTGCAAATGATGTTTTGCAACTAGTGACTTTTCAGCCAACACATATATGCAGTGCAACCAATCACCATCAGTTACATGGTTTTTCTGATTGCCTACGTGGGCACATGTACCATGTTTAACAACAGCCTGTAAATAAACAAGATCATATATCTATCACAGAGGCATTATAAGAACCTTTCATATCAGGAATTACTTACAGTTCATCAGTATGTAGGCAGAGCAAGCCAGAAATCACATGAATTCTACAGATATGGCAGGTGAATAGCTTGCTCTAAATATAATATGATACATACTACAGCTGAAAGCTGAACCTTTTGTTTTCTAGATATTAATGAGTGTATGGTTAACAATGGAAGTTGCATGGACACCTGTAACAACTTTGACGGAGGGTACAACTGCTCCTGCCAGCAGCCAGGGATGGTGTTATACACACAGAATGGCACTAGTGGCTTCTTCATCCCGGAGGGGGAGACAGGCCTGAAGTCTGGGGATGTTTATCACATCGACCACACCTGTGTAGGTGAGTATGTAGCCAATCAGGGTATTTAGAGGTGGGTACCAGTCAAGTTGAGATAGGGGCTGGTCTTCAAGGAGTGTTCAGGAGCCTTGTCCTGGGGAGAAGACTTCAGAATTTGAAGAGACTGTTCTTTGCATCACAGTAAGGCCTCTTAGCTGAGGTCTTGGCTCATACAGCTGCAGACACAGAGATAGGTACAGAACAGTATGGAAACCAGTGTAAGTCTTACCTATTAAAGTCTGGTCTTACCGGTTTGTTCTCACCATAGAGTACCCACCTCCCCCTGTTATTTGCAGAACAGACTGATCTAAGGGGAAGCAGCTGTAAAAAGGACTCAACAGGAGATTTAATTGTACATCCCTAGGCCAGTTAAAAAGCCAAATAATTATGTTACAGAGTAGAGTACATATTTATTCTGCAGTATGGAAAAATCTTCAGGCAGACATTGTTAAATTTGATTATTTATTTTTCAGCTAAGATGTGTGCTGTGACTCCTGTTCTTGTGAACGGCACAGTCCTGACACAGAAAACATCCTTCCACTATGAAGACGAAGTACATTTCTACTGTGACCTTGGTTTTGAGATAAATGGCTCATCGTCTGCTACTTGCCAGGCAGATGGAACATGGACTGCCTTACCCACATGTCAAGGTAAAAACCAATAATTTTTTATCTTTCTTAGCTTGACATTTATGTTATACTTCCATATTACCTGTTCTGGGTACTTCTTGTAGTACCTGATAGATGGTGATGCAATAGCCCCCTTTGCAAAAATTGTATATAATTCTCAAGATCATGGTCAACTTGGGAAATGAGGTCAAATAACACCCCTTAGGACACACTTGGCATCAAGCATGGTTCATGTGCTTCCTGATAGATGGTGCTGTAGTAGCCCCTTTGAAAAAAAGGTCACATTCTCAGGATTATTGGTATATTTGGGAAATTGGTTCAATAAACCCCCCTTAGGACACACTTTGCATCATCATCATCAGTTCAAGACCAAAATGGGCATTTTGAAGGCTTGGGCACAGAGGAGTCGTGTGACAAGTTCGAGTGGTACCACCATCATTTAGAATATCGATGCAGCATTGTGATCTCACAGTTGGCCATGGAGAAGCATCTTTTTATAACCTTCAGGTTTCACAGTGAAATAAAAACTTGTAAGCCATTGTTGAAGAATGTGTGTCTCAAACCATGCCAGGAACCAGATATCAACAGAAGAAATCATTGCTAAATTCATGGACTTAAAAACCTATAACCATCATCATTAAAATAAACCACATTTTCCTTATAATAGAGTGTTCACTTGTGATGGTTTTGCCAAAATTGACTTTAATATCATCTTGGTACTTCCCAAAATATTGATAGCAGTGACAGCAGTTTCATTCATTATTTTTGCATCATTGTATTTGTAAAAGTATCAAACTATTTGATATAAAATGACAATAATGTTAATACTGATACAATAATGCAGATAAAACTGACATATTTACATAAGTTATTTTTCAATTTTGTTTAAATCATTAATTCTTATAGCATTTAATGCATTTTAGGCTTCTTCTTTGATTGCAGTGGCTACATGTGACGAGATTGACCTGACATCATTGTCTAGTCCCTACAAGCCTACTATCTCTCCGAGTGGACCTGTCACATGGGGTTCAAAGGTCAATTTTACATGCACAGAGAATGTTAATGGGACCATAACCTTTTCCAGAGAATGTGTATATGATAAAAATACAGACTCCTACAGAATCCTGCCTGATGCTATCGCATGCCCAGGTAGGTACATGATAAAAGCACATCCTACCAGATGGCATTAAATCCCAGGTAAGTATATGATAGAAATACAGACTCCTACAGAATCCTTCTAGATGGCATTATATGACCAGGTAAGTCTGTATTCTACAGAATCCTTCCAGATGGCGCTGTATGATCAGGTAAGTCTGTATTCTACAGAATCCTTCTATGTAGCATTATATAACCAGTTATGTCTTGTGACAACATAATTGCATTACTTTAGTTTAAAAATTCAATTGTTAAAAATCCTGATTTAAACACTCCATGCAGGCTGAATTCAGTTGAAATGTCCTTATATTGATGATTGTGGAAACCAACAGCAGAGTGCCAAACCCTTGTAAAATGTAACAACTTAGAAGCTTTTATTATTGCATTAAGTAACTTTATGATATAATAATCAAAGCTGAAATATAATAAAATTTACCATCCACTGATCATCTCTCTATGATATTTATCTTCCAGTGGTAGACTGTGGTCCTTTGTCTTCACTGACCAGTCTTGGGGGAGGAGACTTTAATCCCAGCACACCGAACCATACCTTTCTTGGCAGCAGTGTGGAATTCTTCTGCCCTAATACTTTCGCACTTCTCGGAGAGAGTGGTCTGGGGAACACCACAGTAACATGTGGTGCTGATGGCCACTGGGATCTTGGTACTCTAAGATGTAAAGGTATGTTCTACCAACATCTGTGAGTGTGAAATATGTTCTGAAGATTTTTCTACTTTATATGGTTGAAACATGGAAGAGTGCATTCATATTCTTATTTTCTGGTTATATGGTAAATGACTTTATGTTGGGCAGAAAGTACATATCCTGTATGTCAGCCAGAAATTATTCTCCCACACTGAAAGGAAACATAGTTATGGTACAGTATGAGTGATATTTATTGTATCTTTTAATCAAAGGCTCACTTTCACACATACAATCAGTTTGAATAACTTCTTTATCTTTGAAACAGTACAGTTTATTAACATATTTTTTGCAGATAAAATATTAAATGGAGGGTATATATAATTATTTTTCATTCCAAGTTGTGGCAAATTTCAAAGGCAAATAGCATAAATTTAGTGTAACTACAGGTGCTGGATCTGTGCTTGTTTTTGTAGACAGGTATTAGGATTCTTATATGTATATATGGCCATCACAAAAAGAAAATCTATGAGAAGCCACTTATCTTTCATTAGAATTACACACGCTCAAACATAAGGGCTGACACATGCCATATTTTCTGTATTTTTAAGGAGGAACAAATCACATATTTGAACATATTAAGTATATTAAGTTTTATATAAACCAACAGGGCCATCCTGTCCAAACCCTGGTCGGCCTGGCAATGCAGAGATGTACTTCCTTGGAGAAGAAACCTTGTCAGTGGATGATGGAATAATAGCTTACAACTGTAGTCGACCTGGTTACCTTCTGGACAAGCCATACCCTCGCAAGTGTGTGCTTGTGGGTAACCAGACCAATTGGAATGACACTGTACCTAGTTGTATTGGTGAGTAATCCTTCATAACTATGTCTCTTCCAAATTATGGGTTCATATTAAACTACTGGTTTTAACAAGAGCCCAAAAGCATTTGAACAGATGTCTGTGAGCTATGTTTTGATAAATACATGGAATTTTACAAGTACGTACTGATATTTACTTGATGGGTCTATTACAAAGGTGAAATGACCATTGGATTCATTAAGAATGAAGAGGTTTTAGTAGGAGATAATACCTCAGTGGTAATAGTGCACTTAATTAATGTTCCACATACCATCATCACCAGATCTGTGATCCACTGGTCAGTTTTGTCTAGAATAATAGTCTTGATGCAGAGGTAAATGGTATTACTTCTCAGTATTATCTTACATATTTCATTTGTAGACATACTTATTAACCTTACAAAGGTCAGGTTAATTTTAGGAATTGTCCCATATATTTTGAGCAGACATGGAAGATCCTGTGCTTCATGGCTGCCCTGCTGACATGATAGTGAATCGCCTGGGTGCGCCTGGTTTCACACTGCCCAATGTAACGGACAACTCGAATGCCATCAAGAACTTCACCATTGACCCCCCAACCTTCAGCCCAGATAAGCCACTAACCACGAGCGTGCTCGTCACTTTTACTGCAGAAGATTATGCAGGGAACATGGCATCTTGTCAGGTTAATCTAACCATAAGAGGTACGTTATAGGGGCCTACTCACATTCAAGGTCTGTTAAATATACACAAATTGTAGTGTTTTCTCCTTAAAATATTATTTTATCTGCAAGAGTTTTGTTCTAAAATCATTTGCCTAATCCTGTAAACCAGTTGAGAAAATCTTGCACCAGGCATAATCAGTAGTGTAAAATATAAACATACTGCTCCCCACCTTGTGTTTATTCTATGTTTCTTCTCTCATGTTACTTCTGCTTGTTTGGGAGTTGTCATCAAAGATTGGACCTCTGGTTATAGTTTTGTTTTGGTAGACAGACATGCAAAGACTTTGTTTACTAACAAACAGAACCATAACAATGTATAAAACAGGTGAATTTCAGATAGTTATTCTGTGTACCGTGATGGTTTTGGTGGGGAAACTTTTCGCATTCAGCTGAATTGAACACCTGACATAAGATAATGCACATATTAATGGAATGTTTATGTATCTTTAAATATCCTATGTGAATGAATTTGTTAGAAGTTACCCCAGTCGGGAATTTGACATCACGGTGATCTCACAATGGCATCACATATTATATCACATGACCTCATCGTGTGACCTCACTGTGACATGAAATCTGTAACCTAACACTGGTATCACAGTGATGTCACACGCTTAGGTCACATGGTGATCATACTGTGACTTCATCCTGATATCTCTTTCTTGATGTCACAGAGATGTCACATGCTGATGTCACCACGACATCACAGATCAGCTCACACAGACCTCATGCTGTGACATCACTGTGACATGAAATCTGTAACCTAACACTGGTATCACAGTGATGTCACACGCTTAGGTCACATGGTGATCATACTGTGACTTCATCCTGATATCTCTCTCTTGATGTCACAGAGATGTCACATGCTGATGTCACCACGACATCACAGATTAGCTCACACAGACCTCATGCTGTGACCTCACTGTGACATGAATTTTGTAACCTCACACTGGTGACACCGTGATGTCACATGCTTAGGTCACATGGTGATCATACTGTGACTTCACCATGATCTGTCTTTCTCGATGTCACAGAGATGTCACATGCTGATGTCACCACAACATAACGGATTAGCTCACACAGACCTCATGCTGTGACCTCACTGTGACATGAATTTTGTAACCTCACACTGGTGACACAGTGATGTCACATGCTTTGGTCACATGGTGATCATACTGTGACTTCACCATGATCTGTCTATCTCGATGTCACAGAGATGTCACATGCTGATGTCACCACGACATCACAGATTAGCTCACACAGACCTCATGCTGTGACCTCACTGTGACATGAATTTTGTAACCTCACACTGGTGACACAGTGATGTCACATGCTTAGGTCACATGGTGATCATACTGTGACTTCACCATGATATGTCTATCTCGATGTCACAGAGATGTCACATGCTGATGTCACCACGACATCACAGATTAGCTCACACAGACCTCATGCTGTGATCTCACTGTGACATGAATTTTGTAACCTCACACTGGTGACACAGTGATGTCACACGCTTAGATCACATGGAGATCATTTTGTGATATCACCATGACACCTCTTTCTCTCTGTCTGTCTGTCTGTCTGTCTCTCTCTCCCTCACACACACACCCAATATGCAAAACATCCAAATCAGAAAAGACACATAAAATTATAAATTTTATTTCTAATGTTTCACAGTATGTCAGGTTGCACTGAATGTTACACATGACATATATGATATCGGAATACTTCTCCTTTCACTTATTTGCTGCCTGTCTGGACACTTCTGATAGGACAGATGTTAGAAACATCCTCTCTGGCTCTTCTGGGCGTTAGTTGATCTTCTTTGTTAAAAGTCTTCAGACAAGCTAAAACAAAACAGCCTTAATTTGGTTTTGTGAAAATTATTTACACATGATAAAAGAATAGATTCAGTAGTATGGCTTTGTTTAAGATATAAATGTCTCCAATCCCAATCGGCCTCCCCCAAAAGTTAAAGAAAATATCTCCAAAGTTAGGGGGTTACATGCAATCATCCTAGATTTCTGTAGATTAGATCTTGAAGATCAAGGTCACAAGTCACCAGTTTTCAAACACTTCTAACACTTGAAGGAAACATCTTGTGTGTCAAATCTGAGGAAAAATCTTCAGTAACTCATATGTGACAGGAGTAACTTAACATAGATTTCCTCAGAATTAACCTCGTTCAGGAAATGGATAAATTATACTTGTTTCACATTTGAGGGGGGAAATGCAATACTTGTTTATGATAAATGTATCTTGTTAACAAGAAATTCTAATGATGACTGATGGCGGGACTATAAAACAAGGGACCCATGTGTCACGGTGCTCATCTGAAGTTGACGAGGAAGATAAAAATCTATAATAATAACAAAAAGCGATGTCTTGGAGGAAAAGGAAACATAGGCCATGGTTGGTTGACATGCTAGGTTTATATTGATGAGTAAGGAATAAGAGTGATCAAACAAAGAGTGATCGCTATAGCTCAGATGACTTATAGTCAGCTGAGCTGATAAAGGGTTCTAAGTGGAACCCATTTTGGTTCTTTGGCTTGTCACATATTTGGAACCCATCTTGGTTCCCTGGGGAACCTTTCAGGTTCTGTAAATACATTTTTGGTTCCTTGAGGAACCTTGTATGGTGCTAATTACTTCCGCTGGGTCTTTGCAAAACCATTATTAAGGTCCTTTTTTAAATTAACCAGGAATGGTTCTACAGACATTAACTGGGTTCCTTGACTTATTTGTTCCGACAGGAACTTTGACAGTTTATACATATTCTGGGTGAACCTATTACACCAAACCAGACAGGACCAATTCAAATTCACTGCAGGGCGAGATAAAGGAACAGATCTAGCACGATTCCTTTTCCTTGGCAGAGGTATGCCCTCAACTGGCATGTCATTCCACTTGGATATTATGACTCTTTAATGGGGGACTTTTTTTTATCAAATGGATAGTAACTGTAAAAAAACACAAGAATAAAATACGGGGGTAAACATACTTTATTTAACTTTAAACGAAGCAATTCATATACTACATATGTGCAGTTCAGAACAAGCAAATGATTGGATGTAGCATTCAGGATTTCTCTCTTAGAATGGTGACACAGGGTACTACAGAAATCCTAAAATTGGTATTACTCTTATATGTGTGCTTCAAAGTTTATGTTGCAGTAACTTTATAGAATAGGTTTTCTGTTTCCCTTTACACATTTAACTGTAAAAATCCTAATTAGTTGATCCTTCTTGGGCCAGTTGAGGCTTATAATGCAATATACGCAGCCATCAATTTCAAATTCGTTTAAACGTGACTCTGCATCCACTTTCTCCATGAATACTATCAGCAACGATGAAAGCATGACATGATTCTTCTGCTATCGATTCTATAACACCAGCATCATTGTTGATTTGGCACTGTTTTAACTTCCTGTTAGACATTAACAGTTAATGCGCTGGCCTCATACACACAAAATGCATGTGACAAACTTCATTTTATAACAAAGCTCAGATGACTTCAAGAAGATAATAAAGCTGGTCATATCGGTCTAAGACAAATTAAACGTGTTATAGACAATCATAAAATATATAATAAATGTATAGTTTATGACAATCTGCTCAGAGCTGGTTTTCTTGTTGCTGGGACTTTTGTTGTTATTTTAAATGCTGCATGCGTTTTTGCACTTGGCAAGATAAATTGCTTTGATACTACCACCATGACAAATTTCAACATTTCGTCTTCAGCTCTTCATACTTCATAATTGGTCTTTTGTTTAGCGAAGAGTATTCACTCACCCTAAAAATATAGAACAATATTTATTTAGATAGAGCGGATGTGAATTGTGACATCATTTTTCATTTAAATCAATGGAGTTACCTACGAATCAGTGTGTTCATTTACATGTATATCATGCCTTAATGACATAGAAATATGTGACCCATTGTCATAACGCTCCACATTATATTAGAGTCTATCATTTACACAATTGTTTGTAACATTTTTGGAGAAATGTATTGCAAATTTCAGGAATTTATAAATATATGTCTGCATAAACCTTTATTCAATTTCATACTTATACCCAAAAAAAATGAAAAAAAAACTTGTTGGCTATTTCAATTTAAACTCTGCATGATGACAGAAAAAGAAAGCACGACTTCATTTTCCAAGGCAAAATGCTGAATGATGAGATAATGAAGCCTGTAAGTATTAAAAAAAATTAAAGTTTAAGATGGCTATATTTTAATCAAACAATGGATAAATATGAGATCAAAATAAATTGCAAACCCGAGCATGATTTTGTTGGGAAATTAATGGTTTATTTTTGTACAAATTTGAAGCAACTTTGTAAAATGTTACAACTATTACACCATATTTTTTTAGATCTCCGGCCAAGCCATTTAGCAAGTTAAAAAGAATAAGTGTGTGAAAATGGCAAAAAAAATAATAATAAATTGTATATACATTCATATAATATATTTTGTAATCATAATATTTATTTATTATTTATTTTTTCATAACATGGGACTCAAGGGGGAGGGGGTCCTAATAATATCCATAATATTAGTGGTACTGTATTAATTTCCCATAATATTTGACACAGCATTTTTGGTAAAAATAAATAGTACTACTTTGAATAAAGGCCAGTTTTCTACTGTGTTTATATCTTGAAATTGGTCACTTATTGTAACCACATTTTCTTCGATAAATATTTCTATTGCATTTCAAACAAGTAATGTTCTGCTCATAATGAAATTCGGTCACATCATGTTCATCTGTAAGAAAGGCAGCTGGTCAATCATGGTGGAAAAGTCAAAAGTGAATGTTGTCTGCATGGGAGGGTATTCTAAAGGTATTCGCTGTACAGCAGGCCAAGCTGGGTCTTCATTGAAACAAAATGTATACACAGCAATGTCATAGTCATACATACAGTCCAGCAATAAACATGTCCGACCTCCTGAATCTTCACACTACTAGTGGGCCGTATATTTATCCCTCCAGCAGGAAACCTGCCATTTTGTCATTTCGGGTCTATTACGGTCACTGATGGCCAGGACTGACCAGTACAACAGATAGACAATTAAAGCCAGTCCATCAGATAAACCTGCTGATAATAAATATTACAGTCGGGTCTGCTTCCAACAATTTTATAAATCAAGATCAAATAGTTTCTGTTAGTTAAAAAGTCTTATACTTATCTGATTTTCAAATATTCTTCAGTGCTGTGCCCTTTCCACATTCAGCTTCTTTTAGCAAAGAAAACACGGGTATCGTGTATCGTGCGCAAAAGGTCATATGACTCCGTCTGAGGAACCCTTCACGTGGCTGTGGAACCTGCTTTATTGAAAAGAATGCTGTCGCTTGCACAGAACCATTTTAACGCATACAGAACCACCAAGTTTCCACCTGAAACTACAGAGTTCCCCAGGGATGCCCATGGAACCCTTATTTCTGAGAGTGTGTTACATAACCTGTCATGACTGGTGCTGGCATGGCCTTGCTATACACAACATAGGTTTCAATGGTCACATTATATTATGTAAACCTTTGTTTTTATTGTAAAGGTTGATATAAATTCATACAATTGATGTTTTTATTTCAGTTAATAAATATTTAACATGCCCATCTCAAATTCATTCTTTATTGTATTATTTACTGGGTGTTCTGATCCATGTATTTTAATGATCTAATACATGTATTAAACAAGGGACCCATGGGTCACTGTGCTCAGCTGAAGTTGACCTTGAAGGTAAAAATCTAAAATAATATCAAATGGAGATAAAGTGTAAGAGGAAGAGGTAATATAGGCTATGGTTAGTTTATATGATTTGTTTGTATTGATGAGCAAAAAATTGTTGCAAATAATATTATGTGACCTAACCATGTGTTTCCTATGTTGAAACTGAAGCATGTGAGCAGTTTGTGAACAAATGATCTGTACTATTACCATGATCATTAGTTGGCTTTTTGATTAACTGTTGACATTTCAGTAGTTTACACATTTGATTAATTGAATCTATTTTTTGCATAATATATATTATTTAATATATATGTATTTTTTTTTATTTTATAACATGTATACAGTTGAAATATATCTAATTAACAACATCAATACAGGGTAAATAAAGGCTGATCTCCAATTCTGCTGAGGCAGGAAAGTAATGAACAAATGTTTGTATCAGATCCTCATTTTTTTATCACATCAAATTTTTTTTATTATAAGTTTACATTTCTATACATTTCCAATATAACATGTATAACTGAATATAAAAGTTGATTCATAATTTTCAATTGCATTTTCATAAATCTCAATCTCGTCAGATAACACCACATCATGCATACAAATGTTTATTTATTTTTTACCACAAAAATAAATCTTTAAATCTGCAAAACAACTAGATATTTCTTGGCACCGCAGGTGCCATAGTATCGCCAGACAATTAATCCCCCCCCCCCCTTTAAGAATAGACCCCCATCTTCAGCAACAATTAATTAATTGAAAGGCCATAACCCCAATTTATATATACATCATCCCATAACCCATGTCTATGTACATGAATAATATGAAAGATATCTGTCTGATAGTTTTTGACTTATAATGCTCACAGTACTGTTAAGTGGCAATTATGGGGGTATTAAACGGCACGAAAACAAGTAAAAGAATAACAGGTGGCGCCACAGGTTTCCGGTACATGACATTACTATCCTAGATCTTCGGTCAAGTTGATTTTTGGACCAATCCATGCATCCCTTATTGAGATATTAATGATTTTGTGTGATTTTCACCATATATGGCAATATTCAGGGTCAAGGCCACTCATAGGAAAGGTCATGACCCCAATTTAAATAAACATCATCCCATAACCAATATTTATGTATATGCATAATATAAAAGAAATCTGTCCATTAGTGTTTGACTTATAATGCTCACAGTTTTGTCAAGTAGCAATTTTGGGGGTATTAAACGGCACGAAAACAAGTAAAGAACTAGACATTTCTTGGCACCGCAGGTGCCAGAGTATCCCCAGACATAGTAGGCCCCCACCCCCTTTATAAATAGACCCCCATTTTTAGCAGCATATACTGACACTTGGCATATTTATTGTTTCTTCCATCTAACAATCCACAATCTTGTTGAAGATGTTGGTCCTGTGACCTTGATCTTTTTAAAGATGTGTCCTGTGACCTTGACCTTTGACCTCATGACCCCAAAATCAATTCTGGTCTTGCTTTTCCAATGGGACATATGGAAGTTAAGTTTGAAATCTAAACATCAATAAAGCAGGAATTATCACCCAGAAACTAATTTTTGGACAGATGGCTCCTGTGACCTTCACCTTTGGCCTTGTGACCTCAAAATTGATAGTGTTCTTCCTCTCTTGGCAGGAGAACTATATGTGCAAGATGAAAGATCTGAGATGAAATGTTTGGCTGAAAATGCATCCACATCTTTTTAAAGATGTGTCCTGTGACCTTGACCTTTGACCTCATGACCCCAAAATCAATTAGGGTCTTGCTTTTCCAATGGGACATATACAAGTCAAGTTTGAAATCCATACATCAATAAAAGCAGGAATTATCATCCAGAAACTAATTTTTGGACAGATGGCTCCTGTGACCTTCACCTTTGACCTTGTGACCTCAAAACTGATAGGGGTCTTCCTCTATTGGCAGATGACTTACATGTGCAAGATTAAAGGTCTGAGATGAAATGTTTAGCTTAAAATGCATCCACAGTATCTTTTAAAATGCCCGTCCTGTGACCTTGACCTTTGACCTCATGACCCCAAAATCAATTGGAGTCTTGCTTTTTCAATGGGACATATATAAGTCAAGTTTAAAATCAATACATCAATAAAAGCAGGAATTATCATCCAGAAACTAATTTTTGGACAGATAGCTCCTGTGGCCTTGACCTTTGACCTTGTGACCCCAAAATTTATATGGATCATCCACTATTGGCAAGTGAGCTATATATTAAAGATGGAAGACCTAGGATGAAAGTTTGGCTTAAAATGCATCCACAGTATTTTTTAAAATGCCAGTCCAGTGACCTTGACCTTTGACCTCATGACCCTAGAACCTATAGGGTTCTTACTTTAGTGGTGGGCCATACATAAGTCATGTTTGAAATCCATATGGCTATCAACACTGGAGATATCATAAGAGGTGTGTGATTTTGACCATATATGGCAATATTCAAGGTCAAGGCCACTATCATAGGAAAGGTCATGACCCCAATTTAAATAAACATCATCCCATAACCCATACCTATGTATATGCATAATATAAAAGAAATCTGTCCATTAGTTTTTGACTTACAATGCTCACAGTACTGTAAGGTAGCAATTTTGGGGGTATTAAACGGCACGAAAACAAGTAAAGAATAATAGGTGGCGCCACCAGTTTCTGGAACATGACAACCCTATCCATGATCTTCCATCAACTTGATTTTGGGATAAATCCATGCAAGATTTCTTGAGATATTAAAGAATTTGTGTGATTTTCCCCAAAATTGGACCTATTCAAGGTCAAGGACACTCTCTTAGTAAAGGTCATGACCTCATTTTGAATAGGCGTCGTCCTCTCACCCATATCTAAACATATACCAAATTTGGTAAAGTTCCGTGAAATATTTTTTGGGTTATCGCGCCAACAAGATTTATATGCGGCGGCGGCGGCGGCGGCGGTGGCGGCGGCGGCGGCGGGACCGGTATGAAAACATAGTATCCCCCGACTTTGTCTGGGGATACAATAATAGGTGGCGCCACCAGTTTCTGGAACCTGACAACCCTATCCATGATCTTCCATCAACTTGATTTTGTGATCAATCCATGCAAGATTTCTTGAGATATTTAAGAATTTGTGTGATTTTCCCCAAAATTAGACATATTCAAAGTCAAGGACACTCTCCTAGTCAAGGTCATGACCTCATTTTAAATAAGTGTCGTCCTCTCACCCATATCTATACATATATCAAGTTTGGTAAAGATCCGTGAAATATTTTTGAGTTATCACGCCAACAAGATTTATATGCGGCGGCGGCGGCGGGACCGGTATGAAAACATAGTATCCCCCGACTTTGTCTGGGGATACAATAAATATATAAAAAAAATACTTTTTTTTATTCCAAAATTTTAAATTGTGTCTTTATTTATCCATAATGTGCTTCATATTTTATAAATTTAAGCATACTGATGGGTTAAATTATATTTGTTATAATCATTTAAAAGAAAATTGATTTCTTAAAAAATGCTACATAAACACAACATGGCATCTTCTGGATTACATCTTTTTAAGGAAAGTTTTTGTATATTGGAGTGGAAACAGCATTACAATTAAGGAGATACAGTGAAAACAATAACAATTACTGCATAACACTTGGTGGGTTGGGTTTGCAGGGGGGGGGGGGATTGGGGTGGTGATATGAAAATAACAGTACACCTGTCACAGCAGGGGATCTCCCCCAGTGACTGTAACAAATCAGAAACCCTTGCATAGCTGAATTCCAGTGACCTGGAGTGGGACCCTGCATCTTTAATCTGTTATCAAAGGAAATGACTACAATAGAGCCTCAAGCAAAAAATAAGTAACAAGACTAATTTTCAAGCTTTTTTCAAATTTCAGATTTAAACAAATTAAATATTTATGTTTACATGATGTGAAAATTAAATCAATGGTACTAACAGGAAAAAAAGTGCCATGGTCAAAGTTGGGCAAAACTTAAGGTACTGATTTTATTTTTATGCTAATAACTTAAAAAATTTACAAAATTCAGATCTAATTTTGGGTAAACAATTGAATCGTAATCAAACATAGTTATATACTTGGGAAAATAGACTCTAGTTTCAAAATTTTTCATGTTAAGTGAGTAAATATTTTTCCTGATTTTTTATAAAGTCTATTATGTTTGGGCCCATAACTTTAAAACAAGTGACCCATGGGTCATGACGCTCAGCTGCCAAGCATGACCTGTGACATCATGGACTGAGATTCACAACTTCCAGTCAAATTTTGAAGAACCAATTTGCCAATTTGTTGAAAATTTTCTATGACAACAGAAATATATATCACCTATGTCTGGTTAAAACACAGTGAATTGATGGTCTGAGGAAAATGCATGATTGTTAAGCTATCAGGAACTATTCCAACAGCTTGCTTGAAACCTGTCAGTCTCAAAAGGAACACCACAAAGGGCAAATATAAGATCAAAATATATAGCAAAAATCAAGGAAATAAATGCAAGAATTATTGAGAAACAGGTGCTTCTGTGTGAATTTTTATTCAATACAAGCCAACTGTACTGCACTTTTATAAATGATAGTAATATTTATTCAGAAATATTTGACCCAATCCTTTACAAGATTACATAAATATACATCCAACTGCATTCACTTTAACTGTTCTTGAGATAAAATGATCAAAAGAAATTAAAAGATGGTTGCCTGGTGTCCATATTGGACTTCTGACAAGTCTGAAATCAGACAACAAACATTCTCTAAATCGGACCAAACATTAAAGAAAAATTACTGAAACTGCACTGAAGAAAGAATTTCTAAGGTGGCTAACTGGCAGACATAATGGATTTCTGACAAGTATGCCATTTGATATCCCACATTCTCCAATAAGAGACCAAACTTGGGGCAAATTATCCAGTAATGGATGCCCAAAATAATTCAAAAGGCATGTCCAGGCCCTCATATCAGATTTATAGATATGCAATTGTAAAAAGTGTAAGTCCAATATTTTTTATTATCACTCTGCTTTTCAATGGGGTCAGCAGGGTAGGTAAACTGCCAAACCTGAAAGAAAAGAAATGCAGAAAGCACGACTAAGAGTCTTGAAATAAAACAAAAAGCCATCCTAAATCAAGGTACACATCCACATATTATGAGAACAAACACTTGCTTTTATATGTGGTGATATATTTTAAAATATTCAGATATCTAGGAAACTAAGTTCATGCTAGGATTCCATAAAATAAACTGCGAAATGTTCCCATCATCTTATAAATCAGTAGCTAAACCTTAATACTATACTCTCATAGTCTTAATGCCTGGCTGAAGCATTCTGACAACAGTGTTTTTGTTATGAAGTAACGAGGTACTTATCACTGAGCCTTATCACTTAATAGGCTGATACAAAAGGGAGTCATATGTCACCAGTGTCACTCACAATTACAGCCACACAGGGAGATGTACCAGCTGGAGTGGGATGGTTATATATACAAGAAAAATAGAGATGGTCTATAAATAAGTAATTGTGAACATCCCTGACCTATGACCTTGGCCTTTTGCCCATATATCAACTGGATTCTTTCTAAATGATGGGTAACTACTAACCACTTAAATCTGGTGTAATTACTTTGCAACCAATGGGTGAATAACTTTGACCTGCAACCTTTAACCTGCTGACCAGCTGACCCCAAAATCAATAAGTTATTTATTCAAGCAAAAAGACCCATAAATATGAAGTTTGAGTCAAACTGAGTGATGCATAGATGTGGCATATGTGAAAGACTGAAGGTTTGGGTTGAACAGTTACACTTGCAATATGCTCACAAGCATCTAAAACAATTCAATATTGTGACCTTGACCTTTGACTTTTTGACCTCAACATCAATAGGCTTCTTCCCTTATTGGTAGGTAAGCCATATATGACAGATTGAAGGTACAGATTGAAAAGTTTGCCTGAAAAAGACTCCACGCAAGAAGTGGGTGCTGTGAACTTGACCTTTGACCTCAAAATCAACAGGTCTTTTCCCCTGTTGGCAGAGAAGCGATATCAGTGCTGGAAGGTTTGGAATGAAAAGTCTAGCTTGAAATGTGTCCACAACCTTTTCAAAGTAGTGGATCCTGTGACCCTAACCTTTGACCTTGTGACCTCAAAATCTATAGGATTCTTCTCCAACTTAGTAGGTGAGCTATATGTGAAAGATCAAAGAATTGGGATGAAAGGGTTGGCTTAAAATGCATCCACAGGCTTTTCAAAGAAGAGGCCCCTGTGACCTTGACCTTTGACCTTTTGACCTAAAAAAAATTATGGTTCTTCCCCTGTTGGTAGGTGAGCTGTATGTGAAAGATGGAAGGTTTGGGATGAAAATTTTGTCTCAAAGAGTTATTTCTGGGGGGGTGCAAACACACCCCATAACTTCGAAAATATAGGTCGCAGTGACCTAATTTCAGGTTTGCAAGGAGATCTTTTTATAACCTTTAAGACTGCATATGGTTCATGGCCCTAGCCCCTACGGTTACGATTTGTGCCCGGCCGGCCGGCCGGACGGCCGGACGGACAGACGGAAGGACGCCGGACAAAGACCCATCGCTATAGCCCAGCATGACTGAAAGTCAGCTGAGCTAAAAATTATACTTAATAGACTTAATTTCTTGCATGTACACAGGAACTATATATAGAGGAATATTCATGTTAAATATGAGGAAAAACAGATGAGTGGTTTTGATATTAGGCATTTTTTCCTTAATTTCTCAAATGAACGAAGTCGCAAAGACCCAGTTTTCGGCTTGGCAGGAGATCCTGGGGACATCTAACATTATGCCGAATTTTGGATTCCTAGGTCTAAACGTGCCAGATCTACGGAGGGACGGACGAACGTCGGACAATGGACCACGACTATACTTCATGCAGATGACTTATAATCAGCTGGGCTAAAAATCAATTTTATCATTAAATTAACATTTTTAACAATTCTTTTATGTTATATGCTTTTAATAAGATTCCCGCTATATTTGGCTTGTAGACAGAAGTGAAAGTTATCACAATAATTTTATTTTTTTAATGGAAATTGAACCCATAAAACTTATAACTTATACATTACTTATGGTTATAAGATTCCTACCATTTTTGGTGAGTACATTAATGTGAATGTTTTCAAAAGTTAATTAAACAGTTAATTCTTTTAATATATATTAACCAATTTTAATTTGTGACGTTGACTAAAATTGAATAAATACTCATTAAATAAAAATTTTTATAATGAAACTGCCAAAATGGTGTATACTTGCAACATTAGACTTAGGCAGGATAAATGTTAGGTATCATATTGTCACATTAAATTATTTGAAACTTTTGGGAAACTTGTTATCATATTTCATTTTTGGCCACATATTGTAAATGGTTTCAGTTAATTGTACATTTTTTTTCTTTAAGAAAGGGTAACATTTGATATAACTCCTAGAACCAATTTCTTATTTTCCTTTGTCATTTGATTATTGACCATGCGTCACATGTAAAAGTATATTACTTTTTGTGCCTGTTTCAGTCATTTAGTTTAGATAATTTATTGAGATATGTTGTCACCTTTATTGTATCAAGCTTCTCTAAAAGATTAAGTGCATGTTAAACTACTACACACTTATTTATAGACTACCTTGGATTCTGGACTTACTTTCAATAAATATATATATTATGTAAATACTATGATGCCATATTAGACAGAATAACTGAGTTTTTGATAGGATTATGCATGTTTACAATTTACATATACATAAAAGAAAGTTTGGTTGTAAAAAATTTAATTTAATGCCAAAAATTTAAGTTCTCTAATATGTATAGTAAATCCTGAGTTACAAGAATGTAAAACAAAGAATCTGTGGGTCACGGCACGGATTCTATGACCTTGGCTTTTGGCCTCATGACCCCTAAATCAAAAGGGTTCTTACTTTAGTGATGGGCCATATAATAGTCAAGTTTGAAACCAATATTTCAGTCCTTTGATCTCATGACCCCAAAATCAATCATATTGATTTTCTATTTGCACGTCACCTATATTTGCTAGATGTAAGGTTTGGGGTGAAATGTCTTGCTTAAAATGCACCCAAAATCTTTATAAATAAGTGGGTCCTCTGTGTTTAATCTTTGACCTCGTGACCAAAAAATCAAAAGAGTTCTTGCTATACAGGTGGGCCATATATTACTAAGTTTGAAACTGACATGTCTAAACTTGTGTTATCATCACGAAACAAATTTAAACGGACATACAGAAAAACGAACAAATGGACAGACGGACGGATGGACAAGGTGATTACTATAGGGCATCCACTTGTTCTATTAGGTCCCAAATAACACATGGTTTCATGACACTAGATAAAATCACATTTGCAAATCTGATAGTTTCAATATAATGTGGTAGTCTCATAAAAATCATAAAAAAAAAAAGAAAAAAATACAGGTGGCGCCACCGGTCTTTAGAAACTCAAGAAACCAGTCATAATCAATAAACACACCAGGTTTTGGGACACTAGATGAAACCACAGTTGAGAAAAAGTCATAATTGCTGTCATTTAACGGTCTCAAAAACAGTAAAAAAAATCGTAAAAATGAGAAAAAAGTGGCGCCACCAGTTTTCGGGAACTGACAAACCTTGTCATGGTCATCTTCAAGGCAAGATTCAGGGCAATTCATGTATTAGTTATCAAGGTTTTGAATCAAATTTTCGATTATTCGGGGGGGGGGGCGTATTTACCAGCCCCATAGCTCGGAGTGACCTAATGGTTCCAATGCGACTTTTTATTGACTTCCCTGGATCTAGCTGACCACTTTAATGAGAGCTGAGTAGCAATGAATCACATCCTTAAGTATTTTCTGTTATTTTTGTTAAATGCACAGTGAAAATATGATTGGTTAAATAATAATTTTTTTATCATTTATATTTTATTAATTAATTCATACCCCTTTAAATCACCAACTGTAATTTACATAAAATTATTGAAACATTTTTTAAACACATTTCCCCAAATTTTTCTTTTTACATCGGTCCGATTTTTTTTTTTCACTTAAAACTGCTTACTCTTATTTTTACAAATGGTATCTTAAGATTGTTTTACAAATATATTCATAAAAGTATCTATATATACAATATAACTTCCGCGTACAGCCACACTTAAATGCAACAATATCCTATATCAAGGCTAGATTTCCCGGCCCCATTTGATTCCTAACCCTGCATGCTCATTGCTGTATTATAAGGCCTCTCCCTTTTTCCCTTTTTTATTACATTTTTTAGTCCCAGTGGCGGCCTGTATAAAGGAGTGTATATATATATATATATATATATATATATAAATATATATATATATATGTGTGTGTGTGTGTATATATATATATATATATATATATATATATATATATATATATATATATAAAATAATTCAACCTGAAATATAAATTAAGGAAAGAATTGATACATGTTAAATTTGATTTTTAAATAAGGACCATATCGTTTAAAATTTGTCGTTCACAAGTGACTGCACCTTAATGTAATAGATGCAGTACGTTCAGTACATCAAAATTAGTTTTACCTTATACTTTATTTGTTTCATTTTATTTTAATATTCAATTTTGCCATTTTTGTTTTTTTTTACTCAACTTCAATGTTATTTAGAAATAGGCCTATATGAATGTGATTAAAATGCTATGTTCGTGTGCGTCATTAATGTCATTATAAAGTAGATAATGAAGACGAAATAAGAGGGGAGGGCAACATGCTATATGTCAGGATATAGTAAGGCTTCAGTGAATAAGGGCTTTAGAAGACAGCCTAAGCACTGTAATGGCTCAAGTTTATAAATGAAGTGAGGGAGAAAGAGAGAGGGAGAAGGTGGGGTAATATGGTCTGTGTATAGGGCATGTTAATCTAAGAGGGGAGGGCAACATGCTATATGTCAGGATATAGTAAGGCTTCAGTGAATAAGGGCTTTAGAAGACAGCCTAAGCACTGTAATGGCTCAAGTTTATAAATGAAGTGAGGAAGAAAGAGAGAGGGAGAAGGTGGGGTAATATGGTCTGTGTATAGGGCATGTTAATCTAAGGAATGCAGCAGGTTCAGTCTAGGTCAGACAATTATGGCTTTGGCTTCCTTGCTTGTGGAGTTCGTGTAATGCCCCCTGACATGCAGCTCCTCAGGATCCAGTCACACTGATATGTCACACTATTATGATCAACTACTTGTATAGAAAACTTAGTATATAATCTCACACACAGACACACACACACATTTGAATACATATATACACAAATACCGGTTATTAAAAAACACTTACACACACACTATATATATATATATATATATATATATATATATATATATTTTCAAATATAAACATATATGGATTTATTAAATTAACCTTATAACCACATTTCAGACCATATTTTTTGTATATAAAGTAGGTCAAGATACTATTGAATCTGACTTGCTAGCTGGCCAGGAAACCTCCCCATTTACTTTTACCAAGGAAACGGCTGATTTTTATGCAACCCGCACAATTAGTCTTGTTAAAATTATGTACCAATTTTTTTTATCATATAGCTTTGTAGGTATTAAAGCAGGAAGGAATGAAGAACAAAGATATACTCACAATGCTTGAACAGGTGTCTCGGTGGTTTCGGCTGCAATGCTTAGTTTCCCGCCAGAATGTTGGCATCACAAGGACACAGAAAATAAAGACGACCCCAGTGCCAGGGGGCGAGGGGTTACCGGTACACGAGTGCGCCTAAGCGGATCATTTGACAAGTGACATATGACAGTTGATGTGAGAGGGCCGCAGTGCTCACAGAATGAGCTTACTATCATGTACAGTCCACCAATTAATGGTTCCTGGTTAAATTGCAAGTTTGGAAATGATAGCAGTCTATACCAGATTCTTGATTGATAGCAGTTTATATATACATCAGAAAGGAATGTATGTGCATTTGTTGATGCATGTATACAACATTATATAGCATATCTTTATTCCCCTTTCAGCTTAATCTATTATACAGGATTATATATATATATATATATATATATATATATATATATATATATATATATATTTCAATTAAATATTGACTCTCCTTGTATGTATCAGATTTTGAAATGTTAATAAATATTAACAATATATTTATGGCAGGTTTAATATTCATCCGACAAATAAGCACAATGTACGGTCATACTAATAATATTAATAATAATAATAATAATTATATATATATATATATATATATATATATATATATATATATATATATATATATATATCAAGGGCAACGGGTTGTTAGGTCATTGCTGATCAGTACTGCATGCAGCTAAACTAATCCCTCCCCCCCCCCCTTTTACGTATATCATTCTGTCTTGAATACACTATTTTTTGGAACACTCAGCAATCTTTTTGTTGTTTGAGAACACGTCCATTGCAGGACCGGTGGTCTCATTTAAACAAGCAATTAAGGGTCTGGGTATAGTCATTTTTAGCGCAATTGTACTTTCACTGAAAGTGAATTATGATTTATTGACAATTGTATTACCATAAACAAATATTAACAGCTGCTTCTATGTCTGTAAAATTCATGTAGAGCAATAAAATTACAAGCATATCCAAAGGTGATGTGCAGGGTTAAGAACATCCACATCGACAATCGTAATATAAATTAAATATAAAATGTTGAATAGTACTGTTTACTATGTTTGCTATGATATAAATTTTTCACTATATGTGTGTATAGGTTGGGGGGGGGGGGGGGGGGGGCTTAACGATATAGAGAAAGGTATAATATAGATAAATTAATTTCATATATAAGAAGGAACATTTCATCATAATAACCTTAAAACATTTTAAAAGCATCATATAGAAATATTCTATTTGATTAAATTGTAATTTTAATTTCTACCTTTAAAGACAATATATATTCATTACCATATATAAGAAAATTTATATTCAATTTTGCTGGTTGTATATAGAATGTATAACTTTTATGATTCAAACATTTTCCCATTAAAGCCATTTTTATATTAAAAACTGTTTAGGGCATAATTCTGAAAGGGTTACATCATTTGTTTCCTGTAAAACATTCTTATTTTTTTAATATATTACGAAAGTCTTTTGTTGAAATGTTTTAAAAGTATTTGATGTGCTACATAGTCAACACCTACAACAAGACAAAATCAACAATGCCATACTTTAGCATAACGTTGGTGTAATAGGGTAAGAGGGAACAAATTCATATCCCACCGATACCAAATATTTTACCGAGTTTTGATGTTTATAGCGGTAACTGCATGCTGCCTCTAGCTGCCATTTATTTCAAGGCCCGTTGTTATACTCTTACAAATATATATCTACTTTCATATTGCAGAAATTTATTATTTTATTACTATTTTACAACCATGCAGATAATTTGCATGATTATATTCATAGACATTACCACTGTGATGATCACACATATTAAAACAAACATTGCATGCATTTTTTTAAAATCTGCAATAGTTTTTTACTATTATTTTTATAATCTTTTAAGCATATATTTTTATGTTTTTATGTAACTAACTACGGACATGATTATAATGTAATGTATGATTGTCTAAAATAAAATAATAATAAAAATGATGATATTTTAAAATAATAATATCTTTTTACACTTTTTATTTTTTTGTGTTTTAAGGATTTATTATAACTCAAATTATGAATTTCAAGAGACTACTTAAAAATGCATTTATTATAACCTGTATGCAAACATGACCTCGGTCTGTCTCCATGTCTGTGCCTTTTAGAAATTATATCCTGTTTTTTTACATGTTTCCATCATGCATTTCCCGATGTTAGCTACCCAAAGTTTGTTCTCAGCTTCCATTTGTTGATCCCATATCTTATGCCCATGCAGTTTTTATATAGTCATGCGTAAACCAACCCGCCAAAACTCCTAATGGTTTATACCCAATTATTTTTATTAAAATTGGAACTAAGCCGGCTCGGTTGGTTTCCCCCTTCTCATATGGGTCTGAATTAATAAAAGTACAATAATATCACTATCACCATTTTTATTTTGTTCCCTGAATTTACATAAACTTCTGCCAGGAAAACAAAGCTTCTAATTTTTATAATGTATTTTATTGCTGGGTATAATAGTGCCGTCATGCACCTCATGAAAATGTTGATATAGTACGTCTTTAATTTAAGCAATTTAATAACAGCAAGACACAAGTATTTGACCTTCACAATGATTTATGACATTATATGTATTGCATATCATTTGAAACACACTTCATGCCCTTGTATCATTAAAAAATATTAAAGGCCGAATAAAAATGATTCCCCTAAAAAGCATGCATGCACTCTTATACCTAAAAAATATTGATGCCAGTTTGACGTCAATTTGACATCTAAAACTTGACATCGATTCGATGTCATATGAACATTAATTAGATTGACGAATATTACGCCCCAGATGTGATATTGCACATTAAATGGGCCATGCATGAAACGGGCAGTTATTTTGCCCATTACGTGAAATGGGCAAAATCACTAAATTCTGCTTGCCCATTTCATGAAATGAACAACTTAACAATCGGCAATATATTTCTCAGTTCTGTAAGTATTAAGGAATACTATACTTGAATGTATAATGTGCATGGAACACCTTTCCCTATTTTGATTGAGTTAATCGTAATTGATAAAGTGAAAAAAGACATATTTGCAGCTAACATTTTATAGGTATATAGTTATATGTATATATTGATATAAATCTAGTTTTCAATTATTAATATATTAATGTACATAATTATTACTAAGCTATATTTTACATTATTTATTTATTACCAATTACATTAAATTATTTTAGAAACATGAAATATGAGTAACTGATATTGGAAAGTTTCATCAATCTCATAGCTCTATGGCCTGATAATCACTTAACTAATGAAACCTTCAAAGTACTTGTATGTACTCATTAACTGACCACACTGAGTTGGTACTGAGTTCATGCTTTGTAGGTTGTTTTTTTCAACTGCTAAATAAAAAATGGTCTTTGTGAATCATAGGATTGTTACTAACTGTTGGCCTATATAGTGACATCTGAGTCAGAAGTATACTTTGCTTGCCAAGTTATTTTCAAATGATTAGCCAATTGGTATTTTGGTGACATTCAAAGCCTATATTAATATATTATTAAAATTCCAGAAAAGTGTGTAGATGCACATTTGTGAATTTCAGACCTAAAAGCTGTTTGAACATATTTACATGATGAGCTTAGATAAATATTTAACATATTAAGAGAATATATATTTTTTCAACTTGTAGATATATCACATTAAACATGTAACTGAGTTATATTTGATTTTGATTTTTATAGCCCTCATAATCTGAAAATATTTTAGACACTACTGAAAACAGCATCTCATTTACATTATTATGAATACCTGTACTAGAAATCAGACTTAATGTTTTCAATAAAGCAACAGATCAAACTCAATTAAAGTGCACGAACCAATTATTTTATATAGCAATCATTTAAACATTATTAAGATGAAATAATTATTGAAACCTGCCGTTAAATAAGTGTTTCGATATGTTTTCTCTGAGATGTGAGAAAATAAACAATATTATAGTATAAACTGGTAAAGTATAATATATAAGTATATATAGATCTTAAAAGTTTCAAATTAAAAACCTTAAACATTCCTGCTGAAACCCATTCAAGTATTTTAATACATCAAATATTGAAAACCCTGAAAGGAAACCATATTTTCACTTGTGCTACGTTAACAATTTACTTTGATCATCAAACAGCCATTGAAGAACCTGAAATATTTAAAAGTTTCATATGATGATTAACATTAGATTGTGAACCCCACGATTACTACTAAAAATATCAAAACATATTTACTGAAATATAGTGAAATGTATCATTGTCATTGGAGCTAAATATTATTATATTTACTTATACGGTGAAGCTGACTTGTATGATATAATACGTGTTTATAATAAAATAAAGTGTAGAGAATTATTCAAATGTTTTGTTTTCATCTGACACAAAACAGGGTTTTTTTTACATATATGCCTTTTCTAATATTAGCTAGAATGGGTAATCAGAATCCACTAGAGATTTAAAGTTTTAAAAGGTGCGCATTTCATGAAATGGGCAACAGTTTTCTTGCTCATTTCATGAACTGGGCAAGCAGCATTTAGTGAATTTGCCCATTTCATTCGGCAAAGTGGTTGAACATTTCACGAAATGAATAAAATAATTGCCCATTTCATGATGTGGGCAATTTCACGTTTGGAGTGTAACATGTACATCATATTTCCTTTTAAAATCGATTTCCTAATTTTCTTATTCTACTTCTAGAGAAAATACCATCAAATAAAATCTGAAATGACATTGAAATGCACGAACTCATTCCATGCTATCACTGTGAGCTCACAGTGTGAATTCACTGCGGTGCCATTTCATCCAGTGATATAACCGTGAACTCACTGTTGTGTAACATGCTTGAGCTCACTGCTATATACTATCACTATTAGTTTACGGCCGTGAATTAACCGCGGTTTCACATTTTGACGTCATCCTGAGATATCACTCTGAACTAACTGTTGTGTAACAGACATGACCTCATGCCATGATATCACTGTGAGCTCACAGTTGTGAATTCGATGTGGTGTCAGATTTTTGACGTCATCCTTTGATATCATTGTGAACTCACTGTTGTGTAACAGACATGAACTCATGCCATGATATCACTGTGAGTTCACAGCCGTAAATTTACCGTGCTGTCACATTTTGACGTCTCCTGAGATATCACTCTGAACCAACTGTTGTGAAATACACATGACCTCATGTCATGCTTTCACTGTGAGCTCACGGTTGTGATTTTAGCACGATGTCACATTTTTGACGTCATCCTGTGATAAAACTGTGAACTCACTTTTGTGTAACAGAAAGGAACTCATGCCTTGATATCACACGGAACTCTCGGTTGTGAATTCTCTGAGGTGTCACATTATGACGTCATTCTCTGCTATGACTGTGAACACACTCTTTTGTAACGGACATCAACTCAAGCAATATGCCATCACTGTGAACTCAAGGTTGTGTTTTCATCACGGTGTCACATTTTTAACGTCATCCTGAGATATCACTGTAATCTCACTGTTGTGTAACATACATGAACACATGCCACGACATCACTGTGACCTCATCGTTGTGTAACATACATGAGCTCACTGCTATACCGTCACTGTGCGCTCACGGTTGTGAATTCTCCGCGGTATCACATTTGTATATCATCCTGAGATATCATTATGGACTCACTATTGTGTAACATACATGAACTCCATGCCATGTCATCACTTTGAGCTCACGGTTGTGAATTCAAGATGATGGCACATTTTTGACGTCATCCTGTAATATCAGTGTGACCTCGCTGATGTGCAACATACATGAGCTAATGCCAAGATATCACTGTAAGCTCCCGGTTGTGAATTAACTATGGTGTCACATTTTGACGTCATCCTGTGATATCATTGTGAATTCACTCTGGTATAACAAACATGAGCTCACTGTTATGCTATCACTGTGAGCTCACAGTTGTGAATTCCCCGTGTTTTCACATTTTGACGTCATCCTGTGATATCACGGTGGGCTCGCTGATGAGTAACAAACATGGACTCATGCCCTGATATCACTGTGAGCTCATTTTTAATGTCATCCCGTGATATCACTGTGATCTTGCTGTTGTGTAACAGACATGAACTCATCCCATGATATTACTGTGAGCTCGCGTTGTGAATTCACCGCGGTGTCACATTTTAACGTCATCCTGGGATATCACTCTGAACTAACTGTTGTGTAACAGGCATGACCTCATGTCATGCTATCACTGTGACCTAACAGTTGTGAATTCATTGTGGTGTTACATTTTTAACGTTTTCCTGTGATATCATTGTGAACTGATTGTTCTATATCATACATGAGCTTATTTCTATGCTATCACTGTGAGCTCATGGTTGTGAATTCACCGCGGTGTCAAAATTTGACGTCATCCTTTGATATCACTGTGAACTCACTGTTGTGTAACAGACATGAACTCATGCCATGATATTACTGTGAACTCGGTTGTAAATTCACCGTGCTGTCACATTTTGAATTCATCCTGTGATACCAATGTGAACTCACTGTTGTGTACCAGACATGAACTCATGCCATGATATTACTGTGAGTTCCCAGCCGTAAATTCACCGTGCTGACACTTTTTGAAGTCATCCTGAGATATCACTCTGAACTAACTGTTGTGAAATACACATGACCTCATGTCATGCTTTCACTGTGAGCTCACAGTTGTGAATTCATTGTGGTATCACATTTTTTATGTCATCCTGTGATATCATTGTGAACTCACTGTTGGATAACATACATGAGCTCACTGCTATGCTATCACTGTGAGCTAACGGTTGTGAATTCACCGCGGCGTCTCATTTTGACGTCAACCTATGATATTACTGTGAACTCACTGTTGTGTTACAGACATGAACTCATGCCATGATATTACTGTGAGCTCACGGTTATGAATTCACCGTGGTGTCACATTTTTGACGTCATCCTGTGATTTCACTGCGAACTCACTGTTGTGTAACTGACATGAGCACACTGCTTTGCTATTACTGTGAGCTCACGGTTGTGAATTCACCGCAGCGTCTCATTTTGAAACTTGAGCTCACATGCTATTATATCATTTATAGTTCACTGTTGTGAATTCACAGAGGTGTCACATATTTTGCCTCATCCTGGGATATCACTGTTAACTCAATGTTGTGTAACAGTAATGAACTCTAGCAATGCCATCATTGTGAAGTCATGGTTATGAATTCACTGTGGTGTTACATTTATAACGTCATCCTGAGATATCACTGTGAACTCACTGTTGTGTAACAGACATGAACTCATCCCATGATATCACAGTGAGCTCGCGGTTGTGAATTCACCGTGGTGTCACATTTTTGATGTCATCCTGTGATATCACTGTGAACTCGCTGTTGTGTAACAGACATGAACTCATGCCATGAGATTACTGTGAGCTCACGGTTGTGAATTCACCGTGATGTCATATTTGACGTCATCCTGTGATATCACGGTGGGCTCGCTGATGAGTAACATACATGAACTCGTGCTATGATATCATTTTGAGCTAACTGTTGTGAATTCACAGTGGTGTCACATTTTTTACCTCATCCAGGGATATCACTGTGAACCCAATGTTGTGTAACAGAAATGAACTCCAGCAATGCCATCATTGTGAACTCATGGTTATGAATTCACTGAGGTGTTACATTTATAACGTCATCCTGAGATATCATTGTGAACTCACTGTTGGGTAACAGACATGAACTTATCCCATGATATCACTGTGAGCAAACGGTTGTGAATTCATCGTGGTGTCACATTTTTGATGTCATCCTGTGATATAACTGTGAACTCGCTGTTGTGTAACAGACATGAACTCATGCCATGATATTACTGTGAACTCACGGTTCTGAATTCACCGTGGTTTCACGTTTTTGATGTCATCCTGTGATATCACTGTGAACTCACTGTTGTGTAACAGACATGAACTCATGGCATGATATCACTGTGAGCTCACGGTTGTGAATTCACCGTGGTGTCACATTTTTGACGTCATCCTGTGATTTCACTGTGAACTCACTGTTGTGTACCAGACATGAGCACACGGCTATGCTATGACTGTGAGCTCACGGTTGTGAATTCACCGCGGCGTCTCATTTTGAGACGTGAGCTCACATGCTATTATATCATTTTGAGTTCACTGTTGTGAATTCACCGTGGTGTCACATTTATTGCCTCATCTTGGGATATCACTGTTAACTCAATGTTGTGTAACAGAAATGAACTCTAGCAATGCCATCATTGTGAAGTCATGGTTATGAATTCACTGTGGTGTTACATTTATAACGTCATCCTGAGATATCACTGTGAACTCACTGTTGTGTAACAGACATGAACTCATCCCATTATATCACAGTGAGCTCGCGGGTGTGAATTCACCGTGGTGTCACATTTTTGATGTCATCCTGTGATATCACTGTGAACTCGCTGTTGTGTAACAGACATGAACTCATGCAATGATATCACTGTGAGCTCACGGTTGTGAATTCACCGTGGTGTCACATTTTGACGTCATTATGTGATATCACGGTGGGCTCGCTGATGAGTAACATACATGAACTCATGCTATGATATCATTTTGAGCTCACTGTTGTAAATTTACAGTGGTGTCACATTTTTCACCTCATCCTGCGCTATCACTGTGAACCCAATGTTGTGTAAAAGAAATGAACTCCAGCAATGCCATTGTGAACTCATGGTTATGAATTCACTGTGGTGTTACATTTATAACGTCATCCTGAGATATCATTGTGAACTCACTGTTGTGTAACAGACATGAACTCATCCCATGATATCACTGTGAGCAAACTGTTGTGAATTCACCGTGGTGTCACATTTTTAGCTCAGCTGACTATAAGTCATCTGAGCTATAGTCGTGGTCCATTGTCCGTCGTCCGTCCGTCTGTCCGTCCGTCCGTCCGTCCGTCCGTCCGTAGATGTGGCACGTTTTGAAACCGTAAGACCTAGGAATCCAAAATTCAGCATAATGTTAGATGTCCCCAAGATCTCCTACCAAGCCGAAAACTGGGTCTTTGCGACTTCATTCCTTTGAGAAATTAAGGAAAAACCTCAATTTTTATTAAAAACCTATTTTCACACTTTAGGACTGCCTAATATCAAAACCACTCATCTGTTTTTCCTCATATTTCCTATAAATAATCCTCTATATAATTCCTATGTACATGCCAGAAATTAGGTCTGTATTATTTAATTTAAAAAAGTTATGGGCCCAAACATAATGCATTTTGTAAATAATCAGGAAAGAAATTTTATCACTTAACACAAAACTTGTTAAAGCTAAGCACTTTTTTTCCAGTAATATTACTTTTATTAATCAAAATTAAATTGTATACCCAAAATTAGATCAAAATCTTTTAAATTTTTAAAAATATTAGCAAAAATAAAAAATTGGTACCTTAAATTTTGCCCAACTTTGACCATGGCACGTTTTTTTGCTGTAACTGCTGTGGATTTAATTTTCACAGCATGTTTTTGTTAGCATTTCAACTGTTAACACCAAAAATTTGAAACCAGTTGATCAAAAACTGTAGATTTTATTCAAGTTTTCAAGCACCATGTCACATATTGCTAGTGTTATGCAGTTTGCTAGAGCTCAGCTCCCGAGCTTCAGCTCTAAGTTCCTTAAATTTGGCATACAGTTAGATTTCTCCAAAATCCCCTACCATGCCAAGAATTTGGTCACTAGGACTTAATTCCTTCGAGATATCAATGAAAAACTTCATTTTTCCATTAAAAACCCATTGTTACACTTTAAGACTGCCTAATATCAAAACCACTGATCTGACTTTGATCATATATAATATACATATTTTTCTATACATTCACTATGCACATGCCAGAAATGATGTCAGTATTGTGTATTTATGGGCCCAAACATAATGCACTTTGTAAAAAATCAAGAAATATATTTACTCCCTTAACAAGGGCATTGCTGAAGCTAGAGATCTTTTTTGTCAGGGATGTAACATTATTTAATCAAGGTTCAATTGAATACCCAAAATTAGTTCTGAATTTTTCAAATTTTATAAGTTATTAGTATAAATATAAAATTAGTACCTTAAATTTTGCCCAACTGTGACCATGGCACGTCTGTTTCCCGTGAGCACTGTTGATATAATTTTCATATCATGCACACATAAGGATTTCAGCTTTTTAGTTTAGAAAGCTGAAAGAAATTTGCCAAATATTGTAGCTTTTATTAATGTTTTTTATGAGACCCTGTCAGACTTTGGCTCTCTCCAGCCCCTCTTGAGTCACCTATATGTTGACCTTGTTGACCTTTCATCAAATTATGCACGCTTGAGGGGAGAATCCAGGCAGCTTATGGCCAGCCACAGTTGATCCAGGTGTTCAACCCAACTCATCTAGTAGTTTTAACCAACAACATAACAATAAACAATAAATTAATAAATTTTTTATTGGTTTTTAATAACAAATTAAAGAAAAATAGAAAAGGAATTTGTTAGTTTATAATAACAGGAAATTAACTTGCAGTTACTGATGATATAAGAATCTTGTATCGATGGGTAGAATGTCACATATTCCAAATAACACCATGCAGTCACCTATGGCATTTTTCAGTTCATTTTTAATGATAAAGAAGTAAATCATATTATTCATTACTAATCATTAAGGATTATATGAAGGAAATTAATGATAGACAAAGATGCATTTGATAATATTAATCTAGATTCCTACTGTGTCTAGTGTGTACATTGATGTGAAATTAGTCCAAAATGAATTTTTTACAGTTATTTTTTAATATAAATAAAAGCCATAAAACCAGGTACTTATGATCATTATTTAAATGTGTGAATTTTGTATATTCTGGATTCTCAACATCATTGTTTGGTGAAAACTGAATAAATACCAGACATGGTGCAAATACTTTGTAATTGTATTTAAATACGAATATGATTATGTACTCCATTATAAAATTTCTTGCATAAAGAATGGGAATTCAGGTAAAAATGAAAGTATATGAATACTCGTGCAAATACTTTCAAAATGTATTCATGAATGCATTCATGAATATGTTCTTTAATATTATTTTAATAATCATATCAGTTATATTTCATTTTATAAAATCATATGATTCTCTTATTATTTTTAATAAAAATTATATTTGGGACAATATTTGTAATTTTTTTAATAAATAGATAAACTCTTATATTATATGTTCTGCTTATAAGTTATATGGCCAAGTCAAAATCTGTGTGACAGTAGTACTCCATTTGTTAATAAAATAAATGAAATCAATCCTCTTCCCTGTCTCCAAAGGTACTATCAAAATCATACATAAGCTAAACAACAACAACTCATAATACAGCTTATATTTATTACCACACAAAACCAGCATGTGCCTCATTTCTAAATAATATTTTTTTATCATATATAACAGCTGAGCGTCGTGACCCATAGGTCCCTTGTTTATGTCATCCTGTGATATCACTGTGGACTCGCTGTTGTGTTACAGACATGAACTCATGCCATGATATTGCTGTGAGCTCACGGTTCTGAATTCACCGTGGTGTCACATTTTTGATGTCATCCTGTGATATCACTGTGAACTCACTGTTGTGTAACAGACATGAACTCATGCCATGATATCACTGTGAGCTCACGTTTGTGAATTCACCGTGGTGTCACATTTTTGACGTCATCCTGTGATATCACTGTGAACTCACTGTTGTGTAACAAACATGAACTCATGCCATGATATCACTGTGAGCTCACGGTTGTGAATTCACCGTGATGTCACATTTTTGACGTCATTATGTGATATCACTGTGAACTCACTGTTGTGTAGCAAACATGAACTCATGCCATGATATCACTGTGAGCTCACGGTTGTGAATTCACCGTGGTGTCACATTTTTGACGTCACTCTGTGATATCACTGTGAACTCAATGTTGTGTAACAGACATGAACTCACTGCAGTGACCTAACCATGAGTTCACAGTTGGTTCATAGTTATGAACTCACACCCGTGACTCTCTAATGATATCACAGTGATCTCGAGGTTAGCTCACGTCTTGACTGGGACATTATCAACAGTGTCTGTCAGTCTTGTTTGTTTGAATTTACAAATAAAAATGTTTAAATCTACCTAATCTTTTACGGAAAAATCTTTCTGTCAGTTTATGTTGCATGTCGCTTTCTGTTTCTCATCTATCATGTCTTGTATTCACAGCTGATAATAATTAAGTCACATATATAGTGTACGTCACAGTTTATGCTCATTAGCTGTGCTTCTTTACTCATTAGTCAATTGTTTGTCTTTGTGTCTCCTGTGGAGGAACTGTCCCATTAGTACATACATCTCAAGGAAGAATTTCTTGTAATATTGCAGAGAATACAGGCTGTTGATTTTTAGCAGTTTTACAGTAGCCTGTTTTGTATTGATTCAGTTAGGGTTATCCTGTTTTGCATTTTTTATGCACTTGCATATATAAATTCCATATTTATCCCCATCTTAAATTTTTTTGTGGTCATGATAACTTATCAGGGCTTTGATGGATTTTCACAAAACTCACTATAACTACTTACCATTTGATTATCTTACTCAAGTTTAATTTTATGCAAAGTCCATGCATAAATAATGAGGTTACCAGACTATGAGTTCGAAGGATTTGCTGACATGTATGATTGTTAAACCATTGAAGGTCAAGACATGATGGGTGTATTATGCACTCCTGCAGTGCTCTTTTTCTTATGATCTTGTTAATTCCAGATGAGAGTGTACCAAACATCACATGTTCAGATGCTTACACAGAGTACATTCAGACCGAATCAGGGACTGTTCTTGGCTTTAACGGGAAGGCCACTGGGCTAGATAACCAGGGGCCCGTCACTGTAACATACGAGCCAGCATCCCTCACTGTGGGCAAAGATGATATTGGGAAAAGCTTTGCGGTTCTGGCTGTGGCTGTTGATATGCATGGCAACAATAAAACTTGTCAATTTATGGTGACAGTGGAAGGTAAGATTAACGTCGTTTTCATCAGTATTCTGTTAAATATAATGTAAAACCATAGTCATCTGAGCAACTTTGGGAGAATTGACCTCACCACCACAGCCATTATGCGCCGCCCTTTTCACCTAATTATAATAAGACCCCAAAACGCTCCCTCACAGAAGGCTTTCCGTGCTCATGGTTGCACAAGCTCTTTAAAACACAATCGTGATGTCACAAAGGTCGATGACGTATGATGTTGCATTGATGACATCATCAACTGGAAACCCTCTAGCTATCTCTGATCTCAAGTGCTGAGTATCCTGCAGTCATTGTGAACTGTTTTGCTATATTTTGGAATATTTGTCTCATACGAATTATGCGCCAGGTAAGACATTGTCATTCACTCAGTAGTGGGAGGAATGGCTCCTGCAACCTTTGGCCTAGAAATTTTCATACCGTCTCCTGTGTATAAAAAAAATATCCCAGAAAACATGCCGACTAAGGAGTAAGGTACTGGTACAGACTTCACATGTTATGTTTGTGAGAGGTCTCACAAATTATGCAAATTATTTTATTGTAAGGCTACTGACGGCTTACAGTAATATTGGCGACCTGATTGGCTGCATGGAACGGTATTGCTCATGATTATTCAATAAATGAAAATGCTATTAAGGTCACGTAAAGTTAATGGTGAGGTCAATTGAATGAGAGCTACCTTTACACAATCACTCATATAAGTTGGAATCAAGGGTCAGGTTTTTGTGTCAGTTTTATGTACGACCTAAAATAAAGTAGTGTAATAAAAAAGTGCAGAATGAGTGACCTTGCTTACTTTGGCTTTCCTACTAGTATTCATTATGATGCCATATTTTATACTCTCTCTCTAGGGTTCTGAATTTTTTCCTAAAAAACACAGGCAGGCTGAAGTAGAGTCGAAAGATAGAGTTAAAATAAGGTGACCAGATAGGATTACTGACAGTCAAATTAATAACTTAATGAAAAACTTGTTCTCTAGTACCCCATGTTGGAGGTAAGATTAATATAAAAAAACCCTTTTAATATAATATACCCCTTTTATCTGTGTGCTTGTCCTTTAGATTTTACAACTGACAAATGTGTGATCACTAGTGCCCCATGTTGAAGGCAAGATAAATATATACACCCCTTTTATCTACCTATGGTATCATGTCATTTTATTTTTCAGCTGACAAATGTATGGACTTCAGCCTGCCAGCACCCCAGAATGGTGTGAAGAACTGTATAGCTCAAGGAACTGGTTATCAGTGCAACATGACCTGTAACTCCGGGTACTACTTTTATGATGACACCCCTGGCCAGTACAACATCAGCGAGACCAGCACCACACAGGTTTACGAATATACATGCACCAACGGTACAGACTGGTCCCCGATGGCAGATGTTCCTGACTGTATTGGTATGTGAAATATTTTGTTTTTATTATCTTTATCAGGTATCACTTGCCTTTTCCAGTGCCAGCTAATTATAGGCTTCGACTGATGTACTATGCTTCTACTAGTACTATGAAGTACTTAGTTTTGTGGGTTTGAATCAGACAGTAGCACGTTAACAGGCATGTGCCTACATCTCAAGGTTTCTGTGGCTGCCTCTCAGTAGTGAATCTTGATTCCAGTTGTTGTAAAAAGGAGCCCTTGATCAAAGCTGATAATTAATCCATCAGTGAATAGTTTATACAGGAATTAGAGTAAAGCACTGAATTATTACATATAAAACATACATATGAAGATATATATTATATATTATTATTTGTAAACTACTACAGGGTTCCCAGCCATCATGGAAAAAAGAAAAAACCTAGAAATTTTTCTGACTTTCTCTTTGTCAAGTCAGGAAAAGGTAAGGATCTGAGGGTATTTGAGGAACTTGCCTCAAATCAGGGAAAGTCTGTGCATTTGATCATACCAAAATGAGAAATTGGTCTGTCTGTTATAAAAGTGTAAGTATATCTACTTGATAGCTGGCTGTGGTGGCTTTTTTTTTACAGTGCATACTAATGTCTTATTTTCACTCTGTGCACTGCAGCCACTGTTCAATTCGACATTATTGAAGTTGTGACAAACTAGAAACAGGTTCAAATAATCATTCTAGATTTTCATGAATTCATCAGGGAATATCAGGGGTTTCATTCATGCTGGGAACCCTGTATTGTTACCAATCAATGTTTTATACATTGTTCATTGCTGCATGACTTATTTATTTATAAACAATCTTTCAGAGGCCACACAAGCAGCATATGTTCAGGAGAATGGCCTGCAGTATGATCCTGCCACATTACCAGTCAACTTGACAGAGTGTGAAGCTGTATACAAACAGGCTCTGGTGTCAGTTGGCCCCAGTGTGGCTACATCCTTTCAGACAACATGTCGCACTCTGCTAACTCTTCAAACAATTGAAGTTACTTTCAGAAATGACTTTGTTACCTTAAGCTCTTCTGGAAACCAGGTTTGATATTTTCTCAGATGTGAATGGTTTGTAAAAAAATGTTTTATTGTACTTTTAGCTGATTAATTATGTGTAAGGTGGACACAACAGTATTTTAGCATGGTTGTTCTGTAACTATGGTAAATGCTTGAGAGCAATAATACTCGATAATAATGGTGATTTTTAGCTCAGCTGACTGAAAGTCATCTGAGCTATAGCGATCACCCTTTGTCCGTCCGGGCGTCAGTCTGGCCAGCCGTTAACAGGGCACAAACGGTAACCTAGAAACTTTTAACTGTACATCCAGAGAGGTCCATGAAAAATCTCCTTGGAAACCTGAAATTAGGTCTCTGGCCCCAAAACCACTGAGCTATGGGGCTTTGAAGTACCTTACAGAATAATGGAAAATGTGATACAAAAGCTTAAGTATCTGAACAACTAATGCATTGATCACCATGATTCTTTGCATAAATAATGATCATGGAAAGGTCCATCAGTTCCTGCAAACTGGTGGTGCCACCTGTATTTTTTCTAATTTTTACAATTTTTTTTCTCTTTTTTTGATATTTTCAAAGAAGCTGTCATCTGTAAACAGGTCACAAAACTTAACCACTGGACCTGGAATCTTTCAACTTAACATCAGGGGAGGTCCATGAAAAGTCTCTGTGGAAAAGTGAAATTAGTTCTCTGTTACCCATATCCTCCGAATTATGGGGCTCGAAATTAAACCCTCAGAATAATTAAAAATTTGATACAAAAGCTCCAGTATCTGAATAACTAATGCATTGATTGCCATGATTTTTTGCATGCATATTGATCATGGAATGTTTCATCAGTTCCTGCAGACTGGTGGCCCCATCTTGATTTTTTTTTAATTTTTACGCATTTTTCTCTCTATTTTTGAGACCTTCAAATGAAGCCTCATCTGTTTACAGGGCACAAATCATCACGGTTTGACCTAGAATCTACTAACTTTTCATCTAAAGAGGTCCATGAAGTTTTCATGGAACCATGAAATTAGGTCTCTCTTACCCATATCCTCTGAGCCATGGTGCTTGAAAGTACCCCAAAGAATAATGAAAAATTTGATACGAAAATTCCACTTTCTGAATAACTAATGCATCGATGGCCATAAATTTTTGCATGCATATTGATCATGGAGTGTTTTATCATTTCCTGTACACTGGTGGCGCTGATGGGAGGTCAATGAAAAGTCTCCTTGGAAACATGAAATAAGGTCTCTGTTACCATATCCTCCAAGCTTTGGGGCTTGTAAATACCCCCCTGAATAATGAAAAGTTTGATACTAAAGCTTCAGTATATGAATAAATAATGCATTGATTGCAATGATTCTTTGCCTAATTGGGGGTTTTATTACATAAACATAATTGTGAGCTGTTTCTGTATTAATGAGAATTTTCTCTGTTAAAGTTTATACGCCAGAGTAATTCAACCGAAAATTTTCCCTTATTGGGCCTATTATCGCCCATCCCGCCTCGTTCCTGTGTATCTAGGTCACACTTCCGTTTCCTGTAAGCACATTTTTCTTCTGGCGTCAGCCATGATGGACGTGTGATCACGCCATAGAGAACCCCACTTATTGTGCTTCTTGTGGTTCCTTAATCCCTGCTTGGGATTCTCACCCCTTTTGTTTCACCTGCTATTCTCACAATGACTCCTGCCGGGGTCCGGCGGATCCCTGTTTCTACTGTCAGACATGGTCTTCTGTCAAATGGGCCTTGTTTCATGATTGGTCCCATTCCCCGGTAGTTGGGGGTTCCCCTTCCACGCTTACATTATCTGGTCCTGTTTCAGATGTTCAATATTCATGCGGTTCTCCGCATTGTACGTCGGATGGATTGGGCATTCAATATAGACCTTACGGATGCCTGTTTTCACGTTCCAATCCATCCATCGTCTCAACCGTTTCTTCGGTTCTCCTATCTGAACGGCGTGTTTCAATTCTGGGCCCTCCCGTTCGGGATCAATCCGGCCCCCTGGATTTTTACCATGCTCGTTCACACAGTCACGCGTTACCTCCACTCACAGGGCATTTCTGTGCTCCCTTATCTGGACGATTGGCTTGTCCATGCGGCCGATCGCTCTCTCTTACTGACTCATCGCTCCCAGGTTCTCGATTTACTCCAGAACCTTGGCTTTCTTGTCAATGCGGCGAAATCCCTTCTCACTCCCGCCGAGTCCCTGCAGTTTCTGGGTGTCACGCTAAATTTTGCGTCCGGCACTGCATCTCTTTTGAGAGAATCTCTGCGCGATTTTGCTATCAAACTCCGCCGGCAGATTCGTTCCTTTCTCGCATCGCGCTGTGTTGATTCTCGGACTACGGCTTCTCTGCACGGCACTCTCTGGGCCGCCACTTTTATCCCGTTCGGTCAGCTATACCCCGTCCGGTTCAGTCTCTCCTGCGCCGTCAAAGCCTTCTCCATTTAACCTCGGTTCGTCCTACGGTCCTCCCGTTTCAGCTCACGTGGCGGTCCCTTTGTCCCTGGCTGGATGTTCTCTTTCTCCTACAGGGAGTTCCTTTTTCTCAGGAGATCGATTGTACCGTATATACAGACGCGTCTCTCCTCGGTTGGGGTGCCCATATGGCCGATCTTCGCGCCTCGGGGGTCTGGTCCCTGTCGGAGCGTCTCCTGCATATCAATGTCCTCAAACTTCGAGCCGTCCGTCACGCGATCTCCCGCTGGTCCCACCCCTTGCTCGGCTGTCACATTCTCGTCCGGACAACAAAACCACGGTCGTGGCATATATCAACAGGCAGGGCGGTACTCAGTCTCCCTCATTGATGCAGGAGATCTACCTCTTGTTCGATCTGTGCATCTCTCTCCGGGCCTCAATTCGTGCGTCTCATCTTCCGGGCGTGTCGAACATTCTTGCGACGCCCTTTCCCGTCGCCCTGTGTCTCCTCCTCCGCTGGTGATCCTTCCGCTCCCGGTCGTGTGGAGTCTTTTTCACTAATCTGGGGCGTCCAGAATTCGATCTGTTCAATTTTCTGTCCCCCCCAGTTCTCGTGCCTACCGCGATGCGTCTACGTCACCCTGGTGACCGTCTTCCCGACACCCCTCCGTCCGTGTGGTCTCACCGGTTTCTCTTCGCATTTCCAGTTCCTCATCTCATCCACCGTATCCTCCTCCGCCTGTCCCGAGCGGAACAGACGGATCTCCTCATCATCCTACTGTTTCATCCTGCGGCCCCCTGGTTTCCTCTGTGGTGCTCGCTCCTCTCCCCACCACCGCTTCTTCTACTGCTCTAGATCGACCTCCCATCTTTCCCACGAGCACGTCGCCCATTTCGGTTGTGCCCTCTGTGCGCATGCGTACTCTCATCGGACGCCTCAATGATCAGGGCATTTCAAGTCTGGCTGCTTTCCTTGCCTCGGCTCCCCGTCGCCGTTCTTTGGACCGCATTTATGACTCCCCGTGGCGTCTCTTCACAGGTTGGGCGTCTGCCTGCGGAATCTCTCCTTTAGCTCCGTCGCTTGCGGTGGTTTTGGATTTTTCGTGTTTTTACTGCAGGATAAACATTTATCCTATCCGTCTCTGCGTGGCTATAATGCCGCCCTGCTGTACGTGCTCCGTCCGCTCGGTCACGATCGTGTCCTTCATCATCCGTTGGTGACGGATTTTCTCAAGGGGGTCCATGCCCACGCGTCTCGTCCTTGCTGTGTCGCACCTTCCTGCCGCCTGGACGTTGTCTTACGTCACCTCCGCAAACCCCCTTATGAGCCTCTGCATTAGGCACATCTTCTGCATTTGTCTCGGAAAACAGTTTTCCTCCTTGCTCTTGCGTCTGCCGGTCGCCACTCTGAGCTTCATACCCCCTAGTGGCTGATTTGAAATTCACGCAAATTGCTGCCGACGGTTCGTTGGCCTCCCTACATTTTCCTCCTGACTTTTATAGAAAGAACCAAAATTTCGATGATCCTCCGTCAGCTTGGAACGTTCTGGCCCTCCCTAACGGTCAGAACCGTTACGGGGCTACAAATTGCCCGGTTTGTGCTTTACATTACTATCTAAAAGCTACTCATTCTTTATGGGGGGGGGCGCAAGAAGTTGTTTATTTCAACGAAAGTCACCACTTCAAACAAAGAAATTAGCCCTATCATCATTAGTGCGTGGCTAAAAGCTACTATTGTTGCTGCCTATGATTCGGCTTCTCCATCAACCTTAGAGCAGCTTCACATCAAGGCTCATGACATTCGAGCCCTTTCTACATCGTTGGGCCATTTATCGGGGATTTCCCCAAATCAACTGGTCAAGAAAGGCTATTGGAAGTCACCTTCTACCTTCACCCGCTTTTATCTCAAGGATATTCAATTACAAGCTTTGGGCCTTTATTCCTTGGGCCCTGTGATTGCAGCGGGTGAGGTACTACAGCTTTCCAGGCCGTCCTCACCTTCTACGTCTATTCCGGCGGCGACGTCTTCCTCTGCTCCATCCCAGCACTGATGTTCTCATCATTCCGTCGTTCCAGGTAGGTGTCCCCTCCCCAAGGTTTATCTGTTATATTCTCATTAATACAGAAACAGCTCACAATTATGTTTACGTAATAAAACCCCCTGTCAAGTGTTGCTCTAGATTTATTAATTAAATCGATTAAAGAGAACACTGAACAAGTTTTTGGGCTTCGGATTGTACAGCACACTCCACATTTGAGAAAGAACAACCCAGGATTGTGATTATATAAGTATATAATTATACTGACAACAAGAGATAATAATACATTTAAAACTATTAAACCGTAAAAAGCACATATGAATGTATCATCACTAAGTCCATATCTATTCATATACCCTAACCAGGCTAACCTTATTGTCGAATGTCCATTGTTTGTGTTTCTTCCTTGGGTAAATCCGTATATGAATCAAATATAAAAGTTATTCCAGTTTAGCACTTGTATATCTCCATCCATGAGTAAATCCATTTGTGAGTCAAATATAAAAGTTATTCCAGTTTAGCACTTGTATATTTCCTTTCATGAGTAAATCCATTTAAGAGTTAAATATAAAAGTTATTCCAGTCACACACACAATAGTATGTATATATATATATATATATATATATATATATACACACACATATATATATATATATATTCCTGTTTGTTGCACTGTATCACTTCTGATGTATTTTATTCCTTTTAACTTAGTTTCATGTTATAATTACTTAGGTCCATTTTTGCTTCCTGTGGCTCCATATCACTCTTGAATTTTTGCTGGTGGTGGTCTAAATGTGAGCGCCCCCCTTCTGGATGATTGTGGTCTTTTTTAGATTATTTACTTTTTGATTGGCAAGTTCATGCCCCGCCTTGAATCACTAAAGACTAACCAATAAGAAAGAAGGAATCCTCAGGTTCCCAGGCGTTATCCCAACCATTTATCTATAGAAACATTAACTAAGTTCAAAGGAAACACCATCTTAAGGAAATGTCACCCCACCCAAAATCCCTTTCATATAAGAGTAGCAACAAATCAAGCTTAATGTATTCTGTCACTGGGACAGTACTGTCCACTGCCCTAATGGTGTGGTACTTGACCATATGGTGCCTGTTACATGCTGGACTACACTGAACAGCTGTACACAAGCCCATTATCGGGAACAGACATACCAAATAGAAATATTAACAACATACAAAAAATAACATAAATTATATGAATAAACAGATTAAAATGAATATTATTTAACCAACACGCCTTGATATTCTTGACACCCCCCCCCCCCCCCCATTCCCTCCCTGTGAATGGTGGTTTTGTTAGTAAACTGTTGTGAGCTTTTCTGTATTACAAACAACGCTCCCTCCCAGTCCACTTCATTCCGCCTTCGAAAAATGTGTTTACAGGAAACGGAAGTGTGACCTAGATACACAGGAACGAGGCGGGATGGCCGATAATGGGCAAAATAAGGGAAAATTTTTGGTTGGCTTACTCTGGCGTATAAACTTTAACAGAGAAAATTCTCATTAATACAGAAAAGCTCACAACAGTTTACAAACAAAACCACCATTCACAGGGAGGGAATGGGGAGGTTTCATTAGTTCCTGCAAACTGGTGATGCCACCTGTATCTTTATGTCCCCCCCCCCCCTTACAGGAGAGGCATATTGTTTTCAGTGCCATTGTCTATCAATGTCGTCCTCATCTGTAGGATATCTTGTGAACACGAAAACTTTTAAAGGGCTGCATATTATTCGCCAAAATGTGAAACACTTAATTGTTCATGCCAAAATCTTGGGGTAGTTAAAACAAGGGACCCATGGGTCACGGCGCTCAGCTGATCGTGATTGGACTTAAAATGTTTCTCCACTGTGATACTATATCGAGTCGATAAAGCTTATGAATATCATGTACATGTTGGGCTATTATAAAGGAATGTAATGTAATATGTGAGTAAATGATAAATGAAATTACCTGAATGATGGATTAATAGAGTCAAATAAAGTGGTTCATTTTTTATTTATTTAGGAGGGGTTGAAAATTGTGATATATTTGAGCAAATATGAATGCAATGACAGCAGTAATAAGCAGTAGTAGAATGATGATAAGGCTATTTGTTGAAGGATCTAAAGTGTATGGTAGTCTGCAAGCGTTCAATTTGACAGATATGATGTTATGATTAACTATGCTGATGAAGTGATTTATGAATATGTGACAGTATGACACAATATCTCTTTAGTCTTGACAAGGTACATTATTGTGATGCCCACTATGTCTACATATTACACAATATTGACATAATTTCTGGCATGTACATAGGTACCTATGGACGAATAGTTATACAAAATATTAAAGTATGAATGTATCTGATTCATCTTGTTCTTGCTTACTGAGGCTAACTTTGGGATGGGGTTTGGAGAAGGGAAAAGTGAGGGCAGCACGAAGGTGGATGTAGAAATATTCTATTGTAATGTTTTTCATTTATATAAGAATATGAAAAGCTAAGAGGAAAGGGGCCCTCCTACTTGGTTATAGTAAAGTTCTAAATATATGATTGCAAACTAATACTCTGACAAGACTGTCATGAAGAAAAACAGTAAAAGTTTTGAGATACTGTGTTGCATACGAAAATTTACAGATGGACAGGCAAGTGGACAGAATGGACTAATACCTTTATTTCACTTTCAAGAGAATAATGCTTATCTCATGAACATCCACACTTTCACAGCAATACACCACTTTGTGGACACAATTAAATGTACACTTTAATCATTGTAACCCTGGTGGTTCAATACAAAATCTAAAATGTAGCATGTCCAAGAATAAAATAAAATACAGAAAAATTTTAACATTCATCTAGTTTATGCACCAGCTGGGGGGATGAGTGCAGGGCAGAGGGGAAGCCTGCTAGTAGTGGCCAAGCTTGGCCAAGGTAAGCTGCCTGGGGTTGGTTACATTATGCAAGTGAAGGCTGTACTACTAGGTGGGCTAGATGTAAACAACACTTGAAATGGTGTATGAAAACATGAATGAAAGCTATTCATTCCAATCAATTTCTTTTGAAAGTTCATATTTTAAAAGATTAAATCCTTATGCATATATGCTGGGAAAATTAAATCAACAGTGCCAAAGTTGGACAAAATTTAAGGTATTGATTTTTTATTTATGCTAATAACTTAAAAATTTGCAAAATTCAGATCTAATTTTGGGTAAACAATTGAATCTTGATTAAATAAAGTTATATTCCTGAAAAAAAGTCTCTAGGTTCAGCAATTCTCATGTTAGGTGAGTAAATATATTTCCTGATTTTTAAAAAAATTGCATTATGTTTTGGCCCATAACTTCAAAATAATACCCAATACTGACCTAATTCTTGGTATGTTCATAGAAAATGTATAAAAGAATGTGAATACTAAATACGATCAAAAACAGATCAGTGGTTTTGATATTAGGCAGCCTTGAAGTGTAACAATGGCTTTTTTTATGGAAAACAGAGTTTTTTTTCCTTAATATCTCGAAGGAACAAAGTCCTTATAACCCAATTTTCTGTATGGTAGGAGATTTTGGGGACATCTAAAATTATGTCAACAGCCTGGGGAGCATAGAGATGTGCACTGAATGACCTACAGTCATCAAAGTGGACTGCTTGACAATGTAAGGGAATACAACAAGAGCCTCCAAAAAAAATCAATAACTAGCCTAATTTTGCAGCTTTTATTTTCAAATTTCAGATTTTAACAGATTAAATCCTTATGTATACATGGTGTGAAAATTAAATCCACAGTACTTACAGGAAAAAAAGGTGCCATGGCCAAAGTTGGGCAAAATTTAAGGTACCAATTTTATATTTTTGCCAATATTTAAAAAAATTTAACAGATTTTGATCTAATTTTTGGTATACAATTAAATTTTGATTAATTAAAGTTGTATTACTGGAATAAAGTCCCTACCTTTAACACTTTTGGTCTTAAGTGACCAAATATCTTCCTGATTTTTTTACAAAGTCCATTATGTTTGGGCCCATAACTTTTTTAAATTATATAATACTGACTTAATATCTGGCATGTACATAGGAACTATATAGAGAAATATTTATGGTAAATATGAAGAAAACCAGATGATTGGTTTTGATATTAGGCAGTCCTGAAGTGTGAAAATAGATTTCTAATAAAAAAATTGAGGTTTTTCCTTAATATCTCAAAGGAACGAAGTCCTATTGACCCAATTTTTGGCATGGTAGGAGATTATGGGGACATCTAACATTATGCCGAAATTCAGATTCATAGGTCCAACGGTGTCGAAACGTGCCAGTCTTACGGACGGACATCCAGACGGACAGACGGACGGACGGACGGACAGACAGACAGACGGACGGACGACGGACAATGGACCATGACTATAGCTCAGATGACTTATAGTCAGCTGAGCTAAAAACTGGTGACATGGCTTTCATGTTCATGGTCAAATCTGGTGGAATTTTTGTGAGCCCCATAACGTTTGAAGTTTTCCTCATTTTGTCCTCAAATTTGGTACACTTATCGTTCCTTCCAAGTTCTCAGGTGATTTTGAAACCCGGTGACCTTGACCAGGATCGTCAAGGTCAAATCAGTGGCATATTATACTTATTGTGTTGAGAACGCAATAACTTTTGTAGTATTTCACATTTTGTCCTCAAATTAGGTATGATCACCAGTTGTTCCTACTAAAATCTCAGAGGAGTTCGAAAGGCGGTTACCTTGACCATCATCTTCAAGGTCAAATCTGCTGAAATGTAAATTTTTTTTTTTTAACCCCATAACTTTTGAAGTGTTTCACATGGTGTCCTCAAATTTTGTACAACAATTGTTCCAACCAAAATCATGAATGAGTTTGAAAATTTGTGACCTTGACCTTCATGGTCAAATCTGCAGAAATGTGAAATTTTTGTGAACCCCATAACTTTTGAAGTATTCCACATTTTTGAATCTTCAAGGTCAAATCAGCAGAAAGTTATTGTCTTGTGGATGAGATAACTTTTGAAGGGCTGCATATTTTCCTCAAAATTTGAAACACTCATTGTTCTTACCAAAATTTCATCGGAATTTGAAACCTGGTGACCTTGACTTTTTTCTTCAAGGTCAAATCTGCTGAAATGTAACATTTTTGTGAACCCCATTATTTTGTAGTATTTCCAATTTTGTCCTTAAATATTGTACACCGATCATTACTACCAGGTTCTCAGACGAGTTTGAAACCTGGTCTTGATCTTCAAGGTCAAATTAATGCAATTCTAGGCTTATTGTTACCCCATAACTTAGGAACTACTGAAGACTTTTCTTCAAATTTGACACACCAGTTCTTTCTGCCAAAATGTCATCAGAGTTCGAAAAGCGATGACCTTGACCTTCAATGTATAATTTGCTGAAATCTCGATTCATTGTTTTGAGATATTGCATATTTTACCCCTAATGTTTTGGGATGGCCAGTGGGGGAGACAGAACAGATTTGCACTGCAGAAACAAAGCCATTCTAGTTTCAAATTTTTTACACATTTTTATGTCTTTTTTTGAGAACTTCAGATGAAGCTGTTGTCCATTAACAGGGCACAAATCATGAGTGTTGGACCTAGAATCTTCTAACTTGAAATCCTTGGAGTTCCATGAAAAATATCCTTGGAAACTTGAAACTAGGTCATGGTTAACTATATTTTGCAAATTAGGGGAGAAAACATGATTTTTAAGCACCAAGTGAGTCAGATGGGGCACAGATTTTATCTATTTGGCCTAAAATCCTCATACATGACTTTCAGGGAGGTCCCTAAAAATCTCTTTTGAAACCTGAAATGTCACTCTGACCCATTTTCTGCAAGCTGTGTAAAAGAACTTGATTTTTACACTTAATTAGTCTGGTAGGCACAAATGGTAGCAGCTGCATGAAGGATAAGGTCACTGTAACCTATATCTAAGGGCTGTTGGCAAAATGCATGATTTTGAGCACTCTGGGACTCTTTTGCCCATTTTTCAAGGCTCCTTGAATTCAGCTGAGCGTCATGGCCAAAAGGCCACTTGTTTTTCATATATTTGATGTTTTTTTAGTTTTTGAATTTGCATAGACATTGGATAATATAGATTAATGCAATTTAAAAAAGGGTCATAACCATCCCTATAACCTTGACCTTTGAGTGATCCACTTATTATGAAAACCTTGCAAGACACTTCTGGATAAGGGTTGATGTATTGTCCTGAAATTTAGTGTGGCCTCATCATTTACACAAGGCGGGTGGTGCCATCTATATTCTTTTAATATCATTTTTGCATAATTAAAGATGTCCATGACTCCCACTGCCAAAGCAATATATCTTTGAACAATGTAAAGGAAACCTCACTAAAACTGGCACTTTTTGTAAATTTGTGTGTACATAGATATGGATCAGATGTTTTTAAGTACAAAATAACCCACTTTTTTGCACAAGATGCCCCTAAGGCAAATTCCCCTAAATATCATGGTCCATGTGACACTTGGCTCTTAATTTTAGGTGCTTGTGAATTTTGGACTGGAATATGGGCCTGTATCACTGGCTGAAGCTGACAAAGAGCGCTGTGCAACCCTAATAGCAGCCTTGATCGGTACCTCAACAGTACAAGTAGATAAGCTGGTTACTTTGAGTGGAGATAATTCCAGCTGCCCTGACATGAGTATGAAGCAAGGCAGCCAGTATAAAACATCCTCTCAAGCATTCAAATGTACTGTAGATGACACAGAGAAGCTGGTCACTGTGAATGGTGAACATATATGTTGTAAGTACCAATCAAGAACATATCTGTTAAATAATATAAAGTCTTATGTGTCTGTAGTAATGTCATTTGTTGAAATTGTTTTATTTTATTAGTACGGTAATACCTTAAATGCTCATCAGTGCCACAATCAGTGCCATGTGGCATTGAAGCTCCTTACCAGGAAAAGTTGTTTTAATTACTTAAGCTTATGTAAAACTAATGTTTGTTATCACATCACCATTTGTGCTAATTAAACAAGTAAGGGTATTAAATAATAATTCATAAAGTAATAAAGCAAACCCAACTATGTCTGTGATTTCTATCGATCTGTTCAGCATAAACAGCATGGCAACAATGATTTGGATGGTCTATCACAGTATTTTAAGACAAATTAAAGTGCAGATATATTTCTGAATGGCCTTAATTCGTCTTTATCAAGTCTTTGTGGTACTTCTGTTATCAATTAACTGTGGCTACATTGCTGACAGACACAATTTTTAAATAAATTTTACAAACTCTAATGACATTAACAATACTGATTATGTACTTATTATCTATTTCTCCATATGTTAAGTCCTAATTTTATCAGAGACTTGGCATTGACATAATTATGTTTGTTGTCATCTTCCTAAGCATATTTAACCAAAATAGATCTTCACAGATAGATTAACTGCAGTCCTATTTTCATGTTATCAAGCATTTCCAACCTTTTCAGTGCCTGTTTATGAGAGTCCCATTAAGGCTGTATGAACAACTGAATTATCATTAGAAACTTGGCCTTCTGATGACCAAGTGCTTTGTAATCCTAAATCCTACAGTAAAAACATTTGTGTCTGTAAATAAATGAACTGATTAATTTGCCTGGTCATATCCATGAACCAGTACACATGAAGTTCATAAGGATATGAGACAGTAAACTATAAAGTATTTTAAGTTCTTGTTAAACTACAAATATTTAAAGTACACACTTCATAAAACATGTTTATATATTGTCTTTTCTCTGTATACTCAGTGAAGTCTCCACCTGGAACTCGGAAGCTGTCTGGTCAGGACCCTGTGGAGTGTGAACAGAACACCTACCAGAACGAAACTGGGGCATCTACCTGTACCCCATGTCCATATGGGAAACTTACTGAATCCACTGGAGCCAGGAGCCTGGATGAGTGCAAATGTTAGTGTGTCAGAATTCAGCATTTCTGTTCAAAGACATGATTAAGAACATTTTATATGACCATATAGTGATCAATTGTGTAGGTTATAATCAAAGATAAATAAAAATTAATAATAATAATAGTTGATGATGATGATATAACAAATAAAAATAATAATTATAACTATATAAGAATAGTGGTTATACATATAAATAATAATGGTAATAATGATGAAGATAATAATAATTTAAGAATAATAATGGTGATGATGTTGATATTAATATATTGATGATATTCATATATTTATAATCATTTATATTTATTATATATATGAATCATGTAAACATGTTAATTTATTAATCTCATGTCTGTTTTAATGTTTTCAGATTATTGTGAATTGTATTTGAAATCTTCCGTGCATGGCAATTATGTATCATTCAGGTCTAGTATGTCCTCAGAATATGAACATGGCTGATATATTTCTAATTACAGTGACATGCAAAGCAGCCTTTGGGATGGTCTCTGCCACAGGACTCCCTCCTTGTATGGAGTGCCCCATGAACTACTATGCCTACAATGCCACCTATTGTCAGGAGTGTCCAGCTGGAATGGCAACAATGCAACCAGGAGCAACTAATGAGTCCCAGTGTCTGGGTCAGTCATCTCTGTTTTCTTTGATCACTATCTCAATGTTTTGAAACTATTGTTCAGGTCATTTCAGGAAAGAAGTGATGATTTGTATGATGAAGATATTAGATCTGTAATAATATATGAATAAAATTTAAATCATTATATTACTTTGAGTGGATAACATGCATTCTCTGTGCAAAGACCCTTGGCAGTGTCTGAACCATATTTGGAAGCCCTCTTCACATAGGAGTGAATGGGTGCTGACCCTAGGTAGTCTTGCATTAAACAATAAACAAATGATAAATTCTTGTAGTGACTGATCATTTTATTTGTTTAAAAATAATGTCCATAGTTGAGTAATGCTGTAAGAATTAATTGTAGAATATTATAAATAAGGGTGATAGTTAAAATAATAGTTAATAATACTAAAGAGGAGGTCCTTTCACATACCACATATCTTTGTACATCTTGATGGTGTGTGTTGTATGAAATATTCATCCTAAATTTATGAATTTCATTTATGATTAGAGATTAGAGATAAGAATGCCTTTTATCTTTTGAAAATACACAAGTTCAGAAAGGAATTTAGAGTAAATGCTGAATACAGTTGTCAAGTTTTAATTCTGTAGATGAATTTCCTTTGAAACCAGTATCTTCAGACATCATGCTCAAGAGTTATATTCTTTCACACGATAGGGGATTAAATACTTGCAGTAAGTTAAACATATATGAAGGCATGAATGGTTTCATATTTCTGTAATTTAACAGCACCTTGTCAATGTTGTACTCATCTTGTATATAACACAACAGGTCCAGATAATGGTAAGTGTACATCAGTAGATGTAATTGGTTACTGGCTGTAGTTATAAGTATTATTATCCATAGACTGTTATATTTAGATATGTGTAGATGTATAAGGGCTATGACCAGGGGTTGGTTAACTGATAATACAGGGTTCCAGCCCACTCCATTAGAATATAAAAGTCTTGTTAATTCTCCTTCTTTTCTTGTTGATAACCTTTATCAGATACTGAAAGATAAGAAATTAATTTCATACATAAAATAGCAATCTAAAAAAAGTATATGAATGTTATTATTAATTTCTGTTCTATTGATTTATTTAAAAAGGGCACCAATATCAGAAATTGATCATCCCCTTTGGAGTTTTTAGCAATTTTCCATTGGCATCTTATACTGTTATCCCATTGCTAAAGTTCATATTGTATTTGAAATTTTAACATTACTTTATGTTAAATTTGCAGCTAATGTTCACTTTCATATTTTGGGTGTGCCACTTTCAGACGTACAGCCTTGCTTTCAGAATGCTTTGTGAAGCTTTCTGGGTTTTAAAATGTGTGTAAAAAGTTCATTTTGGACAGTCAAGCTTATTTTGAACAATCTAAAACATATCTAAAGCTGTGTGCAAATTATTGCTATTTTATATGTCACTGTGTGTTGGTAAGCTTTTACAGTTAGGATGCATTTTAACCAGTATGAATTATGAATACTAATGATATAACATTGTGAATTTTAGTGTAATATAGGAACAATTATCTATCATGTTCCGTGTTGTTAGAAAAATATGGATGTATGGAGCAGTTAAAATAGAATTTTAACATTGTTAACACTGTGACTGTGAACACTTAGACTGTGACACCTTCATAAATACTCAGGTCAAAATACCTATTAAGACAGTGTAGATCGAGTATCTTTGGCTATTACTTAAAGCTGCCCAATCACCTAGCTATACCTTTTGAAAAATAATTTATGTGATCTCTGGCTTCTTCTGTGTATATATTAATGAACTAAGGGTAATTTTGGTTGTGAAAAGTTCTTATAATGCCTTTGTGAAAGATGTATGAACTTGTTATCAACAACACAACAGTGTTGACAAACAGGTGATTGGGCCCCTTTAATAATATGTATTATTACCCCTTAAGCAGTGTTATCATGATATGAAGCATGTCAATTTTCATATTTGCTCTAGGATATAGAAGCCTTTTGGAGACTTCTATCACAGTTTTCTTTGCAATGAATGATAAAATATGCATTTTTACAAAAAACATTCCCCAACCTTCATGCATATGGAGCAGTTATACAGATCCTTAAAATATCCGTTTTAGATAACTTGATCTGTAATTTTATCACAACACTTATTGATATCACATGATAACATACACATATTAGTTGAGGAATTAATATGTTATAGCTGGAGTTCATGAATTAGTCTAACTCTGATTTGAATTATGAAAATAGTTCCCAAGAAACAATCTTATCATTTCTATCTCACTTCTTAATTGCATTTCATTGAGTATTGTTGTCAAGTTTAAAAATTATCACATTTTGGCTTACTGAAGTAAGTATATATTTATACTTCCGTATTTAAGCTTAGTATGGTTACCAAGATTATAAGGAGCTGATACAATGCAGTTTATTATGCAGATGTGAAAAATTCTTGTGTGGTAATAATATTGATCAATGTTGATTTTATCATGTACCAAGTTCACATTTTTCACCTTTACTCTAGCCTTTCAGGTTGCATGTATATCCAAGGTCACTTATGAGACAGTAGATCAATTCATTGTTTCTCTAACTGTAACATATTCCTTTAAAGAATTATGAGGTGGAATGAGTAAAAGGCAAAATGTAAGCAAGTACCGGGGAAAGAAAAAAAGTAAGATAAAGAGTGCAAGGGAGTAACCTGTAAAACCCTCCTTGTAATGGCGTCTTGGATTTTTAAGTTCACAGCAACTGTATAACTATTATTCCATCAGAGCTGAACATGGAGTAAACTTGCATATCATCATTCAGATAATGCCTCTTATAACAATTTATGCTGATGTAACATTCATTTTACAGCTGGAACAATTATTTTAATGTAAAAACAACTTAGTTTACACCCTGTATGTTATGCTTGATTTCACTGGCTGCATGGTTTACCACTTGTCACTTAAGCATGACTTAACATACATATGCTGTATTTATAATGTATGGCATGTGCATCCTGCTCTGCTTGAATCAAGGTGAACAGGAAAGAAGTTGAGGCAGCCTTGATGTATGTAATAAAGAAGAATATTGGTCCTCAGTACTTTATCACAGTTGTATTTTCTGTTTACAGGAGCATGCCCTGCTGGTTCATATTCACAGACTGGTTTCCTTCCATGTCAGCCATGTCCAGTGAACTTTTATCAGCCAGACATTGCTCAGACTCTTTGTGTGGAATGTGCAGCCACAGAAACAACACTGAGTGATGGATCTATATCCAGTGCTAACTGTACTGATGCCAGTAAGTGCAGTCCCTTGGATCCATGCATCAAACTTTGATTGACTGACAAATTGATTGGTTTCTGCATACAGAGTTCCTTTTCCATTATGCTCCTGATGCATGTTACAATACTTAAAATTGCATCATTGTTAAGATCTTTTGTATATATGTATGTATGTATGTATGTATTCATGAACTTTTAAAAGTACCAATACTTTTTATAGACTGAAAATAAGAAAAAGTAGAGGGAGGACAGGGTTGTTTTTTTTTCTGTTATCTTTTTTTTTTTGGTTGTAAATAAAAAGTTAAATTTTATTGAAGCAAAATTTAAAAAGTCTTTATTTTTAAGAAGCCAAATAGATATAGAGCCTATTAGTAAAGACACTAGACTTCAGAGCTGAAGGTCTCCAGTTCAAAACCCCGCTGGTGCCTCAATGGCATAATGGTGAAATCTTGTTAGAATATCAGAGATTTGCACTACCGGTATGTCTTTATGACAGGTTATGACTTCTGGATTATTCCTAACCCTGTGCATATAAATCTTGATTCAAGGAGGTTACAGATAGCATTTTATTCTTATCATATGGATACCTTTATCCTCATACAGTATACCGTGCCACCAACAGGCCATGGATCTATATTTATAAAAACAAATTAAACTGAAAACAAAAAAAGATGATAGAGAAAATGTTTCTGGCGTCATATAGTTTAATATTAGGCAAAGGTGGCTTGCTAAAACTGTATGCTTAAAATAGTGAACTTTAAAACAATTTTTAACCATATAAAATTTATGAAAAATTACTTCTGCAGTATATATATATATATATATATATATATATATATACACATATACATACATATGAAAGAAATGATAACACCTCATGAGGTCAAATACAAATATCAATCAACTTTTGGAATGTTTTTAGGCAGTGTTTCATGCTGTAACAGGGCATGAATGCACACCTTCTTGCCCTAACAGACAGGAAGGGGAAATGGTAGGGTTGGAAATGTGTTAGTATAGAGAGAAGTATCTTCATACCCTAAGGGTAATTTAAGGGTGGAAGGGCTGCCATGATTTTAAGTGTAGGAATTTCTGCCAGAGATGTTCCCCTAAATGCTTTAAAATTTCCTTTTCCTTTAAATCCTTTCTGTATGAACTGATGTTAATTGTCTTATGAATGATTTTTTTCAGATGCTGTGAAGTGTTCACCTGATCCTTGTATCAATGGGAACTGTCTAATTCAGGACCATGATTACTTCTGTCAGTGTCAAACAGGTAAGTGTTAACCTGATTCTTGTATCAGTGGGATCTGTCTGATTCAGGATCATGATTACTTCTGTCAGTGTCAAACAGGTAAGTGTTCACCTGATTCTTGTATCAGTGGGATCTGTCTGATTCAGGACCATGATTACTACTGTCAGTGTCAGACAGGTAAGTGTTCACCTGATTCTTGTATCAGTGGGATCTGTCTGATTCAGGATCATGATTACTACTGTCAATGTCAGACACGTAAGTGTTCACCTGATTCTTGTATCAGTGGGATCTGTCTGATTCAGGACCATGATTACTTCTGTCAGTGTCAAACAGGTAAGTGTTCACCTGATCCTTGTATCAGTGGGATCTGTCTGATTCAGGATCATGATTACTACTGTCAGTGTCAGACAGGTAAGTGTTCACCTGATCCTTGTATCAATGGGAACTGTCTAATTCAGGACCATGATTACTTCTGTCAGTGTCAAACAGGTAAGTGTTCACCTGATTCTTGTATCAGTGGGATCTGTCTGATTCAGGATCATGATTACTACTGTCAGTGTCAGACAGGTAAGTGTTCACCTGATTCTTGTATCAGTGGGATCTGTCTGATTCAGGACCATGATTACTTCTGTCAGTGTCAAACAGGTAAGTGTTCACCTGATCCTTGTATCAATGGGATCTGTCTGATTCAGGACCATGATTACTTCTGTCAGTGTCAAACAGGTAAGTGTTCACCTGATCCTTGTATCAGTGGGATCTGTCTGATTCAGGACCATGATTACTACTGTCAATGTCAGACACGTAAGTGTTCACCTGATTCTTGTATCAGTGGGATCTGTCTGATTCAGGACCATGATTACTACTGTCAATGTCAGACACGTAAGTGTTCACCTGATTCTTGTATCAGTGGGATCTGTCTGATTCAGGACCATGATTACTACTGTCAATGTCAGACAGGTAAGTGTTCACCTGATTCTTGTATCAGTGGGATCTGTCTGATTCAGGATCATGATTACTACTGTCAATGTCAGACACGTAAGTGTTCACCTGATTCTTGTATCAGTGGGAACTGTCTAATTCAGGATCATGATTACTTCTGTCAATGTCAGACACGTAAGTGTTCACCTGATCCTTGTATCAGTGGGAACTGTCTAATTCAGGATCATGATTACTTCTGTCAGTGTCAAACAGGTAAGTGTTCACCTGATTCTTGTATCAGTGGGATCTGTCTGATTCAGGACCATGATTACTACTGTCAGTGTCAGACAGGTAAGTGTTCACCTGATTCTTGTATCAGTGGGATCTGTCTGATTCAGGATCATGATTACTACTGTCAATGTCAGACACGTAAGTGTTCACCTGATTCTTGTATCAGTGGGATCTGTCTGATTCAGGACCATGATTACTTCTGTCAGTGTCAAACAGGTAAGTGTTCACCTGATCCTTGTATCAGTGGGATCTGTCTGAATTAGGACCATGATTACTTCTGTCAGTGTCAAACAGGTAAGTGTTCAACTGATCCTTGTATCAGTGGGATCTGTCTGATTCAGGATCATGATTACTACTGTCAATGTCAGACACGTAAGTGTTCACCTGATTCTTGTATCAGTGGGATCTGTCTGATTCAGGACCATATTTACTACTGTCAGTGTCAGACAGGTAAGTGTTCACCTGATCCTTGTATCAGTGGGATCTGTCTGATTCAGGACCATGATTACTACTGTCAGTGTCAGACAGGTAAGTGTTCACCTGATCCTTGTATCAATGGGATCTGTCTGATTCAGGACCATGATTACTTCTGTCAGTGTCAAACAGGTTAGTGTTAACCTGATTCTTGTATCAGTGGGATCTGTCTGATTCAGGATCATGATTACTACTGTCAGTGTCAGACAGGTAAGTGTTCACCTGATCCTTGTATCAGTGGGATCTGTCTGATTCAGGACCATGATTACTACTGTCAGTGTCAGACAGGTAAGTGTTCACCTGATCCTTGTATCAGTGGGATCTGTCTGATTCAGGATCATGATTACTACTGTCAATGTCAGACACGTAAGTGTTCACCTGATTCTTGTATCAGTGGGATCTGTCTGATTCAGGATCATGATTACTACTGTCAATGTCAGACACGTGAGTGTTCACCTGATTCTTGTATCAGTGGGATCTGTCTGATTCAGGATCATGATTACTACTGTCAATGTCAGACAGGTGAGTGTTCACCTGATCCTTGTATCAGTGGGATCTGTCTGATTCAGGATCATGATTACTACTGTCAATGTCAGACAGGTAAGTGTTCACCTGATTCTTGTATCAGTGGGATCTGTCTGATTCAGGACCATGATTACTACTGTCAGTGTCAAACAGGTAAGTGTTCACCTGATTCTTGTATCAGTGGGATCTGTCTGATTCAGGATCATGATTACTACTGTCAGTGTCAGACAGGTAAGTGTTCACCTGATCCTTGTATCAATGGGAACTGTCTAATTCAGGACCATGATTACTTCTGTCAGTGTCAAACAGGTAAGTGTTCACCTGATTCTTGTATCAGTGGGATCTGTCTGATTCAGGATCATGATTACTACTGTCAGTGTCAGACAGGTAAGTGTTCACCTGATCCTTGTATCAATGGGAACTGTCTAATTCAGGACCATGATTACTACTGTCAGTATCAAACAGGTAAGTGTTCACCTGATTCTTGTATCAGTGGGATCTGTCTGATTCAGGATCATGATTACTACTGTCAGTGTCAGACAGGTAAGTGTTCACCTGATCCTTGTATCAATGGGAACTGTCTAATTCAGGACCATGATTACTACTGTCAGTGTCAAACAGGTAAGTGTTCACCTGATTCTTGTATCAGTGGGATCTGTCTAATTCAGGACCATGATTACTACTGTCAGTGTCAAACAGGTAAGTGTTCACCTGATCCTTGTATCAATGGGATCTGTCTAATTCAGGACCATGATTACTACTGTCAGTGTCAAACAGGTAAGTGTTCACCTGATCCTTGTATCAATGGGATCTGTCTAATTCAGGACCATGATTACTACTGTCAGTGTCAAACAGGTAAGTGTTCACCTGATCCTTGTATCAATGGGATCTGTCTAATTCAGGACCATGATTACTACTGTCAGTGTCAAACAGGTAAGTGTTCACCTGATCCTTGTATCAATGGGATCTGTCTAATTCAGGACCATGATTACTACTGTCAGTGTCAAACAGGTAAGTGTTCACCTGATCCTTGTATCAATGGGAACTGTCTGATTCAGGACCATGATTACTACTGTCAGTGTCAAACAGGTAAGTGTTCACCTGATCCTTGTATCAATGGGATCTGTCTAATTCAGGACCATGATTACTACTGTCAGTGTCAAACAGGTAAGTGTTCACCTGATTCTTGTATCAGTGGGATCTGTCTGATTCAGGATCATGATTACTACCGTCAGTGTCAGACAGGTAAGTGTTCACCTGATCCTTGTATCAAAGGGAACTGTCTAATTCAGGACCATGATTACTACTGTCAGTGTCAGACAGGTAAGTGTTCACCTGATCCTTGTATCAGTGGGATCTGTCTGATTCAGGATCATGATTACTACTGTCAATGTCAGACAGGTAAGTGTTCACCTGATCCTTGTATCAGTGGGATCTGTCTGATTCAGGATCATGATTACTACTGTCAATGTCAGACACGTAAGTGTTCACCTGATCCTTGTATCAATGGGAACTGTCTAATTCAGGATCATGATTACTTCTGTCAGTGTCAAACAGGTAAGTGTTCACCTGATTCTTGTATCAGTGGGATCTGTCTGATTCAGGATCATGATTACTTCTGTCAGTGTCAAACAGGTAAGTGTTCACCTGATTCTTGTATCAGTGGGATCTGTCTGATTCAGGACCATGATTACTACTGTCAGTGTCAGACAGGTAATGTTCACCTGATTCTTTTATCAGTGGGATCTGTCTGATTCAGGACCATGATTACTACTGTCAGTGTCAGACAGGTAAGTGTTCACCTGATTCTTGTATCAGTGGGATCTGTCTGATTCAGGACCATGATTACTTCTGTCAGTGTCAAACAGGTAAGTGTTCACCTGATTCTTGTATCAGTGGGATCTGTCTGATTCAGGATCATAATTACTTCATTCAGTGTCAAACAGGTAAGTGTTCACCTGATTCTTGTATCAGTGGGATCTGTCTGATTCAGGACCATGATTACTTCTGTCAGTGTCAAACAGGTAAGTGTTCACCTGATTCTTGTATCAGTGGGACCTGTCTGATTCAGGATCATGATTACTTCTGTCAGTGTCAAACAGGTAAGTGTTCACCTGATTCTTGTATCAGTGGGATCTGTCTGATTCAGGATCATGATTACTACTGTCAGTGTCAGACAGGTAAGTGTTCACCTGATTCTTGTATCAGTGGGATCTGTCTGATTCAGGATCATGATTACTACTGTCAGTGTCAGACAGGTAAGTGTTCACCTGATCCTTGTATCAGTGGGATCTGTCTGATTCAGGATCATGATTACTACTGTCAGTGTCAGACAGGTAAGTGTTCACCTGATCCTTGTATCAATGGGAACTGTCTAATTCAGGACCATGATTACTTCTGTCAGTGTCAAACAGGTAAGTGTTCACCTGATTCTTGTATCAGTGGGATCTGTCTGATTCAGGATCATGATTACTACTGTCAATGTCAGACACGTAAGTGTTCACCTGATTCTTGTATCAGTGGGATCTGTCTGATTCAGGATCATGATTACTACTGTCAGTGTCAGACAGGTAAGTGTTCACCTGATCCTTGTATCAATGGGAACTGTCTAATTCAGGACCATGATTACTTCTGTCAGTGTCAAACAGGTAAGTGTTCACCTGATTCTTGTATCAGTGGGATCTGTCTGATTCAGGATCATGATTACTACTGTCAATGTCAGACACGTAAGTGTTCACCTGATTCTTGTATCAGTGGGATCTGTCTGATTCAGGACCATGATTACTACTGTCAATGTCAGACAGGTAAGTGTTCACCTGATACTTGTATCAAGAGGACCTGTCTGATCAGGATCATGATTACTACTGTCAATGTCAGACAGGTAAGTGTTCACCTGATACTTGTATCAATGGGAACTGTCTAATTCAGGACCATGATTACTTCTGTCAGTGTCAAACAGGTAAGTGTTCACCTGATCCTTGTATCAGTGGGATCTGTCTGATTCAGGATCATGATTACTACTGTCAATATCAGACAGGTAAGTGTTCACCTGAAACTTGTATCAAGAGGACCTGTCTGATCAGGATCATGATTACTACTGTCAATGTCAGACACGTAAGTGTTCACCTGATCCTTGTATCAGTGGGATCTGTCTGATTCAGGATCATGATTACTACTGTCAATGTCAGACACGTAAGTGTTCACCTGATTCTTGTATCAGTGGGATCTGTCTGATTCAGGATCATGATTACTACTGTCAATATCAGACAGGTAAGTGTTCACCTGAAACTTGTATCAAGAGGACCTGTCTGATCAGGATCATGATTACTACTGTCAGTGTCAGACAGGTAATGTTCACCTGATCCTTGTATCAACAGGACCTGTCTGATTCAGGATCATGATTACTACTGTCAATATCAGACAGGTAAGTGTTCACGTGATCCTTGTATCAAGAGGACCTGTCTCATCAGGATCATGATTACTACTGTCAATGTCAGACAGGTAAGTGTTCACCTGATCTTTGTATATCAACAGGACCTGTCTGATTCAGGATCATTATTACTACTGTCAGTGTCAGACAGGTAATGTTCACCTGATCCTTGTATCAACAGGACCTGTCTGATTCAGGATCATGATTACTACTGTCAATATCAGACAGGTAAGTGTTCACGTGATCCTTGTATCAAGAGGACCTGTCTCATCAGGATCATGATTACTACTGTCAGTGTCAGACAGGTAATGTTCACCTGATCCTTATATATCAACAGGACCTCTCTGATTCAGGATCATATTACTTCTGTCAATGTCAGACAGGTAAGTGTTAACCTGATCCTTGTATCAACAGGACCTGTCTGATTCAGGATCATGATTACTGCTGTCAGTGTCTGACAGGTAAGTGTTCACCTGATCCTTATATATCAACAGGACCTGTCTGATTCAGGATCATATTACTTCTGTCAATGTCAGACAGGTAAGTGTTAACCTGATCCTTGTATCAACAGGACCTGTCTGATTCAGGATCATGATTACAACTGTCAATATCAGACAGGTAAGTGTTCACGTGATCCTTGTATCAAGAGGACCTGTCTCATCAGGATCATGATTACTACTGTCAGTGTCAGACAGGTAATGTTCACCTGATCCTTGTATCAACAGGACCTGTCTGATTCAGGACCATGATTACTACTGTCAATATCAGACAGGTAAGTGTTCACCTGATCCTTGTATCAAGAGGACCTGTCTGATCAGGATCATGATTACTACTGTCAGTGTCAGACAGGTAATGTTCACCTGATCCTTGTATCAACAGGACCTGTCCGATTCAGGACCATGATTACTACTGTCAGTGTCAGACAGGTAACTGTTCACCTGATACTTGTATCAAAAGGACCTGTCTGATTCAGGACCATGATTACTACTGTCAGTGTCAGACAGGTAAGTGTTCACCTGATCCTTGTATCAAGAGAACCTGTCTGATCAGGATCATGATTACTACTGTCAGTGTCACACAGGTAATGTTCACCTGATCTTTGTATCAAGAGGACCTGTCTCATCAGGATCATGATTACTACTGTCAGTGTCAGACAGGTAATGTTCACCTGATCCTTGTATCAACAGGACCTGTCTTATTCAGGACCATGATTACTTCTGTCAATATCAGACAGGTAAGTGTTCACCTGATCCTTGTATCAAGAGGACCTGTCTGATCAGGATCATGATTACTACTGTCAGTGTCAGACAGGTAATGTTCACCTGATCCTTGTATCAACAGGACCTGTCTGATTCAGGACCATGATTACTACTGTCAGTGTCAGACAGGTAACTGTTCACCTGATACTTGTATATCAACAGGACCTGTCTGATTCAGGATCATGATTACTACTCTCAGTGTCAGACAGGTAATGTTCACCTGATCCTTGTATCAACAGGACCTGTCTGATTCAGGATCATGATTACTACTCTCAGTGTCAGACAGGTAAGTGTTCACCTGATCCTTGTATCAAGAGGACCTGTCTGATCAGGATCATGATTACTACTGTCAGTGTCAGACAGGTAATGTTCACCTGATCCTTGTATCAACAGGACCTGTCTGATTCAGGACCATGATTACTACTGTCAATGTCAGACAGGTAAGTGTTCACCTGATCCTTGTATCAACAGGACCTGTCTGATTCAGGATCATGATTACTACTCTCAGTGTCAGACAGGTAAGTGTTCACCTGATCCTTGTATCAAGAGGACCTGTCTGATCAGGATCATGATTACTACTGTCAGTGTCAGACAGGTAACTGTTCACCTGATCCTTGTATCAACAGGACCTGTCTGATTCAGGATCATGATTACTACTGTCAGTATCAGAAAGGTAAGTGTTCACCTGATCCTTGTATCAAGAGGACCTGTCTGATCAGGATCATGATTACTACTGTCAGTGTCAGACAGGTAAGTGTTCACCTGATCCTTGTATCAACAGGACCTGTCTGATTCAGGATCATTATTACTACTGTCAGTGTCAGACAGGTAAGTGTTCACCTGATTCTTGTATCAGTGGGATCTGTCTGATTCAGGACCATGATTACTTCTGTCAGTGTCAAACAGGTAAGTGTTCACCTGATCCTTGTATCAACAGGACCTGTCTGATTCAGGATCATGATTACTACTGTCAATGTCAGACAGGTAAGTGTTCACCTGATTCTTGTATCAACAGGACCTGTCTGATTCAGGATCATGATTACTACTGTCAGTGTCAGACAGGTAACTGTTCACCTGATCCTTGTATCAACAGGACCTGTCTGATTCAGGATCATGATTACTACTGTCAATATCAGACAGGTAAGTGTTCACGTGATCCTTGTATCAAGAGGACCTGTCTCATCAGGATCATGATTACTACTGTCAGTGTCAGACAGGTAACTGTTCACCTGATACTTGTATCAACAGGACCTGTCCGATTCAGGACCATGATTACTACTGTCAGTGTCAGACAGGTAACTGTTCACCTGATCCTTGTATCAACAGGACCTGTCTGATTCAGGATCATGATTACTACTGTCAATATCAGACAGGTAAGTGTTCACGTGATCCTTGTATCAAGAGGACCTGTCTCATCAGGATCATGATTACTACTGTCAGTGTCAGACAGGTAACTGTTCACCTGATACTTGTATCAACAGGACCTGTCCGATTCAGGACCATGATTACTGCTGTCAGTGTCAGACAGGTAAGTGTTCACCTGAAACTTGTATCAAAAGGACCTGTCTGATTCAGGATCATGATTACTACTGTCAGTGTCAGACAGGTAAGTGTTCACCTGATCCTTATATATCAACAGGACCTGTCTGATTCAGGACCATGATTACTACTGTCAGTGTCAGACAGGTAACTGTTCACCTGATACTTGTATCAAAAGGACCTGTCTGATTCAGGATCATGATTACTACTGTCAATATCAGACAGGTAAGTGTTCACCTGATCCTTGTATCAAGAGGACCTGTCTGATCAGGATCATGATTACTACTGTCAGTGTCAGAAAGGTAAGTGTTCACCTGATACTTGTATATCAACAGGACCCGTCTGATTCAGGATAATGATTACTACTGTCAGTGTCAGACAGGTAAGTGTTCACCTGATCCTTGTATCAAAAGGACCTGTCTGATCAGGATAATGATTACTACGTACTGTAAGTGTTAGACAGGTGAGTGTTCACCTGACCCTTGTATCAGTGAGATCTGATTATACTCAAATGGTATCCCTGTGTAAAGTGAGTTGGCTGCCAGTGTTTGTACAAAGCTTAATCACATGTTGGCTAAGGCTATGCTGAATGATGAATCACAGTAAAATCCTGCAAATCAAGCAGTGGTTTCAGAAATGCATTTTCATAAGAATATTTTTCTATATTTTTGGATGTTCTCATATGCATTTTCTATCATTCAGTTAAAGTGCAGTTATTTTAAGGAATTAAATCATTAATGAAAGAAAAGTTGATTTCTAGCTTTGAACCCTTGTCAGAGAGTATGTTTATTGACATTTGTAAAACTGATACACTACTTCATGAGCAATAGCTATAAAGGCAATGGCATCTTGTGTAATGATATTATATTTCCAAACAATTAGCATAATGAATCTTGTCCATGCTAATCATATTTTTGTAATGCATAACAATGTTTATCTTTTCAGGTTACACAGGCAAAAATTGTGAGACAATGATTGACATGTGTCAGTCAGAACCTTGTTATTATGGAGGAATGTGCACACCAATTGTCAATGGTTATAATTGCAGCTGTCCAACAAGTGAGTTAAGCTTCACTTCATACATTTAAGGTATTTTAATGGACAAATTACATATAGTATTTTCATTTAATTCAAATGATGTACCTGTCATAACAAGCCCAATGAATTTAAGGATTTCATAATTTATCAAAACTTTAATTTGTCAATAGGTTAATCCATAGCTAAAAAATTACCTGCTCTTCTTAAACCTTGCTGCATCTCAGCCTACCTCTGTATTTGATCACATATATGTATATCATTTTGCTGATATTTGTTCTTGCAAAATGACAAGCTTGTTAAATCTGTGATATATGATAATAAGCACAATTAATGTTCAGTACCCAAAAAGACAAAATGATCACATATCTATAAATATACAAACAAGCATGTGCACACTAGGCACATTATCTATGTTGTACAATGCCCTGATACATTACGCTTTTGACACTTTACCAACCAGTGTTAGTTTTCATGGTTAATTAGATCTACATAAAGGTTGAAAATAGAAACTAGGCCGATCATGGATTCAAAACTATGACCTTATAGACATACAAGTCAGACGTTGTACATCATAAAAGTAAAGCAGGCTTCACTAGTGCTTGTTATGTGCAGGGTTACATTCAACCCCACTCCCAGATATATTCTTCCCCCTAATGCAGGAAACTATCCAAGGCTGTCACAGAAGTGAACTGGGTAAGAGGCATGGTGACACAACTCCAACTCCTGGGTTCCCACTTCTGACACGTACCATATTATAATGGGTGAAAATAGAAATAGGGCTGATAATGTATTCCAACCAGTGACATGTGACACATAAGTCAGACACACTACCTGCTTTGCCAATAAAGAAAGCTTCACTTGCAAGACCACTAGGAGTGCTTTAGTTTACATGGTGACATGCAGCTGGCATATATCTTTCACCTGAGAAATAAATTACCATGAAATATATTATTGAAAAATTACATTTCTTTACAACCTAGAAATTGTCAGATAATTTTAGATTTCATACCTTCAGTTTATGAACTTCTGTATCATCATTGAATTTAAAATCCATAAAAATATATGTTTTATGTATATTAATAGACTATACAGGAGACAACTGTGAGAATGAGCCTGACGACTGTGCTTTCAATGACTGTAGCAGTGACTCAGTGTGTCTGGACCTGATTGGAGACTTCAAATGTTTGTGTCCATCTGGATATTCTGGTGACAAGTAAGACTTTTTGTTTAATCAGCTGATCTGTAGCCAGCTGATTGCATACATGAAGCCACCATTGAAGACAATATTAAGATAAAGTTTGTGAAATAGACCTATTCTGATTTATAATAGCAGTGTTAATTTATTTTTAGATTTTTTTCCCAGTATTATTCATGTCAGTCTAAGACCTTTTGGTCTTTTTATGCCCCTGCCACAAAGTGGCCGGGGCATATAGTTTTACCCATGTCCGTCATTCCGTCCTTCCGTCCTTCCAAAATCAAACAGTTGTACAGACTTTTTTTCGCAATGCCTGCAGATATTGGCCTGATTTTTGGTGTGTGGGCAGATAATGACCAGTTACAGATCGAGTTCGCGTTTAGTCCCGGTTGACCTACTTTTGACCGTTTTACGGCTCCTTAACTTAGAAAATTTCATGAAAAATAGAAATTTTCATGACAAATACACATGTACGGACTTTTTTTTGCAATGCCTGCAGATATTGGCCTGATTTTTGGTGTGTGGGCAGATAATGACCAGTTACAGATCGAGTTGCGTTTCATTCCGGTTGACCTACTTTTGACCATTTTTGGCTCCTTAACGTAGAAAATTTCATGAAAAAAGAAATTTTCATGACAAATACACATGTACAGACTTTTTTTCGCAATGCCTGCAGATATTGGCCTGATTTTTGGTGTGTATGCAGATAATGACTAGTTACAGATCGAGTTCGCGTTTTGTCCCAGTTGACTTACTTTTGACCGTTTTACGGCTCCTAAACAGAAAATTTCATAAAAAATATAAATTTTCATGACAAATACACATGTACAGATTTTTTTTTTGCAATGCCTGCAGATATTAGCCAGATTTTTGGTGTGTGGACAGATAATGACTAGTTACAGATCGAGTTCACGTTTTGTCCCAGTTGACCTACTTTTGACCATTTTACGGCTCCTAAACATAGAAAATTTCATAAAAAATATAAATTTTCATGACAAATACACATTTACGGACTTTTTTTTGCAATGCCTGCTGATTTTGGCCTGATTTTTGGTGTGTGGACAGATAATGACCAGTTACAGATCGAGTTCGCGTTTCGTCCCGGTTGACCTACTTTTGATTGTTTTACGGCTCCTAAACGTAGAAAATTCATGAAAAATATAAATTTTCATGACAAATGTACATGCACAGCCGTTTTTAGCCCTCAGCTCATAGGCTGATGGGCTATTGTCGTCACCCAAGCTGTCCGTCTATCCGTCTGTCCATCTGTCTGTCGGGTGTCCGTCCGTCTTTCCGTTCCACATCTGTTAACTTTTACCTTGTGAGCGGGATATCTCTAAAAGGATTCCCTGTCGGAATTTTATTTCATCAGTGAAGATGTATATCAATAAAATCTCGGTCAAGTTCGAAGATGGGTGACCTTGACCCATTTTTCTACATTTTAGAGCTGATTATAGAAAAACACTCAGAAGCTTATATCTCAGGAACCATTGTGTGGATTTTCACAAAACTTACTATGATCATTGGGACTGATGGTCTGTACATGGTGCACAATTTTGGTGGCGTCACCTGCAATTTCTGATTTTTTTAATGAAATTTTATCAGATTTTTCAATTTTGGCCTTTTGTGCAGGATATCTCCAAAGGTATTCAACTAAGGAAGTTCATTACTTCAGTGCTTTTGCATCATATTTACAAAATCTTGGTCAAGTTCAAAGATGGGTGGTCTTGACCTACTTTTCAAGGTTACAGAGCTTAGTATAGATAAAAACTTAGGGGGATATTTCTCAGGAAGCATTTGGTGGATTGTTATAAAACATGGTACATACCTCTCCAATTTAAATTTATAACTGATTATCAGCTTTTGCTAATATTCTAGTTTCGCAATGCAATGCTTACAGATACTGGCCCAATGTTTGGTCTGTGGGCGCATAATGACCACTTACAGATCAAGTTTGCGTTTCGTCCCAGTTAACCTATTTTTGACAATATGACAGATCCTGAACATAGAAAATTTCATGAAAAACAGAAATTTTTATGAAAAATGCACATGTATGGACTTTTTTTCACAATGCCTGCATACTGGCCTGATTTTTGGTATGTTGCTTGATAATGACCCGTTACAGATCGAGTTTGCATTTTGCCCTTCTTGACCTACTTTTGACCATACAACACCTCCTGAACTTAAAAAAATTTACAAAATTTAACAAATGTTTCTAATTTGCCCAAGGCGGGGGCATTTGTGTCGTTCCGACACATCTAGTTTTCTGGTTGTTACAATTCAGGGTTCTCACGAGCTTAATAACCAGAAAATTATTCATATTTTGTGAAACCTGATGAATGGTCATTGTATCCCCAGACAAAGTCGGGATACTATGGTTTCACGACGGTCCCGCCGCCGCTGCCGCAGAAAAACCTTGTGAGCGGGATAACTAAAAAAATATTTCACTGATCTTTTTCAAACTTTACATTTGTATAGATATAGGTAAGGAGACGAAGCCTATTTAAAATGGGGTCATGACCTATGCTAGGAGAGTGACCTTGACCTTGAATAGGTCCATTTTTGCTGAAAATCACACAAATTCTTAAATATCTCAAGTAAGCTTGCATGGACTTGTCCAAAAATCAAGGTGATCGAAGATCTTGGATACCTTGTGATATACCGGAAACTGGTGGTGCCACCTATTATCCTTTTCTTGTTTTTACGCCTTTTAATACCCCCATAATTGCCACTTGACAGTACTGTAAGCATTAAAGGTCAAAAACTAATGGACAGATTTCTTTCATATTATGCACATGTAGAGAGATGGGTTATGGGATGAGGTCTATTAACATTTGGGTCATGACCTTTACCATGAGAGTGGCCTTGACCTTTAATGTGTCCATATTTGGTGAAAATCACACACCTCATGATATCTCCAGTGTTGATAGCCATATGGATTTCAAATGTGACTTATGTATGGCCCACCACTAAAGTAAGAACCCTATAGGTTCTAGGGTCATTAGGTCAAAGGTCAAGGTCACTGGACTTGCATCTTAAAAGATAATGTGGATGCATTTTAAGCCAAACTTTCATCCCAGGTCTTCCATCTTAAATATACAGCTCACTTGCCAATAGTGGATGATCCATATCAATTTTGGGGTCACAAGGTCAAAGGTCAAGGCCACAGGAGCTATCTGTCAAAAAATTAGTTTCTGGATGATAAATCCTGCTTTTATTGATGTTTTGATTTCAAACTTGACTTATATATGGCCCATCAATAAAGCAAGATCTCTATTGATTTTGAGGTCATGAGGTCAAAGGTCAAGGTCACAGGACACATCTTTGAAAAGATTGGGTATGCATATTCAGCCAAACTTTTCATCTCAGACCTTTCATCTTGCACAGATAGTTCATCTGCCAATAGAGGAAGACCCCTATCAAATTTGAGGTCACAAGGTCAAAGGGGAAGGTCACAGGAGCCATCTGTCCAAAAATTAGTTTCTGGATGATAATTCCTGCTTTTATTGATGTATGGATTTCAAACTTGACTTGTATATGACCCATTGGAAAAGCAAGACCCAAATTGATTTTCGGGTCATGAGGTCAAAGGTCGAGGTCACAGGACACATCTTTAAAAAGATCGTGGATGCATTTTCAGCCAAACATTTCATCTCAGACATTTCATCTTGCACATACAGTTCCCCTGCCAAGAGAGGAAGACGCCTGTCAATTGTGAGGTCATAAGGTCAAAGGTGAAGGTCACAGGAGCCATATGTCCAAAAATTAGTTCCTGAGATGATAATTCCAGTTTGGATTAATATATGGATTTCAAACCTGACTTATATATGACCCATCAATAAATCTAGACTTCTATTGATTTATATATAAAAGTGGATGATCAATATCCATTTTGGGGTCAAAAGGTCAAAGGTCAAGGACACAGGAGCCATCTGTCAAAAAATTAGTTTCTGGATGATAATTCCTGCTTTTATCAATGTATAGATTTCAAACTTGACTAATATATGTCCCATTGAAAAAGCAAGACCCCAATTGATTTTGGGGTCATGAGGTCAAAGGTCAAGGTCACAGGACCAACATCTTCAAAAAGATTGTGGATTGATAGATGGAAGAAACAATAATTGCTTGCCAAGTGTCAGTATATGCTGCTAAAAATGGGGGCCTATTCTTAAAGGGGGGGGGGGGTACTATGTCTGGGGATACTCTGGCACCTGTGGTGCCAAGAAATATCTAGTTTAAAGTAATTTCTATGAGCTATAAATTGAAAACCTATATACATTAAAACAACTTAATGCATTATTGTCCCCTGCTTCCACAGAATGGGGGACATTGATTTGGGTTTGTCTGACTGTCCCTCTGTCTGTCCGACTGTCAGGTTTGTTTCCATGTGATTACTTTCCTAAATATTATCCAATTTCATTCAGATTTGGGTCAGTGATTGCCCTCATGCAAACCTTGGTTGGAATTGTTTTTTGAGTGTCTATCTGAAAAATTCTGTCCAGCTCAAAATAAAGTTATCAAATTTTGGTCCAATTTCTCAATGTGTTTTAGTTTTTATGTTCACTTGCAGATGTCTCTACATGTCATAGTGGATTTTGGTCCTATTTCTCAATATGTTTTAGTTTTTATGTTGGCCTGCAGATGTCTCCACATGTCATAGTGGATCTGTTTAAGTTTTCATGTGCCCTCAGGATTTCTCCACGTCTTGTTTTGGTTGCTTATCAAGCATAAAAGACAACAAGATCCCAAAGCAGGGGACATTAAATCTATGAATTTGCTTGTTTACATATATTGTTCTCTGTTTCACCAACTAGACTTGAAAACTAACACAATTGACACTGTCAGTGTCTCTACAACCTAGGTATTTTGCTAATCATCTGCGTTTGATGTAAACTTTCAGATGTACAGATGTATATTTACATCATCCCTTAAATTACAGAATAGTTTAGACTTCCTAGATGTATCCTTATGTTCTTATGCCTTTGCATTTGTGAAATCTGTGAGTGGCTTGTGTTTATATTTTTGTTTCTGCTTACAGGTGTGACCAAAAGACCAGTGTCTGTCAAGGAGATCCTTGCAATAATGGAACGTGCGTCCCATCTGAACCTGTCAGATATAAGTGCATTTGTGATGCTGGATACACTGGCCGAGTCTGTGATTCACTGACTGGTAAATACAATACCTTGGATATCAAATGTGAATAAATAATAATGTGGTTGTGATACACAAGCCCTGTATGTTTTGGTATTGCTGCTTTAAAGTACTGAGGATTCAGAATTTTTTCATGGGGTTTATATTTTTTGTGGACTTTGTGGATAATTTTCCCATGAAATTATAAAAACCTCATTTAGCTTCAGTTCGTCAGTTCTCCAGTTCATTGCATTATCTCTATGCTTTGAGTAACAACATTGTGTTCACAACTAAAGCTGCAAAAATGCTTAAAATGTGTTATCTTCGACATATTTAATCCTTTACTGCCCAGAGGGCCACTAAAGCACACTAAGGATTTGCACCTAGACCTCCCCATTTGGCTGTATTCTCTCAGGTCAAACTTGTTGCATATTTATTTTCAGTCGTAATAATTTCCACTTACCTAAAACAAGCCCCCTTTTTAGTTACTGTTGAAAATGTTATAAAGACAAAAGTTGAGCAGGATATTACCTTTAATTAAACTGAAAAGTGTGTCAGGATTTGTTTTAAATATTAATCTAAACAGTATGGGGAAGATTTTTGATCATCTGCAGTTTTAATCTTCTAGATATTCTTCACATTCATCTGTGTGTTAAGTATCATAGAAGTCCATCAAATGGTTCACCATGTATCATGTGTCATCCATGCACAAACAAAACCATTGCATTGTCATGACTTAACAAAAATTTAATTATTTTATGTTAAAGTCAACATTAATTCCTTGCAGAAAAAGTGATCTTAAATTTAATTTTTTCAACAAAGTGTTACAGGACAATGTTCACATTGACATTGTGTGAAAGTTAAATCATTTTCCTTAACACATGATTTTGTATTTAAATAGCATGCATAGAAAGAGTAATAGTATCTATCAATCTTGTTTGTAAAAGAAATGTGAATCAGTATCCAATATGTAAAAAAAATTCTTTACATACATGTGATATTTCATTAGAAACCTTATAATATTGTAAATGAACTGCATGATTATTATTGTAACCATAATTTTTAGCTCAGCTGACTATAAGTCATCTGAGCTATAGTCGTGGTCCATTGTCCGTCCGTCCATAGATGTGGCACGTTTTGAAACTGTAAGACCTAAGAATCCAAAATTCGGCATAATGTTAGATGTCCCTAAGATCTCCTACCAAGCCGAAAACTGGGTCTTTGCGACTCTGTTCCATTGAGATATATTAAGGAAAAACCTCAATTTTTTATTAAAAACCTATTTTCACACTTCAGGACCGCCTAATATCAAAACCACTCATCTGTTTTTCCTCATATTTACCATAGATATTCCTCTATATAGTTCCTATGTACATACCAGAAATTATGTCTGTATTGTATAATTTAAAAAAGTTATGGGCCCAAACATAATGCATTTTGTAAAAAATCAGGAAAGATGTTTGATCACTTAACACAAAACATGTTAAAGCTATGGACTTTTTTTCCAGTAATATAACTTTAATTAATCAAAATTAAATTGAATACCCAAAATTAGATCAAAATCTTTTAAATTTTTTAAAATATTAATAAAAATAAAAAATTCGTACCTTAAATTTTGCCCAACTTTGACCATGGCACGTTTTCTCCGTGTAAGTACTGTGGATTTAATTTTCACAGCATGTTTTTGTTAGCATTTTGTCTGTTCACACAAAAAATTTTAAACCAGTTGATCAAAAACTGTAGATTTTATTTAAGTTTTCAAGCACCATGTAACATATTGTTTACATCAAGCTAGTGTTATGCAGTTTGCTAGAGCTCAGCTCCCCAGCTTAAGCTCTAAGTTCCTTAAATTTGGCATACAGTTAGATGTCTCCAAAATCCCCTACCATGCCAAGAATTTGATCACTAGGACTTAATTCCTTCGCAATATTTATGAAAAACTTCATTTTTCCATTAAAAACCCATTGTTACACTGTAAGACTACCTAATATCAAAACCGCTTATCTGACTTTGATCATATATAATATACATATTTTTCTATACATTCTCTATGCACATGCCAGAAATGATGTCAGTATTGCGTAATTGTTTTAAGTTATCGGTCCAAACATAATGCACTTTGTAAAAAAATCAAGAAATATATTTACCCCCTTAACAAGAGGATTGCTGAAGCTAGAGATTTTTTGTCAGGGATGTAACATTATTTAATCAAGATTCAATTGAAAACCCAAAATTAGTTCTGAATTTTTCAAATTTTATAAGTTATTAGTATAAATATAAAATTAGTACCTTAAATTTTGCCCAACTTTGACCATGGCACGTTTGTTTCCTGTGAGCACTGTTGATATAATTTTCATATCATGCACACATAAGGATTTCAGACTTTTAGTTTAGAAAGCTGAAAGAAATTGGCCAAAAATTATGGCTTTTATTAATGTTTTTATAAGACCATGTCAGACTTTGGCTCTCTCCAGCCCCCAGACCTGGGAGCCAGCCGTTGACCTGTAAATCGGCTGGCTGGAAGAAAAAATGGCTGGCTAGCCGGCTGAGCCGGCTCAGGTCTAAGAACAATGATGATGGCTGAGTGGACAACATTGTGGCTGGCTAGCCGGCTGAGCCGTTAAGATGAAGCAAATATCTAATGGACAAAATGTTCTCTCAATCTAATGCAATTATATTTATATGTACAAGAATATGAAACAATCTTAAGGAATATTTTGACAAGGTTATTACCCTTTGGATAAATTGATTTTATTCAATATCACGCCGGGCGTGTACAAGGACAGTGAGTGGTTACGTGAAGGATGGGGTTCCCCCACTGTGTTTTCAGATCTGACAACATAGCGTGTTTTGGTGATGCTGAGCGCTTATTTGATCAGATGAAATTTGTTATGATTTTCCTCATTTCTTTTGACCGTGAGACGTTGGCTACACATGCATTATTTGATCTGAACTGATATAACGTTACATTGCTAAAAGCATCTTGAAAAATCGAAGGCTTCAATTCAGCTATTGAGATATATAGATATCATTGTTTGCATCCTCTAAGAAACTGTTTTCGTGCGCTCAGTTCAACCGGATAATCGTTTTTTTCGTGTGCCGACCTTAAAGTGTCATGGCTTGACGTCTCTCTTTCGTGAGAGCAGCATTCAAGCCGGCTCACTCATCAGTTTGTACCTGAAGAGTGAGCCGGCTTGAATGCTGCTCTCACGAAACAGATCTGTAGCACAAACTGATGAAGTGAAACTAACCGTACTTTAGTTATATATATATATATATATTGTACAGAAAGTCATGCTTCACCCGCGAGTGTCTCTAACATTTGGTAATAATCTGTCATTTGAGGAGGGAGAGAGGTGACATAATCGTACAAAATCGAACTCCAGCCCAAGAGTTTTTATAATAATTATGAAAATTTGATTACTTAAAACATATTGTGAGTTCTTCTTGATGTAATGTGAACAGACCAACTCACTGCCACAACCACGAAATCTCTAATTCCTTTTGGCCTAGCCTATGATCAACATGGTTTTTTCCCGCGCTGAACTTTCCAGGTCGCAATCTTGTACGTAATTTGTCATGTGTCTTAATTGAAATATGAATTTTGTCATGCATTTTCGCAGGTGTCAGCCTCAATCATCCCCGTGACCTATGTGACCCTTAAAATGTTCATGCAGCGATATGTTTGTCAGTGGTTGAAGCAGCCGGTTTCCGCAGCTGTTTGACACTGATTTGGTCCCGCGTTTTAAATTCAAATTGCTAACCAATCAGACTCGCTTAAAAGTTTAGGTTCTACTCAAGGATTTTATGACATTTATCCATATGTGTTTACGCGAATGACATTTGTAGCATGATTATAATATGAGGTAGTTATAAGCGGTCGCTGGCTGCAGACATCGTTTCATGGTTATACCTACACTGTCTTATATTTGCTGGAAACAATAATAACAAAAATGCATGCATATTTTTTCCATACATATAACAGCTTTTCCCTATGGTTTTCGTTCATTTAATCCTAAATTTTAACAGAGCAGTATATAATATTTTTTTTAAATATTGCACATCGACCTCAGTAACTTTAAATGTTCAAGCATCAGTATCTGACTGAATAAACTTGGGAATGAACTGGATTCCTGCATTTTTTCTCTTTATTTTGAGCAACCAGGGTTAGAGAAACGCCCTTGATCAAACGGGGAAATGCCAGTTATCCGGTCTGAAAAAAAGAGGCTTGCGGAAACCTTGTTAACTGTCTAACATAATGACTTACAACTTCCATAAAATTAATCATGCATTACCATTGCGAAGCCATGCAGCTCGGTGATATCTACATGAGACGGGTTCGTGTTAACATAATACTGTAGTAACTATTTACAAGCTGACGTTTGCAAGCGAATATCCCTTGTTTCATCAGCTTATCAATATTTCACCGGCGGCTGAGCCGGTGTTTAATAATCGGCGGCGGCTGGCGCAATTTGGCGGCTCAAGAAAACTATCGGCGGCGGCTTGCTTATAAAATAAACGGCGGCGGCTGGCTCAATTCGGCGGCGGCTCCCAGGTCTGCCAGCCCCTCTTAAGTCACCTGTGACTTGACCTTGTTGAACTTTCAGCAAATTATGCATGCTTGAGGTGAGGCATGCACTGGGGCAGCCAGGCAGCTTATGGCCAGCCACAGTTGATCCAGGTGTCCAACTCAACTCATCTAGTAGTTTTAACCAACAACATAACAATAAACAATAAATTAATAAATTTTTATTGGTTTTTAATAAAAAATTAAAGAAAAATAGAAAAGGAATTTGTTAGTTTATAATAACAGGAAATTAACTTGCAGTTACTGATAATATAAGAATCTTGTATCGATGGATAGAATGTCACGTATACCAAATAACACCATGCAGTCACCTGTGGTATTTTTCAGTTCAATTTTAATGATAAAAAAGTAAATCATATTATTCATTACTAATTATTAGGGATCATATGAAGGAAATTAATGATAGACAAAGATGCAGTTGATAATATTAACTGTGTCTAGTGTGTACATTAATGTGATATTAGTCCAAAATGAATATATTACATTTATTTTTTTTAAATATAAATAAAAGCCATAAAACCAGGTACTTATGATCATTATTTAACCCTTTTAAATGTGTGAATTTTGTATATTTTGGATTCTCAACATCATTTGTGAAAACTGAATATATACCAGACATGGTGCAAATACTTTGCAATTGTATTTAAATACAAATATGAATATGTACTCCATTATAAAATTTCTTGCATAAAGAATAAGAATTCAGGTAAAAATGAAAGTATAAGAATACCAGTGCAAATACTTTCAAAATGTATTCATGAATGCATTCATGAATATATTCTTTAATATTATTTTAATAATCATTTCAGTTATATTTCCTTTATATTTCAATTATATTTGGGACAATATTTGTAATTTTTTTTAATAAAGAGTTAAACTCTTATATTATATGTTCTGCTTATAAGTTATATGGCCAAGTCAAAATCTGTGTGACAATAATACTCCATTTGTTAATAAAATAAATGAAATCAATCCTCTTCCCTGTCTCAAAAGGTACTATCACAATCATACATGAGCTAAACAACAACAACTCATAATACAGCTTATATTTATTACCACACAAAACCAGCATGTGCCTCATTTCTAAATCATATTTTTTTTCACATATAACAGATGAGCGCTGTGACCCATAGGTCCCTTGTTTTCTTTATTTATAGAAAAATGCACATCTAACCCCTGTCTGTATGGAGGTCAGTGTGTTAACTTGGTGGACGACTACCGCTGTGATTGTCCGCTTGGTTTCAGTGGCAAAAACTGTAACATCAGACCTGACTTCTGTGGCAGCATGCCTTGTGGGGCATCTGGGGAATGTGTGAATGATTACATAACCAACAATGCCCTCTGTGTCTGCAACCCAGGTTACACTGCAGGGCTGCAAAACATTACCTGGATCCAAAATATTACTGGTAAGTTGATGAGTGACTCAGCTGCTGTGTTTCATACATTCTGATTTAACAGGCACCCATATATGTTTACTCATCATAAACAGCACAGTTTGAGGTTAAAAGGGCCTATGCTGTATCTGAGGTTTGCTAACTAAAGATAATCTCTTTATCTTATAAAAGACCTTTTAATAAATATAAGCATAAGGCCAGAGGCTGCTCATTTTGTATTTATGTGTCTGAGATGTGATTGAAATCCAGGCAGATTTTAAATTGGCCTAAACGAGATTGTGATTTCACCTTGGCAAGATTGCGATTGTGATCTCACCTAGACAGGTTTTAAACTCGCTTAGACAAGATCAAATTGCAATCTCGCCTAGGTGAGATTAAAATCCTTCATGGAGCAGGCCAGGGTTCTAATCACACCAAGATGAGTTTAAAATCTGTCTGGTGTCATCCAGGCAAGTTTAAGATTTTCCTGATATCACTTAGGCGAGTTTAAAGTCTGCCTAGGCGAGATTAAGGAAGTGATCTGATCTAATTTCCTAAGATATTATGCATTGTTATTGACATATGAAAGTTGTTTTCAGTCAGATTTACAATATTTTAACATTGAATGGTTATGGTGAATTTAAAACCCCCCTGGATTTTAATCTCGTCTCTGACATATGCATGGGCTGCCTGGCAGAATTATCATAACACATTCAAACACAATTCTGGCACCAAAGAAGAGGAACCAAAGTGATGCAAAGGGCATTCAGCAGCATGTGAACTTTCAGCTTCAGCACTTGTGCAACTACCCATGCTTTAGGTTACATGCTTTTTCTGTTTGTCAACATTAGAGCACGTACCATGTTTTTAATAACAGCTTGTATGTAAATACACATGCTCATATGTCCATCACAAGGTAGATCTAAAATATTTTCTTAACAGGAATCACCTACAGTTCATTGATTTTTTATGCAGAGAAAGCCAAAAATCATATAAATCCACTCAGTAGGTACCAGTAAGTGAATATCAAGGGGAGAGTTGTATGGCAATCGGATGTGTATTGGTAAAGTTTAGAGTGGAATAATGCTTATTTTGTGACCACGCCCCTAATCTGCAAATTATAATAGGATTGTTCCCCAATGTTTCTCAGTGTGTCCACTATTGGTGTGATTACGTCACCTGAGGTATCATATATATGTGGTTCATTGTTAGCTCAGCTGACTGAAAGTCATCTGAGCTATAGCGATCACTCTTTGTCCGTCGTCCGTCTGTCCGTCTGTCCGTCCGTTAACCAGGCACAAATCGTAACTGCTGGACCTAGAACCTTGTAACTTGGGATTCTGAGAGGTCCATAAAAAATCTCCTTGGAAACCAGAAATTAGGTCTCTGTTACCCATATCCTTCGAGCTATGTGGCCCCAAAGTACCCCCCAGAAAAGTCAAAAATTTCATACAAAAACTTCAATATCTCTTTAACTACTTGACTGATGGTCATGATTTTTGGCATACATATTGATCATGAGATGTTTCATCACTTCCTGCAGACTGGTGGCGCCACCTGTATTTTTCGATTTTTTACGAATTTTTTTCTCTATTTTTGAGACCTTTAAAAATGTGAACATCTGTTAACAAGGCACAAATCATAAAGACTGGACTTCTTAATTCTTGACACACTGAGAGGTCCATGAAAAATCTCCTTGGAAACCAGAAATTAGGTCTCTGTTACCCATATCCTTCGAGCTATGGGGCCCCAAAGTACCCCCCAGAATAGTAAAAAATTTCATACAAAAACTTCAATATTTCAATAACTACATCACTGATGGTCTTCATTTTTGGCATACATATTGATCATGAGATGTTCGATCAGTTCCTGCAGACTGGTGGCGCCACCTGTACTGTTTGATTTTTTACGATTTTTTCCTCTATTTTTGAGACCTTTGAGGATGCTGTCATCTGTTAGCAGGGCACAAATCGTAACGACTGGACCTAGAATCTTCATTTTCTACACACTGAGAGACCTATGAAAAGTCTCCATGGAAACCAGAAATTAGGTCTCTGTTACCCATATCCTTCGAGCTATGGGGCCCAAAATTACCCCCCAGAATAGTCAAAAATTTCATACAAAAACTTCAATATCTCATTAACTACATCACTGATGGTCATGATTTTCGACATACATATTGATCATGAGATGTTTCATCAGTTTGTGCAGACTGGTGGCGCCACCTGTATTTTTCAATGTTCACGAATTGTTTTCTCCATTTTTGAGACCTTTAAGGATGTAGTTATCTGTCAACAGGGTACAAATCGTAACGACTGGACCTAGAATCTTCGTTCTTGACACACAGGGAGACCCATGATAAGTCTCCATGGAAACCTGAAATTTGGTCTCTGTTACCCATATCCTTTGCGCTATGGCACTCCAAAGTACAGCTCAGAATAATGGAAAATTTGATACAAAAGCTAAAGTATCTGAACAACTAATGCAGAGATAACCATAATTGTTTGCATGGATATTGATCATGAGTGTTTCATAAGTTTCTGCAGACTGGTGGCACCACCTGTATTTGTTCGTTTTTTTTTTACGAAATTTTTCTGTATTTTTGAGACCTTTAAAGATATGAACATCTGTTAACAGGGCACAAATCATAAAAACTGGACCAAGAATCTTCATTTTTGACACACAGGGAGACCCATGAAAAGTCTCCATGGAAACTTGAAATTAGGTCTCTGTTACCCATATTCTTTAAGCTGTATGGGTCCAAAATACCCCCCCCCCCCCCCAGAATAATGGAAAATTTGATACAAAAACTGCAGTATTTCAGTAACTACAACACTGATGGTCATGATTTTCGGCATACATATTGATCATGAGCTGTTCCATCAGTTTCTGCAGACTGGGTGTGCCACCTCTATTTTTTTTCAAATTTTTACGAATTTTTTTCTTTTTTTTGAGACCTTTAAAGATGTGGTTATCTGTCAACAGGGTACAAATCGCAACAACTGGACCTAGAATCTTCATTCTTGTCATGCAAGGAGGCCCATGAAAGGTGCCTGTGGAAACTTGAAATTAGGTCTCTGTTACCCATATCCTTCAAGCTATAGGACTCCCAAGTATCCCTCAGAATAATGGACAATTTGATACAAAAACTGAAGTATCTGAACAACTAATGCAGAGATCACCATGATTTTTTGCATGGATATTGACCATTAAGTGTTTTTATTAGTTTCTGCAGACTGGTGGAGCCACCTGTATTTTTGTATCCGCCAAAACGAAGTTTTGCGGATACTATGTTTTTGACCGAGTTCCTCCACTGCGGCGGCGTTCGTTTCCAGAGAGCTCCTCGGAGACTAATGGACCGATTTTTCCCAAACTTACACCTAATATCGGGTCACATCTGAACTGGTGCCTAACCAATTTGCATGGACCTCTGACCTTTCCTCTCTATCCAGTGTCCATTTGTGGGTCTGTTTCCACTCATAAACCCTCATATCTCGGGAACCCTTTGACCGATCAGGAAATAAAATTGATACAAATGTAGCCCTTGGATTGCTTTATAACATACACAAAAAATGGTGGTGCCACCTGTAACCATGTTTGCACAGTGTCCATCTGTTCATCTGCCTTGGGTTAAAATCACTCATATCTCTGCAGTGAATTGACTAATTCACCTGAAATTCGTCATGCGTATACATCCAGGATAGCTTTCTTGATTTTATGACAGGTGGCGCCACCTACGTTCACGTTCACGCTGATGACATCCAAGCTTATATCTTGGGAACCGTTTGACTGATCAGGAAATAAAATTTATACAAATGTAGCCCTTTGATAGCTCTGTAACATACACAAAAAATGGTGGCGCCACCTGTAACAATGTTTGCACAGCGTCTGTCTGTTAGTCTGCTGTGGCCTAAAATCACTCATTTCTCCTTACATTCTAGTTAACGCTGCACACATCCAAGCTCATATCTCAGGAACCATTTGACCGATTGGGCCAAAATTGTGCATGTGTTTAGATCTCACATAGGTCTTTATCATACACAAAACTGGAGGGGTTACCTGCAAAGATTTTTGCACAGTGTTTGTCTGTTTGTCTGCCATGGGCAAAAATCGCTCATATACATGTAGTGGTTTGACTTTTCTGCCTAAAATTTTGCAGATGTATACAACTTGGACAGCTTTCTGGATTTGTGGTAGGTGGCACAACCTACATACACATTTAGGCTGCAGACATCCATGCTAATATGCAACATACCTCACTCTATTTCCCCTTGCCACTCAATCCATGCCTCACTATCCGATTTTGGCAGATACATGTAGTCACTTGTGGGTTACCCGTATTCTAGTTTTAAAAGTTTACACATTTTTCTCTATTTTTGAGATATATAAATACAGACTAAATCTTGGCCTGTTGGTTAATCTGTTTGATGCTTCAGTTGAATGGGTATATACTACCATTCTAATGATAAAATTTCCTTTTGCGAATCTCTTCCCAGTCAGCTGAGCGTCATGACCCATGGGTCACTTGTTTTTACATCATTTGGGACATCAGGACAGCATTTGTTAAATCTTTACTGTGTGAAAAAGGTTTTAAATTTTAAACTGACTACAACATGTTTTGTAGATATGAGTGTAGGGATGTGTGATCTGGTAGACAACTGTTCTCCTGACCCCTGTGGAAACGGAACATGCAGCAGTCACACCGGGAGCTACAGCTGTGCTTGTACATCAGGCTTTGAAGGCTCCATGTGCCAGCATAATGTGGATGATTGTGCCGCTGATCCCTGCCTCAATGGGGGCATATGTAAAGACCTAACTAATAGCTATGAGTGTACCTGCCTACCTGGATTTACAGGTAAGAATGTTATGTTGAAAGTTAATACTGGCTCATGACCTGAATGCAAAAAGACATGTACTTTTAGTTTTACTGAAGGCAAGTTTGCAACTTTGATGAAACACTATACTTCTGCAGACATAAAGAACACTCCTCATGCAATATAGCCAATCTCTGTTGTATTAACAGCTGCTTTGTATAGCAAAATGTTTTGGGTTCCACCACCAGGGCTGGCACAGGGCCAAAAATCAGACCAATGAAAGCGGGTGTGGCATGTTTAAAATTTGGAGCTTGATGCATTATGTGATACCACGCCTTAATTGGTTTGATAACAATTCACTCTGTGCCAGCCCTGGTGGTGGAACCCAGAGAATCTTGCTATAAAAAGCAGCTGTTTAAACAAAGGAGATCTTGGAGGACTCCTGTATAACCCATGCGTGAAGAGTTTAAGGGAAAGGAGTAAAAGTTAAATTGTAGTTGTGGTTTAATCATCAAGTGTGAAACTACCCCTTTGAAGAATGTGTATGTGTTAAACCAGATAAATGTGTATTTGTTAATGCAGGTTAGATTTCTTTGGTGCTTTTAGTAATATTGTCTGTAATACTATAAATGAATATCGGATAATCAGTTATTATTTTCTTTAAAAAATGATTTGCACTAAAATCATTCACATTTACTGAAATTGTACACAGATAATTAACAAAATAACATAATACTTAACAGAATGGTTTTACATAAACCTGATCTGCTTCACTGTTGTCAGTTATGTTTAGGCATCATACATTGGTGTTTACCATTGCATGTATTATATATGTATTGTAACATGCCCTGACTCTTGTTTATCAGGTGGAACATGTGATCAGAACATCGATGAATGTCAGGCCACCCCCTGTAATGCCACAGGGACAAACAGTTCAGTTCACAATGCAGGATGTGAGGATCAAATTAATGATTACCAGTGTCACTGTAAACCAGGCTACACAGGCAAAGACTGTCAGGTCAGTTCTAATAATACACCCACCCACTAAAACAGCAATCTGGAGTTTAAATTCCAGTAATACTCTGGTACAATATCCTGCATCTGCCAGAAGCCTAATAAATGCTTGCCTGGAAAATATAATAAATATTTAATTTGACATGATTTTATATGCACTTAATAGAGTGAAGTCACAATTTTTACACAGTTGTTGTGATAAGAAAATAATTAAAAAAAAATGTTTAGTTGGAGGTTCCCACCTCCAATATGTAAAGCTAGCTGTTGAGTGGTCAGTGGTATATATCATGTATTCCCACAATATACCTTTTTCGACAGCTGTTTTAAATTATACTAAAGTAGCCTGTTAAAAAAAAATACATTTTTAGCTCAGCTGACTATTTAGCTCAGCTGACTATAAGTCATCTGAGCTATAGTTGTGGTCCATTGTCCGTCGTCCGTCCGTCTGTCCGTCCGTCCGTCCGTCCGGAGATGTGGCAGGTTTTGAAACCGTAAGACCTAGGAATCCAAAATTCAGCATAATGTTAGATGTCCCCAAGATCTCCTACCAAGCCGAAAACTGGGTCTTTGCGACTTTGTTCCTTTGAGAAATTAAGGAAAAACCTCAATTTTTTATTTAAATCCTATTTTCACACTTCAGGACTGCCTAATATCAAAACCACTCATCTGTTTTTCCTCATATTTACCATAACTATTCCTCTATATAGTTCCTATGTACATGCCAGAAATTAAGTCTGTAAAATATAAATTCTTTAAGTTATGGGCCCAAACAAAATGGACTTTGTAAAAAATCAGGAAAAATAATAACTCACTTTACATGAAAAATTTTGAAACTAGAGTCTATTTTATCAAGTATATAACTATGTTTTATTAAGATTCAATTGTAAACCCAAAATTAGATCTGAATTTTGTAAATTTTTTAAGTTATAAGCATAAAAAAAAATCAGTACCTTAAATTTTGCCCAACTTTGACCATGGCACGTTTTTTTCCTGTAAGCACCATTGATTTAATTTTCACAGCATGTAAACATAAATATTTATTTTGTCTAAATCTGAAATTTGAAAATAAAAGCTTGAAAATTAAGCTAGTTATTGATTTTTTTCTGTAGTCACTTGCTTTAATTACAGATGCAGGGTCCCACTCCAGGTCACTGGAAGTCAGCTATGCCAGGGTTTCTGATTTGTTACAGTCACTGGGGGAGATCCCCTGCTGTGACAGGTGTACAGTTATTCTCGTATCACCACCCCAATCACCCCCCCCCCCCCCCCCCCTGCAAACCCAACCCACCAAGTGTTATGCAGTAATTGTTATTGTTTTCACTGTATCTCCTTAATTGTAATGCTGTTTCCACTCCGATATGCAAAAACTTTCCTTGAAAAAATAATTCAAGGTGTAATCCAGAAGATGCAATGTTGTGTAATGTAGCATTTTTAAAGAAATCAATTTTTTTTTAATGATTTTAACATATATAAATGAACCCATCAGTATGCTTAAATTATTATAAAATATGAAGCACATTATGGATAAATAAAGACACAATTAAAAATTTTGAAATCTAAATCAAGTATTATTTTTAGATATTTATTGTTTTACAGATTTAAAAGATATATTTTTGTGGTAAAAAATAAATAAACATTTGTATGCATGATGTGGTGTTATATCTGACAAGATTGAGATTTATGATGATGCAATTGAGAATTATGAATCAACTTTTATATTCAGATATATATGTTATATTGGAAATGTATAGAAATATAAACTTAAATTAGAAAATAATTGATGAGATAAAAAAATCAGGATTTAATACAAACATTTGTTCATTATTTTCCTGCCTCAGCAGAATTTGAGATCAGGCTTTGTTTGCCCTGTTTTATGTTGTTAATTAGCTATATTTCAACTGTATACATTTCATAAAAAAAAATACATATATATTTAATAATATATATTATACAAAAAAATAGATTCAATTGAACAAATGTGTAAACTACTGAAATGTCAACAGTTAATCGAAAATTAACTAATGATCATGGTAATAGTACAGATCATTTGTTCACAAACTGCTCACATGCTTTAGTTTCAACATTAGGAAGCACATGGTCAAGCACAAAATATTTTTTGCAACAATTTCTTGCTCATCAATACAAACCAATCATATAAACCAACCATGGCCTTTATTACCTCTTCCTCTTACACTTTATCTCCATTAGATATTATTTTAGATTTTTACCTTCAAGGTTAACGTCAGCTGAGCACAGTGACCCATAGGTCCCTTGTTTACTTTCTTTCATGTTTGCAGTGTTTTCAGTCTGGGTGGAGAATTTTGTGCTTGCTAATGAGTTTACTTGAGAATTTATGGATGTATGCCAGAAATGTTGAAGATTAAAATATTAACTTTTGCTATAAATATAAGCAATTTTATTTCACCCTCATATTTTTATACGCCTGTCTTAGATGCGACTGATTATGGTATACCCACATACCATCCCTCTTTCAGTTAACTTTTTTTGTGTCTTGCCATAATATCTTACCAGGGCTTTGATGGATTTCTATGAAACTTGATGGAAATATTGACCAATATAAAATCTCACTTTAGTTTGATTCCTTGCAAAATCCACGCATATTTATTGAGGTCAGAGGTCACCAGACTTTAGTGGGGCCATGATGACTCATGATCACTCAAAAAATCGGATGGATTTTCATGAAACTAATTTATAAATATTTAACAATGGAGTTTCTCACATGAATAAAAATCTTTGATAAAATCTGTACAATTTTAATGAGGTCAAAGGTCACATATCATATGACAAGAGTCTTAGGCACTCTTGTTAAGGGCTCATTGTTATAGATCTGGGTTTAACTGTTATCCTAAATATTTTTAATGTCTAAATATTGACTTTGAGATTCACCATTTCAGATTGATACAGATGAGTGTGCAAGTTCCCCATGTCTACACAACAGTACATGTATTGATGAGGTGAACGGGTATACATGTAACTGTACAGCCGGATGGATGGGATCAAGATGCGAGGAGCTGGTTGAGAAATGTGACCAGAATCCATGTCAAAATGCAGCAGACTGCCACAATGTCTTCAATGATTATTTCTGCAGGTACAGAGTCGTTTGATATGATAAAAAATACATTAACATTGTATATATAGCTTGTAGATAAACAAGGTCACACATCAATCAAAAAGGCATTATAAGACCCTTTCTTAGCAGGAATTACATAAAGTTCATTTATAAGTTGTCAGAATAAGCTATAAATCACATAAATTCTACAAATAAGGCAGGTGAATAGTTGGCTTTAATAAATAAATTATAAAAAGAAAGAAAATTATTTCTGTTATGTACCTCTGTTCAAAGTGATCGTTATATGAGATGGTTATGTGCCAGCTATTGATTTCAGGTGTCCTGCACAGACTTATGGCAAGCAGTGCCAGTCCAGGACAAGTTTCTGCACCGACAGTGACCCTTGTATAAAGCCTGGAGGACAGTGCCAGGAATCACAAGGAAATACCTCATGCTCCTGTTCTTTTGGTAAGTGCTCGGTTGTGTAATAAAAATTAAAAAAAAATAATAATGATTTATTTTTGTAAGCATAACATTTATGATGATTCATGCTCTAAAATTCTATTACATTACAAAAATGTTGTCAACAATCTCTCTGTGTAAATCAGAGGTGAACATCACATTAAGTGTCCTGTAATATAAAAACCACATTCACAGGATGTAAATTTATAGAAAATGCATAAATCAATAAATAATAAAGACAAAAATTTCTCTAAACATTATTCATGCCTCACATTTTTAGTATACTAAATATCCAGATAAAATTATTCTTCTTAAAAATATTCCATGAGAAAATGTTTTTAGTTTATTCATTAATTATTATCCCCCACCTTAGTATATCAAATTTGTAATTCCAGAAAAACCATAAAGAACCCAATCACCCTAAAAAGATTGACCAAGTGTTGCTTTTCCAGTATATCATGTTTCTGGAATATTCATGCTTAAATGGTGACACAGCATGTAGGAAAGGATACCAAGATCAGTGGATACCAGGATCTTTGTATTACTTAATATTGAAACTTTTAAAAAATATTGATAGTTCCTTTGAAACATGTATAATAATGTCAAAATAGCTTTGATTAAAAGGTAATGTGTCGAGAAATCAGGCTGAGTCCATCTCGAGTACTGCAGAAGGGAAGTCCTGTCATGAAGATGTGTATATTATGTAGTACATGTGTGAACTACTAACAGAATATTACCAAAAAAGACTACATATACCAAGGTTTAAGTCTGCATCAGGAGCAGAGTGTAAGTAAACCTTTTAGTAAGAGGCATGCGTAAACTAACATAAAAATACTTATGGTTATCTCAAATCTCAAAATATCATTTTAAATTTCTTTTTATAAAGAGTTTTTTATCAGACTCAGACTTGGGTTCCAGATGACTTGGACTCAAAGAAAGTGGACTTGGATTTGAGCCCGAAGGACTCGGTCTTTACTTGGAATCGTGGAACCTGGGCTCAGACTTGCACTCAGACTCGGATAGAATGGACTGGACTACATCACTGAGTATAATTTTCATGTTACAGGGTACAGTGGTTTGGGATGCGAGGTCTCTGTGGACTACTGCTCCATGCCTGATATCTGCTCTGGAGAAGGAAAGTGTCGATCAACGTTCAACAACTTCAGCTGTCACTGTGATAAAGGTGAACAACAGTTGTAGCATATATGATATATATGGGTTTAATGATGTATCTGACAAGTATCTGTATGATTATTGATGGCTCAGACATAAATTGATATCAAAATTACATACACTTTTCAAGATCTAGAATATGAAAACCAAATTAGTTTTCTCATTCTTTATATGTATTTTACTAAAAGACTGGAACAAATTTTGAGAGTCTATCAAGATTTTTGGACTCTGTTAAGTGCATTGGAAAAATGTATATTTCTTTTTTTTTGGCTTCATCATTGCTGAACTTCTGTTATTACTTAACTGAGGCTATGTTTCTTCCAGATGTGGCTATTTAAATAGATATTATAAGCTGTCTTGTGATAAAAGATATCAATAGGTTCATCCTGATTACTGATGTTATAATTCCTCTCAGTATTCAGCTTTGATAACATCAACTGGAGGTCTGCGTTAATGCCGTGATTGCAAGTAGCCCCCCCATCACCACCCCAGTCGCAAGCTTGAAAATAAGGATCAAGATCTAGTGTAATCAAAGGCAGAAGAAAAAATTAAAAAAAAACTTTTTTGTTGGTTTTGCACTCCCTACCCAAAAAAAAAATCTGGAGGCTTAATAATAATTTGCCAAACTCTGGCCAACTTTGAATATTATCAGTATAACTGATAGCCAGCCTTAGGATTCCTGTTACCGGTAAGTCCAACCTCACAGAGATGCTGTTGTGTCACTGTTTTAACAGCTACTTGGTACCCCTCTTTCACTAAAGTGGACTATCCCAGTGTTCCTCCATATATTACAGTGGAATGCCCCTAGGAGTAAACCTGGACCCTTATAACTCAGGTAACTTCACTTGGTATCTGACACCTTAGTGAAATCTTGTGGGACCGCTATATCCAAATGATTATAAAGGAATAGTAACCTGGCAAATACTCCTGCTTCTCCTATGACAAAACTTGCCAAGCCATTATGATATGCTAAGGAGCCAAATGTTATAAGAGAAAAGCTTTGGAAGTACCCTTCATGATTGAATAGCTGTTTATAAGTATCATGTTTAGCCCAAGGTCTGGCAGTATGGAATGATTTAGCTTTAAAATAACATTCATTCCAATTAAGACAGACTTTATTGCCTTTTTTGTGAATTAAAAACTAAATTGCTGGGTTCTTTTGTTTGATCTGTGGGAGGAATCCTACAGTCTAACTGGTTACATTGTTTTTCTTTCTCTGTAATGTAGATTACAGTGGAGATCGCTGTGAGGTGCATGATGATGACTGTGCTGCCTCGCCTTGCCCAGCAGATGTCAGCACCTGTATTGACCTGGACAACTCATACCACTGCTTGTGCAATGTTAACAAGACAGGGGAGATGTGTGATAAAGGTAAACCTTACAAAAATGGGTATCATCAGGTATTTTCATGATCATAAAGTTTGTTGGATCTCATGTTTACTTTGGTCCTTTGAACATTGTTCCTATTAATGAGGATATAGATTTGGGGACCTGCTTTCAAGGAACTTTCCATCAGTGGCTGTAAACTGGAGTTGCCCTGAATACAGAGGTGCCTGTAAGGAGAGACTTCACTGTATATAGACCTCTGAATGTTAACTATAGATGGCTCTATAGGTCTATACTACAGCTGAAAACCGATTTAATTACATGCCTGAAATGTTGACTTTACTACTCCACAAGACAAGGTAATGTAAACTTTCTCAATATATTGTCAATCATATTACATATATCAGTTTTCCTTCCAGGAGACATTGTTCCCGGCAGCCCCTTTTTTCTAGATTAGGCCAAACTTTCTGGGTGATCCAGGGACGGGGAGGGGGGTGGGGATAGGGGATTGCTCCCCCTGATTCCCTCAGTAGGGCTTTGCCCCCACACCCTGTTATATGTTCTCGCTGGAATAAGTCATGAACACAACATTAAACAAGACTTTTTTAAAGCCATACTTCCAACATGGCAACCAACTGACTGAACACCTGTACTGTACAAAATACAAAGAATATGTAATTGCAACTCCCGCCAATAGGTGGCAGCACCAGCTATATCACAAACCCAATCAAGGGGGCCCAGCCTTCCTTGACCCCTGTCCGTTTCTTTCCTTTTTCTTCAAAATCTGTGTTTGTTCCTGCTCTTACATTACTTTATATTCTGTAAATCTTCAGAGGTTGACACCAACTACAACCTGACTTTCCATTCTTGCAACGGTGTAAGCTCTGCCAGGCTGCGCTTCCCATTCCGAATGACTGGATCAGCATTGACTGTAGGCCTGTGGTTGCAGTTGTCAACAGCCAATGGAGTCGGAACTATTTTCACACTGTATGGACAGAAGTAAGTTTTGTTTATCATCCAGCGTGTTTGACAGTATGGAGATTCACCTGATGGGGTAATGTTACATTATAACCATGACATAGTGTTTGTAATCAGTTAATTGTAATTTCATGATCAAGCATCAGTAAAAATCAGTTGACCTCTACTGACCAATAATCAGAATTAATCAGTTGTGTAGGAGTAATATACCATATGCAGACCTGCTTATTATCTCAACTGATATATAGGCCTAAATAATCCCTGATATATTGATAAATCTCTATCCTATATGTGTGTGTGTTGTAAGGTTCCTAAGTTATAAAACTAATAGAGAACACAGAGTTTTCTAGACACTGTTAGTTTTAGAGTTTTGAATGAGAGCATACATTCCTCATTGTAAAGCATAAGTTATGTGTATAATTTTGTAATAGATTATTGTACTGCAAGATTGATGATCGAATCGGTTTGCATCAACCGACCGATCATCACTTATAATGGATCATCAGCCCATCACTACTATGACAGGTCACTGGTCCCCCTGAAAAATTCTGGCTTCTTGTGACATGCATTGTTCAACAGACACTAACTAAAACACTAATTGTTATATCCTTTATGGACACGACACTGAATCATGTGCATGTGCAGTGAAGAACTAATTAAGTATTATCACAGATATTGGTCAAGCAAACATATTCCAAGTGTCTTAAAATTCTAGATCTCATCAAATCTTAGTATTTCTGACACTGTCAGTCCCAGATTTTCAGGACAGAATAAAAACAACATATATTGCTAGATTTAAGTCATTTCTAAATTATGCCTTTGATGTCACACTATGCGTCAGCCTATGGAATGCCCCCTGCACATAACACCACCAAATGCTAATTAGGTTTACCAAACCTTCATATGAGCAATGCCAATGTGAAATTTGTGCTGTATAAATGCTTTAATGGTCTGTTACACCCTTATAGTAATCAACAGGTGTTGCTTGAAAAAATGTCTAGACTGTCTTCACATTGTTTAAAAAATCATTGAATGAGGCTCATGGGATACCTGACCAGTTAATGTGACCATAGGGAATGGAGTGGAACAGGGGATCGTGAAGAGATCATACGTCTGAACACGACCCATGTGACCTTGAATATCGGAGGCAACCTGGAGTATGTGGCCTTCAGTAAGTATCCAATTGATGATGGACTCTGGCAGTACGTGAGCATCAGCTGGACGGGGTCAGACCTGAGAGTATTCAAGAATCCAACCAATGTAGCTACTATTAGCAACTATGCTGTTGGCTCATCTCTCATGCCATAGTGAGTATTTCAGATTGTTTTAAATTAACTGACTATGTCAACAGAGCTACAATGAGTAACTTTGGTCCGCTTAATGTCATTACCCATGGATCACTTGTTTTAAGGTTAGAACTTTAGCCATAGTAGATGCTACTGTTTAATTGAATGATAATTAATTTAATTATACATCAGCAAGGTTGTTAGGTATTATGTTTTTGTCTTTTCCAGTTGGTTGGTTAACAACTTTAATTAAAAGGATATGAACAGATGTTGATGAAATTTTGTAGATGATTAGAGTAAGATGTACATAAGGTGCAAGCCATCAAATTTCATAGCTAATCTTAATCATCATGTTACTTTTTAATTTAAAAGATTCCATACTATCATGGATAGGCTAATGCTTAATCCTGGTTGAGGGTCTGAGCCATTCATAGGTATTAGGGGCCACTTTGTTTTAAAGCTCACCTCTGATCCAACCATTGAATTGGTGAACAGTGACACCCTTTCCTCTGAGGTTAAATATTTCCTGTGTAGCACAATATTGGCAGAGGTCTGCATGTATTCTCAGACTAAAAGTTTTTCTTTTTCCTCAATGAACGTATAACTGATTGCAAGTCTGTATCACTGCCTTCTTAGGACAACAACAAGTTTAAAGTGTCAAGCCTATTGTTTATTCTCCCCCCTCCCCCCTAAAAAAAAAAATTGCTCTTCATCATCATAGTTTTTTACCACTGTATCCAAGATAAATGCCTGGTTTATGACAGCGTATAATATTTTCACACCTTTTTTGCACAGTGGCTGGGTGACACTCGGCAGTGACTGGGACTCCGTGTCAGGCCAGCCAGTAGAAGGAAGCAGTTTTGAAGGTTACATCAGTCAGCTGAACATCTGGAATGAGGGCTTTAGTTTAGATGGCCATGCCGCAGCTCGCAGAGGCAACTTTCCTTATGATTCCCTGCTACAGAGGTGGTCAGGTTATCTCCTGGACAGAGGGGTCCAGATTACAGCAAATACTATACAAGTTGCTACAGTAAACACAACAGGTACGCCATAGTTTGCTAATATTCTTTCTTGCAGTGTCAAGTGTTGCTCTAGATTCAATAATTAAATCGATTAAAGAGAACACTGAACAAGTTTTTGGGCTTCGGATAGTACAGCACACTCAACATTTGAGAAAGAACAACCCAGGATTGTGATTATATAAGTATATAATTATACTGACAACAAGAGATAATAATACATTTAAAACTATTAAACTGTAAAAAGCACATATGAATGTATCATCACTAAGTCCATGTATATTCTTATACCCTAACCAGGCTAACCTTATTGTCGAATGTCCATTGTTTGTGTTTCTCCCTTGGGTTAATCCGTATATGAATCAAATATAAAAGTTATTCCAGTTTAGCACTTGTATATCTCCATCCATGAGTAAATCCATTTGTGAGTCAAATATAAAAGTTATTCCAGTTAAGCACTTGTGTATTTCCTTTCATGAGTAAGTCCATTTGAGAGTCAAATATAAAAGTTTTCCCAGTCTCACACACAATAGTATGTATATATATATATATATATTCACACACATATATATATAAAAATTCCTGTTTGTTGCACTGTATCACTTCTGATGTATTTTATTCCTTTTAGCTTGGTTTCACGTTATAATTACTTAGGTTCATTTTTGCTTCCTGTGGCCACTCATATCACTCTTGAATTTTTGCTGGTGGTGGTCTAAATGTGAGCGCCCCCTTTCTGTATGATCGTGGTCTTTAGATTATTTACTTTTTGATTGGCAAGTTCATGCCCCGCCTTGAATCACTAATGACTAATCAATAAGAAAGAAGGAACCCTCTAGTTCCCAGTCATTATTCCAACCGTTTATCTATAGACACATTAACTAAGTTCAAAGGAAACCCCATCTTAAAGAAAATGTCACCCTACCCAAAATCCCTTTCATATAACAGTGGCAACAAATCAAGCTTAATGTATTCTGTCACTGGGACAGTACTGTCCACTGCCCTAATGGCCTGGTACTTGACCATATGGCGCCTGTTACATGCTGGACTACACTGAACAGCTGTACACAAGCCCATTAACGGGAACAGACATACCAAATAGAAATATTAACCACATACAAAAAATAATATAAATTATATGAATAAACAGATTAAAATGAATATTATTTAACTAACACGCCTTGATATTCTTGACATGCAGTGTTTATGCAAATATCTGAAATCTGGTTTAAGTGAAATTCATCCAGAGGAAGACTTCTGGATAAAAATGATAAGAACATTAAATGACTGTCTGTTGAGTTGATTTGTTGGACTGCAACCACAACTACAGGAACTTGGACTGTTGTTGGTTCATTCTGTTAATATATTCGCTTGTTTGTCTATATTTACATTTTACATACTTCAGTTTGACATGTTTATGACAAATATATGGGAAATAGTTTTTAGGCTACCTTGCATTTAAACAGAATTTACAGTAAAATGACTTAATACAACTGCCAGTAATGGCATCAGTAACAAAGGTAAAAGTGAAGAATATTGAAGTGCACTTATTAGATGTGATTTTTGAATGTCTGTAAATTTACAAAATTTTAGTGTTTCATTTGGTATGAAATATTTTGTGGGGGTGAGCAGGCGTTTTGAGAATCTGTTGTCACAAGTTTCTTGCTGTCTATGAAAAAGTGTTCTGTGACATGGAATTAATCATTTTCTTTTGGTCTTGCCTGGCATTGCACACTTAACTACACATGCTCTTTCAGACAAAGTTGCCCCTACCATCACCTGTCCACAACGAGATATGTATTTGACAGACCAGCGCAGAACTGCCAAATGGTGGGCAGACCCTGTTGTTACCAATAGTGATGGCAACTCTTTCACCACGACACACTCACATGGTAATATTTCTCATCAATTGGATTCTGTCTCCTTGAGTTACTTACTTTTGTGTTTTATATCTGTATGTAGGGAAGAAAACCTGTTTCCTCGACCTGCCAATAGTGTAGTATCTCCAAATCTTCTCTGTATTATCTCCAAGGCAAAGAAGGCCTTTTCATTATTAATTGCCAAATGTAGTGTCTTACATGTATTGTCTTATGTATTTAGTGTACATGCATGGGTGTTTATGCCTTAATAATGTTTGTAATGTATTTAAATGTAAGATGATGCTTATACCAATACCTTAATTTCTTTTGTGGTATATGTTATACACAATGGTAACTCTTTGTAAAATTTCTTGTGTATAGTTATAATAATCCTGTCACCTCAAGTCAAATATATTGTCATGTATGTAGCATATAATTCCAGATTCATCGCTCCTAAGTTATACACCTATACAATCATACTTAAAATATTCAGTAGACTTGTATTCTAAATAAATTTGCATAACAATTCTTCCATATTTGTATTTTCAATGAATTTAGCATATTAACTTTCAGAAGGCTACCTAGTTTTGTCTAAAATCCTGTCCCTCTTAGACTCATATTTTGTTTTCAGTGACTGCGTATACCTGGGGGAAACACGAAGTGAGCTATGCTGTGACTAATAATGCAAGTTACAGAGCTGCATGCTGTTTTGATATCGTCATCCGAAGTAAGCATATCAGATGTTATTACCTGTTCTTTCTCACTTCATCTCACAGTAATATACATAATATGATCGATATTGCAATACTTGAATTATTGTACATGATATAACAAGAAAAAGGGTCAGTTACATGTTATTGCAGGCGTATAATGATTATGTTATTTCTAACTACTAACTGCACTCAGTGTATTGGTTATGTTATTTCTGGCCAGTTACTTCTGGTACTTTGAATGATTTATGATATTTCTGGCCAGTAACTTTACTCCGCATGTATATTGATTATGTTATTTCTTGCCAGTCACTTCCTGTACTTAAATTATAATGGTTATGATATTTCTGGCAAGTAACTGTACTCTTTATATTCTGTATAATGATCTTTATAATATGTTATCCTAGGACAGAACTGTAGCAATCCTTCAGAATACAGAACTCCTCAGAATGGTGCAGAGACCTGCAGCAGTGATCGGTGGCCCTTCAGGAACTGTTATGTAACTTGTGATTCTGGCTACAGTCCACCAATGCCAATTCCTAACTTCTACACCTGCGGCCCAGAAGGAAGTTTCAATGTGTTCAACAAGTTCCTGCCCTTCCAGTACCTTCACTGTGGCCGTAAGTTCATCTCAAATTTGGTTATTTCAGAAGTTGACAAATAAAAGTTTGAAAATGTTGGCTGTGGTTATAGCTTTTTTGGTTCCCCAGGTGGGTGTCCAATAGTAACCAGCTTATCTGGTCATCCAAGGATCTGTCACACAGACATCATATAATTTCTTTCACATAAATTCGACCTTCAATTGTTCAAATATGTCACTGACGCTTTTGAAATCTAAAAGACTTCTAGGTTGCCATCTTGAAAGTCTTTTTGCATACATTTTCTCAAGAACTATTTGAGTAATTACTGTCAATATTTTTTTCCAATTCTGATTTCTGTGTCAGTATGTTGCAATTGAATTTCATACACCTCAGAAACCCTTACTGGCCTACATGCCACTGTCTCACTTGAAATTCCTTTTGTTGTCAGACACTAATTGGGGATGTAATAGTCCAAGTAATTTATAATTTGAGAATATTTTGCATTTCACATGTTTCCTGGGGGATTCTGGTACACATAAAGCTCAGGTCCTGTCACCAGTGAAAATACATCAAAATTTTTGTCTTGCATAAACATAAGCTAGTTTTTGAAATTGTCTCCTGAGTGCCAGTGTGATATGCTGTATATCATGCATTTGAGTAGCCAGGACGCAGCTGCTTTGTTAATTTTTTTTGGGATTTTTACAACCTCAGTCCTTGCAAACACACCCTGACTCTTTCATATATCTGTATTGGGTAGATAGTAAAATAACATTTGCTAGGATTTTAGTTCACATTTACTAAGATTTTGCTTAAATACAGTCCGTGACCTATTTAAGTAACTAAAAAAAACAAAGTCAGATCAAGGATGGCAAGTCAGAACTCCATTAAATTCTGAATTAGTTTTAATTTTTTCCAAGGACAGATGTACGCCTTGACCAGTTAAAATTGCATGGGTATCACACTAATGAGGATGTGAGCTACCAGGGTCTTTTCAGTCAGACAAAATAACAGGCAGACTGGACATAAACACTCCAAAAAGACTAAGACAGTTGTAACATAACAAAAAAATACAATGACAAATAAATAGGTTACTTACAAATCTCAGTAGGTAGGGGGTGTTGTTAACACAAATAACGAATTAATCCTAATCTTTCACTGAGTTGGTGGAATAATACAGGCAACACAGTCACTGTTCTAAATGTCCCAGGTCACATGACATCTCACTCTCACGTGATGTCTAAACATTCCACTAGTCCCTGGTATAGTACACATGAACACAGAACACAACTGTCTCTCACTGTTGTATAACTGTACATCGTCTATTAATCACTACTTGCGTTTCGCACACCAAATGATCTTGTAGAGCTCTGGATCGACATGTGCAGCTCTCATGCTGCAGTTTACTGGAGCCCTCAAATATCAGGTTACCGAATATATGCACTCTCTCAACAAAATTCAGTACCATCAAAGTTTCATGTCAAGTTCCAGCCTTGCCTTTTTCTGGAAGCAAGCACCATAAGCAGGAAATCTCAAGAATACCAGTCCTTCGGCAATCACTTGCTACCACTGTCTCTGAAGTGCTATACAGAGTATCACCAAGGTGGCCTCCCTCAGACATACAGTCACTAGACACAGGCACGATCTCTCAACTGTGTACACAGAAGTTACAAGACCAGCCAGTCAGACTGCTGAAACCCTCAGGCGACAGTACGCTCACGTAACACTCTGGCTCTTCTCCAGCTGCACTATGTTTCAAACCTTATAAGAGACTCCTTATGTCACAACTCCTGCTTAGACTGTCTGCTAATCAGCACTTCCATCCACAATGTTTGTTGACAATACACATCAAACCTAACGTGGTCAAGCCCCTGGAGATGATTTCGTGTGAAAGCTACCCTAAGCAAGATGTAGTGTACCAGACACAGTTATATATGGAGATAGTCATACAATATCGGTCTGCACAAATTTATGCTACATAAAAAGGAACATAAAAGGTGGCACTGATTACTAAACTGCTTTGAAATTTACATCAAATGAAACATGTTCTTCCTAACTGGGTTTCTTATGCTAATGGCTAAACATGATACTCTATAAAATTAACAAAACTTGCAAAACGATTATCTGGTCATACTCCTTATACCTAAATATATACAAAGTCACAGTCCTCTGGTGACAATATATCAGCAGTCCATATCTTTCAGAAAATAAACTCAATAAAATCACAGGTTGGCAGGAATCTACAAAATTCAGATGCAAATATTTTTAAATTGAATGGTTCAAATGCTTTAAATTGTAGACCTCTATTATTTTAATATGTTAAATAAATGTCTTTTTTCTTATTATAGGTATTTTCAGCTGTGTAACAAACTATTGAGGGCTGAGTGATAATAGCTTATTTAAAATTAATTTTACTATTTATTTCAGGATAATTATCATTTTTGTTGTTTTCATCATGTAACTATAATTATCAACTCTTAAAAATGTCAGAGAAAATTTTAATTTTGGGTGCCATCATTGGCTCTGAATGTCAGTAAATTAAGTATTAAATTTTAGCTAACAGTCTTAGTAGTTTTAAGCAGCTTTATACAGTATAATATATGGCTGTATTTCACATGTATTCATAACAGATTTCCATTATTCATTGTCAGGTATTTTCCCACCCAAGAGGGGCCTGGTCATCACTGCCAAGTACACTTTACAAGGTGCACATGATAAGGAGGGCATCAAAACAAAAATTCTGGAGAGGATTAAGAATCGTATAAATGCCTTATGGAATATCTGCAAGACCTCAGAATGCACTGAAACTGTTAGTATGTCCATCAGTGCAAGTGCACGTCGCCGAAGAGCCACCACAACTGATACTGTGTATAAACTCACAGTGAACATGCAGGATCTGAAGTGAGTTGATTCTGTTACTAGAATATACTGTGGTTGGCTTCATATTCGCGAAACAGAAATTTCGCCATTTTAAAACACTGGTGTTTTGGGTAAATAGGACGAAACACTAAGAAACACCTAATAAGCCTCAATATTTAACAAATTTAACAATGCACGTTGTTAGAATATAACATTATTCACTTACAAAAGTCGTTTCAAAGTAAAATGTTGGATAATAAAGTATATAACTGTTGTTGCAATGGGTTGTGCGAATACATAAATGAAGGGAGTAGTGGACGGATGAATGAATAAATGAATTCTTTAATCCTACTTTTTTTTTTTTTGTTAATTCGCTTTTGAATAGAAAAAGACACAAATGAATGTTAATATAGTATGTCATACTGTCTTTCCTACAGGTCTATGTGCGTTTTAAAGCTGATAAAAATAAAGAGCTAATAAAGAGCTCAGCTGACTGTAAGTTTAAACCCCCCCCCCAGAATAATTAAAAATTTGATAAAAACAAACTGCAACATCTCAACACTGATGGACATGATTTTTGACATACATATTGATCAATAGGTGTTCCATCAGTGCCTGCAGACTGGTGGCACCAGTCAAAATTTTTTCTTACTATTTTTTTTTCTCTATTTTTGAGACCTACAAGGATGTAGTTATCATTCAACAGGTTACAAATCGTGACGACTGGACCTAGAATCTTAATTCTTGACACACAGGGAGACCCATGAAAAGTCTCCATGGAAACCTGAAATTAGGTCTCTGTTACCCAGATTCTTTAAGCTATGGCACTTCAAAGTACAGCTCAGAATAATGGAAAATTTGGTACAAAAGCTGAAGTATCTGAACAACTAATGCAGAGATCACCATAATTGTTTGAATGGATATTGATCACGGAGTGTTTCATCATTTTCTGCAGACTGGTGGCACCACCTGTATTTGTTCAGTTTTTTTAACAAAATTTTCTTTAATTTTGAGACCTTTAAACATGAACATCTGTTAACAGGGCACAAATCATAACAACTGGACATAGAATCTTCATTCTTGACACACTGGGAGACCCATGAAAAGTCTCTATGGAAACCTGAATTAGGTCTCTGTTACCCATATCCATTAAGCTGTATGGCTCCAAAATACCCCCCAGAATAATGAAAAATTTGATACAAAAACTACAGTATCTCAATAACTACAACACTGATGGTCATGATTTTTGGCATATATATTGATCATGAGGTGTTCCATCAGTTTCTGCAGACTGGGTTGGCCAGTGCACCTCTATTTTTTTCAAATTTTTACGAATTTTTTTCTGGATTTTTGAGACTTTTAAAAATGTGGTTATCTGTCAACAGGGTACAAATTGTATTAACTGGACCTAGAATCTTCATTCTTGTCATGTAAGGAGGCCTATGAAAAGTGTCTGTGGAAACCTGAAATTAGGTCTCTGTTTCCCATATCCTTCAAGCTATAGGACTCCTAAGTATCCCTCAGAATAATGGACAATTTGATACAAAAGCTGAAGTATCTGAACAACTAATGCAAAGATCACCATGATTCTTTGCATGGATATTGATTATGGAGTGTTTCATCAGTTTCTGCATACTGGTGGTGTCACTTTTATTTTATTCAATATTTCCATTTTTTTTCTGTTTTTGAGACCTTTAAGGATGCTGTCATCTGTTAACATGGCACAAATTGTAACAACAGGACCTAGAATCTTCTTTCTTGTCATGCAAGGAGGCCCATGAAAAGTGTCTGTGGAAACCTGAAATTAGGTCTCTGTTACCCATATCCTTCAAGCAATAGGACTCTGAAGGATTCCTCAGAATAATGGGAAATTTGATACAAAAGCTGAAGTATCTGAACAACTAATGCAGAGATCACCATGATTCTTTGTATGGATATTGACAATTAACTGTTTTATTAGTTTCTGCAGACTGGTGGCGCCACCTGGATTTTCCCAATTTTACAAATTTTTTTCTCTATTTTTGAAACCTTTAAAGAAGCAGTTGCCCGTTAGCCAGGCACAAATCGTAACCACTGGACCTAGAATCATCTTACTTCACATCCAGGGAGGTCCCTGAAATATAGCCTTTGAAACCTGAAAATAGGTCTCTGTTACCCATATCCTCCAAGCTGTGGGGCTCAGAAATAGCCCCCCCCCCTACCCCGACCCAAGAATAATTATAAATTTGATACCATAGCCCAACTATCTGAACAAATAATGCATTGATCAGCATGCATCTTTGCATTTATATTCATCATTGAGTGTTTCATCTATTCCTGCAGACTGGTGAACCACCAGGATTTTTCCGTTATTAACACATTTTTTTCTCTATTTTTGAGCACTTCAAAGATTCGTCCTGTTCACAGGGCAAAAATTGTAACCACTGGACCTAGCATCTTCTTACTTCAAATCCTGGAAGGTTCATGAAAAATCTCCTCGGAAACTTGGAATTAGGTCTCTGTTTCCCATATCCTCCAAGCTACAGGGCTCAGAAGAACCCCCCCCCCTGAATAATTAAAAATTTGATACAAAAGCTCCAGTGTCTGAACAACTAACGCATTGATCACCATGATTCTTTGGATGTGTATTCATCATGGAGTGTTTCATCAGTTCCTATAGACTTGTGCAACCACATGCTTTTTTTTAAATTTTACACATTTTTTTCTCTATTTTAGGGCCTTCAAAGATTGTAGTTGTCTGTTAATAGGGAACAAAACTTAACCATTGTACCTAGAATCTTTTACATCCAGGGAGGACCATGAAAAACCTAAGAAATCTTAAGTTAGGTCTCTGTTACCCATATCCTCCGAGCTAAGCTTCATTGGGGATACCACCTACAAAATTTGGCATTCAGATGATAAAATTCCTTTTGTGAATGTCTTCTGAGTCAGCTGAGCATCATGACCCATGGGTCACTTGTTAATGTTTGGGAGGGTTTCATTTTTGTGTTCTCACCAGAACCTATATCAAATCTTTGGTAAAGCCATACCAGTGTGTATTATAAAATGAGAATGTCATGAGTTTGTGATAATATTCTCATATAATGATGGTCTTGTACACACAGCACATTTAGTTTAGTTCAAATTTAAGGGAACGTTTTTCCTATACCTGCATGGATGGTATTTATTATAAAATTTCTCACTGTTCTAACCTGTTCCCATACAAGAATAGGCTACACTAAATAAGTAGGATATACTCAATTGGCCAATTATTCTCAAGGATTTAATTTTCTCAGTTATTTCCCATTCACGAATATTGCATAATTAAAACCCTCGTGTACAAAAAGGCAACCACAGCAATCCATAAATAGATGACGCAATTGCTCATGGGAGTGAACTGCTCATTTGTAGGGCAAGGCTCTCATGCTATAGCCGCCCAGATCAACCTGCTCTAGTACAAGCAATATAAGAATGATACCTTGCTAACGCTGATATCCTAACCCATGCCGATGAAATTGATACAAATGAGATATGAAGGATCTTGGATAAACTGTGCAGCTGCTTTCCAGAGGTAAAGGGTATAGTGTTGCGTGGCTAGATGAAGTTTTCACTCCTTTGCTTCATTGACAACATTGGCCCAGAACTAATTGATAAGGGTCACCACTGGCATTAAGTACCTGACTGCAGGTCCTTGTGACAGGTAATTACAAAAATTCATGCGAAGCATTTACATGCTTGGAAAAAATAAAAAGGAATAAATTTTCCATTCTCCATTTAAAATTTCAGTAAATCTTATTTGAAAAAATGGCATTCGGAAAAAGTGCATTACTGTACAACAGATGGTGCTACAATTTTTCCCACTAGATACACAGTCTTAAAAGATGGTGCCAGCAATAGCCCTCCAGGAAGAAATGTTGAATTTCTCAAGATTTGCAGGAAAATATGGGAAAGAAACAATTGAGATGCCCTTGGCATGGTTCAAGACAGTTCAAGACCAAACACACAAGTTCATTTCTCAGGCATGCTGAAAGAGGTCCAGTGCTGCCATGGTCAATAATAATCAAGATTATGTGTAAAAATAACATACATTTATGTAGTAGGGCAAAAATGATAACCATTTCACCTAAAGACATAAAACTTAATATCCAGAGAGGTCTAGATAACTCTCCTTAGAAACCTAAATTTAAGTCATGAGGCATTTGCTGATATATGCCATGAGTCTATGGGACCATATCAGTGTCATGGCTATCTTGTGCATATGTTAGCTGACCCCTGTCAGCACCAAATTTGTCCAACAAATTAATCCAAACAGCAGTGAAAATCAATGTTTTCCATGTTTTTAGGTCAGTCACTCATGCATGAAGTTTGGTACCTTGATTGCAATTGGAGAAATAGTATTATAATTAAGCTCTGTTAATGAAAAACAGGTTCTTTTTCTAGAGACAACCAGGTTTGCTAGTTGGCAGGTGAGCAATAACTGTTTATGGCATATTTAATGTTTGATTGTATATTCATCATGTCATAAGAATTAATTTAGCTTCGCAGAAGAAAGTACTTGAAGTAAGAACCAGACTGAACCCAGTAGTTAGATTTTAGACTTTAAGATCAACACTTCAGCTTGAATGGCTATGTGGGCACAGTTGGAGTAAGCAGTGTCTATTGATCTAGTTCCTGTTTTGTGGTTGTTATTTTCTGTACCCTTATCAGGATACTTCTTCAATAATGATCTATATTTTCAACTTAACTGGAATCTCATTTATTCATCAACAGAACAACATATACGAGAAGCATGCAGGTTATAATACTTCTCATATGTTTACCTTGATCCTAATTCATGAGACAGTGCCAAATAGACAGACTTTGCTGTCTGATTTGTGGTGCGTGGTGGCACAGTGAATAGTCTGCTGGACCTGTGACGCAAGGTTTTGGGTTCGAACCCCGTACTGACCACATTTTTAGCCTCCCGGCCAAAACCCTACCCACAAGGGTGGCCTCTCCACCAAAGAATGAATGGGAACCATCATGGGACGCAGGAAAATATAGAGCAAAAAACCTTTTAACACCTGTAATGGCTGCTTGGGTTGTATGCTCCCCAAGGAGCTGAGAAAAACTACAAAAATGAACAGGCCTGAATGACCAAGGAGGCAAAGGGTAAAGTCTGACGAGACTAGCATTGTCAATGATATCATACTATATATCCCCCCTGTTCACCTTTCATTGGTGCTAAATCTTGGCAAATTGTACACCAAGTGACCTCCACCCAATTGTCTGTCTCCAAATGTGAAACAAGTCACTATGACCTCATTTGCATAAATTACATTCTCATATATCGTGGCTTCAGGACAGCCAGTACACCAGCCACATAAATGCAGATGTATTATCACAGACATAAACAAGTCAGTTGGCTGAGCATCATGACCAATGAGTCACTTATTATTTATGTGTCTGATTCCGTAGGCCTGTCTATGTCAGGACGTATTATGGCATACCCATGGTCCATCTGTCTGTCTGGCTGTCGCCTGTTGTTAAATTTTGTGTCGCTGCGATAACTTACCAGGAATTTGACCAATTTTCAAGAAAATCACGATAACTTCTAACCAGTAGATTATCCCACCTGAGTTCGATTATAGGCAAAATGCATGCATATTTATGAGGTCAGACATCACAATGTTACTTTGTGGTGTAGCCACAATAACTTATCAGGAATATGATGGATTCAAATGAACTAAACAGAAATGTTAACCAATAAAATATCTCACCTAAGTTAGATTTCCAGCAAAACCCATGCATATTTAATGAGGTCAGAGGTCACCAGACTTTGGTGGCACTGTGGTAACCTACCAGAAAGCTGATGGATATTTATAAAACCCATTAAAAATATGAACCAATACAGTTTCTCCATTTAATTCACACATATTTAATTAGGTCAGAAGTTACAAGGCATAAGATGGGTGTATTATAATGCATGTTTTCGGTACTATTGTTTTTTTCATTTTTCAGGGAAACGCTGACCAAAGGCAGTGACAGTCTGACACCAGAAGAGGTCATGAGAATGTTTGTGTTTGACCAGGACATCCTTGATTTAAAATCTCAGGTATAGAAATAGATCAGAAAACTCTGAATGGGGTATCATTGAATATGTAATATTGACATTGTACATATGATTACCATACATCAGTATGGATGTTTGGTTATCCATAAAAGGGTTCCTCAGGCACTATTTATTAGATATAAGTGGGGGGGGGACTATTTTTTCTCAAAAATATGTTAGGGAGGACAAATTTATTTAAACCTTTTAAATCTCCAGCATAAGAGCATTATACTTGGTGTATATCCCATTGCACAGGTTCGCATTAGACCTTTAGGCCTTTTTTAATCAAGTTCCTTGAGGACTTAAAAAAATGGTGACCTTCACATGTCTATCTGTCCATCTGTCTGTTAGACTGGCACATTTTGTCACCATTGGACCTAGAAACCTGTAAAACAAATTCCAGGGAGGTAAAAAAAAATCTCTTTGGAAAAATTGAAATAAGGTCAGTGTGACATATATCCTCTGAGCTATGGGGCTTGAAGGTACTCCCAAGAATTATTAAAAATTTGATACAAAACCTTAAGTATCTTAATATTAAATGCATAGATTGCCCTGTATTTTGCCTTGAATATTGTCCTTCATGAGGTTTGTCAGTTCCTGAAAACTGGTTTCACCACTTGCATTTTTTAAATTTTTACTATTTTTTTTGTTTTTGACACAGTTAAATGACAGCAATTATGTCAGTTTCTCAACTGTGGTTTCATCTAGTGTCTCAAACCCTGGAGTGTTTATTGATAATGACTGGTTTCTTCAGTTCCTGAAGACTGGTGATGCCACCCGTTTTTTTTTTTTATTTTTTAGCTCAGCTGACTGTAAGTCATCTGAGCTATAGCGATCACTCTTTGTCCGCCGTCCATCCGGCCATCAGGCCGTCTGTCCGTTAACAAGGCACAAATCGTAACCACTGGACCTGGAATCTTCTTACTTTACATCCAGAGAGGTCCATGAAAAATCTCCTTGGAAACCTGGAATTAGGTCTCTGTTACCAATATTCTTCAACTATGGGTCCCTAAAGTACCCCCCAAAATAGTAAAAAATTTCATACAAAAACTTCAATATCTCATTAACTACATTACTGATGGTCATGATTTTTGGCATACATATTGATCATGAAATGATCCATCAGTTCCTGCAGACTGGTGGCGCCACCTGTAATTTTTTATTTTTTTACAAATTTTTTTCTCTATTTTTGAGACCTTTAAAAATGTGGACATCTGTTAACAGGGCACAAATCGTAAAGACTGGACCTAGAATCTTCATTCTTGACATTCTGAGAGACCTATGAAAAGTCTCCGTGGAAACCAGAAATTAGGTCTCTGTTACCCATATGCTTCGAGCTATGGGGCCCCAAAGTACCCCCCAGAATAGTCAAAAATTTCATACAAAAACTTCAATATCTCATTAACTACATCACTGATGGTCATGATTTTTGGCGTACATGTTGATCATGAGATGTTTTATCAGTTTCTGCAGACAGGTGGGGCCACCTGTATTTTTCGATTTTTTACAAATAGTTTTATCTTTTTTTGAGACCTTAAAAAATGTGAACATCTGTTAACAGGGCACAAATCGTAAAGACTGGACCTAGAATCTTCATTCTTGACATTCTGAGAGACCTATGAAAAGTCTCCATGGAAACCAGAAATTAGGTCTCTGTTACCCATATGCTTCGAGCTATGGGGCCCCAAATTACCCCTAGAATAGTCAAAAATTTCATAAAAAAACTTTCAACATCTGATTAACTACATCACCGATGGTCATGATTTTTGGCATACGTATTGATCATGAGATGTTTCATCAGTGTCTGCAGACTGGTGGCACCACCTGTATTTTTCAAATTTTTACAATTTTTTTCTCTGTTTTTGAGACCTTAAAGGATGTAGTTATCTGTCAACAGGGTTCAAATTGTAACCACTGGACCTAAATTCTTCTTTCTTGACACACAGGGTGACCCATGAAAAGTCTCCATGGAAACCTGAAATAAGGTCTCTGTTACCCATATCCTTTGAGCTGTGGCACTCCAAAGTACAGCTCAGAATAATGGAAAATTTGATACAAAAGCTGAAGTATCTGAACAACTAATGCAGAGATCACCATAATTGTTTGCATGGATATTGATCATGGAGTGTTTCATGAATTTCTGCAGCCTGGGTGCACCACCTCTATTTTTTTTATTTTTTAAGAATTTTTTTCACTTTTTTTGAGACCTTTAAAGATGTGGTTATCTGTCAACAGGGTACAAATTGTAACAACTGGACCTAGAATAGTCATTCTTGTCATGCAAGGAGGCCCATGAAAAGTTTCTATGGAAACCTGAAATTAGGTCTCTGTTACCCATATCCTTCAAGCTATAGGACTCCAGAGTATCCCTCAGAATAATGGAAAATTTGATACAAAAGCTGAAGTATCTGAACAACTAATCTAGAGACCACCATGCTTCTTTGCATGGATATTGACCAGATAGTGTTTTTATTAGTTTCTGCAGACTGGTGGAGCCACCTGTATTTTTTGAAAGTTTACGCATTTTTTCTCTATTTTTGAGATATATTAATACAGACACAATCTCAGCCTGTTGGTTAATCTCTTTGATGCTTCAGTTGAATGGTTATATACTACCATTCAGATGATAAAATTTCTTTTTGCAAATCTCTTCCCAGTCAGCTGAGCGTCATGACCCATGGGTCACTTGTTATGTTTTTTTTCTCCTTTATTTTGAGACTGCCAAATTGTATGGATACTATCATATTTGCAACTGTGATTTCATTTAGTGTCCTGAAAACTTGTTGTTACTAGGGCCCCACTTTTATAAGTGGATGCCCTATAACAATCAATCCCTCCCTTCTTGCATAAATCTGTCTGTCAGTCTGTTCATCTGGAATTGGCTTGTGGGTCAATTTCAAGCCAAACCATTTGACCAACACTTGTATCTTGCTCATATGGCTCACCCACCCATGGATGAAGAACCTTATTAAGTTCAAGGTTACGGGAGCAAAGGTCAAGGCCAGAGAGCTGCCCTTCCCATTTTTTGTTCATTGCCGTCTCCGAAGGTGCCATTGGCGGGGGACATAGAAATGGTGAGTGTCCATTCGTCTAGCTGTTATGCTGTCTGTCCGTGATAACTCAAGAAAAATTTTAGTTACAGTCACCAAACTTGCAGCATTGATGCATTTTATCAAGAGCTAGGTCAAGATTGAACATGGATGACCTTGACACATTTTTCAAGGTCACAGCTGTAATAATGCAAAAATGATGTTAACACAATAACTGGAAAAGAATATGTGGTACAGTCATCAAAAGTGCAGCATTGATGAACCTCATTAAGGGCTAGGCCAAGTTTGAATATGACTGACCTTGACACATTTTCAAGGTCACAGCTGCGATAATGCTAAAATGATGTTAATGCAATAACTCGGAAAAACAATTTGAGGTACAGTCAATAATCTTGTAGCATTGATGAACCTTACCAAGGACTTGGCCAAATTTGAACATGGATGACCTTGGCTCATTTTTCAAGATCACAGATGCGATAATGCTAGATGTTAGTGCAATAACTCAAAAAAGAATGTGAGGCACAGTCATCAAACTTTCAGCATTGCCGTACCTCATCAATTAAGGGCCAGGTCAGGTTAAAAAATGGATCACCTTCATTCCGTTTTCAAGGTTGCAGAGGTAATCTGGCTGTTTGATATTGACCCATCTCAAATTTCAAACATGTACTTACAACTTTTTTTTCTGAATATTCCCACATCAGGCATGGAACATACTAGATCTGTTACACTGATCAACTTTGCCCTTGTAACACTGGTAATACACCCAATATACTTATGCCCAGTGCTAGGGGGGCTCCCCTTTGGAGTACCCTTGTTTAGAAAGATTGTGGATGCATTTTAAGCCAAACTTTTCATCCCAAACCTTCCATCTAGCAAATATAGGTGACCTGAAAAAAGAAGATCAAACTGATAGATTTTGAGGTCAATGGTCAAGGTCACAGGGGTCATCCGTCAACATATTTGTTTCCAGATGGTAACTACAGGTTTGATTGAAATATTGGTTTCAAACTTGACTAAAATATGCCCCAACACTAAAAGGAAGGATCCTTTTGATATTGGGATCATGAGGTTCATATGTCAAGGTGACAAGATCCACTTCTTTTAAAAGATTGTGGATGTATTTTAAGCAAAACTTTTCATCCCAAACCTTCCATCTTCCACATTTTGCTCACCTGCCAATAGCAAAGGAAAGTTATGGATTTTGGGGTCACAATGTCAAGGTCATAGAGGCCATCTGTCCACATATTTGTTTCCAAATGATAGCTCCAGTTTGGAATGATAAATGGATATCCAATTTGTTCTTATATGAAAAAAATTATAAATTTTGATTATTTTTAATACCCTCTTATTCCATTTGATCAACTCATCTCCACTTTCTTCCTTTTTTAGCAAACCTGTGAGCTTATGCAATGGTGTGGCATCATCTGTTGGCCATTGTCCGCGGTCTGTACTTTAATCCATAATGTCTAAAAATCGGCAGGAGCTATCATCACCAAATTTAAGCAAAAAATTAGTCATCTTAATATTTCAATAGGAATTTTGTTTATTTTTTTTGCTATTTGCATTTTCTTAGATTTTATAGGAAAAAAGCGGGGAAAAAACTTAAAAAATCTTCTTCTCCAAAACTGTCCAGCTAAATTGTTCAATATTTCACAGGATTAATCTCTGAAACAATCTCTCTCAAGTTTGTTCATATGGTTCCAGTTTGATGAATTTTGGCTGAGTTACAGGAAGCTGAAAATTGTAATGTGGCCAAAAAAGGATACTAAAATTACAATATCAGAAACGGCTGGAGCTCATTTTATGCAAATATTGGTCACATGACTCATATATGCATGAATTTGAGTTATTGGTGGGGCCACCTGCACCTTTCTGTACGAGGGTCGTTGGTCATTAGTACATTAACTCATAATAATTATTTATCAGGAATAGCAGGAGCTAGTATCCCCAAAATTTATGCAAAAATCTGTCACTTAGCAAATGTTGAGGGATTCAGTGTTTGTGGGGCCACCTGCATTAACTTACTTTTCACAGAGAAAAAAATAAACAAAACCTTTGAAAATAATCTTTTCCGAAGTCATTCAGCCAAGTGGTTCAATATTTCACAGAAATGATCTCAGAGATAATTAAGTTTTCTTAAGTTTGTTCAAATGTTTTGGGTCTGATGAATTTTGGCGGAGTTACAGGAATTTAAACTTAGTCATTTCGCCAATTAAGCATACTGACATAATCTAAGAATTGACAACAGCTAGCATCATCAAGTTTTGTGCAAGTGTTGGTCACTTGACTCATATCTGGATGAAATTGCAGTTTTTGTGGTGCCAGTTACTGTAAAAAGGCGCATATAAGTTGACCCTGCATTATATCGAGGGTAATTTTTGTAGGGTTAATATCAGGTAAAAACTTTTTCAAGCTATTCTTGTATTTTTGTATTAAGCAGAAATGAAGATCATCTGACACTCAGAATCGGCAGGTGCAGGACAGGTCGATACCTTACAAAGTCAGAGTTTCGTTGAATGCTAGTGAATGGGGGTCAAGGGTCATGCTGTAGATAGATGTTTACATTATGGCAGTCATAGATGAAAATTCAAATTAGTTTGGTCTCGTATTCTTAAGTTCACAGCTGTACTTACCATTTTTATTTGATGGGAAATGCAATAAAACACAAACACCATGTATGTATATATCTTTATTTTTGTTTCTATATACCCACCATAATTGGTCAATAGATGGTCGTTGTCACCGCCTGTGACTTTTTTTGTGGAGACCTGGTCGGCTTTTTGCCTGTTGGCTCGCTAGATTTTGCGTGAATTTGGCTGGACCCTTGAATAAGACAACCCCCCCCCCCCTGCCTTCCTGACATAATCCTGGTCAGCCCAGTGTGCCTAAACCAAAAGAAGTTTGATATATTGGCCTGATATTTTGACCTGCTAGCATCTACTATGGTGTTCTTGCTCACAAGACTGGTGGTGCCACCTAAAATAATTATGAACAACGTATGCCTCAGAGTATTTCTCAAAAGGGGTTTGATATATCAGCCCGAAATTGGGCATATGTATACATCTTGGATAGCTACATCATAAACAAGACTAATGGCACCACCTACAATCACTTTTATGTAGTATGCACCAATGGCAGCATTTCAGCAGTGATGTTTTTGTTATTGGTTCTTGCACAAAATGTTTAGTACTTGCATTGTTCATATAAATGTTACACATGTAGGCCTACTTTAAAAGTAATGGTTCAGCATTGAAGCATTATACCTGGTGTTTAAACCATTGTACTGGTTCCCATTAGGCCTGTAGGCCTTGTTATAATTTACATGGACCTAACATTCACTTAGTTCAGATAACAATACAAAAACCGTACATTCTCAATTAATTCAGAAAGAAAGAAAGAAATAATTATGATTTTTGAAATCTGAAATAAAACAAGAAAAATGAGTAAATATAGTTTTGCTGACGCATGGATTGTCATTGTCCTTCACAGATGGGCAAAAATACCAGAAATTAAAAATATCTTCTTTATACAGGACCAAACCACCATTATGTGTCACGTATGTTTGAATAAACCTGTTTCTGTTGTTCTTTGTATCCTTTAGGTACTCTTTAAATACAAGATTCACTGTAAAAAAAAGGATTATCTTGTTATTATATACTCAGTGGTATATTATAGACAAGTCCTAAGAGAACACACTTGGGGTCAAGTGGCCTGACGATTCCCATTAAAATGTGCATAAATTAAACTCATTTGTGGCACAGTTATATGTCTTGCAATCAGAATAAAAATGGCGCTTTGAGAAAGATGACATCGCAAGGATTGGAATGCTGACTTACAACCGAATGTTTTCCGCCATATTTTTAGAATACTGAGAATTATGTTTTTATAAATCATAGTACAGGGCAATCTGTGAGAGCAAACATACTTGTCAAATGATGGTAGGATTATTTCATTGTGCGAGGTGATTATTTGCCACAAGGGGTTTTCCCCATCCTGATTAGGGCTTAGTCCAAGGAAACTACATTTTCGTTGTAATTTTTTAAATGTTTTGAATACAATTCAGACTTAATAAAATCTTTCTTTTGTAGAATTTATATATTTTTAATAGCCACCCTAGTGCTACATTCATATAAAAATAAAACAGATTCCAAATTGGTTGAGAATGTACGGTATATAATTATGGGAGGCTAAATGTTGCCACATATAAGTAATGCCGTTGTCTTGATTTCACTAATAAAAGTGCCAAGTTCGTTTCATTCAGTACAGTAATGACATAACAAGGCAGGATGGCAACAAACACGAAACTGGCAACCTGACAGCCAAACGCCAAGTTTTGTTCATTTGAAATTATATAGTAAAGAAAAATAATTAAGGCTTTTTGAAAAGAGCGTTTAAAAAATGAAACAGATTCCGGATTGTTGCCTCATTTCTATATGTTAGGTTTTTATAAAAAATATTCTCATAATCAGTTTCAGCTGAGCATCATGACCCTCAGGTCCCTTGTTATTTTTTGTCAGTGCTTGAAGTTTATTTCTTGGTTTGTTCAAATGAACCACATGATAAGAAAATATCAGAATTAATGCTTGAATTTTCCACTGTTTACAAAATCGATTTTAGTTAAAAAGCCAGATGAAAGACCTGACTTGGAACTATGAAATTAACATGCTAGCAAAATAAATGTCAAGGTATTTCATGATGCTTTGTTGAATTTTAAAGTACTTGCTGTAGTATCCAATATTCTTTTCTAGAATATGCATTTAGCTGTCTTGGATCCTTCTTCAATTACAATCAACACCCAGCTCAACTGTGATCCAGGGCAGGGAATTGTGGGAAACATATGTGGTATGTTGGCTATATTGACCAATCCATGAACACAATGTTACCTTAATCCAGTATTCATTCAATGAATAAACATGAGCAGAGCAGTAGTCCGCAACCAATCAAGTTACCGTTGGTAATGTAAACAGTCAATCCCCTGACTAGTGCCAAATTTCCATACTTTGGATGACTCTCCTAAACAGAACACATATTCTGTACCAGTACCCTAGTCAGCATGTTTTCCAGGATATTTTTCACAAAGGAGAATATTAAAAGTTCTAGGCCAAAGGTTGCAGGAGCCATTCTGCTGACTACCAAGTGAATATCACTGACTTACTTGGCACATAATTCATATGAGACAAATAATCCAAAATATGCCAAGACAGTTCACAATGACTGTGATATACACAACACCTGAGAACAAAGATATAGCAATTCCAGCTGATGATGTCAGTCAATATGAGGTAATACATCATCAACCTCTGTGACGTCCCTATTATCTTGTAAACAGCTCTCGCAACCATGGTCATCAAAGGCCTTCTGTGTAGGAGCCGTGTAGGCTCATTAGCATAATAATGTTAAATGGAAGGATCATATGGGCTGTGGTGGTTAGGTCAATTATCTTTCAGTGTAAATGAATCCAAACATTTTGGTAAACATGGCACATGTAACAATATTGACAAACAAAACCCCTGTAACCTAAAGTTGCTGTTGGTTTATGTGCAAAAGTTGAACGTCACTAGTTGCAAAAGGCATTTGCAAAACTGTGGTTTATCTGACTTGCTGCCAGATGTCCTTGTTGAATAGATTTGGATTATTTTGAGTCCTCCCCTCATGTTATAAACATGTGATATAAAAGGTACAAGGGATTATCTGGAATTTAGAGACATCCAGTATGGGATCAGACCTCTTTAAGTCAGATTATACATGTATATCAGTAGCTTCGATTATGTGACAATGATGCAGTGTATGATTTCATACAAGTAGAATTATATCTGGATCAAGTAAATTTTTGCAAGGAAGAAGGGAAGAACAAATACCAGAAATCCTTACAATTAAGCTCTCTAAATGAAGGTTACTAAACATTTTCAAATATGATGTGACCGGTATTTCCAAAGTATATGTTAAATGTATTCTGATTTACCTTTTTCTTTCAGTGAAATGTTCCCCAGGGACTTATGCACATAACAGCTCCAACACTTGTAAAGAGTGTCCCCTAGGAACTTACCAGGATGCAGAGGGGCAGTTTTCCTGTACTGACTGTGAATCTGATAAAACAACAGAGCTACCAGGGGCAGATAACAATACCATGTGCTTGAGTGAGTCACCCAATAATATATCTTTTAGTGCTGCCACTGAAAAAAAATATTATAACCATTTTCAGGTAATAGTACATTTTTTGTATCTTTTTCATTGAAAAACTAATGAATATTCATCATAAATTCACAATATAGGATGTAATATTTTATATTTTCTGGTAAAATGATCATTAGGATGTTGATTTTTTATTCGAATTTTCACACATATGGCCAGACTGAGAGATGCATTGCAATTTAATCAGAGCAGATGCCATGCTTTTTTTTTTAGTTAGACTTTCTCCCAGAGGGTGGAAATGACTTAACTGTATAAACTTAGGATTTTAGAGTTAAAACTTTTGCCAGAAGCGCTTGGACCATTCCTGAACCATTCATATTAGTGTCTGAGACAGTAACATATAAACAAAATTCATCATTTTGACACAGCCTGACTCACCACTCTCAAGTATCATGTCACTCGGGACAAAAAAAAACCAACTGTCATGATGCAATGTTTGCTTACCATCTGGCAACACACACCATGTGTGAAAAAGATTCCCTTTTGTATCAGATTTTTGGCAAATCTGCATGTACTGACAATAAACAAACATGTCTCCTGTGGATTATGTGAATGACAGTTAACTGGTGCTAAATGCCGGAAATGATGGTGGTTACCATACAGGTGGGATTAATAGAGTGTTAATTCCTGACTTGTTAACATTGTCAAATGTAACAGTTACCAGTGCACAGTGATATCATTGTGAAACTATGGACAGCCTTCACAGTGCAGTTTTTGGCATGACGAGTGTCTTTTGTATGTTGGTCCATTTAGAATACCTATTGAGTCATATTTTCAGGGTAAGTGATATATCTGAAAATGATTGTGCCATGTACAGAGAGCTGTGATCTGGGAGAGATGTACAACAAGACATTGGGTGACTGTATGAAATGTCCCAAGGGCTATTACCAAGATGAGACTGGGCAGTTTTACTGCAAGCCGTGTTCGCCGCTCAACACTACTGCTGATGAAGGCTCCAAAAGTTCTTCTGACTGCATTAGTAAGTACCAATAGTACAGTTAATATTCTGTGTTTATTTTCCACCTGACAGGTTTGTGTTAATTTCTTTTAATTTTATTTCATTTCACCTTATGTTATTTTTTGTTTAAATTATGTAAAATTAATAGCAGCACGTCTCAAAATATGTGAGAGGATTAGGACCTTGGTTACATTTTCTGGTGGGTTATCTGGCCAGAGAGAGGTCTGAATGAATAATATTTGCATACTAATAAAGTAGTTTCAGAACACATATATACATTCCATATACAGACCATGAAGTGTGCTACATAGACCAAATGTGAGTCCAGGTTCACCAACTCAGTGGTTGGATCTCAGGTGAGCTCTGCTTCAATTGCCAGATCAAAGGCTGTACCTAGTACCAGTGAATGGGCCTGGCTCTCAACCCGGATAAGGAAATGGCTATATCTTACAGTGGTAAAGCAACCTTTAAAAAATTTATGGTGATCCAAATTATCACACAAAAATTTTATTAATTGTTCGCTTGGTGTAACCCTAACCCTGCAACAGGCTACAAATCCATTCATAATTTCTTGAGTTGAGATGCTAATAGACAAACCAACAAAACCAACAACCAGACTACAATGAGAAACCACAATACCACAGTGCCAAGGTGTAAAAAATATGCCAGGTTACAGTTACCAGTGTAATTAATAAATGGTGAATCTGTGTCTTAATGAGAACACCATGATGTAGATCAAGGATTTAGCATCATAGCTGTAAGTATGCCTGTTCCAGTATTTACACCCAATTGAGTAAGAAACTCTCATAGTACAGCCAAGAAGAGATAGGTGGCACTGTTTTGACAATATTACCTACCTCTCATAAGATGCAGATCTCTGAGTATGATTGAAATTACTGTCAGGGTGGACTCTTAATTAACACAATGAGACATTAAGTGTTAAGGGCCGGAGTACTTTATGTGCTTAAACAGGTTATGGCATTGGGAGATGTTGCTACTGCCATTTTGACTTAAGTGTTTGTGTGCCTGAGATCTAAGACCGCATGATAGCCAAAGGGATGCAAAAACGAAGAAAATATCCATTAATGTGAGTAGTGAATCAAATTGTGAGCCCAAATAAACTACACTCATTATTAGTATTTCAGAAAAACCACATTTTTATGGATGATAAATCTTGTTTAGTTGATATTGGTATAAAGTGGGCACTCAACTTTCAAAATAAACATACAGTAGAGATTGCAGATGCTTTAAATCAGTTTTACAAAATCAGCCAGAAAACACTCAGAATAAAACCCACACCAACAGGGTTGCTATTTATCTAATTAAAAGTTTATAAGTCATAAGCAAATGAAATCATTTCAAATAGCTCATAGTCTTAATTCAAAATAACGCTTTCTTTTCCATCTGCTATTAGTACCAGTGACAGGTCTTTCTAACTAAGACAGATATACAGCTGAATCTATATCTGGACCCAGATCAAGCCAAAATTTGATTAAAAATGCCTATCTCCTCTAAGTTAATTATTATATAATAATTAAAATATATATATAAAACATCAGGTTTCTTATGCACAGACAAGAACAGGAAAATTAAAGAAACAGACTGACTGAGGAGCAGAGACACGCAGACATGTATGAATCTGTAACGTGTCTTAATAGTTGCATTTGTGAACAGACGTCTAGTGTGTCTGTTATGGGATAGATCAGGAATGGATCAAATTAAGTGGTGTTATGTTTTTAAGACAGAATGCAGCACGATTTCAACAGGACATGTTTATTAAAAGCAGCAATATAATATTTGGTCTCTGTGTGGTTCTGCGTGTATGGCCAATCCTTATTCAATGCAGTACTAACCTAGATGTCAACAGAAACATTTATTAACAGCAAAGAAAAAAGCAAGCAACATTATATGGCCAGTCCTTACAAAGCAGTACTTAACTAGTTTTCAACATGAACATTTATTAACAGCAAGGAAAAAGCAAGCAACTTAATATTTGGTCTCTTTGTGTATCTGTGTGTATGGCCAATCCTTACAATGCAGTACTAAGTTAGATGTCAATAGAAACATTTATTACCAGTAATATCAAGGAAAAAAGCAAGCAACATAATAGTTGATCTCTGTGTGGTACTGTGTGTATGGCTGATCCTTAAAATGCAGCTTTTACCTCTCTGATGGTCATAGGTTGAACCGTTTGTTCAGTTACCTGTTTATGTTATTTGTTTTAATTTCATGTGTTGGAAGATCAGGTGATGTTATTTCAGGTCGTTGTAATGAGCCTGGCACAGAGCTGAGTGCAAATGGTACCTGTCCCTTACCAAAATGGAAAGTACTCACATATATGTGCCTTATATGTCCCTTATAAGGGCCTTATATGTCCCTTATAAGAGACATATATTTCCCATATAAATGCTATGTATGTGAGTTATATGTATATTGCAGCTATATGTTTAGTCAGGCATTGTTATATGTGAGTTATAAGGGAGTTGTATGTTTGTTATATGTCAGTTAAAAGGGAGCTGCACATCAGGCCATTCTGTACAGTTCATTTATATGTGACTTGTATGGGAGATATAAGGGAGTTGAATGTGAAGGGGTTCTGTATATGTCAGTTATATGTCAGTTATAAGTTTATATACTGTGAGCTTACTGTTCTATAAGATAGGACTTAGACATTTTCCAAGGGAACACAAATGCTGCAGAAACTTCTAAGTCCCAGCTCCATTATGGTTTTAAGAAAATGAATTATAATTTAATAATAAATACTGAAGAAGTATGTTAAAATGGGTATCAAAATAACCAGCTTCCTCAGAACTTTATGTATATTAGAAAAATAATACTATAAATATTTTTTTTTTTCATCTGATGTATACATTAAGAGGTATAACGTACCTATAGTAATCATGCATGCAGTAAAACATCATTTACTCAAAACACAATACAAAAAAATAATTTGACTATATTTCACAATGGTTATAATTTGTGCCCTTGATAATTATAAGAAAAAATAATTCTTTTGGAATGTAGTGTATATACAAACACTACAGCATCTAATTGCAATTGATAACTACTTCATAAATACAGAACAAAGGGTATTGATGTAGTGTGCCACTGACCAATCATGGGAATACATAGGCATTAACCTAATATCATATTGGTTTTAGAAACAGCTCACCACCCACACATTCCAGCTGTAAAATATTGCCATTGAAAATCAACAGCATTGATAAAAGCATAGGTACTTAAAAAAATAAGTATCTGCATTCTTATTGTGACAATAACCAGCATTCTAATCAGTAAATTTCTCAAGTATATGTAACCCCCCCCCCCCCCTAGCAGACAAGCTTGCTGTACAAGCTCTCGCTACAATGGACCTTTGACCTTACTGTACCCTGCCCTGGAATAGTGGTGACGTCACATGAATACTGTACAGGCTGTGCACAACAAAGGCATGCAGAGTCAGTTTACATCTGAATGATAACATCCGGTAACCGTTAAGGGAGTACACACTTTGAAGAGAAGTTCTTTGTCAAGCTGCTCAAGCAGAAGGGGAATGTATAGCTAAAAAATGTCTCATTGGTGAGTAATTTGCATTATTTAAGTTATTTTTGCATAGTAAACCAGTGATTGCATAAAGATGACTTCACCTATCTTGGTTTGCCCTGAAAAAAAAACAGAATTTGTGTGTTTCAAGATAACAATTCCTATTTGGTGGCCAATTTTTACAAAATAACATATTTTTGACAAAAAGCTGATGCTGTTGCCCCTATATAGTGACATTGTGCATGTTCTATGCACCAACAGGAAGTTAAGAACATCCTTTTAAGTGATGCTATTTGCAATTCGGTGTGAAAAAATCAAGAGTCAGCAGCAGGCCCCAAAGTTTACATATTGATGTAATTTCTTAATGTCCCCTACCTGTGGAAGGGATGATCAGTTAGCCTACATAAAGCTTAATCAGCACACAAATGCTATGAGTACCACATACTACCATTTTATTTGTTGAACCTATGGCTATTGACCATGTTATTATTTAGCTGAACTCTGGGTCATGAAAAAAAAGCTGCTACAAGGTAAAGATGTTCCTTTTCATTTTCCAAATTGACTTGAATTTTTTGTCTTGCTAGAGTGCCCAAAAGTTATAATATGGTTAAAAATTGTTAATTATACAATGTTCATAAGTTTTTCTTTCAGGCAAAGTAAACATTAAACACTGTTGATCATTGCTGAATTTACAGCCACTGTCTCAATTTTGGTGAATGCTTTTTTTTTATAAAATTGAAGAGAGGTTTGCTGTACTCAACCAAAACATTTCAACTAATCTAAAAAATTAATCAAATATTTTTTACTATTGGAGTCTTTCACACAAAAACTCCTAAATTAAGCTTTAATTTCATAATATGCCCTTCTACATGTCATTTACATATACTGTAAACACCAATTTATTAACAATTTGATACATAACACAGTATGTTTCATAACAATCCACAAACCATTCATAATCATATGTATGAATTTAATCTGAATTTGACATCAGAAGGTCAAGAACACCCTTTAAAAGGTCATGAGCACTTTAACTTTAATGGGCCTGGTCCTCTGACTTTCATTTGAGGTTTCTTCTGACATACTAGTATTCACTTTCATTACAAAAGAAAAAGCATAATAATTTGGGAATTTGTTTCACTAAGGATCAGATGATTTCATTAGGTACTATTTTGATTCCCAAAAAGAAATCAAATCTGGTTCAATTTAAAGGTTAATCAAAAGTGCATTTTTAGTCTACCTTGAATGATTTCTTTTTATATGTACATGTAGTAGTGCCATTTCACCATAAAAGATCAAGAAGTCATTTTGAACATCATTGATGTACTGTTTTAGTAATTTTATTGATGTGAGGCCCTTTTTTAGTCCATTTGTCTACTTAAATGTTAAAATATGCAAGACTCCATGTTCTTAATTATTTATTTCCAACAACCTTTGTTTCTATGATTTGTTATGGTTTCTTTACTTTTCCAGTATGAAGAAATGGTGCAGAAAGTAAAAGGAGAGCCCAGATATCTCCAGCCCTTGCAAGAATTGTCTGGTAAGCATATTCTGTTAATCATATAAAGTAACATTTAAATCTTTTAGCAAATGGGAAATGTTATGAATTGTAAGTTTTTTTTATCAAATAGCTGATATAGCTTACCATATTTGAAGTGCAAATTTGGTGGTTAACATTTATTGTGCATATGGGATATTAATATATTATTATAAACTGTTTACATGTTAAAATTTTTTCAACTGAGTAACCTACTTTCTGAACCTATGAGCATCTTTAGGCCACAGTGTCTGTCCTGTGACCAGTATATTTGATAATCTGTAATGTTTGTATATACTCTGTATAACTGGAAAACTCTTCCTGTGTTAGTAATTGAGAAGTCCAACTGTATTTACTTATAATCCTAAATGTTAAACAGGCATATTTTCAGAACATTGAAAACCCCTATATAGAGAGCAGATGTACTTTCAGTGAAATAAATTCTTTTCCTTTTTTGACTTTGTGTTGCCTCCAGATAAGGTAAACTACTATAAATGTTAAGAAAAGCAATACTAAGCATCAATGTCAAAAGATATTCTTTAAACTTATTTAATAAGATAATTAATGTAAGCAATAATGACTATATGTGTATACTTAGACTGGTAACATTTGTTTTTGCAGGTCAAACAGGAGGGGAAGGGTGTATATTTCCTTCCAGCCTTTATTCTCTAAAAGGACAACACTCTCAAATCTGACTGAACCAGGGAGTTTTAAAAATCTTATGAAAATATTATTTTCAGTTTACAAATGTGTAAATAAACATTAATTTTGGCTCTTGTATTTTCTTACTTTTATGTTTCATGTTTTTGCGTCCATATGACTGTGTGAAGTTGATGACCCCCAGTGTGACTGCAGGCCAGCATTGATTTCAAGGAATTGCACAGTGCAGGAAGCTCACCACACACACACAAACCTTAATTTCTATCATCTACCGTAATTCCTTGTGGAATAAAGAAAAGAGTAAACACCTTTCAAAACAGAACATACAACAGACAGTAACTGAGCTATTGACAAACAGTACAGAAGGTGCATACACTGACTTCCATGTGAGTTATATGTCACTTATAAGGGACATATATGGCACTTATAAGGCTCATATATGTCACATATATGGGAGTTATAAGGCACATATATGTGAGTTATAAGGCACATATATGGGACATATATGGGAGTTATAAGGGACATATATGGGACATATATGGGAGTTATAGGGGACCTATATGTGGAAGCCTTATAAGTGACATATAAGGCCCATATATGTGACATATAAGGCTCCTACCTAATTTGCATATAAAATCCATATACCGGACATATATGTGACATATATGGGAGTTATAAGGTTGGATATACGGGACATATATGGCACATATATGTGCCTTATATGTGCCATATAACTTTCACATATATGGCACTTATAAAAATTTTTGGTAAGGGGTGTCGACTGTGGACGTGGCCGTTATCGTAACCCAGCATATCATGATAAGTGTCAGCCCTGCTCTAACGGCAGACTTACCAATTCTTCAAGAGCTGTTGATGAGTCTGAATGTGTCATCCGTAAGTTAATAGTGGTAAAAATGCCCTATTGAGTTGTACCCATGGGCTCAGTATCTGTTGATTACCTGAACAGCACTGTTGTATTTCTCATTTCTCATTAAGTCTTTCTTTTATTTAATTATTATTATGTTTTTGTTATGTGATGTTATGTTTTTTATATATTATATTATGTATTATATCATATTATATGATATATGACAAATATACATTGTTATGTCAATGTGTTTGTATGTATGAAGAAAATATTATTTATGATGACTAATAGATATTTTCCATTACCATGCTCATTGCATGGAATAGTCATCTGCATGCATTTGTTGGGTCCAGTGTGTTGATGTTGCAGGGGTTTTCAAGTGAAATTAAATATAAGTCAAAGGCTTTGAGAGGAACCATTCTGGTTCCACTGGTTTAAACCACTGGTTTACCCTTATTTGAGATGTAACAAAATATGAGCTTACTTGTCAATATGACGTACCCAAACACCCAGTGTCATTTATCACTGAAAGATGGAGCTAGTAGGATGGAAAAGTTTTATTACTGTAATTTCCAGTAGATTATCCATTGAAACCCCAGCATTTGTTCTTAAAAATTTGTTGAGCTTCAGTGGCAGAACTTCTTCTCATTGTTATACTTTGTGCAAATGTTACATTTGTGTCCAGTAAATATCACTCCTGTTTTGCCTGATGATGTACTGAGGTATAACTGGTCATTTCAGCAAATTGTCAGCCTGGTCAGTTTATCAACAGCTCTTTGGAATGTGAAAATTGTGACTATGGCAGTTATCAGCCAGAGTATGAGAAATATTTGTGCATGCGTTGTCCCAATGGAACCACCACAGACTTCAAGGGAGCTTCTAATGTCACTGACTGTGGATGTGAGTGGATTTAAATTATGTTAACCAGTCACTTTATAGTCATGGAAGTTTACAGATCTCCTTAGTAACATTGTCTGGTGTAGTTTGTATGAAATTAAGCCATATGTTCAGTAAATTCCAAAGTAAAATGAAATTGTTAACAGTGTGAAGTGATCAAGTTATATTTGTTATTATTTTGTGTAATCTTGAAAATTGTTATACTCAATGAGCAGCATCGCTAGTCGTTCTGATTAATGACAGTTTTTGACCGTCCATGCCCTGCTGGGCTTGATATGAACAGTGAATCACTTACCTGGGGCAGGTTATTTAGTTCTTGAAAATGATGGCCGGTGAACCAAATGTATGCTCCTACTTGCCTGACTGTAGAGACTCTTGCCTTAAATTGCCTGCCTGTTTACCTTTGCAAATGCTAAAAAGAAATTTTATTAACAAATAAACATTTTAACATGTTAATTTTTGCAAAATAATCTTGTGGAACACACTTTTTGTGTTTGTGGCTGTGACCACTGACTTTTGTAGGACAATTAAAAATTCATGAAGGGCAAGTAAAAGCTAGATGTTGAGCCCTGCCCTGTACATACATACCTGAAATCCAGAAGGTTTAGAGTTAACATGTTTGAACACTGTATAATAACCTTTTTCAGTAGACAGAGTCTACTGTTAGTTCTTTGATAAAGTTCTTGGAGAGTCTCGTAAATTCTCACTTGTTCCATGTTCTAACCCAGTAAGAAGTTGTGTTATAACCAGCCCTTTTGATGGTGAATATTCCAGTCTACTGCCCAGAAGGACAAGAAGAGGACCCCGCAGCCCCGTATACCTGCCGTCTATGTGCTGTCACTGGTTTTAAAAACAATTCGCTACCCTTCAGAACTTGTCAGGCATGTCCAAATAACATGGTGTCTGAATTTCCAGGGGCCACCCATGAGGATAATTGTACCCTTTGTGAGTATACTTTTTATTTTGTGAGATAATATCAAATAACATTTTTATACTGCTGTAATGTAAGATATTTCTATTGGTGTAACAGTCAATTATCTCATGATACGTAATAAACTCATAATCGATACGGTACAGTAAGTGTGTGTGTTCAGATTCTGAATCATTGCTTTTCTTTGTTTGAAGTTCACCATGTAGTTTCCTACATTTTTCATGAATATTTTTTTACACAGCCTTCCAATTGGTTTGACTGTGCAGATGTTAGCTAATTAGATGCAGATTTACTGATTTATAGCCAATGATGTTTCACCTTACATATGCTGAATCATCAACTATTAACAGTGATGTAGTCGAGTCCACACCAAGGGAGTCTGATGGCAACTCTGAGTCCATTTCACTAGAGTCCAAGTCCAAATCAGAGTCCTTGAGGTTCTGGTCCAAATCCACCTTCTTCCAGGCCGAGTCCATTTACTCGAGTCCCAAGTCTAAAGCTGAGTCTTCCAGGTTCTAGTTTAAGTCCACCTTCATCGAGTCTGAGTCATTTGGAACCAGAGTGAGTTCAATACAAATATTTTTATCAACAGAATTTAAAAAGGGTATTTGAGATAATCATACAAATTTTTTGTTAGTTTACAAGTGTCCTTTGCTTGAATGATTAATAAAGTTAAGCCCCTGATGCAGAGCTATAAATTGGTATGTATCGTCTTATTTGTTGTAATGTTCTGTTATTAGTTCACCCATGTGTACCATCGTTATATAGTATGTGACGGTTTTCTTTTCTACTGGACCAAGATGGACACAGCCTTATTTTTTTGAGTCCCTACCTCCAGGTCTGAATACAAGTCTTAGTCCAAGGCCCTCGAGTCTAAGTCCAAGTCTGGAATCAAGTCCAAGTCAGGACTTGAGTCCTACATCACTGACTTTTATTAAATGCCTGAGGTCACCAAATGTTGGACATTGTTGGATGGTGATTTCTTGTCAGTGTAACAATACAGGAACATCTGATGATACTGATCAGATATTTTATTTTACTTTGTATCATGATGGGTGAGTACACCACTGAATTGTTTTAGCCCTAGATTTTTCATTAGCAATATTTTCACTTTATTCATGTTACTTTATCTAAAGTTAAACAATATATACTGTGGAACCTTGTTGAAAAGGCACTTTCTGCCATAGACACATTTCTACCATGGACACTTAAGCAGTCCTGTCAGAAGTGGACTTGTAGATTTGAAACCTGTCTAACACATAGCCACATGCCATCAATATCCAAAATTTGGAAGGGGCACTGTATTTACCTTTATATGAAAAAATGTTGTAGTAAATGTATATGTCAAAAGAATTTATGAGAATCTTGGAAGATCCAGAATCTTCACAGGCAAGAGAATTCCCATTCTTCATTGGAAAAATGAGAATTCTCATTCTTCCTGGGAAAAACAGATATCTCTTGATTCTCATTTTTCCCTGGAGAAATGAGAATTCCAGTTTTTCCCTGGAAAAACGGGAATTCTCATATTTCCAAGAACTAAATTTATATAAATTGTAAAATGATATCCTTTTATAGGTCTAGGGAAGGTTTGCAAAATAAAATAAACATCAAAGCAGCAAGCCATAAAATCATCTGTAGCATCAGGTGTAACCATTCATGACCTTTCAAATGGAATGTATTTTTAATTTTTTTCTGTGCAAGAACCTGTTATGCCATTATTAAAATGATGGGGAAAACATTTAAAAAAAAGGAATTTGATAATTATCCCAACATGCTTATTCTGTCTTCATCTTATTCTATGAACAGACGTTGGTTTTTAGCTCATGCAGCTGACTGTAAGTTATCTGAGGTGCAGGTATGGCGCTTTGTCCGTCGTCCGTCTGGTCATCCGTTAGCAGGGCACAAATCGTAACCACTGACCCTAGATGCCTTTAACTAAAAATCTAGGGAGGTCCATAAAAAATCTTCAATAGGGTACCTTTGAACAAGATTATTGTTACTTACGGTAACTCCCGCACTTGCTTATCAGCACCATCTAGTATTCAGACTTTAAACGATTTAGAAGTTTAAGATGTCTATCTTTTTGACTAAATGTTAACTTTAATCATATTTCAATGCAACGTAGTGAAGCTTTATATATTCCTTTTAGCCATCCACTCAAATGTATAATAATGAACAAAGGAATTAGCCAGTTTTAATGCCTTACTCAAAGGTTATGTGTTTCACTAAATGAACACAAGATGGCACAAGTTACCGTAAATAACAATAACCTTGTTCAAAGGTACCCCATTAGGTCACTGTGACCTATATCCTACGAGCTATGACTTGTAAGAACCCCCGAGAATAATAAAAAATTTGATACAAAACTTTCAATATCTTGATAATTAATGCATGGATTGTCATGAATCTTGCCTTGAATATTGACCATGATTAGTTTTGTCAGTTCCCGAAAAGTGGTGGCGCCACCTTTATTTTTTGGTATTTTTACGAATATTTTTCTTACTATTAAATGACAACAATTGTGTCAGTTTCTCAGCTGTGATTCTAGCGACAGCTTGTCACCCCAAACGTCAATTTTAAATGAACTGAAGACGATGGGGTGACAGTACAAGCTATTGGGTTCGCATCAATTCTAGTATGTGCAGATGTGCACGCCATTTCTGACACTACTTTTTCATTTTCATCCACTTCTCAAACTGTCATTTTCCTGAGTTAAGACAAAAAATGACGTTATTCTGTTGGGGAAAATAATAATTATTACATCCACGGTTGACCTACGTGTAAACGTGCAGCAGTTTTTAGCTCAGCTGACTGAAAGTCATCTGAGCTATAGCGATCACTCTTTGTCTGTCGTCCGTCTGTCCGTCTGTCCGTCTGTCCGTCTGTCCGTCCGTTAACCAGGCACAAATCGTAACCGCTGGACCTAGAACCTTGTAACTTGGGATTCTGAGAGGTCCATGAAAAATCTCCTTGGAAACCAGAAATTAGGTCTCTGTTACCCATATCCTTCGAGCTATGTGGCCCCAAAGTACCCCCCAGAAAAGTAAAAAATTTCATACAAAAACTTCAATATCTCATTAACTATTTGACTGATGGTCATGATTTTTGGCATACATATTGATCATGAGATGTTACATCACTTCCTGCAGACTGGTGGCGCCACCTGTATTTTTCGATTTTTTACGAATTTTTTTCTCTATTTTTGAGACCTTTAAAAATGTGAACATCTGTTAACAAGGCACAAATCATAAAGACTGGACTTAGAATCTTAATTCTTGACACACTGAGAGACCTATGAAAAGTCTCCATGGAAACCAGAAATTAGGTCTCTGTTACCCATATCCTTCGAGCTATGGGGCCAAAAATTACCCCCCAGAATAGTCAAAAATTTCATACAAAAACTTCAATATCTCATTAACTACATCACTGATGGTCATGATTTTTGACATACATATTGATCATGAGATGTTTCATCAGTTTGTGCAGACTGGTGGCGCCACCTGTATTTTTCAATGTTCACGAATTGTTTTCTCCATTTTTGAGACCTTTAAGGATGTAGTTATCTGTCAACAGGGTACAAATCGTAACGACTGGACCTAGAATCTTCGTTCTTGACACACAGGGAGACCCATGATAAGTCTCCATGGAAACCTGAAATTTGGTCTCTGTTACCCATATCCTTTGAGCTATGGCACTCCAAAGTACAGCTCAGAATAATGGAAAATTTGTTACAAAAGCTAAAGTATCTGAACAACTAATGCAGAGATAACCATAATTGTTTGCATGGAAATTGATCATGGAGTGTTTCATAAGTTTCTGCAGACTGGTGGCACCACCTGTATTTGTTCTTTTTTTTTACGAAATTTTTCTGTATTTTTGAGACCTTTAAAGATATGAACATCTGTTAACAGGGCACAAATCATAAAAACTGGACCAAGAATCTTCATTCTTGACACACAGGGAGACCCATGAAAAGTCTCCATGGAAACTTGAAATTAGGTCTCTGTTACCCATATTCTTTAAGCTGTATGGGTCCAAAATACCCCCCCCCCCAGAATAATAGAAAATTTGATACAAAAACTGCAGTATTTCAATAACTACAACACTGATGGTCATGATTTTCGGCATACATATTGATCATGAGCTGTTCCATCAGTTTCTGCAGACTGGGTGTGCCACCTCTATTTTTTTTCAAATTTTTACGAATTTTTTTCTTTTTTTTGAGACCTTTAAAGATGTGGTTATCTGTCAACAGGGTACAAATCGCAACAACTGGACCTAGAATCTTCATTCTTGTCATGCAAGGAGGCCCATGAAAGGTGCCTGTGGAAACTTGAAATTATGTCTCTGTTACCCATATCCTTCAAGCTATAGGACTCCGAAGTATCCCTCAGAATAATGGACAATTTGATACAAAAACTGAAGTATCTGAACAACTAATGCAGAGATCACCATGATTTTTTGCATGGATATTGACCATTAAGTGTTTTTATTAGTTTCTGCAGACTGGTGGAGCCACCTGTATTTTTGTATCCGCCAAAACGAAGTTTTGCGGATACTATGTTTTTGACCGAGTTCCTCCACTGCGGCGGCGTTCGTTTCCAGAGAGCTCCTCGGAGACTAATGGACCGATTTTTCCCAAACTTACACCTATTATCGGGTCACATGTGAACTGGTGCCTAAGCAATTTGCGTTGACCTCTGACCCTTCCTCTCTATCCAGTGTCCATTTGTGGGTCTGTTTCCACTCATAAACCCTCATATCTCAGGAACCGTTTGACCAATCAGGAAATAAAATTGATACAAATGTAGCCCTTGGATTGCTTTATAACATACACAAAAAATGGTGGCGCCACCTGTAACCATGTTTGCACAGTGTCCATCTGTTCATCTGCCTTGGGTTAAAATCACTCATATCTCTGCAGTGAATTGACTAATTCACCTGAAATTCGTCATGCGTATACATCCAGGATAGCTTTCTTGATTTTATGACAGGTGCACACATCCAAGCTCATATCTCAGGAACCATTTGACCAATTGGGCCAAAATTGTGCATGTGTTTAGATCTCACATAGGTCTTATCATACACAAAACTGGAGAGGTTACCTGCAAAGACTTTTGCACAGTGTTTGTCTGTTTGTTTGCCATGGGCAAAAATCGCTCATATACATGTAGTGGTTTGACTTTTCTGCCTAAAATTTTGCAGGTGTATACAACTTGGACAGCTTTCTGGATTTGTGGTAGGTGGCACAACCTACATACACATCAAGGCTGCAGACATCCATGCTAATATGCAACATACCTCACTCTATTTCCCCTTGCCACTCAATCCATGCCTCACTATCCGATTTTGGCAGATACATGTAGTCACTTGTCGGTTACCCGTATTCTAGTTTTTAAAGTTTACACATTTTTCTCTATTTTTGAGATATATAAATACAGACTAAATCTTGGCCTGTTGGTTAATCTGTTTGATGCTTCAGTTGAATGGGTATATACTACCATTCTAATGATAAAATTTCCTTTTGCGAATCTCTTCCCAGTCAGCTGAGCGTCATGACCCATGGGTCACTTGTTAATTCCGAGGCTGGTTTTACTCGAAAAACTCGTCTCCACGTCTGTAAGCGGGAGAATCATAACTTCCGGTAGGGGATTTCCAAACGGCTATGTGTAAAACTCGGAAGTCCGAAGTCGGAAGCAAGGACTTTTTTTAAAGCAATGATCGAAGCATAATTAAAATGCTACTACATCAATGGAAAGTACCTTTTTATTTTTATTGATAGAATAAGGTCTTTTTTATCATCATGTAAAATAATCAAAGTTATCCACCCGAAGTTAATGACTATTTTTTGCTCGGAAATGCCCGGTTATGGTCCAAATGTGTAAAACTCGGAAGCCAGTAATGGCAAATGCACTGGTCATCATATCGTCAGCAAACGTGTCAAGCATTTTCAATTTCTTCAGTATCATGTATTTTTCATAAATTCAATCTGTTTTGTAACATTCATGATGCTGTTTTTTTAATAATATATTATATTGATATTTTATTTCATTTTGTAAAACAAGATTATTTTAACTCATCAATATTTTACGCTGTTACCGCATTTTATGTTGATGGAAACATGAAAAAAATAAAGGTTTTGATAATATTTTATACATGTGCCCCTATAAAAATCACCCTGATAATATCATAGAGACTTAAACAGAAAATTTGACAGAACCAAAAAACCGTCCAGTTAATGTTTTTACAAGTTGTTTCGAACAAAATATTTTATTTTTAATGTATAAATTGAAAAAAATTTTCCTCTTCCATTGACCAAAAAAAAAAAATATCATCAGTATTATGAATCTCTTAGACTCTTATCTATTATGTAATACTTTTTATGCCAAATTATATTTTACATTTCATGGTCCGGTTGCATTTATATATATATATATATCTTATATAAACAAAATTGTAATATCTTATCCAGATCCTTGTAATCGTACAGTAATATGAAGTTGAAGGGTGCACATTCTGGTTATATGCCCTTATCATGCAATCATTTGCAAACATACTTTTATATATTAATAAATATCCATATATTTGAAGTTGAAATGTGATGTTGAAAAATCAGGAGTGAAATTAATATAATATAAATATCGAGATTGATAAAGTTTGAAAGAAAGAGTCAAAAACTTGAAAAAGAATTAATTTTAGTTTTAAAAAATATTTGCTTAAATTCGTAAATCGATCAGATTATATAATAATACATGTATTAGTATGTTATATATTATCTGGACTTTTGTATCCCTTTTCTAAGATATAAATGTAACATTTTTTTAAGATATTGTTGAACTCTAACATATTGAAAGACATTTCGTTTTTGCATATGATACATGTATGTTTGTTCCAGCGATGACCTTCTGGGATATATTGAATTTTCATATTTGTTCAACGTATGGAAAATATATTACTATATTTTATTTTGAATGACATCGTAATTTATAACTGTATTTTTAATGCCGTACAAGGGTTAATTATACCATATTAATTATGCAGTGGTGCATCCATAGAGGGCGCAAGGCCGTTCAGACGTAATATCTCTTAATTTTCATTTCTTTTCCAGATTACTTTTTTTTATTCCCTAGCAATTTCATCATTATATTTATTACTTTCCAATTCATAAATTGGTGATTTACTCCACTGAGAGAGCATACAAAAATGTACTAGTATAATGGGATAGGAAGTATTTCCGTTATCACACTTTACTTGATAATAACACCGACGATATATATATATATATATATATATATATATATATATATATATATATATATATATATATATATATATATATTAAATTTACAAATAAAAAAATAAGAACTTATAGTTTTCCGATTATGTGTCATGTATTGCATCATACACTCATTATAAGCAGAATCATGCATAAGCAATTTTAATATATGCATGCAACTATAATTATAATGAAACTGCATTTTGGGCACAGTGCGTCTCTGTGACTTCCGAGTTATACACATTGGATAACATCCAAGCACTTCTGACTGACTTCCGAGATGGCTTCCGAGCACAAAATCTTCCATAACGTTCAGATTAAACAATGGATAACTATAATTCTTCACAGAATGATAAAAAAAGATCTTATTCTATCGGGGAAAAAACAAAACGGTATTGAAGCGTTAGCATTTTGTATATGCTTTAAACTGCTTTCGTTGGTTTCCGGCTTCCGGCTTCCGACTTCCAAGTTTACATACACGACCGCGCCATGACACATTTAGTTTTGAATGAGAAGTACCGCTTCACGTGAATCGGTGCCACAGTGATGAAAGGAGGTAATAATTGTAATTATTTTTGTGTAACAACATTTTTTCTTCGATATTTAGCACATATAATACGACTATATAAGCCTGTGATGCCAAATAATACCAGACAGCAAATATTTTGATCCGACCCTTAGAATGGGCGTTCTGTTGTGACTGCCATCATGACTCCAGGCCCTATCAGTTTTTTTTTTCCGAAGGCCTGAGTGTCATGTTGTCATGGCTACTGTGATTCCATCTGGTGTCCCAAAACCTGGTGTATTGATCACAAGTGGATGCCCTATAGTAATCACCATGTCTCTCTGTCTTTCCATCTGTCCATCCATACAAATTTGTTTCCAGAAGATAACTCCAGGTTGGATTGACATATGGATTTCAAACATGACTTACACATGGCCCACCACTAAAGAAAGAACCTGTATGATTTTTGGGTCATAAGATCAAAGGTCAAGGTTACAAGACTCCCTTATTTAAAAAGATTATGGCTGCATTTTAAGCCAAGTTTTTCATCCCAAACTTTCCATCTTGCACATTTAGTTGACATGCCAGTATGGGGAGAGCATAAATGAATTTGGGGTCACAAGGTCAAAGGTCACAAGACCTATTTCTTTAAAAGGAATGTGCATGCATTTCAAGCCAAACTTTTCATCACAAACCTTCCATCTTTAAGATATTATACTCACATGCAAATAGGGGAAGATTCTTTTCAATTTGAGGTCATAGGGTCAAAAGTCAAGGTCACATGACCCATCCATTCACAAAATAGTTTATGGATGATAATTCTGCTTTGGATAGACAGATTGGCTTCAACCTTGATTTGTTCATGATCCACCACTTAACTAACATTTTGATTTTCAGGGTCCAGAGTTCAAAGGTGAAGGTCACAGGAGCCACATCTTTAGATTGATTGTGGATACACTGTAAATCAAACTTTTCATCCCAAACTTCCATCTTTCACACATGGCTTACTTGCCAAAAGTGGAAGAAATCACTAGATTTTGAGGTTACCTGGTCAGAGGTTAAGGTCACTTGACCCAATTTTTATAAAAAGATTGTTACGATAATCTAAATGCTGCAAGCTCAAGGATAAAAAGTTCTCAGATTTTTTTGGTCATAAGTTCATTGATTAAGGTAACAGTACCATCATTCTGAAAAATTTCTTTAAAATTATCCTTATAGAAAAATTCAGCTGAGCGTCGAGACCCCTGTATCCCTAGTTTCATGTAGTTTCATGTAAAAATTGTTCCTCTTCCTTCTAGGATAAACAAGAGTTCTCATTTTTCCCAGGTTTGAATTTCAAAACTGAATTCCAGTCTCTTCCCGGAAAAATGAGAATTTTCAATCCACCCGAGAGAGACTGGAATTCTGATTTATCCAGGGAAGAACAGGAATCATTTCATACCATCTCTTGATTCTCATTTTTCCCGAGAAGAATGGGAATTCTCATTCCTCCTGGGAAGATTCTGGATCCTCCCAGATTGTCATTTTCCCCTCAACATATATACTTATACTTCTGGTTTAAGTCAATATCTCAATGTTCAATAGGTTGACATTATAAGTAACCATGGGTGTTGAAACAAAGTTTAGTTCTGCTAAACATAGAGAGGTTTTGGTCAAAGGTCATCAACTTGGTTTAAGGGTTAGCTGCAGATTTCAAAGGTCAAAGATTGTTAACACAATTTGAGGATGGTACTTAGTGATGTGTTTCAGATAATGGTGGAGTTGATGTTTAATTTTTGTTTAATTCTAAGTATATTTGTTTCTATTATATAAGGGTTGCCTTGTGTGGTATTTTTACAGGGAAATGCATGAAAGGGGAGCAGACCTTCAGTAACAATAGTGGTTGCATGGACTGTCCACTGGGAACATACCAGCCTGAGAATTTTATGAAAGAGTGTCTACCCTGTCCGGGCAACACCAGTACTAGAAATGTTGGGGCTCAGAATCTGACACAATGTGAAGGTTGGTGATGATGCTAATAATGACTAATAACAATAAAAAATTCTTGTAACTGTCATATGACAGGCACAGATGGCCTTCCAGTCTCCACAGATTCTGTATTTTGATAGACCCAAGTCCAAGTGAGTGAAGTACAATGTTAGTACAATGAAGTCATCTCTTGGTGCCGTGAAAATTGTAAAATTGTGGTTTTACTTTTGTAATTTGCATATAATTGGAGAGTAAAATAGTTATCACCACCACACCTGCCACTACACTATTATATTGTAAATGGCCAAGGTTAGTATGTAAGACTATCATCTTTCTGGGTCAAATAGTTTATAATGAGATTCCTGCTAACCAAAAAGTGCTTTGGCACCTGTCTCATAACTTTTTGCAAGACTGACTCTCAAACTTTCAGAATTAAAATGTTTGCAACTGGTTTGTGTCACAGGAATATCAACCTCTTTGTTCTCTTTGTAATAGTCTATGAGACAATTAACTTTACAAATCTGAAAAATTCTCCCTTTTTTTAGCCCCATAACCTTTGCCAAATCAACAATGGTGACACTGAAAGTGGTCAAAATAATTTTGTCCTGGTAATAAAGGTACATCCTTGGTAAAATCAGTGAAATCAAATGGAATAAGATGACAGAGAAATAATAATAATAATAATAATAAGAAGGATAACAGTTAATAAAAACAAGGATGCCCCCCAATGGTAGGGATCAGTAAAAATAATGATAGTTCCTAGCCTCATGTATACTGATAAGACCTTGATCAAGGAAAGAGTCCAAAAAAGACCCAATGATCCTGTCAGCTAAGAAAGTTCCCTAGGATCAACAAAGTCCTTGACATGATTCAATGTTTTTTTACCTGGCCTGATTTTCTTTAATTTACAAATAATTTACATTAATTGATAAAATTAAATTAATTCATATTTTTAGAATACTGTCCAGATGGTCAAGAGAAGGTATCTGGAGACTGCCAGCCATGCCGGAGGGGGTACTACAAGAATAATTCTGATGGCATATACAACATGTGTGAGCTGTGTCCAGAGGTTAACATCACTGCTGGAACTGGTGCTAAATCACTTGGCGAATGTGTCATTGGTAACTGAAATATTCTTCCCTTTCTTTGTTATCCCCCCCGCCCCAAAGGGACGCCTGCCTGCATCATTTTCTGAAAAAAAATTATCTTAGAGACTTGTAATTATTGTATCCCCAGACAAAGTCGGGGGGATACTGTTTTCATGATGGTCCCGCAGCCACCGCATATAAATCTTGTTGGCGCGATAACTCAAAAAATATTTCATGGTTCTTTACCAAACTTGGTATATGTATAGATATGGGTAAGAGGACGACACCTTTATAAAATGAGGTCATGACCTTTACTAGGAGAATGTCCTTGACCTTGAATATGTCCAATTTTGGGGAAAATTACACATTCTTAAATATCCCAAGAAATCTTGCATGGATTGATCCCAAAATCAAGTTGATCGAAGATCATGGATAGGGATGTCATGTTCCAGAAACTGGTGGCGCCACCCCAAAAATGCCACTTGACAGTACTGTGAGCATTATAAGTCAAAAACTAATGGACAGATTTCTTTTATATTATGCATATACATAGATATGGGTTATGGGATGATGTTTATTTAAATTGGGGTCATGACCTTTCCTATGAGAGTGGCCTTGACCTTGAATATTCCCATATTTGGTGAAATACACACAAAATCTTTAATATTTCGGTAAGGAATACATGGAATGATCCAAAAATCAAATTGACCAAAGATCTTTGATAGCTTTGTCTTTTGCAGAAGACAGGTGGCGCCATCTTGTGTCGTTTTCTTGTAAAATGATGTTAATGCAGTAACTTTGTAAGAATTTGAGGTACAGTCACCAAACCCACAGGTTTGATGCATCTTATCAACAGCTATGTCAAGTTCAAACATAGATGACCTTGATGCATTTTTTCAAGGTCACAGCAGCGATTATGCTAAGATGATATTAGGGCAATAACTCAAAAAGAATTTTAGGTACAGTCACCAAACCTACAGTTTAGATGCATCTTATCAAGGGCTAGGCCAAGTTCAAATATGGATGACTTTGAAGCATTTTTCAAGGTCACAGAGGCTATAAAGCTGAAATTATGTTAACTTTAATATCTCACTGAGGGATGCATGGATTGGTCCAAAAATCAAATTGACATAAGATCCTTGATAGTATTGTTTTCTGTGTAAGATAGGTGGGGCCACCTAATTATGTTGTTTTCTTGCTAAAATGATTTTTAAACGGAATGACTTTGTAAGAATTTGAGGTACAGTCACCAAACCCACAAGTTTGATGCATCTTATCATGGGTTACGGAATGAGATATATTTCAATTTGGATCATGACCTCTCCTATGAGAGTGACCTTTACCTTAAATATGCCCATACTTATAAGAAACCATGGTGGCTTGCCAAGTGTCAGTCTCTGCATCTGAATTTAAGATGGGATCCTATTCTTCCAGGCTGGGGAGAGGGGTGGGGGGTGGGTTAATTGTCTGAGGATACTAGAAATATGCCAAGATGCCAAGAAATATCTAGTTTTGTTTGTCTTATTGCATTCATGAGCTGCAGCTAAGGTGCTTTCCATTTTGCCTACCATTCACTTGTGATCCAAATACATGAGATGACACCAGAAACATTAGTGGCAGAAAGAGGACTTTAGAAAAGGGGTGGGGGGGGGGGCACAGCACTCTAGCTTAGGTGAACAAGTGTGTTGGAATGTCACTTGACTCTGCTTGACTGTTGCCTGTAGAAATTGGAAAGAAATTTGGCACTTTTCTCTGATTTAAGGGTGTATTGTTTTGTTGATTTTTCATACTTTTCAGTCAGAAATCTGCTGCTGAGCATAATCTATACTGTAAATCTACACAAGCCAGCCAGGCTTGATGGCTGTGTTAGATAACTTTAATGAACGAAGCTAATATTGATCATTTTGTTTCAGCAAACTGCAGTGCCGGATATAAGCTGACAGCTGATAACAGCAGCTGTGTACCATGTGGATTTGGATTTTACCAGCCAGACAAGTGGAAGTCCGAATGTATAGAGTGTCCACAAAATATGAACACGTCAGCAGACAGCTCCATGTCCCCAGATGACTGCCAGTGTATGTGGTATAAACCATTTAGAATGTAGCATAGTGGTTAAGACAACAACTGAGCATAGGGTCTTAGGTTTGAACCCCACTTTTGCCTCTAAGATAAAATGTTATTATCTTAGTACAGTCAACCTCTGAGATTTATTCAGATGTCTCAGTGACTGGTTTTTACATCTTGATTATTCCAAGCTTCATGCTTATAATTCTGCAGCTCAGAAAGCCTGATATATAACATAATTCTTGTCGGGTGTGGGACTAAAGCCCCCCTACCCTGGACAAAAGCCCCCTTGGTAAAAAGCCCCCTTGGACAAAGCCTCCCAGGTCAAAAGGACCCCTAGCTTAATGATGAAAGAGCTGGGATAAAATTAAGGCCCCTTGAAATATATACATCAAGTGACTCATTTATTATGTTTATACACAACATTCTTATATTGTAAATTCTTTTGTCTGTACCCCATTCTTATCATACTGTTACCTTCATCACCATATTCAATAGACAGTGCCACTAATATGCCATGGAGGTATTCTTTAAAAAAAACACCCACATTTTGTGAATGTATGCTATCTTCACATTTCAGTCAATGTAATTATTTAATGATTAGACAGTTAAGAAACAGAAGTGCCATAATAAAGTTTTAACTGTGTATACACATGCAGGGAATGTACTTGTGTTTCTCTAAATAATTGCATAAGGCAGGTGTAGTATAATACCTACTGTGGATATCCATATGCACAGCCACTGATATGCTATAGTCCATTTCACCACCTGCTGTCCACTTGTTTTTTGGAGATGATTTACTCAAAACTTTATATTTTTCAATACTTTCCATGAAAAAAAAACATATGGAACTGACAACCTAATATGGCAGTTAAGAATTTTACAATAAATCCCCCGTTTATGTTTCACAACATTTTTTCTCTTTATCATGATCTCGCAGATATGGTGTGTCCCTCCATGAGTAGCCATCTTTGTTTAAGCTGGTTATATTTTTTAGAGTGTTTGCATGAGATCATCCAATCAGCAGCTGTCAGTTGAGGCTGTTTTAGCATGTGACCAATGACCTTGACCGCCATAAGTGGGTCTGATATGTTGTAAACTGTAGACTGATTCTCATATTTTCAGAAAATTATGTTACTCAAATAAGGCAGTAGGTAGGAATTTAGTTACCTTGTTGAAAATTAGGTTCTTTAATCCTCTGCTCTACACTATAATTGTTTCCCTTGAAATGTAACTAATAAAAATTTTCATAGCAAAACAGGTGGACATGAGGGGATGTAACCAACTATAGTTGTGACAGTTTCATCCTTTTATGTCAAGGGACTTGATCAGACTGCAGGAGCACTAGTTAACAGAAGATGGTGCTTGGATGGTTCTGCAGTCTGATACAGTCCATTTACAGGAGTGGACAAAACTCTCACAAGCAAGTGGCTATGCATAAGAAAATCCATAGAATGTAAAGTCCTTTTTAGCTTAGCTGACTAAAAGTCATCTGAGCTATAGTTATGGTCCATTGTCTGTCATCAGTCTGTCTGTCCATTCTTTAGACTGGCATGTTTTGAAACTGTTAAGCCTACAAATCCAAATTTTGGCATACTGTTAGATGTCACCAAGATCTCCTACCAAACCAAAAAAACTTTATTTTCCAATAAAAACCTGTTTTAACACAACAGGACCGCCTAATATCAAAACCACTCATCTGTTATTCTTCATATATACTATAAACATTTCCTTTTGCAATTTCAGTATAGGTCAGTATATGTAATTTATGAAAGTTATGGGCCCTAACATAATGCACTTTTTAAACAATCAGGAAAGCTATTTACTCACTTAACATGATAATTGTTGAAGCTAGAGACATTTTTAGCACAGCTGACTATAAGTCATCTGAGCTATAGTCGTGGTCCTTTGTCCATCAGCTGTCCGTCCGTCCTTTTACTGGCACGTTTTGAAACCATTGGACCTCAGATATCTAAAATTTGGCATACCTTTAGATGTCCCCAAAATCTCCTATCATACCTAAAATTGGGTCACTAGGACTTCGTTCCTTCGAATTATTAAGGAAAAACCTCTGTTTTCCATTTAAAACCCATTGTTACACTTCAAGACTGCCTAATATCAAAACCACTGACCTGATATTGACCTTTTTTTATATATTAATTCCTGTGTATATTTCCTATGTACATACCAGATATTACTTCAATATTTTTTAAATTCTTGAATTAATGGGCCCAAACATGATGCACTTTGAAAAAATTCAGGAAATATATTTACTACCTTAACTTGAGAATTGCTGAAGCTAGAGACTTTCTTTCAGGTATATAACTATATTTAATCAAGATTCAATTGTATACCCAAAATTAGATCTGAATTTTTAAAATTTTATAAGTTATTAGCATAAATACAAAATCAGAAATTGGCCAAAAACTGTAGCTTTTTAGCTCAGCTGACTATAAGTCATCTGAGCTATAGTCGTGGTCCATTGTCCGTCGTCCGTCCGTCTGTCCGTCCGTCCGTCAGTCCGTCCGTCCGTCTGTCCGTAGATGTGGCACGTTTTGAAACTGTAAGACTTAGGAATCCAAAATTTGGCATAATGTTAGCTGTCCCCAAGATCTCCTACCAAGCCGAAAACTGGGTCTTTGCGACTTTGTTCCTTTGAGAAATTAAGGAAAAACCTCAATTTTTTATTAAAAACCTATTTTCACACTTTAGGGCTGCCTAATATCAAAACCACTCATCTGTTTTTCCTCATATTTACCATAAATATTCCTCTATATAGTTCCTATGTACATGCCTGAAATTATGTCTGTATTATATAATTTAAGAAAGTTATGGGCCAGAACATAATGCATTTTGTAAAAAATCAGGAAAGATATTTGATCACTTAACACAAAACTTGTTAAAGCTATGGAGTTTTTTTCAAGTAATATAACTTTAATTAATAAAAATTAAATTGTATACCCAAAATTAGATCAAAATCTTTTAAATTTTTTAAAATATTAGCAAAAACAAAAAATTGTTACCTTAAATTTTGCCTAACTTTGACCATGGCACGTTTTTTTCCTGTAAGTACTGTGGATTTAATTTTCTCAGCATGTTTTTGTTAGCATTTTGTCTGTTAACACCAAAAATTTGAAACCAGTTGATCAAAAACTGTAGATTTTATTCAAGTTTTCAAGCACCATTGTAATTGTTTACATCAGGCTAGTGTTATACAGTTTGCAAGAGCTCAGCTCCCCAGCTTAAGCTCTCAGTTCCTAAAATTTGGCATACAATTAGATGTCTCTAAAATTCCCTACCATGCCAAGAATTTGGTCACTAGGACTTAATACCTTTGAGATATTAATGAAAAACTTCATTTTTCAATTAAAAACCCGTTATTACACTTCAATACTGCCTAATATCAAAACCACTGATCTGACTTTAATCATATATAATATACATGTTTTTCAATACATTCTCTGTGCACATGCCAGAAATGATGTCAGTATTGCGTAATTGTTTTAAGTTATGGGCCCAAACATAATGCACTTTGTAAAAATCAAGAAATATATTTACTCCCTTAACAAGGGGCTTGCTGAAGCTAGAGATTTTTTGTCAGGGATGTAAGATTATTTAATCAAGATTCAATTGAATACCCAAAATTAGTTCTGAATTTTTAAAATTTTATAAGTTATTAGTATAAATATAAAATTAGTACCTTAAATTTTGCCCAACTTTGACCATTTCACTTTTGTTTAATGTGAGCTCTGTTTATATAATTTTCATATCATGCACACACAAGGATTTCAGCTTTTTAGATTAGAAAGCTGAAAGAAATTGGCCAAAAATTGTAGCTTTTATTAATGTTTTTATGAGACCATGTCAGACCTTGGCTCTCTCCAGCCACTCTTGAGTCACCTGTATGTTGACCTTGTTGAACTTTCAGCAAATTATGCACGCTTGAGGCGAGGCAGATACCAGGGCAGCAAGGCAGCTTATGGCCAGCCACAGTTGATCCAGGTGTCCAACCCAACTCATCAAGTAGTTTTAACCAACAACATAACAATAAATTAATCAATTTTTATTGGTTTTTAATAACAAGTTAAAGAAAAATAGAAAAGGAATTTGTTAGTTTATATTAATAGGGAAATAACTTGCAGTTACTGATGATATAAGAATCTTGTATTGATGGATAGAATGTCACATATTCCAAATAACACCATGCAGTCACCTATGGCATTTTTCAGTTCAATTTTAATAATAAAAAAGTAAATCATATTATTCATTACTAATCATTAGGGATCATATGAAGGAAATTAATGATAGACAAAGATGCAGTTGATAATATTAATCTAGATTCCTACTGTGTCTAGTGTGTACATTGATGTGAAATAAGTCCAAAATAAATATATCACATTAATTTTTTTTTTAATATAAATAAAAGCCATAAAACCAGGTACTTATGATCATTATTTAAATGTGTGAATTTTGTACATTCTGGATTCTCAACACCATTGTTTGGTGAAAACTGAATAAATACCAGACATGGTGGGAATACTTTGCAATTGTATTTAAATACGAATATGAATATGTACTCCATTATAAAATTTCTTGCATAAAGAATGGGAATTCAGGAAAAAATGAAAGTATATGAATACCAGTGCAAATACTTTCCAAATGTATTCATGAATGCATTCATGAATATATTCTTTAATATTATTTTAATAATCATTTCAGTTATATTTCATTTTAAAAATCATACGATTCTCTTATTATTTTTAATAAAAATTATATCTGGGACAATATTTGTAATTTTTTTAATAAATAGTTAAACTCTTATATTATATGTTCTGCTTATAAGTTATATGGCCAAGTCAAAATCTGTGTGACTATAGTACTCCATTTGTTAATAAAATAAATGAAATCAATTCTCTTCTCTGTCTCCAAAGGTACTATCAAAATCATACATAAGCTTAACAACAACAACTCATAATACAGCTTATACTTATTACCACACAAAACCAGCATGTGCCTCATTTCTAAATCATATTATTTTATCATATATAACAGCTGAGCACCGTGACCCATAGGTCCCTTGTTTTAAAGTTATTATGACACCATGTCAGATCCAGGCTCTACCCAGGCCCTCTTCAGTCACCTGTATTTCCTCTATTTGACCTTTCCTGCCAATTATGCATGCATGATATGGGGCATATACTTGCAGCTGGGCAGCTTATTGCTCCCCACAGCTGATCCAGGTGTCCAACCCAGCTCATCTATTAGCTGTTTAGACCAACAGCATAACAATAAACAATGAATAAATACATTTTTATAGATCTGTAATAACAGACAGTTATGAGTTGATGAGTAACAGGGAATTACCTTGCAGTTACTGATGTTTTATGGATTTTGTATGGATGGATGAAAATGTATTCCAAGTAACACCATTGAGTCACGTATGGTATTTTTCTTTTCAGTTTTAATAATGAAAAAAAATAATTAAATTATATTTTTATGTACTATTAGGGATTATATGAAAGAAATTAATGATTTACAAAGATGCAGTTTATAATATAAATCTAAATTCCCAGGTCTTTTCCAAGTGTTTCAGCTTGTTAATTTATATTTATTTCAAAATTTAAAAAAAAGTTAAAATGTCAAAATTTTTAAATTTTACTCAGACAAGTACTGATTAAAGATGTCAATATGTTTCACTTATGACATTCAGACACGTGGCTGTAACAGCTGACACAAGACTATGTAAATAATCAAAATTTATATTACTGGTTCCTATATTTCAGTTAATAAAATTAAACTTGCCCATCTCTAGTTTTCTCCTTGTATAATTTATAGGGTGTTCTTATCCTTGGGTTATTTTTTACACATATAATGGTTTCATAGCTGAGATACTTCAGTTTTTTTTCTGATACATTTTTTTTTTTAATTTGAATATGATAAAAAAATTAGATCTTAGACAAGTTCTCATTATGATTTCTGTAATGTTAATAATTGTCATAAGACTCTTGCTATGTCTAGTGTGTGGATTGATGTGAAGGTAGTCCAAAGTGAATATTATAGTTTTATTTTTTTTAATATAAATAAAATTAATAAAACCAGGTACTTATGATCATTATTAAAATTTGTGATATTTGTTTATTCTGGATTTTCAAGAACTTTGTTTGGCTAAAACTGAATAAATACCAGACATTGTAAAGTACTTTGCAAATGTATTTGAATGCAAATATGAATATGTACTCCATAATTTCATTTATAAGGATAGGAATACAGGTAAAAATGTAAGTATTTGAATACAAATGGATTCATGAATATATTCTGTAATATTATCTTAATAATCATTTAATTGACAATACCATTAAAAAATCTTTGATGAAAAAAAACAAGTGATACTGTTATCATTTTTAATATAAATTATGCTTGACACAATACTTGTTATTAATTTTAATAAATAGTTTAACTTTTCAAATAATTCTGCTGCAATGTAGGTAAAGTTTAATGGCCAAGTCAAAACCTGTGTGATGAAAAAACACCATTTCCAACTGTAAATAATATTAATGACATCAATCCTCTTCCCTGTCTCAACGGATATTATTAAAATCTTACATAACTTGAGTTTAACACCATCAACTCATATTAGAGCTTATATTACCTCACAAAACCAGCCTTTGCCTACCTCCTCTTCCAAATCATGTTTTGTGATCATATATAACAGCTGAGCATTGTGACCCATGGGTTTTTTTTTAGAGATATTATTTAATCAAGATTCAATTGTATTCCCTAAATTAGATCTAAATTTTGTTCACTTTTCAAATTTATTAGCGTAAATATAAAAACAGTACTTTAAATTTTGCCCAACTTTGACCATAGCATGTTTTTTTTCCTTATGTACATTTGATTAAATTTTCACAGCAGTTACACATAAGTATTTAATATGTCAAATTCTGAAATTTGAAAATAAAAGCCAAAAGATAGGCTAGTTATTGAATTTTTTCAGAGGCTCTGCTGTATTCATTTGCATTGTCAAGCTCTGACCAACCATTTCTTGACACTAAGCCCTGCCTGGGAAACAGCCTTATTGGCCCTTGCTGTCACAGGTGTACAGTTATTTTCATGTCCCCCCCCCCCCCGAAATTGTATTGCAATAATTGTTATTATTTAAACTGTATTTCATTAATTGGAAGACTGTTTCCACTCCAATATACAAAAATTTTCTTGAAATGATAATTCAAAGAGTAATCCAGAAGATACCATGTTGTGGTAATGTAGCATTTTTAAAGAAATAAATTCCCTTTTAAATAATTGAAGCAAATGTAAATATTAATAAACTCATCATTAGGCATAATTAGGGCCTTGCTTGAAAAACGGTGCCCTATAGTGATCACCGTGTCAGTCCGTCCTTCCGTACTTCCGTCCTTATGTCAGTGACACTTTCTTTCGCACACGATAATTCAACAACAACCTACTGCAGCTTTCCCTAATTTACAGGGATGATTGGTACCTATGAGGGCTCCAGACCTCTTGAATAACAGACCTGTCTGGATTCCAATATGGCCTCCACAGCCCGATTGCTGATTTTCTTTTGTGCACGATAACTCAACAACAACCTACTGCAGGTTTCCAAAATTCACAGGGATGATTGGTACCTATGAGGGCTCCAAACCTCTTGAATTACAGACTTGTCGGAATTCAAATATGGCCACCACAGCCCAGTTGCTGATTTTCTTTCATGTGAGATAACTCAGCAACAACATACTGCAGCTTTTCAAAATTTAAAGGAATGGTTGTTACCTATGAGGGCTCCAGACCTATTGAATAACAGACCTATCAGAATTCCAATATGGCTGCCATATCCCAATCACTGATTTTTGTTTGGTGCCTGATAACAACAACCTATTGTAGCCTTCCCAAATTTACAGGGATGATTGGTACCTATTAGGGCTCCAGACCTATTAAATAACAGACCCATCTGAATTCCAATATGGCCACCACAGCACAATAGCTGATTTTCTTTTGGTGTGCAATAACTCAACAACAACCTATTGTAGCTTTCCCAAATTTACAGGTATGATTGGTACCTTTTGGAGCTCCAGACCGATTGAATAACAGACCCATCAGAATTCCAATATGGCCGCCCAACACAGCCCAATTGCTGATTTTCTTTTGGTGTGCAATAACTCAACAACAACCTATTGTAGCTTTCCCAAATTTACAGGGATGATTGGTACCTATGAGGGCTCCAGACCTATTGAATAACAGACCTTTCTGAATTCCAATATGGCCACCACAGCACGATCGCTGATTTTCTTTCGTGCGCAATAACTCATCAACAACCTACTACAGCTTTCCCAAATACAGGGATTATTTGTACCTATAAGGGCTCCAGACCTATTGAATTACATACCTGTCGGAATTCCAATATGGCTCCATGATAGCCCAATCCCTGATTTTCTTTTGTGCGTTATAACTCAACAACAACCCTACTGCAGGTTTCCCAATTTCACAGGGATCATTGGTGCCTATGAGGGCTCCAGACCTATTGAATTACAGACTTGCTCAAAATCCAATATGGTTTACAGACTACATTTGGTGATTCTCTATTGCACATTTTTTTCAGACATATTTTATTTAATATCATTTGATCCATTGCACCTGAGCACTAGGAACAATAGTTTTATTGCAGCTGCATAAAATTATTTAATAAAACAAATATATACAGACATACATAGATGTTCTAAATGCTGTTATTGTCTCCCAAACCACCCACCGTCAAGTCCTTCTACCTTTGGAGTGGGAAGGTTATGCAGATTATTATACATTTTATAAAATAGAAAAAAAATTGGTTTAGTAAAAAAATAGGACCTTATTGGGCAAAGGTGTAAACTGTTGAACTGTCAACAGCTTATCAAAAAGCCAACAAATGATCATGGTATTAGTATGGATCTTATATTCACAAAATGCTTGCATGCTTCAATTTCAGCATTAGGAAACACATGGTAAGATCATTAAATATTATTTGCAACAATATCTTCAGTCATATAAACCAACTATGGCCTTTATTACATCTTCTTCTCGGACTTAATCTCCATTCGATATTATTTTAGATTTTTACCTTCAGGCTCAACTTAAGCTGAGCACAGTGACCCATGGGTCCTTTGTTTAATCCCCAGCCGTAAGAGGCAGGACTACTAAAATGGTGCTTGCCTGTCCATTTGTCTGTCAACCCACCCAATTTTCTGTCCGTCCACCCAGTCCCATGATTTACCACATATCTCTAAAACCCTTGCTGCTTTCTTCACCAGATTTTACAGACTTACTCAGCACATGACTGGTATGTGATTATAAGCTGCAGGTGGCGCCACCTGTTTTTAACGACTCTCTGTGCTCCAAAATAATCTTTTTGACTTTCCTTCAGATAAGTAAGTAAATAAGAAAACATTAGCCTTCAAAATCATGTGTAAAGATTCCTTGGAGTTATGGGGAATTAAGTGAATATTATATTGAATAGAATTATTTTCAGACTGATGTATCCACCAGAGTTCAAATTTTGCTGATCATGAAATTTTCTGATTTCACATTTTTCCATGGTGCAAAATCTTTTACCTTTTATCTCATGAAACATTTCACCAGTCATTTCCAATTTTTTTAGGCATATTGATAACATGACTGGCATGTGTTTAAACCTGCAGGTGGCGCCACCTCCGTTTAACAATTTTCTGAATAAAATGTTACAGCCATATTTCTTGGCCCCAACCATGACAGGTATCATTTGACCATGACAGGTATCTTTTATTCAGATCTGTCCAGTTTACAAATTACATCCCGCATTTTGGGCAAATAATTCAGGATATATCAGTGAAGGTTACTATATGGTGAGATTACAAAATAAGAAACCTCACAGAACTCTGTGAAAGGGATAGCTGCGAAAATTTAACCCTGAAAATAAGAAGACAACCATAGTAGTCATCAACAAAAAAATGATCATGAACCTAGATGTCAGCTTTGTTATGAACTTCACAGCTCTGTTTGTTTGTTCTTACAGTTTACTGTCCACCTGGGTCTGAGAGTAGGAGGAATCTAGGCTCTTCTTCAAGCAATGGTTCATGTGTTCCATGTGAGATCGGCACTTTCAAGGACATGGCTGGATTTCTGCCATGTACGAAATGCTTCGGTGGAAATATCACTGAGGTGACTGGAGCCAACTCCTCTTCTTTATGCAACCTGGGTAAGTAAGAGCTGTCCTTTAAATGCATTGTTCTGCTCTGCTGTGTCTTTGTAGGTCCTATGTAGTGATAAAAGAAAGACCATCAAGAAAGTTTGCAAGTGGAACTGTAGAGTAGTTTATTTCGGCAAAATATCCGTCTTGTAGTTGGTCCAAACTTTCTGAGACCAAGTGACATTCCAAAGTCAAAGCTAGTCCTAGCCCAAGTGTGAGCACTTGAGGTTTTAGTCCAAGTCAACTGTCCCTGAGTCTGAGACTTTAAAAATTCAAGTTCAAATCCATGTCCAGTAAAATTATCTTGATTATGGTAAAAATGGAAATTCATTTAATCGTGGGGTTTTTTATGTTACTTGATTTTTTTTACTTAAACTTGACAAATATTTAACTAAAATTTCCAAGTTTTTGGGCATTCAGTAGGGGAAACCCATAGAGTTCAGTATGAAAAAAATAGAACGGCCTGACTGCTCATCAAAATTTAAAAAGAAAAAATATTTTGTCAGAAGTCTTCATGGTTTGTTTCCCAATTTTAACATCAGACATTGAATGACAAAGTCTCTGCTGCTTGACATGAGATGAACTGGACCTGGACAATTACTCTGAGTGTTGGTCCAGAGACTAGTCAAGATCTGAGTAAGATTCCCTGAAAAAGTGGACTCGGATCCAAGTACAGATGAGACCTACATCCCTTCTTATTATTGATGTTACTTGTTGTCCCCCGCTCCACGGATGTGGGGGACATTGATTGGGGTTTATCTGTCTGTCTGTCCGTCAGGTTTTTTCTGTCTGTCTGTCACTCTGTCTGTCCGTCCGTTATCAAGCATGAAAAACAGGCCAAAGCGGGGGACATTAATTCCACGAATTTGCATTCATTTGTAAATTTGTTAATCCTTACAAGCATGTACTGGCCAGGTGACTGTAAACTATCTTACTGCATGCCATTCATGTATTAAGATATTAACACTTATTATATAAATCAGCTCATCAGCTGCAAATGTATTATTGGTTTAAATGTGTTAATACCTTAAAGCTCTTCAGATACCTAGTTCTCAGTGGGCATCTTATTTTCAGAAAACTGCACAGCTGGCAGCTACTTAGGGGCAGATCGTGTATGTCACCCCTGCCCCAGAGGCCAATATCAGCCGTTAGCGCAACAGAAAGCTTGTGAATACTGTCCGCAGGGCAGCAATGGTCGCAACATGACCACCCCCGCAGAGGGCGCTGACAGCCACACAGACTGTATATGTAGGTTCATGGCTTCTTTATTCATTATTCTGATACTATTTACTGCAATGTTATGTTTTGTAATTTTTGCAGGATTTCCCTGTATTTTTATGCACTGTATTCATACATGTCACAATGTCAACTTTGTTCAGTAACTTAGCAAGTATTTATTTGGTCAAATAAGAACAATGACAGATCAGAATCTCAATTAGGGGTTTAACGGGATATTATCTTGTTTATTTAGCATTATGTGATGTAATTTAATGTAACTTTTAAATTATGTAATTTTACACAGTATTTAAGGATTCTGTCAGTATAGTTTTATAAAATGTAATATTATGAGATCACTAAGTCTTTCAATATTTGTATCCCCAGACGAAGTTGGGATACTATGGGTTAAGCACAGTCGTGCCACTGCAGAGCTTTCATTTGGATGCGATAACTCAAAAGATATTTCATGAATCTTTACCAAACTTGACATGTGCATAGATATAGGTAAGACAAAGAAGCCTTTTTAAAATAGGGTCACGACCTTTACTAGGAGAGTGACTTTGACCTTGAATAGATTAATTTTTTTTTTTTGGGGGGGGGGGGGGGGGGGGGAATCACACAAATTCTTAAATATCTCAAGAAATCTTTCATGGACTGATCCAAAAATCAACTTAACTGAAGATCTTGGATAGTGTTGTCATGGACCGGAAACTATTGGAGCCACCTAGTATCCTTTTCTTGTTTTTTTGCCGTTTAATATCCCCATCATTGCCATTTTACAGTACTGTGAGCATTATAAGTCATAATAAACTATTAGACAGATTTCTTTCATATTATGCATATACATAGACATGAGTTATGGGATGATGTATATTCAAATTAGGGTCATGGCCTTTCCTATGAGAGTGGCCTTGACCTCGAATATTGCCATTTATGGTGAAAATCACACAAAATCATAAATATCTCAATAAGGGATGCATGCATTGTTTGGTCCAGAAATCAAATTGGCAAAAGATCTTTGTCCTCTCCAGATGGCAGGTGATGGCAGCTTCTTTTTCTTGTTTTCATGCCTTTTAATACCCCATCATTACCACTTGACAGTACTGTGAGCATTATAAGTCTAAAATTAATGGACAGATTGGGCTATTTTTGTGCATGTCCATTGATCTTGGATACCTCCATCTTGTATTCAAGACTGGTGGCACCGTCTGCATGCAATTTTTTTTCCATGGAGTCCATCTGTACATGTGCTTTGAGTGAAAATTGCCTATACCACCAGAGTGATTCAAGGTATTAGTCTGAAATTTGGCATGTCCATCCATCTTGGAAAATTTTCTTGTGAACGAGACAGGTGGCACCACCTACCTTCCAGTTTCCGTGCATGTCCATGGATCTTGGCCACCTCCATCTTGTTCTCAAGACTGAGGGTGCCATCTGGCATATTTTTTTCATATGGTGTCCATCTGTCCGTATGTTTTAGGTGAAAATTGCTCATATCTAAGGAGTTGTTCAATGTGTTGGACTCCAATTTGGAATGTACATACATCATGGAGAGTTTTCTCATCAACCAGACAGGTGGCACCACCTGATGTACCATATTTAAAGTATAAATTAATCCCCTTTTCTCAAGAGTAATGCACCATATTGGCCCCCATATTTGGTGGAAAATATTGTTTCTCAAGTTGATAGATGGAAGAAACCATAGTCGCTTGCCAAGTGTCAGTATATGCTGCTGAAGATTGGTGGCCTATTGGTGGGGGGGGGGGGGGGGGGGGGGTTAATTGTCAGGGGATACTATAGCACCTGCCTTGCCAAGAAATATCTAGTTGAAATTGTTTAAGTAGTGGCCACTTGTATTAATATTAACATCCTGTTGTTTTACAACTTTCTGTCATCCAGAATTTTCCATGACTTCATTCTAGATATTTACTGAGCTCATTTAAAAAATAATTTCAAGTTATTTATTATATTCCAGTGGACTGTGATAGTGGAGAAGAGTACAACAGTAAAACAATGCAGTGTGACCCTTGTCCTATAGGATACTTCCGTGAGCGTGGAGTGAATGAAACCTGTGTCCCATGTCCTCCTGACCACCTGACACCTACTGTTGGCTCTGTAGGAGAGACTGACTGCAGCGTTGGTAAGAGAGTGCATTATGTTCATGTTTATTATATTTATTCAGTGATCCTTCCCTTCCAAGCAGCATATTTAATTTTTACATCAATTATCATATTAACTTTTATGTTTATTTGTTTTAGTCATTACTGGTAATTTGTATCTTGAACCTGCTGATGATATTTTATTAACTGCATGACGAAATGTCATATATAAATGTCATATATAAATGTCATATATAAATGCACAATATGCATGTCTTTATCACATCACAGGAATACTAAAGTGAACCAGCTTTTGTTATATACTTTTGGAGCACAGGACTCAAAGACAGAGGACTTTGAGTTCAAATATCAGCCGAGCAGCTGTGATATTTTTCTCTGCCAGGCCTCCACCTGGGGAGAGAGTGCTCTGCATGTGACAGCTTGTCCACAGCCATGTGTCACTCACAAACAAGTGCTCTTTTGGGGTTCCTCAGTCTCATGCCCCAGCAATGGGGTTGATTACACACTCAGGACCTGCAGGTGCAGTGGACAGTGGGCCTCACTGAGGGTAACATTAGAATAAAAAATGACAATAAGAAAGTGCTGACACCCTTTCAACATAGTCCCAATCACAAATGGAATTCTTAGATGTACATACAGTAAAACCCTGCTTATGCGACTACCTGTAAGACCAGGCAAAGTTGTCGTGTTAGCGGGGTGGTCATGTTAATGGGATTCTTGTACATTAGTCTGCCAATATTAACACAGGTGATAATATGGGTGATTCATGAAAATAATAAATTGATTTCCTTGTTTGATTTAAAATTTAAAATATAAAGAAAAATAAATAAAAAACATGAATATGATTTAAAAATTTAATTTACATAGAAATAAAACACAAATGAGACAAATAGATTGACTGAGCCATAATACCAGTCAATGGGCATTGTATAAAATGTACAATATACAGTCAAGAAAAGAATGAACACATCAAATGTTTGGTGTTATTTATATGGCTCCTGCTTGATCATTGAAATGTGATTTGTCTTTTTGAGTTTAACTTTACTCACCTGAATTCAATGTATGCGTGTGGTGTCAGTTATGTTTGCCAAACTCCTTTTTGATCAGTAAGTAAAATGCTATTCTAACAGCTGTACTCTACACACAATATAATGGACCATGGAGAACAATATCTATTGATGTCTATAGTTTGGCTGATAGGTCATGGTACGGCTAATTAATTAAGGGCTATTATCAGAGTCCAGGCTGGGCGATGAGCGTGTCTTCTGCTCAACAGGCCGTGGTCGCCACGGGCCAGTGATGGTGATACCAGGGCTCATCTGAAGGTCGGGACCAAAAAAGGTTGTTGTTGGTCAAGATAGCGGGGTGGTTGTGTTACCGAAGTTTTTTATATGATAATATATATCGTACAATTCTGGGACAAAGAAAAGTGGACGTGTTAGCGGGGTGGTCGTGTTATCGGGGTGGTCATCATGTGGGAGTTCATTGTACTTAAATTTTACGAATTGGATGACAGCATGATAAAAATGGAGTTGGTTACCTCCAGCAATTTATTTTATAATTTAAAATAGCGCTCAAATGAATTGGGACAGGTGTGTTATATATTGCCTGACAAGGAACGTCACTGTTAACTTTATTCCAATCTGGGACATTATTTTTTGCAGGATTCATTTACTTTAGCATAACAAGTTTTCAGGTTTGACTGTGCAAATGCAATGGATAATACTACCAGACAACCATTTTATGTCACTAATATGTAGAATATCAAATCTTGTATAGCATATTCAGCGAATTGTTTTCAGACATCTTCAAATTAGACACCTTCACATTACCTTACCTTTATCTGTTTTTGACAGGGCATTACATAACAACTGGTAGATTTGTGAGGTCTCCTTTTACTTGCCTTTCACATGATTTCTTTTATGTTTTTAGTTAAATGCCCGCCTGGTACAGAAGTAGATACAAATGGACAATGTAAGGACTGTCCCATTGGTTCCTATCAGCCTGACCAGCATCTACATAACCAGACATGTATACAGTGTCCACCTGGTACCACCACCATGCAGGAAGCCACAGCTAATCTCAGCCAGTGCCTCAGTAAGTCTTCTACACACCCATTGGTTTCTTATAAAGATTATCAAAGGATGTATATGTATGTGGTATGCATGCATTTTAATTCCTCATGCAGCTCAATAACTAGAACCCATGGTGTTGCTTAAATCACTCATTTCTGGCATACTTCAAGAGGAGGCATGTTGGTTCATAAAAAAAGACATGGTAAAATAAGGGCTGATATGGGATCTTAGAAAGAGGGGGGGGGGGGATTGGGCTTAAGACCCTGGCAAAGGTATACAGGTGTTTACTTTGTACAGAAGTCTCGCATGAGGAGGTAAAGGGAAGAAAATAGTATGAGATGCAAACTCAAGCAACTTTTATTGTGTCAAACACGATAAGGGCTTGGGCCTGAGGACAGCATCCTGGGAAGTTTTTTTCTGCAGAGAAAATATGATGGTAGTGGCCATGTGTTGGTAAAGGATAGGGTGGAATAACATTTTTTGGAACCACTCCCAAATCCAAAAATCATAGTGTGAGTTGGCCCTGCCTGGACTTTAGTATTAGCTTAATAATAAAATGCTTAAAATAAAATATGATTCCATATACCGATTGACTAAACACAGTGCCAGCTCTTATCACTAAAGCCCTGTGAAGTCTGTATGGTGAATCCCTGATATTTGCATATTAAGGCTTCACAAGGCTCTTTGAGGGCCTGACAATTCCCCCATATTTGCATATCAGGCCGTCGCACCTCATGTGTGTGGCATCATTGCTATGAGAACGCCAACAGGGGTCCCACAGCTCGACCCGCTTGGTATTCATGTATTCAGGTAGTCCACACATGGACCTTCTTGTCCTATGATATATCTCTGCTGAACAAATATTACGGTCCATGGGCCAAATGTAAGTGATTATTGTAGACACTATCGCAACAATTTTGTACCGACAGGTCCAGTAAAATTCCCTCTGCCAAGATGACAAGAGCAGCTGGCAGCATTTGTTTCAGTCAGCCGTCGCATTTTGACTGCGCTTGTCTCATGTGCACCTGAAAATCTCCCCCTGATTGGCTGAGCCAGAGTTTGTGAGGCCTACTTTTATTTAAACAAGAGTGGTGGTTCGATAAACGTTAACACTGAAGCTGAGGGTTAGAGTATTTTAAAGTCTCGCAGAACTCAACATAAAAGATGGCCTAAATATATCAGGACAAATTAAATGGGAATATTAGTAGCCAATTCGAAGCCCGGAATAGGCAATGAATGAATGAACCATGTTGGTTTTGAAAAAGATTCTGGGAAAGACCACTGCTGACGTCACTGGAAAAGACCTTAGTTCAGCAAGGCGGTGATGTGTGGCGCTGACTGTCCGGGAACCAGCCAAGATTACCAGTCCATGAAATAAGAGGGTCAAATAGTGGTAAATTAGTTATATGATTTGCCACAAGATGGCAGTACCTATATACTAAGTGAGATACAACGCGGAAATGTTTGATTTCTCTGTAAGAAGCAACAATTAAGTCATAAATATTTCATAGACTGGGCCAGTCTCGGTGTGAGTTTCATGTGTTAATGGTGAGATCTCGCCTTTCTAACTTGGCATCTCTGGTATGGTTTGAATACAGGGTTTTAACTACTGGTATTCAGTACCTGTACCTTCAGGCATTTTGTTTTTTGTAAAAATACTTGCTGCCTTTTATATAATTATTAAAGTATCTCAATTTGTTAAAAATGCTAATAATTTATTTCCATCCTTTTCTTGAAATCCAGTTTTAAGGTAATGATTCAAACTATTCACATAAAAGTCATACCTTTTTTGGACTGAGATATTTCTTTCACAGGTGTCCTGCCTAAGTGACTGTTGAACAAGAATTTTGCTATGCTCAGACAGGATGGTCAGCTGTACAAAACTAGATTACCAAGTCTGTCTTTATCATTTAAGACATGTATTAATCCTGAAGCTTGTCTGCAAGGTCTAACTTCAGTACACATTGCATTTTCAGAAACATGTTAATGCAATATTTTTTCATACATAGCATTTTAAAACAATTTTAATTTTTTTCTCCAATATTTGATACCTCTGCAAAATCCCAAATGGCATTATAAAGATTGAATATAAGAGATGGTGAATAGAGGTGTAAGGTAAATTTGTCTGCACCAATGCTGCCATTGTACAGAGGATTGCGGAGATGGGAAACAGCTTTCATCAACAGTTTGTGTAGACTGTCCCATTGGCTACTACAAGACAGCATCACAGTCATTCTACTGTCAGCTCTGCAGTAACGGGAAGATCACCCAAGGCACTGGCTCAACCACCTCGGCAAGCTGTACTGTTGGTGAGTTCCTTATATCATTTGTTTCTCGTTTGAATCTTAAAATGTTTCCTTAATACTGAAAGACAATCTTTGAATAAAAAAAAGTAATTGTTGTGGAATGTTTTCACTTTAAAATAACTTTTCTAGCAGAAAGTAAAATTGAGCACCACTATTGTGATAACTACATGTAAAACACCCAGGCCTGTTAAATTTTTTTCTACCCTGGTTCAGATAGATATGGAACTTTTTAATCTTTAAAATATGGGTTATTTTTAACTCTGTTATTACCGCATTGTTAATATTTAATTTATTGGTATTTGAGGAATTTTCATTTGCATGCACATTTGGTTAACTTTAGCAGACTGTGATTTACAAAATGCAGGCAAATTTCATTTTATTAGGAGTCGACACAATTTATGAACATTACATGTTTGTAAGTGACAACCTAAAGCGGATTTGTATTTTCAAAATATTTTAATCTATGCTGTCCTGCATTTAATACATCCAGTAAGTGTTGTTTATCCGAAAAAACTTTTATCTGAATAATCTTTCTTCTGAAATAAAAAAAAAACTGAGATCCTAAAATCTTTTATCAGAAATAAAAAACTGAGAACCAAAATTTGACCATTTATCGAAAATCTGAACTTTCCAGAAAAATTTGTTCAAAAGATTGTCCAATTCAAAACAAATGAAGTGATCAGCGGTGATACTTATTTGCTGACTAATTAATGCACCAAGGCACCGGCAGTAGGTGTGAAAAACACCTCCTTGCTTGTCCATGTTGTCTTGGGCTCGCTTTAATCAGAAAGCCGAGGCCTGGGAAATTAGCCCATGCAAACAATATATTACCCCAGACCATATCTGAGCACCAGAATGCAGATTGTTGGTGTGAAAAAATCTGCCCCGTCGGTCCTTGTAGTCCCCAGCTTAGCTTTGTTCAGGGGGGCTTTGATCTTCTTTCTGAGATTCATCTAGAGTTGTAACATTAGCAATAGGCCTGCAGATAATGTAGCTGTAAATAATTTGTCTTAGATTTCTCAGTAGATTGAAACAAAAATTAAAGCAATGGTTATTTACTTTTTGTTTTATTTATTTGAAATAAAATAATGTTTATAAACTTGTTTACTTCTGCATTCTCCCAGTCCTGTTGCAAGGAATTTCAGTAACATGTATAAAGGTTGCTGTGGTTAATCTGTCTGCAGAGAGATAGCAGGACATTCTAGGTCATGGCAAGTCAATCCAGTTATCATGCCAGCCATGTGTGATATGGTATAGGTACGATACCATTGATTCCATGGCAGGGCTGTTCACCAATAATAATTTTTTGTTCTAAATGATAAATTTATCAAATCAATAAAAAATGTTGCAATATATTGTAAAACATGTATTTTTGGCTAGCTTAATTAATTTGGGTGAGTCTGTGTCTGATAACATCTAATACTCAGCAGTAATCACCTTTATTCACTTTAGAGCCTCATGCAAAATAGTATATCTGAACCATTTTTTATTTAAACAAAAAGCTTGTCCCCCAAGGCTTTTGGATAAATGATGCTATACTGTATATATTTTTGTGTGTGTTTAATAACTGATTTTTTTTCACCATCAAACTGAAGAGAGGGGTCAGTGCAGGTATATTTTTATCCCCAGACAAAGTCTGGATACTATATGGTTTAAGCACGGTTGTGCAGCCGCTGCAGAAATTTCTTTTGGATGCTATAACTCAAAAAATATTTCACGGATCTTTACGGAACTTGACATGTGCATAGATATGGGTGAGAGGAAGAAGCCTATTTAAAATGGGGTCATGACCTTTACTAGAAGAGTAACCTTGAATAGGTCCATTTTGGGTAAAATCACACAAATATCTCAAGAAATCTTGCATGGATTGATCCAAAAATCAAGTTGAACGAAGACCATGGCTATAGTGTTGTCATGTACACGAAACTGAAGGCGCAACCTATTATCTTTTACTTGTTTTCGTGCCATTTAATACCCCCATATTTGTCATTGAACAGTGCTTTGAGCACTCTTAAGTCAAAAACTAATGGACAGATTTCTTTCATATTATGCATATACCGTAAACTCTGTTTTTATATCTTAGAGAGTTTTCACGTCAACCAGACAGGGGGTGCCACCTACCTTACCATTTTTATAGTCAAATTATTCCCCTTTTTTCAAGAGTGATTCATCATATTGGCCCCCATATTTGGTGGAAAATATTGTTTCTCAAGTTTATAGATGGAAGAAACCATAGTCACTTGCCAAGTGTCAGGATATGCTGCTGAAGATGGAGGGGCCTTTTCTTAAAGGGGGTTGGGATTAATTGTCTGGGGATACTATGGCACCTGCGGTGCCAAGAAATGTCTAGTTAATGATAATCAAGTAACAATTGTTAATATTTTCACCAGCAAATTGCACAGAGGGCCAGTACAGAGATTTGAACAACCAGTGTCAGTCGTGTCCAGACGGGACTTACCAGGACAAGAAATGGCGGACTAACTGTATTCGTTGTCCAGGCATCTACGAACCTGTAGACTACACTACAAATGGGACCGGTGCCACCAATAATGATCAGTGTTCAGGTAGGCTCCCCACATACAATCCACTCCCAATATAAAAATTACTTTTATACAGGCACCCAAAGGTAAAAAAGTAAAGTTAGGGGGTTTATCGTTCTGATATTGCTAATGATATCAGTCTCATCGGACTTTACACTTTACCTTCCTGGGCTTTAGGGCCTGTTCATTCTTGTAGCTATTCTTGGCTTCCCAGGGGGCATTCAACTAAGCAGCCACACAGGGTGCTAGGTTATTCATTCTTCATGTGCCTGCTACCCATGTTTGACCAGAACCCATTCATGCCTGGGTAAAGAGAGCACACCCTTGTGGTAAAGACCTCCAGGGAGGTCCTTGGCAAATCTTCTTTGAAACCTGAAATCTGGTCATGGTGACCTATATGCTACGAGCTATGGACTGGAAATGTGATTATGAGTACCTAGACAGACAGGGTACAAATTGTATTTGTTTTCCTTGGAACCTTCTATTGTAAAATCCTGGGGGGTCCTTGGCAAGTCTACTTTGAATCCTGAAGTGAAGTCACTTAATTCTTATAATACATGTCAAAATACAAAAAAAAAATAAAATTTTATTTTCTGTCCATTTTGCAACATACTAACGTTAGCCATAGGCTATTCTCACAGATGACATATAACAGCTGAGTGTCATGGCCCACGGGCCACTTGTTAATAAATGATTTAAAATTAATAAGTTATGTAGTAGAGGAAGCAGTGTTATTGAAAGCAGCACAATTTGTGCTCAAAGCCTTCAGCCATGAATAGGGAGGTATATTCTGATTGATGATTGTTTGAGAGCTGATTGCCTGTGCAAGTGTTGACATAGTGGGACAAATTTGACATCCAGTGAGTTGGAAACGAATCCAAGATAAACATTTTCAAGGCTGAGTGCCAAGAAATGTCATTAAATTAATTCATTTTGTGTTTGGTTTGATGAGTAGTTGTCTTCACATTTGGATTGCTGCAAACGTCAGTGGTTCATGAAATATTGTAATATACTGTGTGTAGAATTCTACTGGGAATCAAGATGAAATCCATACATGTGTGAATCAGTGCCAGACAAACAGCCACTTTTGTATGGATATAGCTAGAGATGTAGGTGGGTACTACACAATAGAAGTGTAAGTGGTCTAGGTGACAACCATTCAGGACTTCTTATAGCTGGATGGCCAACACACAACTTTCACACTGTCTGTCACATAAGCCTATACATTTGCCTGGGTCTGAGGTATTTGGGGCTCTGCCTCTTTACCTCATTCAATTTTATTGAATTTGATAATTTTAATGCTGAAAATCTTATTTATTTTATATTTTTCATTTCAGTTGCCAATACATGTAAGAATCAGATGAACAGCTGCTCGTCAGAACAAACTTGTCAGTATGATAAGTCCACCAAAACAGTGTCATGCCTTTGTCGCATCGGATACAACACTGTCGGTTCCCAGTGTGTTCGTAAGTTGCTTTCTTCCTTTGATAAGTAGCAACAGATATTGATTTTTTATCAGATAATTAGACAGATGTTTTAGTTTTCAAATATGTTTATTTTTTCATGCATTTTTTTGCCAAGGATAACAGTGTAATAGAGCCAGATGTGTTCCTTGTTCTTTCATTTTATCTTCAACTGAGAGCGAAAGGAGGCCCTGTTCACTGTGTTTATTCTAAAGGCCGTTATTCTAAAATCATTTCAGGTTTTCTGTCTGCAAGCTTGGCAGCAATTAAGAAGAAATTGCAGATTATAACTTAGATTAATCAGGATGTAATTTCTTTACCTTGTCCTTTGCAAGTAACTATGATGTAGTCCATTATAAATGTTATTCTCCAATACCATTTAATTAATCTGTATTGTCTTTTCGCTGCTTCACATGACTCACTAAAATTAAGCGGTGGGTCCGTAATTAAGCGGTGGGTCCGTAAGTTCCCTAATATTTTTTGGTCATTATCCTGTACACTTTGGAATTGAAATATTACATAGCCATTTGTAAAATTAAGACAAACTGGAATTTTCGCGAGAATGCAATGTTTGAGAATTTCATCAGGTTGCCTTGATTCACGAAAAACACATGCTTATGAAAATTACATTTGATTCTACAAAATTTGTCAGTTTGTATAAACACCATTAAGTGCCATACTAGCTTGACCATTTATTCAGTCTCAGTTTCTTTACCTTGTCCTTTGCAAGTAACTATGATGTAGTCCATTATAAATGTTATTCTCCAATACCATTTAATTAATCTGTATTGTCTTTTCGCTGCTTCACATGACTCACTAAAATTAAGCGGTGGGTCCGTAATTAAGCGGTGGGTCCGTAAGTTCCCTAATATTTTTTGGTCATTATCCTGTACACTTTGGAATTGAAATATTACATAGCCATTTGTAAAATTAAGACAAACTGGAATTTTCGCGAGAATGCAATGTTTGAGAATTTCATCAGGTTGCCTTGATTCACGAAAAACACATGCTTATGAAAATTACATTTGATTCTACAAAATTTGTCAGTTTGTATAAACGCCATTAAGTGCCATACTAGCTTGACCATTTATTCAGTCTCAGTTTCTTTACCTTGTCCTTTGCAAGTAACTATGATGTAGTCCATTATAAATGTTATTCTCCAATACCATTTAATTAATCTGTATTATCTTTTCGCTGCTTCACATGACTCACTAAAATTAAGCGGTGGGTCCGTAATTAAGCGGTGGGTCCGTAAGTTCCCTAATATTTTTTTGTCATTATCCTGTACACTTTGGAATTGAAATATTACATAGCTATTTGTAAAATTAAGACAAACTGGAATTTTCGAGAGCATGCAATGTTTGAGAATTTCATCAGGGTGCCTTGATTCACGAAAAACACATGCTTATGAAAATTACATTTGATTCTACAAAATTTGTCAGTTTGTATTAACGCCATTAAGTGCCATACTAGCTTGACCATTTATTCAGTCTCAGTGTTGCTTCTCGTAGATAAAATATTTAGGGCCCCACTTGACAAGCAGGTGCCCTATAGTGATCACCGTTGCAGTCCGTCCTTCCGTCAGTGACACTTTCTTTCACGCGCGATAACTCAACAACAACATACTGCAGCTTTCCCAAATTAACAGGGTTGATTGGTACCTGTAAGGGCTCCAGACCTATTGAATTACAGACTTGTTGGAATTCAAATATTGCGGCCACAGCCAAATTGCAGATTTATTTTCACGCGCAATAACTCAACAAAAACATACTGCAGCTTTCCCAAATTCACAGGGATGATTGGTACCTATGAGAGCTCTAGGCCTATCAAATTACAGACTTATTGGAATTCCAATATGGCCGCCACAGCCAAATTGCTGATTTTTTTAGCACTCGATAACTAAACAACAACATACTGCAGCTTTCCCAAATTCACAGGGTTGATTGGTACCTATAATGGGTCGATACCTATCGAATTACAGACTTGTCGGAATTCCAATATGGCCGCCACAGCCGAATCACTGATTTTCTTTCACGCATGATAACTCAAAAACAACATACAGCAGCTTTCCCAAATTCACGGGGATGATTGGTACCTATAAGGGTTCTAGACCTATTGAATTACAGACCTGTCTGAATTCCAATATGGCCGCCACAGCCCGATCGCTGATTTTCTTTCGCGCACAATTACTCAACAACAACATACTTTCCCAAATTAACAGGGTTGATTGGTACCTATGAGGGCTCCAGACCTATTGAATTACAGACTTGTAGGAATTCAAATATGGCCGCCACAGCCCGATCGCTGATTTTCTTTCGCGCAGGATTACTCAACAACAACATACTTTACCAAATTAACAGGGTTGATTGGTACCTATGAGGGCTCCAGACCTATTGAATTACAGACTTGTCGGAATTCAAATATGGCCGCCACAGCCCAATTGCTGATTTTTTCTCGCGCGCGGTAACTCAACAACAACATACTGCAGCTATCCCAAATTCACAGGGATGATTGGTACCTATGAGAGCTCTAGGCCTAAAGAAATTACATACTTGTTGGAATTCCAGTATGGCCAACACAGCCCCATCGCTGACTTTCTTTCGCGCACGATAACTCAAAAACAACATACTGCAGCTTTCCCAAATTCACAGGGATGATTGATACCTATGAGGGTTCCAGACCAATTGTATTACAGACTTGTCGGAATTCCAATATGGCCGCCACAGCCCAGTTGCTGATTTTCTTTCGCACACGGTAACTCAACAACAACATACTACAGCTTTCCCAAATTCACAGGGACAATTGTTACCTATGAGGGCTCCAGACCTATTGAATTACAGACTTGTCAGAATTCCAATATGGCCCCCACAGCCCAATCGCTAATTTTCTTTCGCTCGCGATAATTCAACAACAACCTACTGCAGCTTTCCCAAATTCACAGGGATGATTGTTACCTACAAGGGATCCAGACCTGTTGAATTACAGACCTGTTGGAATTCCAATATGGCCGCCACAGCCCCATCGCTGACTTTCTTTCACGCACGATAACTCAAAAACAACATACTGCAGCTTTCCCAAATTCACAGGGATGATTGGTGCCGATGAGGGCTCCAGACTTATTGAATTACAGACTGGCTCAATAATCAATAATCAAATATGGCTAACAGATTTCATTCGGTGATTTTCTATTGCTCATATTATTTCAGACATATCTTCTTTAATATCATTTGGTCCAGTAGGATTTTTTCCCTCATGCATATGGATAAAAACCTGTTTCTGTTTGTCATATTTTTCAAATTTAACTTAATTTTTCACCCATATGTAAACTAGTCCAATACTTGCAGAAACGCGGGGCCCTCTGTGGACCATTGTTGGACCACATCTAGTTTTCTTTACAATTTCAGTTATATTAAAAAAAAACTTGCTTCCATTCATGAAATTAATCTGCTCGCGAAATTCAATCTATTTTCATTCTTAAAACTTGAGTTTTGCAAAAATAACTTGTTCTACAGTATGCGTATCTAGTTAAACACATGATCAGGCATTTTATCTGCAATAGTGCAACATCAGTCCAAGTAATCTGATGTTTTTCCCAGATATATGCAGTCAGGGTTACTGCATGAATGGTGCAACATGTAACAAAGTCAGCATTGGTGTAGGGGCCACCTGTAAGTGCTCCCCAATGTGGACTGGTGAAAAGTGCGAAACCAGGGCTGGTGAGTATTGCATGTTCATTTGTTATTAGAACTCATTTTGCATGACACATATACTTGTTTATTTTCAAACAAGCAGTTATAATAAAAATAAAAAATGAATGGTTCAGAATGCTTGACAACTCAAACTCTTTAAGATACCTTTCTTTATTATAAAAATATAATTTCTCAGGAATAGCTGCATGGCTTGTCCTGAAATTTTGTGTTCCCATTGATCTTGAATTGCTTTTATCAATTGCACAAGACAGGGGGCACCACCTGTTACTGCATGTCTTATTTCTACGCAGTTTCCATTGTAAATTAAAAATAGTGTACAAATGGGATACACTAACATCTTTGAAATTCAGTATGTCCAATCATATTGGGCAGAGGGCAGAACCTTTTTTAAATATGGGGCATGATATTTCATTGAATTTTAACCTTATTTTGTCTATTTTGAATAAAGTTCAGACAAGATCAGATTTTCAGGAATGGTCAAGTGGATATCCTAACTCATCCCAGATAGGCTTAGCTGACAATATACTTGTACATTGCCTAATGTATAATATGTGAATTAGAAATGTACTTATTAGACTAAAACATTAAAGGTCATATTACAGTTTTGGGTCCATGGTGCAGTATAGTCTTTTCAGTCATATGTGCAAAATATTGTCCCTCAGTTAAACTTATTAATTGTAATTATGCGAAATTTAAAGAAAACTGGCCCTGACTGTTTGTCAGCCATATTGCCAATAGGTCTGAAATGCTCACTGAACAGGAAATGTTATAATGCCCCAGTATTGCTGTTGAAGATTTTATCTCTCATAATATACAAGATTATTCTGTAGTGATAATTACTCCTGACCTCATCTATTCACAGTCTTTTGGTGCCTTTACATGAGCATATTCTCATTAGATTAATGTACACCAGTTTAAGGCTCCGCCAGGGTCTTGGGGATATGATTGCAGTTCATTGTGATACCAGCCTTTTACAGTGGTGACTGCTTTATGTTGTTTCTTTTTCTCTGACAGATCCTACATCTATGACGCCATACATCATTGGAGGCTCTGTGGGTGGAATTTTTGGGTTGCTGATACTGATCTTGATCATCGTCTGGTGCTGCTGGTGTACTAGGTAGGTAGCTCCACCTAGTGACATATCATATACTATGTTGCAACCACCAGAGAATTGTGACTAATGAAATTGTGACAATATGGTAGATCCTAAACTTGGAAAATTTCATTAAATGCACATGTATAGACTTTTTAGGCCTCATCCTATGCAGGCTGATGGGCTATTATTGTCACCCAAGCCTTCCATTGTGCCATTCATCCATCATCCGTCCATTGTCCGTTAACTTTCACTTTCTGAGCAGAAGATAACAAAAAGGATTAACAGTAGGAATTTTATTTCTTTGATGCAGATGTTAATTAACTAAGTCTCAGTCAAGTTTGAAGATGGGTGACCTTGACCCACTTTTCAAGGTCACAGAGCTTATTAAAAAAAACCTTGGGAGCTTATTTCTCAGGAACCACTTAACAGATCATTTGAAATATGGTGTCATTATTTGCCTTGATGAGCTGAAACTGCTTCAATATATTGATTGTGCCAGCTGCAGTATTTCAATTTTTTAAAATTTTAATCACTTTTTTTTTATTTTTGCATTGTGAGCACCATTTTTAAAAAAGGGATTAAACATAGGTACATTGTTTCATATGAGGTTTTGGTTAAGGTTAAAGAATGGTTATTTGTGGCATCTAGTGTTGCTAGAGACATTTCATTTACATGAAACCCTTACCCAGGCTTTATGATCATACAGGTATATATCACTTCATTTACCAGACTTGCAAAGGTACTATTCCTACCTCTCAAGTTCAAATTTGTTACTTGAACAAGAGACATATGTACAAATATACATCCATGTGAGAACAGATATTTCATACTTGTTACTATTAGTCTATTACCCACCCATTAACACTGTTCTTTTGCTGAGGACTTCTGTCAGCTTCTGCTGATAATCTAGTTTTGCTCTGCCTGCAGCTATATCCAGTATGTGTTTGTATATGAAGATCATTTACAGAACAAGTTCCTTGCAGACCAACTTATGATGTCCTGATGATTCTTGAATTTCATAAAAAGTACACTTGTCTCGACTTCCTTTTCTTCTGCCTGCAAATATTGAAAGTGTGAACTGATTTCCTGTGTGACTTTTTGATGATGATGATTGGCTGCTGGCTGGAGCATTCCTGTCATACTGATACTGTGAAACCTGTGTAATAAGACCACCCATAGGACTGGCCAAAAGTGTTCATAATTCACACAATCTTTATAGGGTTAGTTGTAACCAGTGTGAATGGTTTTAGTTCACTCAAGGTTGGTCTTAATAGACAGGTGGTCTTATTATACAGGTGGTCTTTCAGAAAGGTTCTACTGTACATCTAATTTATTTTTTTATGGTTAAATTTTGTCAATAAAAATTAAATATCTTTAAAATGTGCTTAGGTTTTGGATGTCTGTTCATGTTTCTGTTCTGCAGGAGAACTCCAGGTACTCCTAGGCCAGTTGTAGGTGGTCCGGCAGTCCATGCAATAAACCCAACATACGAACCAATCAAAGGCCTCCGTAAACCAAATCAGCCATACACAGGAGGACTGGCTGATTCACTGGGTCGCACGATGCCTTCCATGGCTCAGAATGGTACCATGGACCAAAAGTCCGTCGCAGGCTACAGCCACGCCCCCTCAAAGTTCCTCTTTTATGAGGACAAGGATGACCCTGTACGGATAGCTCCACATTACACCCCCAGTGTTGGTGAGTTAATTACTTTAATAATACTAATTACAAATTAAATTAATTATGGATTATTATTATTATAATTATTATTATTATTATTATAATTATTATTATTATTTTGTATATTTAAAGTGTTTCTGCTCTTTTATGTATGTTAATGTCACCATTCATATTTTGTCATACTTTGTAGTACTGTGAAAGATTATCATAAGTGCATACTCTTTTATGTATGTTAATGTCACCTTTCATATTTTGTAGTGACTAATAATCATAATTGCATACTGATATTATCAAAATATTATGAAATCATGTGATGTTAGCATCATTATCTATTTAATTGAATTTCATACCAGTCCTGTATTTGTTAGGCATAAATTCATATATAATTGAATGGATATTAAATATATTTTATATTTTTTATTAGCAATATCTTTGAATGATGATGAATATAGGGAGTAGCAAACCAGTCAACTATTTCATTCATATACATATATATATATATACTTTTTTGTTTCTTTTACTTCCAGCCTACAGTCATTTTGGGTAAGTACTATTTACCTTTACTTAAAAAAAAAAAGAATCACGCACAGTCAAAAAATATAATAAATACAAACCAGAGATTTAATTGAACACACCAGCTTGCTAAGAAGTAATATGTAACAATATTATTAATTTTCTCAAGTGTTTAAGTTGAGACCATTGATAAAGATATGAGTTGTGGTAGTTAGGTATCACATTTTAGATCTGGCATTATTTGTTTTCTTATACAGATTTAGAAATTTATGCTGACCTGCACCTGTTTAAATTCCTTGTTATTTCACTGTTACAAATATAGATGGTAGGTTTACCCTCCCCATCTTTGACTCTGGGTCACAGTTGGTTAAATAAAAGATTTAAACTCTTATAAAAATATCTTTGTAGCACTACAAATTTTAGTTTCTTGCTATCCTTGTGCAGTGTATATTCTTGTGAAAATATTATATGCTTATTCAGCAAATATCTTCTTGCACAAGAAAGCACTTAACTGTACAGTGGTAAAATAAGAATACCGTAAATCTTGTTTTTATGGCCGCACGTCTATTTATAGCCGCCCCCTGAGCTTGCAAAGTCTCTTAAAGGAGCTCCCACTGAGGTCAAAATACCCAAAACCCCCCTTAAAGGCCGCACCCAGACTCTGTCTCTGGCCTGAGGGTAAGATAATTAGTTGCACGTAGCAAAATAAATCACGACATAGCTGCTCTAATGAAGACTAGAATAAAAAAGTATTAATTACAGAGGTTAAATATGTTGCCAGATTACGTATATTAAATATATTTAACGCTCGAGATAGGGACAATACAGATATTTTGTCCCTAACGACTTTTGCACATGGATTGGCAGGCATTTATCAGAAAAAGAAAGATTCCCTGAATAATCGTTTTGTTTGAATGGTGGTTACGCAAAACGATTCTTGTATGCATCAGCACCCTTCTTTGCATGTAAAAGACCATAGTATGAACACTGAATTGAGGTTTATTTGTACATTTATTGAAGCAAAAAGCCTGAATACTGTCCACTATTACGAACAATCAAGCAGTAGCGTTCAGGGGGTGACATGATGGCTAAGACTGCTGAGACTGTCAGATTTTCAACCTGCAGGAACTTAATCACGGCTCGTGGTATACATATAAAAATTTATATGTAGAACCTTGACATGTATATCTTTCATGCGATATATAACTTGTTATAAAAAATCTTGGTAATTGTCACCAAATAATACGTTTAAAACACCCCAACAGTAACACAGCGGCCCGTTGGGCATGGTCAAGCAACATTGAAATAAATGCCTACTTTAAACTCATTTGCAGCATTATTTAGCAACGATTATTTGTTTAGAAAGTAAAATGAATAAAAAGCTGACATCGTAAAGAGTCGCACAATGGCTGACGATCGTTTTAAAATCAAGTTTGAGTGCCGCCATGTGCTGAAACGCCTTGGTGTTCTGCTAAGAATATTTTGAACGGCTGTACGCGGTGGGTGGTAAACAGAACAGCCACCTATTTCATCCCAGTGTGCCTTGTGCGAACGCCACCTTGACAAGATGGCTCCCCACACGGACACTTTCTTGAGGAAAAAAACTTGCTTACCTCGGCCGGCCATTTTAATTTCACTTCAAAATCACTCGTTTTCACGCGTCATGTTTGCTATACGTGCGTATCTCGACAAGGTAACTTCAGTTATTTTAATATTTAGTTGAGTTGACCAGTGATGTTTTCAAACGCAAAGGCAAATTGTGACATGGAGCGATGTCAACGAACAATGCTACGATGATAATACCGAAGTTACCGGTATGAAAATGATTTGAATCTTCCGAGTAATTCAAGAAATGGAATTTTCATCATAGATTAACATTTCAAAATATTACTTTTAGAATTAAAATATACAGTGACTTTAAATGGATCAGCAGAATGTTTCTATCCAAAATATATTGAAAAATCAGTAGCAAACAAGAGTACGGCACGGCATGTAAAATCTGTATATTCACCAGATTCCATCGGCTGTAGTGACATGTTCCACCATTTATATCTACAAGCGGGTTTCCCCTCTAACACTATTTCCATTCATACAATATATTCGTGATTGTATAAAAAAAAACAAAGAGTAAACAGAAGTAAATGACCGGGCTATACGCATTCAAGGATGAAGGTTTTCCAGAAACATGACATGGGGGCGAGAAGATGGGCTATTCAATATTGAGGTACATGTATCAGACATTATAAAAAATGTCAGTAAGTAACCTGCTAAATTTGAACTTTTATAAAGATTTCATAGTGTTCTAAATTACATATTTTGATTTTCTGAATTATTTTTATGAACAACATAGATTCCAAGGCAATTCAGCTCCGTCAAAGGTATGATCGGTAATACCGATTTTTTCCAACAGACGTCACCACTAGTCCTCACCATGAATAATCTCATTCATTTTAATCTCGTAATAAGTGCTGTTATTGTTCAGTGTTTATTGTTATTGTTTAATTGATTGCATATAATTATTATATTTTATATGAACATTTAGACTATACAATTTATACAATAAATCTGACTACAAAGAGTATTTCCTCTGTGGTGTGCTTGATCTCCTATTATTGCCCAAAGGAGCGCCATATCAGGGAGAGAGTTCTTCTCACAGTTCATTTCTGATAAACCATCTATTTATGGCCGCATCCCGAGTTCAGAAAAAAAGTCGAGATTTTCGATTTTGAGTTTGTTTTTAAGGCCGCGGCGATAAAAACAGGATTTACGGTAGGTGCAATCATTAATTATATAAGGTTACAGTGGTGTTCACATTTTGATTTATGAAGAATCCCAGGAATTTTCAGCATTTCAGGGTTTTCTCCATTTTTGGCACAGCTGCACAATGTAATATTTGCCACAGGGTTTCACTATGCTTATGGACCCTTGCTTCATCACACTGAATTTCACGGCTAATTATTGCATAAGAATTTACCACAAGTATAATCACTGATGCTGGCACCTAAAATTTGCATATTTTAACAGTTTTTTGGAGACTTCACAGGGAATGGTGTATAAGTACCCATATCGTGTTGTGTGTATCACTTGGTATTTTGAAGTTACCAACTGTTTGCATTTTCGAAAAGTATTAGATGGTTGTGATCAGAAGCTGGTAAGCACAGAAGCTGTTGAAATGCCTTCACTCTTAAACAAATAGTGTTTCTCAGATGACAAATTATTGTCAATATTTTTAGTGACAGAAGTTTTCATGTTTATAAAGTATTTAAGCATCTTCTGTGAATTTCAAGAAGAGAATATTTCTACTTGACTTTATTATAGATTTTTCAGTTTTAAAAGAAACCTTTGGCACCTTAAGCCCTGCTTCTCTCGGGCATGTTTAGGGTCCTCATTCCTATGTGTATATGTATCCCCCAAAAATTTGTTTATATTAAGGTCATATTAGCTTCCTCCTCTCTTGATACCAAGTCAAACCATTTTCAGTTGTTTTGTCCAATGCTTCAACTAGATCTGAGACACAGAGTGCCAAAACACCTCTGTTTCCAAGAACATAACCAGTCATTGTTCAGAGCGCCAAAACATCCAGGATATGCTGTTACAGTTACACTACCTCATTAGTATAAGAGATCAGCATACGGGTAGTCATCACTAAGATTTATAAAAAAAATTGGTGATCCAAAAAAGATTTATATTTGAATGTAGTGTGTTTTTGAATGACACAATATTTTCAATACCTTGAAAAGAAGGAACATGACTAGGGCAAAAAAGGGGGTTTGGTTTTATAGGCACTGTGATAATTTTGCCCCTAGCATTAAAAAAATATTTTCAGTAGTAATTTACCCCTTTTTAGCTCCAGCCACTTGAAAATTTCTTTCAAGAAAAGAAAACGATAACATTTCAATAAAATTTCCTTTTGTCATGTCATGCCTTTTTACCAGTATAGCAAAGCATTTCCATAGTTATCATGTCGTCCACTAAACATATGAAATGATTATTGAAATCCTATAATGAAAAACCTAAAAAAATTGTGTGGCTCAAGTGATTTCTGAGAAAAAAAAATGACCAAGAAACTAACATTTATTTGCCAAAGTCATGTTTTTGCATGACAGGTGCTTGTGCCCTTGATCATGTATGTTTGAAATTAAATGTAATTCTCATTATATAATAAGTACATGTAGTACTACATGAACACTTGATGAATATGTGCCTTTGCTCAGAGAAGGTGGAATACTCCTATTGGCTGGTCATTGTATCATCAGAACTTATGTTTGTATGAATAGTATCTTAACATGTGATGTTATATTAAGAACTGCCACACGATGTACATGTCATTGATGATTGAACTGTGCCTGTTGTAGGGGTCCAGGAGTATATGAAGAGAAGGTACACACCCTAAACTTTGATGCCTGAGCTACTTTCCTACTTAAGGGACAGACCTGTGTTCTTTTTTTAAGTGTGAAGTCTGTCCCAAGCTTCCCCTTGATTTCTTGCTAGGTCACAGTGAATCTGATTTTGTTGTAACGTATTAAAACACTCCTCTGTAAACCCTGTAATAGGCTTTTCTTCCATCTTTTTAGTCTGTTCCACCAAGGGGTACTCATCACTTTGTGGAGACTGTAAAAAGCAATCCGTTAATATAAAACAAAATATCAGTGATTGAATAAGGTACATGTGCTCAGCATTTGTTTAGAATAAACCAGCACCATGAAATTTCAAACATTTGACAAAACAGTTAATGTTAGAACTGGTCCTTGTGAAAACATTATTCGAACATGATATAAAGACATCGTCAGTAACACCAGGTGACATATGGTGATTGGATGTTGGCAGCAATAGCTTCCATATATATTGTAAAACACATGCTTTGCTAAAACGCATGGCTACCAGGTCTGTAACTTCATGAGGAGTCCAGCAAGTTTTCGATGATAAAATAACTATGTTTCTAATGTTTCACTCTGTTAATAGAGTGCTTATACTGATTTATCATTGTGACATAAGGGACAAAAGTACATGTATTTAGTATTTTATCAATGTTGTCAAAAGCTGATGGGCAACCCATTGTGGAACAGACTACAGTCAGTCAGAATTCTCAGAGCAGATAAATGCTGAAGATAATACCATACAGGAGACTAAGAATATGCCGAAGTTTGAGTGTTGAAACTGGATGGCATCACTTATTTTATGAAAAAAAAAACATGTTCCCTATCTATAATTCAGTTAATTACAATTATTAATTTAACTTTACTGAGGCAAAAACATGAATCCTGTTTTTGTTCCTTTAATATCGGAACTTTGCATGATGATCATAGTGAGAAGAACCTACCGGTGTAATGTTCTCTGAGGATATTTTGACACTTAGCTAAGTATCATAAAGTTTTGAAATATGATCATCAGTAAGCAAATTTTAAGCAAATAATAAAATGTACCTCTGTTTAGTGAACCCTAGGCTAGTTAAAACATGTATGATGTCACAAAGCATGTGTTGCAAGTGGGATAGCTTTGTAAAGCAGCTTACAGAACCGTCTAAATGTGACATTCGGTCAAGTAAAGGAAGCTGGAGAAATTGTTCTGAAGAAAAACTTATATGCAAACTGTGGTTAATTATCTGCTTATTAGTTACTTGACTCTTGCCTATAATTTTTTTATCATTTTTCTGCATTATCTACTTCAGCTTATGATAAACTGATAGTGAATATTAGAGACCTATAAGATTAGAATTTTGCCACAATGTATTACTAAAACAATACAAATGTACCCCCAAGACATTGCGATAAAAAAAAAGTCAAATTCATACTTTATCTTCATCATTAAATACCTTTCATCATTCCTTGACATTTGTGACCATTTATGATTTGGTGAATTGGTATGACTGTCACTTAAAATTGTGTCTTTGCACCATAAATGGCATTAAGGTTAAACGTTATTGGTCATTATTGAATTCAACTGCATCCGATTGAGCTATGGACTATAAACCAGGAAGACCATTGACATAGAATCAAACTGTAACATACCTCATTTGTATCTTGTCATGTTTCATACCAGGGGAAATCATCATGAATCCACGCTACGTATTATATTACGAGATAAGGTGTCATTACCGCCTCACTTAAAAGATTGTCATGATCGTTATCCACGCTGCACACTTTCCAGCCATCTCACTTGTACACAGTTTATGGTGACCCACTGGTAGTAACCCATTATTATTACAGCTTAATAATACGTCACTGCATGGTGTTTCATTCCTGTGTGCATTATTTTATTTTATACAAGACTCTTTTTGTTAGATTTTTAAAAGGTGCTAGATTTGTTTTTTTTCTTCCTTGTTTACTGTGCTATTCATGATTCATTGTTAAATATGTCGATGGTAATAATGTTGCTTAAATATAAGGTTTATATTTCAAGAAACAAATTTAATTACAAATAATTTAATTATTCATTGAGACATGTATTGTTATATAAAAGTTGAGATTGTGGCAGTGATTTCTTCTCCTATAATATAATATGTAATTTATATGTGTTTGCACCTTTCATGGTATTTAAGATAAAATAAGGATTTAAGATTAAGACACTTATCTCTGATATGTCATATGCATATTCACTACATTTATCGGAAACTGGACTGATCCCCCCATGTATGTCACGTTAATATGAATGCTGAATGGTTGTTTTGCTGTTAAAAAGGTTGATGATTTGTTGCATGGTAATTTGCACTAGCAAAGTATAAGTGCACTAGCACTTCCATAACATAAAGTTTGAATTCTAAGCTTCTTTAAACTCTTAAGCAATTTAAGCACAGCATGCTGCCACTTCTAAGTAACAGCGAATTTCCAGCACTGTGGAATTGGGAAAATTTAAATAAAAACTACATGTAAAGAAGGTCTTTCAAAAATGTAAAACGCGTCCTTTCAAACCCCATGTAATTTATTCTCCATATAATGCATATATAATGCAGGATAAATTCAGCTTGCATTGCTTGAATCAAGGAGAGTGCCAAACAAGCTTGTGTTAACCTTCATGTTACTGAGCCAGTAAACGTAAAATGATGTTTCAAAGATTTGAGCCAGAAAAAATGTATGAAGTGATCACTTTCGATATAGATTAAACTCTAACATGTACTGATATTATATTATAGCTACAGTGAATTTATATTCTGCTTAAGCTCTTGTGTATGCTATATATATAAGATATTGCTGTATGTCTGTAGTATTGTGGAGTAATTGTGTTACGGTTAGCTCAGATATATTAACCATTTGCTTTGTGTTTCATTGTTCGTACTGGTCTTTTATTACACAGACGAGTGTGATGGATTTTGTTGACGAAGAGGAGGCCATACTACCTGGAAACAGTAAGAATAATCAGTACATTATCATTATCATTAATTACAATAATTATCATTATAAAATTATAATTCTATGACAGGTTTGTAACGTTATAAAACTCATTAGGAATTATAACGAGTTTATAATATTTAAATTTTATGATAATGATAGATGCATTATTTTTTACTGCTACAATAGATAATTTAAAGGATGAATATTGTATGCTCGTTGCGTTATATTAGCCCTTAATGCATATAACATTTACTGTGTATGCTTCTGTTTGCACATTATCGAGTATACACCGTGCGTATGAGTCGTTTATGTTCTTGTATCTTGTGTTGTAAGATGTGATGGTTCTCCATAACTCAACTTTTGTATCTTGGCATGAAACATAATTCAGAAACGGATCCAGGGGGTCAACCCCCCGCCCCCCCCCCCCCCCAACACACAAACACACTTTTTTAAGGGCTTCAGACCAATTTTTGCTGCCTTTACCACAGCTATTTTCCTGACCCGGGGATTTTTAGCTCAGCTGACTATAAGTCATCTGAGCTATAGTCGTGGTCCATTGTCCGTCGTCCGTCCGTCTGTCCGTCCGTCCGTCTGTCCGTCCGTCTGTCTGTAGATGTGGCACGTTTTGAAACCAAGACCTAGGAATCCAAAATTCAGCATAATGTTAGATGTCCCCAAGATCTCCTACCAAGCCGAAAACTGGGTCTTTGCGACTTCGTTCCTTTGAGAAATTAAGGAAAAACCTCAATATTTTATTAAAATCCTATTTTCACACTTCAGGACTGCCTAATATCAAAACCACTCATCTGTTTTTCCTCATATTTACCATAAATATTCTTCTATATAGTTCCTATGTACATGCTAGAAATTAAGTCTGTTAAGTATAAATTCTTTAAGTTATGGGCCCAAACATAATGGACTTTGTAAAAAATCAGGAAAAATATTTACTCACTTAACATGAAAAATTTTGAAACTAGAGTCTATTTTCCCAAGTATATAACTATGTTTAATTAAGATTCAATTGTTTACCCAAAATTAGATCTGAATTTTGTAAATTTTTTAAGTAATTAGCATAAAAATAAAATCAGTACCTTAAATTTTGCCCAACTTTGACCATGGCACATTTTTTTTCCTGTGAGTACCATTGATTTAATTTTCACAGCATGTAAACATAAATATTTAATTTGTTTAAATCTGAAATTTGGAAGTAAAAGCTTGAAAATTAAGCCAGTTATTGATTTTTTTCTTGAGGCTCTATTGTAGTCATTTGCTTTGATTACAGATTACAGATGCAGGGTCCCACTCCAGGTCACTGGAAGTCAGCTATGCCAGGGTTTCTGATTTGTTTAAGTCACTGGGGGAGATCCCCTGCTGTGACAGGTGTACAGTTATTCTCATATCACCACCCCAATTCCCCCCCCCCCCCCCCGCAAACCCAACCCACCAAGTGTTCACTGTATCTCCTTAATTGTAATGCTGTTTCCACTCTGATATGCAAAAACTTTCCTTGAAAAAGTAATTCAAAGTGTAATCCAGAAGATGCAATGTTGTGTAATGTAGCATTTTTAAAGAAATCATTTTTCTTTTAAATGATTTTACCAATCATAATGGAACCCATCAGTATGCTTAAATTATGATAAAATATGAAGCACATTATGGATAAATAAAGACACAATTAAAAATTGTGAAATCTAAATCAAGTATTTTTTTAGATATTTATTGGTTTGCAGATTTAAAGATATATTTTTGTGGTAAAAAATAAATAAACATTTGTATGCATGATGTGGTATTATCTGACAAGATTGGATTTATGATGATGCAATTGAGAATTATGAATCAACTTTTATATTCAGATATATATGTTATATTGAAAATGTATAGAAATATAAACTTGAATTAAAAAAAAATTGATGTGATAAAAAAATGAGGATTTATTACAAACATTTGTTCATTATTTTCCTGCATCAGCAGAATTTGAGATCAGGCTTTGTTTGCCATGTTTTATGTTGTTAATTAGTTATATTTCAACTGTATACATTTCATAAAAAAAAACATATATTTAATAATATATATTATACAAAAAAAGATTCGATTGAACAAATGTGTAAACTACTGAAATGTCAACAGTTAATCGAAAAGCCAACTAATGATCATGGTAATTGTACAGATCGTTTGTTCACAAACTGCTCACATGCTTCAATTTCAACATTAGGAAACACATGGTCAGGTCACAAAATATTATTTGCAACAATTTCTTGCTCATCAATACAAACCAATCAAATAAACCAACCATGGCCTTTATTACCTCTTCCTCTTACACTTTATCTCCATTTGATATTATTTTAGATTTTTACCTTCAAGGTTAACGTCAGCTGAGCACAGTGACCCATAGGTCCCTTGTTTTTAGGCGTTGTGATTTGTCCTCTTGTGTAAGACCCCTCCTTTTCCTAAATCCTGGATCCGCCCCTGTGATTGCATGAAAAGTTTCACTTCGGCACATTTCTAAGTGTGACAAGTAAAAAGCTCTAACAAAAAAAAAAACACTATTGATATATCTGGTGATAGAGTAATTAAAATGCCTGGTAATGTTGCTGCATATGATTAAGTAGCTTTAGCTAAACACTGTATACAGTTCGCATTGATATTAACCTGCCTTTGAACCCTATCTGTACAATCTTTTTCCTTACCATTGACGAAGTAAAAGTGACTGTAGGAATAACTACGGTTTTATCTGAAGTAAAATCTTCTCCTTTGCGTTTGCTGTTTTTTATCCCCTTCCATAAGGGGGTAGGGGCGCTACAAAAATCTTGTCTGTTCATCCGTCCATCAATCCATCTGCTTGCATAACATGTTATATCAGGGACTACAAGAAAAACCCCAGCTTAGCTTACCAAATATATCTGTTTACTAAAACCCAGCATTTGTAACTAACGGCGTTTGCATGTAGCCGGGACACATTCTTAAATATATCAGAATGATCAACTGCATGTTGTAAGGTTTTATTGCATGTTTATTAACATGTTATTGATACTGACGTGTATAGAACCTGCCTTGAGGACCTCACACACTAAACGCACGAAACTCAGTGATACAAATTCTTGTAAGTGCTGCTTAATCCGGATATTTTTATATATTAGAACTGCCGATGTACCAGCCTGTTATTTTTGATAACCATAGTTACTAATACTAGTCGTATGGTAAACCGTAGATATTGATTATAGTTGCCAGAAGAGAAATTATGCACTTCAGGGCCCAATGACAGAACTACTCTTTTTGTTGTATGATTGACATTTAGAGTATGTGCTACATTTGCTTTATCCACTCTGCATGTGTATTTATTTATTTTTCCCCTCGAAAACCTCACATTCACAAGAGCGGATAGGCAGCTCATATGGACAAGGAGCTTTGCCTGTAGGATGATAGTTTCATAAAATATTTTATTAAAATATTTAAAGTTTGCAAACCAGTAACTTTGTTTATTCAGCCAAAGATGCAAACTATAAAACTCGTTCTTAAAGAGTTCTTAACATGATAAAAGTATTTGGGTCATTGGGTACAAAATGAAGATGGTTTATATAAAACACAGCCAGTTTGGATGCAGATATCAGAGAAAATGAAAAATTATATGCAAGACCAACTAATAAATGAATTTCAATGGCCAGACAATTTTATGCGGGATCTGCGAGATAATATACTCAAGTCATGACAAATTTGAAGTGGTTGTCGAAAAGGGTAAAATGAAAGGTTATCAGACAATTTGAAGCTGCAAAAAATCCATGCCTGGGATTAAAAGTGCAGCTATTATGTTACAATGTGTTGGTTTAACAAAATTTTATATTGGTTCATTTGTGATTCATCTGCTTTGAAGTATTATTTATCTGTACCTCCACCCGGGGTCTGTAAAGTTATTTCCGTCCGAAACCAAGAACTGTAAATAAGAGACCGAGAACTTATCAGAAACACGCTAGTGAACAAAATCTACAAAGTCCTTAAATAATATACAAGTATATTATCTGATAAATTAGTCGTGTATTCCATGACACGTTAAAGCCAGAATCCAAAGCTGTTATTCAAGGACACTGGCCACATAAGTAAACAAAGGAGCTTTTTATAGCGGTGGTCTCCTTCAGATACAATTTTCGCACGGCAAATTCAAACCGGTTTAATACCGTTTTGAATCCACATAGAGCGTTCGCCAAACAAACCAAAGCGTTTTCAAACCGTTATTTCCCATTTACGCCTGATGCATTGGTGTAATGCCCGTGTGAACGCACAACATGGATCGAAACCGATTGGGCAAAAGCGCTTTACCCAAGTCGGGGTGAAAACTTTTTTTATGAAAGGGATGAGAATGAAAACATAAGCAGCCGACCTGTTTATTCGTGTGTAACTGTGTTAGTCTGTAGTTTAAGCAAAATAAGCGTCAGGCTAAAATGAATATGACGCTACATATAATAATGGATTATTTCATTCCGTATTTGGTTGCTGGTCAAATATGGCTTGTCACATTTCGGTATAACAGTACAAAAAGATTTCCTTGGAATTAGCTGCATCCCGATGGAATAAGTTTTTTACTGCTTCTTTTAGAACAAATGTGGGTTCTGTGTTTGTTTGCTTTGTCATGTATTAATATGAAGTTTTGTCCTTTTTCTTTGTCATGTGCTTTCTTTTTCTCTGTGTTTTGGCTTGTTCTCTTTTCCATGTGCTTTCTTTTGTCTTTGTTTGCTGTGTGTTTTGCCTTTGCTTTTTTTTGCCACGTGCTTTGTGAATAAAATAAATATATGTAATTAAAATCATTGTGTAAAAGCGTTTGATTCAGAAGAAGGCTGTTGTCTTGTAAGAAAATATTCCTCGTTTCCCTTTCAAGAGATCGCGCCATAAGATGTAACAAATGGAAGAATAAATGATTTTAGCAGTACTGTTGTAACAGGCTTTTCATGTTATAATATGTCTTCTGTTCTCTTTTATTTCAGCTGGAACAGGAATATATGCAACAGTTGAAAAATGAAGTGTGTCAAGTCTTATCTTTATTTAGCACATTGCCTATACCACCGTGCACGTCATTTAATTAATTGCCAATTGTAACTACCATCAATATGCAGTAGCTAACAATAACCATACCAGCAGCATTATACAGGATCCATCACATCATGATAATATGGTTGTGCCATTTCATTTTTGCCATGTGTTATTTTACTCGTGTTATGTTTTCCGCTACACTGTCCTGTAGTCTTACACGACATTGTCTCATTAGTTAACTGTTATGTTTTTGTTCATATGCCATGCCACGCATGCTCAGTTAAATTTCTAATTACTTGCATGTTAATATGTCTTTAGCATGCTCTTATATGTTTATAAATGCCATACTGCGCATGCCCTGATAATTTTTAAGTATCATAAGTATTATGTATTATTATTGTTTATTGGCATCGCTGTCTCATGTTAAATATTGGGTCTATTTTTGTTACCTTCATGTATTGAATAGAGTTTTATTGTTTGAATGGGAACCTTTATATTGAAACTGCATCAAGCACCAACCTGCAGCCAATGGATGCACGTAGATTGCTAACCACAAGTACCTGTGTGATGTATACGTTAAAACGCCTTGTTACATAGCTCTTTTACAGACACTCGAGTTTATCAGAGATATGGAAGTTATTATTTTAAGGTACAAGCACAGAACAAACACGTTAAGCGCCTGGCTATATGACCATGGTAAACACATCCGTAAAAGGAATATCGATAACACAGTTTTGGAAGATCACTATTTGGATCCCATGTTCTATGAAAGAAAATATTGTGTTATTATACGGAGTCGACTTTTTAGACCAAAGCTGTCTTATTATTCATGATGGAATCCATGGATAAGAGAGTGCTGAACTTATGTGAAACTGTTTGTACTAAAATTCCATATATCAATTATCATATAATTACACGCATATTTGTTTGTATTATTTTTTCCAGTGGAATATGTATACGAAAGAAATGTTGCCATTATTGACTTTCGGTGAAAGCACTGACTGAATAATTTCCATACACTTTTGTTTCATTTATCATAATTTTTCTTTTATCAACTGAATTCTAAAGACTTTATATAGATTTGTAAGTTCTATATTTTGTCGATTGAGCAGAGACACTTATGTTTGTATTTTAAGAGATATAAAAATTTGAATGGTACTGTTTTAAGTTGTAACTGCATACCGTAATCAAAAGGGTAATCATTACTTGTCAGGTGATTTTCATACATGATTTTTTATAAATATATATTCAAATAAAATGTATATTCAGGAATCGTCTTTAAAATCGATTATTCGTGTACCTTAGATCCTTTGAAAAGGCCACTAATTTTAAATGAAAACTTTTAAACTGCAAATGAGCCGTACTTAGTTCACGGGGTTGCTCAAAGAACCCCTAAAATACATTTGTCTGATGAAAAATGTGCTTTTGCCTTATTTTGGTGTAGTTTAAAATTTAAATAAAGTCGCCTAACCATGGGGCTGAAATGAAGCTTCTGGTTGTTGAAGACGTTATTCACCTTTTAGAATCGTTAACAAAGATCTCCGTCCAGAATGCATGCGCTAAAGCATTTACACGAGGTTTCAGTCTTTTTAGGTCGTAAACACCATTTGGGCGATTTTGTCCGGTAAAGTTTTAAAAGACATGACGTATTGCTCTTCTGCAAGTGTATACACCAATTAAAACGAAGGGAAAATATAGCAGAATATTAACCAGTGCACTATAGATCTGGACTAAAATGGTTTTGGCTTTCCGAATGTTTTGTCCGTCTTGGTCTTATTTATATTGTTTTATCCTAAATATATTCGCACTGGACCCAGGTTTTGTGAAAATGACGTAATGTTATCAAAAACAAAAATATGAAATGTTACCAAAGAATATCATTGAAACTTTCGTTAAGATTGGCTAAGAAACAATTTTAAGCTCCGCTTACTCTTTAAGTGATATGATGCTATAACGATCACCCTTTATCCATCTTTTTCCACATAGTCGTCCGTTTACAGGGCACCGTTTTATCGGTAACCGTTGAATCAACCCAGAACCTTTTTTTTTCTAAACATCCAGGTACCTGGTCCTTTTCTAATCTCTTAACCTGAATTTAGGTCACTGATATCTATATTCTGTGAACTATGGGAAGAAGCATGGTTTGAGTACACAGAAAGTCAACTGCGCAGAAATTGTAACCATTTGACAAAAGACATATAATCCGCGAGGTCTGGTGTAAAAAAGCATGATTTGAGCACCCTGAAAGTCAGACCGGCACAAATTGTATTTACAGTAACCGTTTTACAGGAAATCGCGTAAAATCCAGAAAGGGACTGTTGAGGTCTCCTTGGGTACTTGAACGTGTGTCACAGTGACCACTATTCTCCGAGAATTGGGATGGAGGCAATATTTAATCACCGAGACAATCGGATGAGCAGAAATGATAACAAATAGGAGTTTCTGATTCGGGATCGAGGGAGGTCCTGAATCTTAATTGTGCAATCACATGAGGTTGCTGTGAATATTGACCAATTAACCTGTATTTTTGGCACCTTGTAAATCCGGGCACAAATCGTTTAACCGTTGGACCTAGAACCTTCGTACTTGAAATCCAGGGGTTACTGATGAAGGTTCCTTTGAAACCTTAGATTAGGTCTTTGTGACTTGTATTCTGCAAGTTTTGTAGGGGGAAAATATGATTTGAACACTATGAAAATCGAACGGGCACAATTCATAACTTAGAAATGTCTTACTTAACATCCTGGGAGTTCAATCTTCTTGGATAATCGAAATTAGGTCAGTGTGACCTATATTCTGTAAACTATTTGGAAAAACATGATTTGAGCTGGAAGTCGCTCTGCACAGTGTTCAAGATAGCTTAACTGATATTTTGCATTAGATCATGAAATGGAGTTTAATCAAATCAGTCCAGACCACTTTAAAAGGAATGCTACAAAAACTTATAAGTTCACTTAAATTATTTCAGTTTAAGTGAAATTTCTATCACGCATAAATATCAATAATTAATGGTTGGATTGGCTTAACGTCGAGTTCAACTAAGCGCCACTGCCCAATTTTCACTTGTTTTGGACGGAGCCATCATTTAAAAAAAATACCGTGTATGGAAAGGGCCCCTTTAACCGGGGTTGTCGTCAAGAAATTACTTTTTGGTCCGCGTGCGTGAAAAGACATCAGTAGTGTGGACTGCATAGAGTTATTACCAGGAACCAATTCTTCTCTTGAAGAAATAGTTGTTTATTAAATTTATTTTAAAAAAAAGCTAACTAATCCGCTTATACATAAGAGCGTCTACACTCCGATATCATTTAAAAAAACTAAGGAACCCGCTTATGCACATGTCCGTCCACACACATATTAGTTCATTGCTATATAGAGGGCCTCCACTGGAAAGAGCAAAAACCCTAATGACCGTGTTTCAATTACAAAAGAGCCATGGACAAAGCAGCACTGTTGCAACAATTGTCCATTCATAAAATAACACCAGCAGAATTTTGCGTTTCATAAATTGTTGAGAGGGGGGTCTTGACATTGGTATGGGTATTTGTATTTTAAGATAAGAAGTGCTAATACCCATGATGCCAATGTAAAAATTCTGATTGACCTCAAATCCCGAAAGATTATTTTAAGCCAGTGCGACCTCACACCCGAAGATTATTTTAATCCAGTGCCGTATATACAACCTTATATGCCACGTTTTCATAGAGGTTGGGGAAGTTCGTTCTTAAATGACAAACTGCTTAAACCATGATAATTAAATTTAAGTTTTTAAAAATGACCATTACTGCATGCAGGATAACGTTCAATTCTTACCGGTCCTGTGATTCAGACTAAGAACCCTTAATTTTCTTGTATCCATACATTCCCTCATTAATACGGGAAGCCTGCACCATTCGCAAGACTCCTCCCAAGACCTTCAACAGCGATCGACTCTCTCTCGTCTTAAGACCCATAAAAAAAGACACCAAGATGCTCCACTACATGTCGCCATCAGTTGCAGTTTTGTCGGCAGACATCTAGATGCACATACATACTAACGATCCTTCATACGTTTCCCCCCATCTTAAGTTCCACTTTAAAGGGGCCTAATTATCTATAAAGCATGTCGAGTTTACACGAAAAATAGCTTCTTCCATATGTACCTGCCAAAATATTGCCTTGATATCGTTTGCTTACTCCTGTAAACGAGTGTTAAAAACAGTGGACCGGGCGCAATGGCTGGTGTCAACATAAACATCATGCGTATAGGACCATATGCAGCGCGGAGCCTAACACGTGTCAATCAGGAGATGCCCCGACTGACTTGGCCAAAGAAAAATATACGTTCCCGCTGGCTGAAACACCGCGTGCTCCCCCTCTTAATCGGACCTCCGGTCACGCGACCTTGTCAGGTAAACAGAGACACGTGGACTGTGTTTACCAACACGCACAGTCATGTAAGGTGTTAAACAGCCGTATGCGAAGAAATGAGAATGTGTGCTGGGATGGTTCTGCTGGGAAACCTTTGTATACAGCAAATCTGAACTGACAGTGTGAAAGAATAGGCATTATATTGATCCCGATTATGTCTCTTTAATCATTCTCTCACATGGATACTCATCTCTCCATAAATGTCACTGAAACTTTCACACAAATATAACACGCAAGTTCACACATATATATCAGACCTGTGCAGATTAACACATTAACCGATGAAATAAAAACTCTGAAAACTTTGTTTAGTGATTTATTTAAAAAGTGAAGCGATTAGTCAATCGTCTATTTACAAAGTATATAACAACCACAACGAAAAGACGAGGTAACAGGAACATGTGCTAAATCTTAATCGTAAGAAATTGACACCCTGCAGAGACTAGAAACGTCTACCCCAGAGATATGTATATTTTGCATAATTAAATTATCACGGAAACAAGGGGTCTCCATGATATAAAAATATATACAAACAAACATAAGTTCATGACAACAAACGTCCATACTTTACCTTTCTCTTGAGCCAAGACTTTTTAAATTCTTTACCTGCCAAGACTTTTCCATGACTACTGAAAGCATGCGCGACAAAACAAAAACCCTTTTTCCTAGTGGCGGCATCACCTTTCGACCTTTTTATACAAGGTTCCTCACCTTGGATATTATGATCATTACATATGGCAGATAATACAGGATGGACTTTAAACAACAAAACAGGCCGTCTGAATCAGTGTAAACACACTTGTGCTGCATTGAAAAAAAATATGGCTAGGTGTAATTCATGATATTTTGATTTTTACACATGTATATAGCCATAATTTTACACTGCACTCACTTGGTCATCTTCTTTTAGTAACCTATGTGATGCGCTTTTATGTGGAAATAAAAGGAGAATGAAAAATCCTTTAGGTGTGCCCTTTTCAGCACATCACTCCGCATTCATGGAAAATGGTCTTACTACCGTATATGTACCACTTTAGAGACATGCCTTGACCATATAAATTGGACCTTGGTTGGCAAGACACGAAATGAATAGAAAATCTTGATAATTACTTGATAAATAATATTACGTGACACTGGTATAGTCAGAAGTTCTCATAGTTCTCTTATATAGTACCTCCATACAGTACGTGTATTACAAAAATACACACAATTGCCAAAACCTAATAATATGATACAAAATAAATTAAGTCACTTTTGATTGGGATACGAGGCATCTATGAGGCAAACACCATTTTTCTCTCAAAAATCTACAAGACTATGAATAAATAATGATGAGTCGGAAGGTCCGGATTTATATATAGTGATTCAAAAAAAGAACTCCATATGAAACAAAAGTGTCACTAAATTCATTTGTCCCCTGTACGAATGGCACGTTTCTTCGGTTATACAATCCTATAACCTTGTTCCTTTGGCAGCTAGTGCCACTCTTCTAGCTTAACTGGTTTACACTAGGTAACTAAACTGATCGTCAAATATATTAGGATAGTAACTTAAATGATCGCCATATATACGGGGACTAAGGTATGTCTCTGGCGTATGCAATTCTAATGTTGAAATGCTTGTGCAAGGCACTGTCTGCAGGTTGATGGACGTTCTGGATGGACAAAACTCTTCTTGTTACCGAGCTGTAATGGAAAAAAATGAATTATTACACGTAAAGATGAAATTTTCCATGTTCCTATTTCTGAAAATATTGCAAGTACAAAATTTCCTTCAAAGGGCCAAAAATCTGAAAATTCCCTTAAAAGGACAAAACAAACCTAACAGAAATTTCTCCTACATTTCAAAGTACCAACATAAACTAAGAGACCCATGGGTCACGGCACTCAATTGAAATTGACCTTAACGATAAAAATCTGAAATAATAACAAATGTCGTTAAAGGAGAGAAACAGATAATTTTTGGCCATGGTTGGTTGTTATAATGGGTTTGTATCGATGAGAAAATTGTTGCAAAATATTTTGATCTGATGGTGTGTGTATTCTTATGTTAGGGCCCTATTCCATGAAACAATCGCGCTATTGTAAATCATATATCTCTTTTCCACGCAGGCGGAAACGCGTGTGAAATTTACATCGTGCGATGCGCTATTTTTCAGCGAGCGTTTCGCACGCAAAAAAAAAAAAATCGCACCAGTGTAAATCATGTCACGCGCGTTTTAGGTCAAGGAATCGAATTCGGTCTGTTTGGAGCCGCCGGAGCATATATCATAAATATACTTATATTTATATATATATAATATTAAAAAATATACTTCATGGTTGCCCTGCTTTAATTATATATATATATATAGATGTATGAATAGCCATGCTGGTTCCATTGTTTTATAGATGTTAAGGGTATACACAGAAAAGTGGTTCACTGGCAGTGAACCACTTTTCTGTGCATACCCTTTCCATCTATATATATATATATATATATATATATATATATCTATATATATATATATATATATATATATATATATATATATATAAAACATACACTGCGACCGCTACCGCATGCTTTTTAGCACACTGGCGTGATAGAAACTATACGTTCCTGCAAAAATAATGAAAATTTTAAATGCATTCATGACTACAGTGATGTACATAACTGAAACATGCTCGACATAATGCCGGGAACGCTTAGGGACGGGCTAATCCCTTATGAAAACAGGTTATGCGGAGGGTGGGGGATTCCGCAGAAATGCCCGCACCTTTAAAAGCTCATGCAGATCTGTGCGTTTTTTTTTAATTGAAAAAGGGGCCTTAAAACTGAAGCATATGAGCAGTTTCTAAACATAAGTTCTATACTGTAACCATGATCATGGGTTGGCTCTGATTATAGCTGTTAACAGTTCAGCAGTTTATACATTTGTTCAATTAGAGCCTAATTTTTTTATTATACCTTTTTTCAATTTTATTAAATGTATATACAGTTGCAATAGAACTAATTTTCCAGTCAACAGGTGCAAGGAATTGATAATGGGAGTATGGTGGGAGTTGCAACAACTCTGCATATAAAAAAACACGTTATTAGATTTCACAGGAAAAGATATGATTTACAATTACTGAATATTTAAAAATCGACAGACAGGCAAGTAGACAAATAAAGAAGACTATTTTATCTCTGTTCTACTTTGGCAAGAGTATAATATATGATGTTTCAACTGAGTCATACTTTTGTTTATTATACTATTTGGTTTCTTTTATTATACAAATTTTATACAGTTGAAAATAAACTAATGTCCCAAGTTCAAAGGAGGAAGGATTCAATGGTGCGGCGCCATGAGAATAACTGTACAAATGTTTCAGCAGGGATACTTCCCAGTGATGCATTACAAATCAGGTAGAAGCAGGCAAAGCGGTATTAAATGACTTACAGTGACCAGAAGTGGGATGCCTGGATCTTGACAATGCAAGTGAATACAGTCATGTCTCTAAAATAAACTTCAATAACTAGCCTAAGTTTTCATTTTTTTTCCAAATTTCAGAATTTAACAGATTATATCCATAAGTGTATATGATGTGAAAATCAAATCAACAATACTTACAGGGAAAAAATGTGTCATGGTCAAATGTGGGCAAAATTTAAGGTTCTGATTTTATATTTATGCTAAAAACTTAAAAATTAAAAGATCTTGATCTAATTTCGGATATTCGATTAAATTTTGATTTAATAAAGTTATATACTTCGGAAAAAGTGTCTAGATTTAGCATTTATCATGTTGTGTGAGTAAACAGCTTTCCTGATTTTTTTTAAAAAGATCATTATGTTTGGACCCGTATGTTTTATAAATTACATCACAGTGACCTAATTTCAGGCATGCATGTACATAGGAAATATATAGGAAATATTTATCTTAAATATGATCAAAAACAAATAAGTGGTTTTGATGTTAGACAGTCATGAAGTATGATAATAGTTTCTTAATGGAAAATTGAGGTTTTCCTTAATTTCTCGAAGGAACGAAATTGCAGTGACCCCATTTTCAGTTTAGTAGGAGATCCTGAGGACATCGAGCTGTATGCTGAATTTCGGATTCGTAGGTCCAACGGTTTCAAAACGTGCCAGTTTAACGGAAGGATGGACAGACAGACAGCCACCAGACAAAGGACAATCGCTATACCTCAGTTGAATTTAGTCAGCTGAGCTAAAAATCTGAAGGAAATTTCAGTTGGTAAATACAGTATTGATAAAAGATTTAGCTCACTGTATATATATATATATATATATATATATATATATATATATATATATATATATATATATATATATATATATATACAGAATAACCGCCGTTTGTCCTAATGTATAGACCGAGAATTATCATCGTTTTGTCTTAATGTATTGACCGAGAATGTTAAGCACTGATAGCATCGTACAAATGTCTTAATGTCAAGCTTATAGGTTGATGTATATTTGTATGAACCGCCATACTCTTCCTTTCTCTCAAAATATACAAAATATCTTCATCAAACGTCGTACATTCTTATACGTAGCTGTTTCTATAAGAGTAGGCCAATGGAAATAAGAAAAGGGATAAAGCAGCCCAAATTCATAAAGTATGGTATGTGAACCTTGCCATGCATTTTCAATAATATCACCGAAGCGATTCAACCTAATAATTGGAATGCAGTAACAATACCTCGCGTTGTTCCGTCGGTCAAGGCAGGGAGGGTAAGCATTCGTGTGGAAATAAGTTGTATTAAACCATTCACACCGACGAAGCTTTTGATATTTAATCCAGCTCCAGAAGCAGATCCGGGGGGAATGGGGAGTCGTCTGCAACCTTTTATCAGTGGTTTCAGATCAGTTTTGCGGCCTGGAACCCCACCCTGTTTTCAAGACATGGGGATTTTTCTTAAGGTTTTGTCAAGCCTCCGGTTTAAAACCTTCCTTTTCCTAAATCCTGGATCCGCCCATGGGGTTGCTGCACAGATTAAGCGTAAAGCCTGACAAAACACGCTTTAGAAAAAAAAAAACAGAATCAGGTAAATGACTACATTAACTGTGTGTTGAGCCTTGCAAAAAAAGTATTTTCAAGGTTTGTTTAAAAGGGGAGGGGGGGGGTGCAAACGCCATAACGCCCACGACCCCCCCCCCCGGGTAATCCGACCCTGGGTCATGAGTAACCGTTCCTATCACGGCAAAGTCCCTACCTTCCAGCTCATCTCCAAAAGACATGGTGTCATCAAACTCATCCAGGAACCTGAAGGCGTCATCAGCTACTCTTTTACCTGTGGAATACAAGGAGAGTATTGAAACAAAATTTTTAACATATTTACAGCTTGCCATTGGATGGTCCTGTCTTAACTCTATATCAAAGTAGAATAAGCATTTATCTAACGGAGAATTTATTTTGACTGAAAAAGCGGGTGTTTTGTCGGTGGCACCACTATATAAACTGTTATGAAGGTTAAAGCGATGCTTTTGTTTAACCTTTGGGATTTCATACAGTCTATGCAATAGCGTAGCAATGAAGGTTTCAAGAGATTTGCCTATAATTTTTATAGACTGACAGATAAATTCAACAAAGGTAGCCCACAAAAAGAATTGAGGTTCTAGCTCGCTTTCAATGAAATTAAACGAAAATCATACTTTGTAAACTGTTGGTCAAATAAAGTAAAGTACCAGTAATCTTCATAACATTTCCATCCGAATGGTAATAGGAAAAGTCACCGGTCAAATTCACGATGATATATACATTTAAAAACTGTTGGCTGGTTTAATAAAGTTTTCGCTAGTTTAATAAAGCTTTCGCTAGTTTAATAAAGTTTTAACCAACATAGTGGGGTTGGCTGCTCACAGATGACACCACGCCATCAGAATAACCAAATAGGCTAAAATAAAGGTAATTTAGACCTTTAGCTCAAAATTGTTTGATAACATGCAAGTTTAAAGTGAATTATTCCTAATTTCAAACCGCATCCATTTTTGGTCTAAGGCCCCTTTGATATGCCATTATACCATACTACGATGCTGTGTCCCATTGTTTGTATTGTTGCCAACACTTTACGCTGACTGGTATTCCAAATGAACTCCTATAATAATGGGGGATACACACTAAACCTGTATAATGAGACCACCTGTGGGGCTGGTCGTAGTTGTCTCATTTCACAGATGGTCTTGTAAACACAGGACAGTTCTTACTAATGTGAATGCTTTTGGTTCACTCAAGTGGGGTCTTAATAGACAAGTGGTCTTACGAGGCAGGTCTCTTTCAGACAGGTTCCAGTGTACTACGTTTTAAAAATCCGACGATTGAATAAAACCTCACCTTTGACAGAATAAGACATTTCCCTGTCCGGTTTAGTGAACGGTGTGTTAAGGTTGGTCTTTTCCACGACCGCTTCCACCGTGACCTGTCTTGAATCTGACACATCCTCATCACTTCCATCATACCCCCTGTTGATCAAACCCTCTTTCTGGCGGAGAGGGGGCGGCAGGGGTGGAGGAATAGGAGTCGACGGCGACTCAAGGTTTTCCTTTTTCTCGTCTGAGTGACGTTTCAATTTATTTGGCAGGCTGTAAGTGTCCTCACCTATTTGTCCTGCCGGAGAAGACAAATCCGTCGACGACTTCAAAATGAATTGATAATGGTCAATCATTGACTGTGGCGATTCCTCCTTTTCTCTCTGCTTCTCCTCTCTCGACTGTCTTTTCTTGCTACTGTTTGTTACATTAGATTGTGCATCACTCAGTGACAAAATCGACCCTTCCACTTCGCGGATTATTGTAGGTCGGTACGACTGTAGTTGACTTTTCTCTGAGTTTTGCGCTTGAAAGCTTGAGGCCCTTTTCACGTTTTTCTTCTCGGAGCCCGAATTACGTTTAAGTTGATTAGTCTTGTCTAGGACACTTTGGCTCCGGACAACTGGACGTGGTACTTTCCCGCCAAGACTCCAGTCACTGAGTGACGTCAGACGGGCGTTGCTACCATAACCACTGTCAGTTTTCTGCGTTCCTGTTCCATTGGCGTCTTCTAAGGTGCTGTAATTGCTCCTGGCTCTCGCTACATAAGAGTCAACATCGTCCGTTTGTGTGGCCACGTTAGGACTAACGTAGTTACAGAAAGCAGTCGCTGTATGATCGCTGTCGTCTGCTGAGATGACGTCACTGCGACCACGTGACACACTTTGTTCCGCGGCTTCATGGTGAACGGGACCTCTGATTGTCTGGGGGATATATAAGTCATCCTTGTGAAACGTATTCATCTACTTAATATAATGTGTTCGTAATATTGTCCGTAAATGAATAAATATATGAATGACTAAAAATCCTAAAATCGTACACGGAAATAGTATATTTTCTTTCATGTGAATGCATTTTACATGCAACTAAATATGATGAGTCATTCATCACATGGACATCATCAGTCATAACCAAATTTTATTATATTTTTTCTACTTTAGGTTAAATTCCTTTTCCGTAAAGAAAAGGTCTCTCCGACACGGCAGTGGTCATAACCATATATCAAATGCCCACCCACCCACAGAAAATATGCAAAAACAACGTGGCAGATTCGCAATAAGTACTATGTATATAAGGATGTAAATGGTATGCACATAAATGTCAGATATGTCTGTAATACAAATTAGGAACTCAGGGCTTCGTTTGTGTCAACTTTACCAACCTCTGGAGCAATTTCTGTGATTTGTCCTCTCTCCTCCACCTCTTTTGATGTAGATGATGCGTGAACTGATCCCGGCAAATATTTGGAATCTACAGGAAAATTTATTTTGAATACACTCTAAAACACATTATATAGCTAAACTATTGCACAAATATTTTTGTCACATCTGCAACTATTTTTTTTTTTTGTAGACCATATGTTTTATATATGAAATAATCAATTTCATTTAAATTAAACTTGAACAATAAAATTTCAATTAATTTTAAGTCTTAAGCAGTTTATGTATCTTTGTTACTTTTTAAGAGATAAATCTTGTAAACATATACGTGAGCGTGGAGACAAAAGTTAATGTCAAACCTCACAAAACATTTTAGTAAAAGCTGCACACGTTAGTAACAATATATCCGCGCTATAAAAAGGTTTTTTACAAGGTTGTTCGGATCTAAAGAAGCTACGGAAATACAATTATTGCCTGCACCCACCAAAGCGCTTGACCTGGAAGACCGCTGGCAGACTTTTCAGTACGCGCCGCACCGTCCGGCGGAAGAAAGGCTCTACCAAGGAAAGAAGACGGGGCTAACAAAGCAACGTTAACTACTATTCGGTCATTATAATGTGAAGACTTCACTCAAATCAGCATGGGGTTTTAGATGGGGATAATCACTAGAACCCGTTTTATGTTAAATAAAAATATAACACAAAGGGGTCCGCTTTTGTTTAAAACTCTATATGGTAAGTTTCCTAAGTTTAAATTTTCCTGATTTCTATCATGTTTTGGATCATGTTTTGAAATAATGTATTCTGTTTAGCCATGCAATGAGTATATATTCTGTTATGCCATGCTATGAGATATATACGTCATCTAAACTGGCTCTGCTATGGCGCACATGCAAGATGTTCTCTACCAGGTTACGACCACGGCTCTCTTCAACAGCTGAAGATGCAGCACTCTGTGTGCCAATGAATAATGTTAAATACCTGTGACGGTTAGGTATTCTAGCCACAAATGTTAGATGCGAAATATTGAAGACCATAACGTTAATCAACATCGTGTGGAAAGCACTGCTTGAGCAGCCAACTAGGCTTCTCGCATGTACAAAATGTTTACAACATCATCGTAACCAGCCACATATATGGACTTTTCTATAACGACAATTAAAATCTATATGAAGACCCCTTGCAGGTTTGAGTGAAGCGGAGAAAGGGGTGTAAGGGTTACAGACAAAGCAATATCCAAGCACACCTCTACAAACAGATCGCGCGATCTCCGTCATCGTCAGAATAGCAAACATAGGTCCAGAAAGCAAACGTAAACTTGTGTAAAAACAAAATGTTATTGGTAAAATGTGTTTATATCTTGTTAATTTTATACCTTTGGTACCATGAAGGGGTAATGAAAACACAGAATAATTGCAACACCGGCATGAAAACATAATAAAGATACCAGAACGAATTTTTCTCAAGACAAAATTATATATTTTGTTACGAAGACAAATAGATGAGGGGAAAATCCTGGGCCGATCCGGGAGTCGAACCCAGGTCGGTGGCGTACAAGTCCGGCGTTCCAACCGCTTCGCTGGCAAAGCAGGCTTCAATAGCGAGACACTGAGTTCGGTCCGCTTTTATGTCACCCCGTAACAATTTGGATAAATCATGACAACATTACTCTAACTGAAAACTCTCGCATATGACGGGAAAGCTACCAATTCACTGTTTATTACCTAATTATATCCAGAGAAACAATTATTCGGGACCATTACATTCGTCAAACTGATGTAGTACTATAATTATATCACACTATATTTAGGAAATGTAATATGGCATACGATCTATTCTCTTCAGTGGTTCACCTAAAAAATGTGTACATAAGATGCGTATGAAAGTTTTTTTTTCAATTTCATTTTTCACACAATATAAACAGGTTCATGACAATGGTATTTCATGTACTCAACATCCCATGCCTGGCATGGTAAAGTAACGTTGCGAATATCTAAAAGGTCACCTATCCCAGTAAAACTTGGAAGAACATAACCACATTGTGAGAATATGCAATATACCCACATTGTGAGTATATAGCTATAATAACCTTTTGAACAGTCGCCACTGGTTATATATATTGGTTAAAGATAAAGCCCCCAAATTAATACATGGTGTTTGCATCAGTGACGCGAAACGCATGCAACCCTAAGCAGTTAAAATGTAAAGTTGCGAGAATCACGCTTACCTCTCGCGTAAATCACGGGATTTGAGACATAATGGCCATCTTCGAGTCTGTGTGGACCCGGTGGCGCTTTCCCGTACATTGCATGAGGGGGCGGGTTGACGTTGCTGAAAAGCTCAGGGTTCGTGGCCCACACGACAGGTGGCGGTAGTGGTCCTGCAAAGTAGCCATGTTTCTTTTTCTTCCTGCGCTCTTTGGGCAGACTAGAATACGGCTCATCGGTGAACTGTCGTTTGGATTTGTACCTATTTGACGGCCTGAAATGAATGTGACCCTGACGAATTCACATAAGTAAGTATAACATTCGTATATTAGGCAATCAAGCGGTACATTCACATGTTCAAATAAAAATTGGATAAATCTCCTCAGGAAGGAGAATACGGATGATACACAAGAGGTAAAATTTCCAAGCCAGCAACCACGAAGTTCAAAACAAGTGACCCATGGGTCATGACACTCAGCTGACTGGAAAGAGATTCGCCAAAGGAAATTTTATCATCTGAATGGTAGTATATACCCATTCAACTGAAGCATCAAACAAATTAACCACCAGGCCAAGATTGGGACTGTATTTATATATCTCAAAAATAGAGAAAAAATGCATAAACTTAAAAAAAAAAATACAGGTGGTTCCACCGGTCTGCAGAAACTAATAAAAACACTTAATGGTCAATATCCGGGCAAAGAATCATGGTGATCTCTGGATTAGTTGTTCAGATACTTCAGCTTTTATATCAAATTTTCAATTATTCTGAGGGATACTTTGGAGTCCTATGGCTTGAAGGATATGGGTAACAGAGACCTAATTTCATGTTTCCATAGACACTTTTTATGGGCCTCCTTGCACGACAACATAAAGGTTCTAGGTCCTGTTGTTACAATTTGTGCCACGTTAACAGATGACAGCATCCTTAAAGGTCTCAAAAATAGAGAAAAAATTTGTAAAAAACCTTGAACAAATACAGGTGGTGCCACCAGTCTGCAGAAACTGATGAAACACTCCATAATCAATATCCATGCAAAGAATCATGGTGATCTCTGCATTAGTTGTTCAGATACTTCAGCTTTTGTATCAAATTGTCCATTATTCTGAGGGATACTTCGGAGTCCTATAGCTTCAAGGATATGGGTAACAGAGACCTTATTTAAGGTTTCCATGGAGACTTTTCATGGGTCTCCCAGTGTGTCAAGAATGAAGATTCTAGGTCCAGTTGTTATGATTTGTGCCCAATTAACAAATGTTCATATCTTTAAAGGTCTCAAAAATAGAGAAAAAAATCGTAAAAAACCACGAACAAATACAGGTGGTGCCACCAGTCTGCAGAAACTGATGAAACACCTCTTGATCAATATGTATGCCAAAAATCATGACCATCAGTGTTGTAGTTATTGAGATGTTGCAATTTGTTTTTACCGAATTTTCCATTATTCTGGGGAGTAATTGGGAGCCCAACAGCTCAAAGGATATGCGTAACAGAGACCTTATTTCAGGTTTCCATGGAGACTTTTCATAGGTCTCTCATTGTATGAGGAATGAAGATTCTAGGTCCAGTCTTTACAATTTGTGCCCTGTTGACAGATGTTCACAGTTTTAAAGGTCTCAAAAATAGAGAAAACAATTCGTAAAAAATCGAAAAATACAGGTGGCGCCACCAGTCTGTAGACACTGATGAAACATCTCATGATCAATATATATGCAAAAAATATTGACCATCAGTGATGTAGTTTATGAAATATTGAAGTTTTTGTATGAAATTTTTGACTATTCCGGGGGGTTACTTTTGGGCCCAATAGCTCTAAGGATATGGGTAACAGAGACCTAATTTCTGGTTTTCATGGAGACTTATCATAGGTCTTTCAGTGTGTCAAGAATTAAGATTCTAGGTCCAGTCTTTACGATTTGTGCCCTGTTAACAGATGTTCACATTTTTAAAGGTCTCAAAAATAGAGAAAAAAATCCGTAAAAAATCGAAAAATACAGGTGGCGCCACCAGTCTGCAGGAACTGATGAAACTTCTCATGATCAATATGTATGCAAAAAATCATGACCATCAGTGATGTTGTTAATGAGATATTGAAGTTTTTGTCTGAATTTTTTTAATATTCTGGGGGGTACTTTGGGGCCCCATAGCTCAAAGGATATGGGTAACAGAGACCTTATTTCTGGTGTCCACGGAGATTTTTTATGGACCTCTCAGGATGTACAGTTACAAGGTTCTAGGTCCAGCGGTTACGATTTGTGCCAGGTTAACGGACAGACAGACGGACAGACGGACGACGGACAAAGAGTGATCGCTATAGCTCAGATGACTTACAGTCAGCTGAGCTAAAAGGTACAAAAGGAATAAAGTCTCAGAAGATTGTAGAACATTGATTCAGTGCATATGAAGATATGTACCGGTAACTTGACAATTCTAGTTCTTTTTTTTCAACGGGATTCTCATCAAGGGGTACTGAAGAAATTTATTCACAAGACTAGCAGAAGCGGATCAAGGGGTCCATGTGGTCCGGTCTCCCTCCCCCTTCTGTCGCCACAACCTTTTTTAAGGGTTTCTGACCAAACATTTCGGCCTGGACCCCCCTTTCCAGACCTTAGGACCACTTTTTTTAGTTTTTATTTTTATGAGTCCTCTTTGGTTGGACCCCCCTTCCATAAATCCTGGATCCGACTCGGACTAGGCTTACATTTCTTTGGATTGTAGGAATGAAATGGGCAGCTTTAACGGATTGTTCTCTTGGGGTTGTCCTTACCCTTCAGAAAATTCAAACAAATCTGTTCAGAACGTTTTGAGTTTTAACTGGACACAGAGAGACCGGGTAAACATAGTACCTCTTGCCACCTTAGGAAGGCGAGTCTTAGATCACGTGACTGGATTAACGTACCTTCGGACCAAACAACAAATGACTCCAATGATTGCGACGACCACCACGCCCACCACACAGCCAACCACCACCCACAGCCACGTTCCCGGTAGCGACTCGTCCTGGGCGAACGCACCTGAAAGGTTAAGGATATAGGAAGGTGGTCAGAGAACTATCAACTATAACGTAAATCAAAGTTAGAATTCAGCTCTGTTTTGTTTCTGCAAGTTTAACATCTATCAAGCTACATACATTCTGAAAATTCTGATATGCCGCGCCGGAAGTCCAGAGCAGAAAACTTCAAATGGCCACGAGACGTCTCCCTGCTGCGTTCTAGTTTTTTTCTTCAAGATTGATTAGTTCAATACCCAATCAGTCGACGATTTCTATACCCTTTAATACTGAAACCGATATTAGGCATTTCATATAGTATTAAATCGCATTAAATCGTCTAGGCGCTGTAAAGAATGGGTGTAAAATTCGTATTTTGCAAGTTTCCTTAAAAAAAACACGCCCAAAGAAGAACGGAAGCTAAGTGATTTTGGGTTTTTGTTCTTATACACATACTGATGTACTGCCAATCATTTGGACCTAGTACTCGTGTGATATGAAGCTAAGTTACGGCTAGATTCTAAATTTAGGGTTTCTAAGCTGCAAAGTGATGGCTAAAGTCCGGGAAGAAAGGCGAATGGAAAAAGATCATTTTTTATTTTTTTTTTTCAATTCAGATTATTTTTAACATTGATTCATGCTTACGGCAGCGTCATCGTTACGATTAAAATGGTCCACCCACCTCTCTTTTTAGTATACTGCCCATGTAAATCAAACGGACCTTTCACATACCAGGCATGTTTAATATTCATGAAGTGTTATGTTTTTATTCTTGATAAATAATGTTATCCGCCAACATATCGTTCTTAAACAGTTTGCTTACACCTGTGCACAGGTGGAAAATAGCTTGCATCAGGCGCAATTGGTGGAGCAAAACATAAGCAAAGCAAGCACGCCACCTGTTGGCAGTACTTTAAATATCAAACATTTCAAGCTTTCAGCCGACGATTCTTCTTTGTTCCTTCGCATGCTCGCATACATATCAAACAAAGAAAATGCAATATATTCAATATTTACTTTCCCCCTTAACCATGTGAGCTGTTATGTGTTGTTTATGTAACATGATTCCTTAAGATAACACTGGAATGTACGAAAACGAAACGAAATGGCTATATCAGTTTCGGTTGGGAGAAATATCTCCTTTCCATTTCTGTAGCATCTTCCACTCAACAAGAATGAAAGGCGCATCGATAATCACCATTCGCACAAGTCGTCAGAGGATCTCAGAATCATTCACAGAGACAGGCGTGTTATTATTTCCAGGAGACTTCCTTCAGGGGCATGAAAATTGCTACCTCTTGTCCATTTTCTTCTGAGAAACTCATGCATAATTTAAGTGTGAATTGTCCAGTGGACGGCCCATAATAACGATATGATATTTGACATCACCCGTCCGGGGGTATCACGTGTTCACTCACTTGAAAAGAGGGCGGGGCTTATATTTATGAAAGGCAGGAGAGAAGTTCGTCTGTCCGCCCATTTCAATTCCATGTACATTTCAACGTCAAGCCATTCAAGCGGTCGGTATAAAGTTTGCCCGTCAGCTCCGCGTGGCATATGTACAACATACAACTGTCAACACAGCCATGTACAGTTTTGTTCAGGTCTTAAATAATTACAGGGCAAGCAAACACCGATACAAGTTAAATATTATCAGTGGTATAGCCAAGTTTTGGCTAATATCGAGCGCGCAGTCATATTTCACACGGTCTCAGTGCAAAAAGAACAGGTTAGGCCAAAAAAAAAAAATAGGTATGGTTCTCAGGCACCGCCCGCATCAATTTTAACCCCCCGCATCAAACATTTTTATTTTGGTTTTCATCCTACAAGAAGATAATACAATTTTGATACTATTTCCTTTGTTGTGTAGGGTTTTTACCTGTTTAGCGGGGAAAAAATGTCATTTCATGCTTTTCCCTGATCATATGACATTTTTATCGAAAAATACAAAAAAAGGTCAAAAATAAAATACCGCCCGCCCGCACTGGTTTCTGACAAAAAGTGCATGAGAACCATACCTTTTTATTTTTTTGGCCTTGTATGAATTACGTTTGTATGACTTAAGTAAAGGTCGGTTGTATCTCGAGTATTTACAAATAAAGGGACTGTGCGAATTTCTTTGATTCTCTGTTTATCCCCATAAGCAAAACAATTTCTTAACGACACTGACAAGAAACAATTGACCTGGGCTACAACCCATTTTTTCCATTTCTGTGATAGAGCACTAAATCCTCGGTATGAATTAGCACTAAATCCACGGTATGAATTAATCTATATTATAATTGACGGCACTCATGCAGTCGCTGTCAAGCAATTCCTCTGTGGCCACGACTTTTAAATACCCATTGTCGGTCTTGAAATGTTGAGAACGATGCCAAGTGTGTCCTAAATGGGTTATTTTGCATATTATCTCCTTAAATCCTGAGAAATTCTACATTATTTTGCGACTTGGCTACCGCAACGCCTTCTGTCAGAAACTACAGCTATATCCAATGAATCAACGTGCAGCGCCATCTATTGCATATGGAATGAAACCGATGCCATATACTAAACGAATTATATAACATGTTAGTTTTGCTAATTTCTGGGTTTGCCTCTTTCCCTTTCCTAAAGTACTATTAATACAATCATTTCAGTCATGCAGTATTACTGAAACAAAATTGAAAACTTTCCAATGTTCATATGTAACATTTCTGGAATCGTCGCACAATTTTGAATTCCTTTAAGCAATTAGTTAAGAGAAAGTTTCCTCCAAAAAATTAAGACAGTCAGCCCATTTTCTCATTACATTTGGTTCTGGAGTCTGTATATTGGACAATTGGGGCTCGTGTTGGCGTGACCTATTGTAATATTACCTAATAATATTATTAACTCCGACCTGCCATTGTTTTATACAAAAGACCACTATTATTAAACACCATCAGGAAGCAATGCCTGCTTATTTAGCAAGGTTGTATGCCTCGCATTTTAAAATAACAATTGCTTTTTTTTGGGGGGGGGGGGGGAGGACAATAAACCTCGTATATCTGGAATGGATTGATACAATCTAAAAATTACAAGAACTATTTGATCATGTATTCCCTGGTTTCCACAAGAAACCCATTTTCAGGTGATCCTGAAATAGATTTGGACCACGTCACATGGTTGTAGACTGTGCCATATCATAAGAAACCTGTGGGAATCTACATGTTGATATTTGGATGGAGATAAGATTTTCGTACATACGTACATTCAGCCATTTATGAATGGGCAGATAGTATCTTAAGGATATCTGATTCGATTGTCCTGAATTCGTACATTGTCTTGTTATCTCAGAATTGCCACGCATCAACACCAGGACAGTAAATGGAGCATTATGCATACTTACCTTCATTTCAACATATGTTATAAAACAACATATATCCTTGTGTTTGGCGCGAGTTCATGCGGGACGGGTTTTTCATGGGCTTAGCTGACATGGGCCGAGTTCACTAGTGGATTGAGATTACTTTTAGCGTGTTCACCTTATAGTAGTTTCTAATAGATGGCGTTGCGATATATCATTCACGAAATAATGTCAAATTCTTCAGGATTATAGGTGGAATTTGGAAAATGGTCCTATTAAGACACACATGACGTCATTCTCGAAACCCCAAGACCAAAGACGGGCATTCCCTGGCATGGCCACAGAGAAGTTGCGTGACAACGATCGAATGGTATCAAGGTCAATTATAATAAATGCACGAAATAATCCAAAGTAAAGGGCTATAAAAGGGTGATCGATTTACCTAGAGCCAGTAAGAATGTTGAAATCGGATGGGAAAAATAAGTTAAAGAAAAAATTCGTAGTATTTAAGCGGGGATTCTAAGGAAGTTAAGACTTCTGTCTTTTACAGTAAGTGTGGTGTGCTTCAAATAATCGGTGGTTAAAGTTAATATGCCCTTCCTGTACACACAACTATTCAAGGGTTCATTTAAGTTTCAAAGTGTTACAGGATATCTTTAGACTATTGAACGGCCATTTCTGGCAACAACATGATAAATCCTGTTGTTTTTGTCTTTGGAAACTAAAACATATTTGTTTACACAGTGAATATCGACGGGATAGCATGCAATTTGTCACTTTAGGCATTTGATTCACTGTTTTTCCATCTAATGAAAACGTGACGGTACGAGAGGACAGTAACCTCGGATTCTAATAAACTGCTCAAATTTGACATCAAATAAATTGCAAAAATACATTGAAGCTCGTGCTTCCATTTAAAACAGCTGGAAAACAAGAGACCACGCAGGTAAGGTCTGACATACAAACGGAGCTGGACCGTTAAGCACTAATTAATCAATGGTGGTAATACATTAGTTTCGCTATTTTGCTTCAATGCGCCGTGTGTGTATAATTATGTCTTTTAAAGGGAGGACCCGGCAATGAGAGAACACGGGCTGCATTCTTGTGGTGGTGGGCGAGAACGGAGTCTACATGCTCTGTTAGTTTACCTTGTGCTAATGCCAGTGAACCTGTAAGTCAAGTGAAGTCAATGGGGACATTGGTACTTACTCTCAATTGGGTTACTTGGTCAAGATGCTAATGACATACAGAAGGAAATTAAAGGCACACTTCCAAGGAACTTATATATATATATATATATATATATATATATATATATATATATATATATATATATATAATATTTATTCATAGAAAAGGGGGTGCTGCTCCTTGAGTAAATATTTGGCTTATACAAATGAATTTTGCATTCTACCTATGAATATGCTGTTGAGCAGGCATCATGGCTTTCAAAAGGAAGAAAAATTTGAGCGCCCGGGCGGATCAGGCCAAATCATTCTCGAGTTACATAGGACCTTGGAGCGTCCCAAAGGATGGGGATCTTTGTAAAATTTTTAAAGGCTGATGTACATTTTATTCATTTTTTTTTTATTATGTTTCAGCATATGCGTGTCACTGTATATCGTGTTCTTATATGCTTATGATTATCTGGTTATGGTGAAATATCAGGGTAACCTGACAGCCCAGTTTCCACTGGTTTGTTTGAGACAGTCGCCAGTGGTTAGCTTCGAACACAAGAACTTTCATCCTCTCTGTCCTACAGCCAGAAAATCGTGCGTCATATGGGACGCTCAGACACCCGGGAACGAGCGTCCGAAACAGATTTCGAGCATCAAAGACGCTTACCTATCCTCGCGTTCCTGAGTCATAATTATCAATTTCTTGATATGAAGACCATCCATATAAATGTGCACGGCTGTGGATTTACTTATATAAATATCCAAAATCCCATTCCAATTCAATTCCCTCGAGCATCAATGATTATTTAACTGTTATCTCTTAAAAAGACTAGGTTTAATGACCTATGGAGTTGGTCTTCGGCAAAAATCTCTTTTTCGCTCCATGTGTTAACGACGGGCAGTGACTTCTGGATTAGCCCAACTCCGGCAACTATGACACGAACTCTAGAAAATCTAATCGTTTGGTTACCTTCATCATCATTCAATAGACAGCGCCACCTACCTATCCTTAACAAAAGAAAAAAAAACAGAGTATAAAAATCTGAAACCCAGAATAGTTCACCCTAAAATGGAATACTGCAGATTGACATATCTTTTATCTAACATCCAATAATCGTCATACTTAAACTGCCATCTCTTGGCCTAAAGCAAAATTCCCAAATAAGACAATAAACCAGAATATAAGGACTAGTCGTAAATAATTAAAAACTGAAAGGAGGCGTGCCATAAAGCCTTTCAAATAACACCGTATATAATGTACAACTGTGTCTGTGACAGCAAGCATAACGACACCTGTATACCAGAATGTGTAAATAATGGGTTTTTTTCTTTAATTACCAGGTATACGTATATAATAGCGCGACCAGGCAACAGATTTCCGCGTACATCTAAGTTTTATATATTTATGTGTCTTTGTGGTTCAGGTTTCGAACCAGGTCGTCCAGGATGTCGGGTAGCACGTGCGGTGAACCGATGAGCTAATGACGGTGGTCGACCGTCCATAACCTGGAATTAACTACTGGTGCCGTTATAATTATACGCTGGGGGCAGGGAAAGATATGCTAACGGACTAAATTAACTGTTATCACGGACCACAGTTGTTGAGTGTTTCTGAATATTATAACTTCATCCATCAACATGAGGTTCAACTAAAGTTCACCTTTCAAGTTTTTCCATAAATGGCATTTGGCAGTCGTTTGCCAGACGTCAGAGTCAAACCTAATATTACGGGAAAGAACGAACTTTAAAACTACTCCAGCCTCTGAACCACAAAAATGATGAAAAGGTAACATGGATATTCACATTCTTTCCTTAAAAGTATTCCGATGTAGCGGAAGATGAATTTGTAGTAATTTCATGGCTTATTTTCTGTTAATCATAGTTGCATTTGATGATAAATAATAATAATAATAATAATAATAATAATAATAATAATAATAATGATAATAATAATAATAATAATAATAATAATGAAAATACATTGTCGATAAATAATAAAAGTAATAACAATGAAAAGAAAGAAAACAAAGTAGAAGTGAAAAGATAGAAAAAACAAAATCAATGTCAAAACAATATCTAGCACTTTTTGGTGAAAATACCAAAAATCGCACAGAAAGTAGACTCATTTCCAGTTTCAAAAAGTGCCGTGTATATAGGCGATTGCAGTATAGGGCCGTCACCGACTCGTCATTCATAATCATCCGTTTTATTCAGATCATGTCAGCCACTTCCCGTGTCAAAAGATGCCTGGCAGGCAAACGAGGCTCATAAATATTAAAATGTCACTCAGCTATGCTTTTCCGAAAAAAATATACCATTCAACGCCCATATTTACGCTTTATACGAGAGAACACGTGACTTTTCATACAGCCCTGACTTAATGTATACAGGCTACGCTCTCCCACGCACTGGTTAATTGCCATGAGCAAGCTGATATTCACTGATGAGGTTCTTCGTCAGGTCAAGACCATACACCATGTTACAGAGTGGATGCAAGTGTAACAAACGTATGCAAGTGATGTGTGAAAATACCCGTGTTCTGCAGAACACTACAGAATGATATCTCAAATATTAGAAATAAGTGGGTGGTTTTTTTTTTGCATTTACGTCACTTCACTTATATCATGATCAGCTGAAGACTCTTTTTCAATGAATGACACCGTGCTAAACACGTATACGCCTTCTTTCGTGGACAAAGTAAATATGCAGGGACGGAAAACCGATTGTAGAATACGTGAGGCGCAGAAGGGGAGGGTATGAGAGATGGATACCCCCTCTCAAAGTGTGAAAACGATTTTTTATTAAGGTTGTAATGTAAGGAAATTAAAAAAAAAAAGAACCATGCTGCAAACTCCGGCTTTGTTTTTTTTTTATATTAAACGCATACATTTCTAACTCCCACACATGTTAGGTCGAAAAAGGGGATCGTGCGCCCCCTGTACCCCCCCCCCCCCCCCTTCATATCCGCCCCTGATTTGAGGCCCGAAAAATAGAGCTGCCAGAAGCACTCCAGCAGAAGCGGATCCAGGGGAGGGATCCAGGGGGTCCGACTCCCCCCCCCCCCCACCCCCTTTTTAGCCACCGCAATTTTCTAAGGGTTTCAGACTAATTTTTTCCAGGATCAGCATACACAACTGCACTAGCTAATTTTATCATATAAGTTGTAAATTCATTGTAATATTATTGCTATTACAACTTATTTTTATCAACAAGACTTTATACATATTTGTATTTTTTTAAATCAAACGTTACTTTGTAGAACGTAGCAATGGGTAGCGAGTAGACGAGTCCGTACCGAGTAATACCTTTGAATACTCGAGGCACACATTTATAATTGTTTGATATGTCGGTGTCCTGACGAATTTTCAAAAACGTAGTGCAGAAAATATTAATGACTTACTATTTCTAACAACATGTGTATAAAATGGTCTTCAAAGTCAGGACACATAACACTTTGGACGTACTATATTATTAATGGTAAAAACTATTTGTAATATTATATACACAAAACCAAGGACAAACACCAATTTCATCATGTGGGTACATATGCAAGTATTAGTTAAGTGCAGCTCGCGTACACATATAACATTCTAGGCTATATTCGGCAATATTATTTATCATCATAATGCATGTTAACGTCCAAGAAATCGCCCACATGGGTCCTTTTAGCCCAGCTTTAGCCAGTCAACAAGATGAGATGGATCGAGTTTGACATCCCGAACAAAGACAGCACGCTCCTAATGTTTGCGGAGGCATAATTCCTTCTCCACTATGGTGATGAAACCATTCACTAGCTTTATAAGGGACCATATCCATATAAAAATCATTGAGAACCGTGGGTCCGTAGGATAAACATTCCTGGTGGGTGTATTTGTATGAGGATTGTATTGTACCAAACAGGGATGGATACAGTTGTTCTAATACAATGTACCCTCTTTATATCCCATTGGTATGAAAATGAACTTGGATCCATCAGGTTCTCTCAAACAGATGTCACGTGAGTCACCATCTATTTGCATGGCCCATTTTTAGCATCATTCCAAAACAAGGTGTCAATGCCCAAAGGAATTATAAAGGTAACAAATGAAGAATTCAGTTTTCAAGCACATCTAACGACCTTGTGACCTTCCAACCTTTTCTGTCAATGTTTTTTTATAGCTGACTTGCTCTGTGCAATTATTTACGAATTGTTGGTAATTCTGTATAGAAAAGTTTTTATAACGCCTCTGAGACAGGATTTTTGGGCTTGTTACCTACAAACTGTTAATAAACACTGTACATGCGCCGATGCTGACAAAGGGGTTGGCTGCACATGTGCTAAAGTTGAAAGGTCACTTGCTGCAGGTCCCTCGCATATTAAAAACAAGACGATAATAAAAACGACACTGGGTGGGATCGACGTTTTCTGGCCTAATTTTCGTAAACACGTGCAAGGGATTTTCATTGATTAATATACGTCATACAGATATACAAATAAGTCCCTTTAAATAAAAAGCCGCTGCACAAGAGAAACTGCAAACACGTCTTATAATGATAACACCGTTAACAGCTATAGGCAATATATTTAAGATTCATTACGTAGAATGCCATAACACAAATCTCGAATTCTCTGCGCAACAGAACTTCCGAACCAAACCCAAAGTCCTTGTATAGAGGCGCTTTACAAAAACAATGAAACAAAGGTTTTGAAAATGGTACACTGGGCACGGAATGTGCCAAACATGTAAAGAACTAAAGGATTTCTATACTGTGTGCTTATCAATATTCATGATAAAATAAATATGAAATCATATGACATTAGTGTTCATAAAATATTAACCCTTTTGCTGTCATATTGCCAATTTTTTAAACTTGTGATTTACAACATATATATATATATATATATATATATATATATATATATATATATATATATGAACCAACCATCTGCCAGGCACCATACTTTCCTAATTTTACTCATTTTAAAATGAAATTTCGTTGTGTCGAAGTCGAAGGGACTTTCAGAAAACTTCGACCAGGGCTGGGTATCGGTCCGCCTCTTCCGATACATTACGTATTGCGATACAGTTAATTCAATACCGATACGTATTGATGATACGTTCATTTTTTTTTCCATTTCTAAATAAAGGCTTTGTTTCTTGTTTATATATATATATATATATATATATATATATATATATATATATGTATTTTAACATACAACATATTTACTATGTTATGCACTTAAGCAGCTTCAGCTTGATATTAAATAGATAATCAGACCAGTTGATTTAAATTATCAAAATCTATCTAATCAAGACTACCAAAATCCGGATCTTCTTTGTGCCTTTAGCTCCCCTCCCCCCCCCCCCCCCCCACCCCCGTGCACAAACACTTTTTTATTGCGTTTGGTGGGGAAGATCATAGGCTGTGTTTTATGTCATGTAATTACACAGTTTTGTATATTTCTGTGAATATGAATCCCATTAGTCACTCTCCTGTTTGTACAGGATTTGTCCCCAGGCTTTAACTATTTATTTGACATCTGATGTCCAACGCGGGAGTTCAGTGTAACCTATGACTTGCTGCGTAAAGATTTTCAAAGTAATTCATAATCTAAGTACAGTGTATCTTAAATAGTACTTCACTACACCTATTTCTGGCCGTGTCACCAGACTAGCTAGCTATGGACAGGCAGTGCTGGTAACAAATAGCGTTACGTATGGAACCCACTCGCTAAAACATTTTGGTACTATGCTATGGAATTCTCTTCTGATAGACTATAAAAATGCAGAGTCCCTTAGAGCATTCAAAAATAAAGTTATCGTACTGTAAAGGGGCATCCTGCGGTTGTTTTCTGTGTAATACTTAATATCACTTTGTAAAAATTGACATCCTTCTTTGGGCCGTACGCAATTTCCAATTTGTTTTGTCACTTCATGCCTTATTGTGATTATTTTTTCAATATGAATTGGTCACTGTAATTTATAAGGACTATAAATCAAATGTTATTCGCATTATACAACTTTATGCTTAACTTTGATTCTTTAAATTGATCAGACTTGTGATAATTATTTTTATGTTAGTTAATGAATTTTTATTATTATTTTTTTAAATATTTTTAATTTTTTAATTTTAATTTATGTATGATAAGAGTGTGGTCGGTCATAATAGCCTGTGGTTAATGTTGTCTTTGTTTGTAAAAACCGACATAAAATAAAATATTTGTATTATATCGAATTGTCAGTATTATTCTCTTATTATCGCTCACATGTGCCTGCTTGTCATGAAAGTACTGATGTGCATGCATATATACATTTATTAACAAGTCTTAAAAGCCAAAGCAACAAATATACAGTGCATTTAAATCTATAAATCGTCATGGTTATATTTAAAGTTAGAGTTATATCCCTTTGCATTAGCAATCAATCGATACGACCTATACGGCATGCAACCCACTTTGATTATCGTATCGAAGTCGTGTATCGATTCGTATCGATATATCGATATATTGATACAGCCCTAACTTCGACACATCCGAGGTTCGACACAAGCGGGTTTTATTTGGTTATAATTTAACTAGAGTTGTCCGGAATATCGAGTCAGTAACTTCGACTTAAGCGAGTTCGACACAACGAGGTTTCAGTGTATATGTTTGGGAATAACATATATCACTTATAAATATTTAAATATGTATATGAAGATAACCAACAGGGAAATCATTTACAAAGATTTCTTGGGAATTAACGTCAAATAAAACCCTAGTTACTATTCCAAGGTAACCTTAAATTCTCGTTAATAAGAATATATGCAAGAAAATAGTTACATATAGAAAATTCCCATAGAAATCTATATCTTAAATATGAAGAAAGATGTATAACCAACAAAATCAGGAAGTAAACGTTGAACGTCGACCAACCAACCATGTACCTATTGACCTGAATAATTTCAAGTTCGCCACGCCTTTATATCAATGTCTTTCATTTCAATAATACCACTCTTTTGTTGTATACAATTCGTTCACAATGCGCATACAATATAGGATGGTGGTCAGAGGGCTCGAAACTATGACAGGAGTACCGCGCCTAGGCAGAGCATGTGGGTGAGGCCGGGTCAGTCCTCAATGACACAGATCAGTTGATTATCATGAACTCATTGTCAATATTTATATGTACAGAATAAGTACGCTGAAGCCTGGTCAAGCAACCTAGCAGTACACAAATGTCAATGGACCCACCCAGGGAAACTTCGTAGAATCACCAGTGACGCGTTTTTTTAAATATATCGCTTAAATGAATTGCATTTTGAGGACTAGAAATGTAAATATATAGAACGCATGGTAAGGCATATCATGGTTTGAAAATCCCCGAAAGAGTTTATACTAAAGGTTTTTATCTAAACTTAATTTAACCGTGGGGTAACGGTACAACGATAAAAATGTATCGACCCAGACCCATGAAAGTCAATCTGTATATTATCTCCACCCTGTATTTCAATACTTCAGAATGTTTGTCTATGGCAGTTTAACTGGGAGGGAGTCCAAGTGATTAATAACACACTGTGAGAAAATTATATCCTTATGCCAAGATCTTTGTGTCCCTTGGCTGATTTGAGATGGTGACCCTGATCGCTGGAACCTGAACTGGCGAAAAAGAAGAGACTTTCCGGGTCGATATTGCCAATACCCTTGATGATTTTAAAAAGTTTCGATGAGTTGCAAACCTTTTTTTTGTCTTGATCCCTTAAAGCTTGAAGTTCGATTTGCATGTGGTGAGGGGCATTCCTTTAAATGTTTAAACCTTTACACATTATAAACCTTGGCACATTTACATATCTACATTCCTCCTTAGCTTGACAATAAAGAAATTTGGGGTATTATGGAGAGAGTAACTAACCTCTGACAGCACCAGTTGGTTTTTGAAATAATTAACGTTGTTGGACAAATAATGGCCTCATACAAGGAAAGTCGAACTATCCTTACAGCTTTCAGCCGATATCAAACATGATCTGGTATAGATTACTGAAAAAAATTCATGAAGATATACTGAGCCGCTAAACAAACCATGACGCCATCTGTTAAGGTATGTCCTTCCATTCATTGAATATTCAGGATAAAGAGGATGTTTACTTTTTAGGCGACAGTAATAATATATCTCCTCGAGGCGTCTATCGTTATAAACTTCGCTATTAAAGGCCGGGTTATGGGTATATCGGTGATGCGTGTATGACATAATTAATGCGCAAACCCATGGTACATACTAAAGATCTCATCGATATATCGGACAGGCGCACGCCGGTGTTATAACCATACTTAATATTAAAGGCACTGAATGACCGCTATATGGTGCTGCGCCATTTTATCATTAGTTTTACTTTACTATATATACTTGGGCCGTGTGCCTTTATGTGTATGATTTCTTATTATGACAGATCTCTATGGATAATTCTATGGACAGACCTATATATCAGCCTGTCTAACTATAAAATACGAGTTTCATGTGCTGCCAATCCATTAATTTTCCACGTTGCAGTTGCAGTTATTATGCATAGTTATTTCCTGGCGTGCTTTAAATACGTCTAAACAAAATATCCACTCGTTATGGATTGCGCCAGGAACTGTTGACACAATAAATTTCCACAATCATCAACGAGTTTATGTATGGAAAACATAAGAAAGCCTGAGTATATTGGAAAAATTCGATTTTTCGCGGAGATTATGAGACTCATTATATATCTTCATCTTCATATACTTCTTTGACTTTAATGACTTTTTTTGCCTCCCCATCCCCCATCTTATTTGAACCCCATTATTGGAAGTTTCAGTAAAGATCTGGAACTTTTTTCTTGTGTTAACAACCATATTGCTGCGTTCGATTATATGGCCGTATTTTCTCCCAGAACGATCCAAGATCTAATCGGGATCAAATTACTTATCGCATACACGATCTATAACAGCTCCACTCCTCCTAACAACAATACTGGCAGCGTACTCGTATGGTAACAAATAGTGAAGTCTGTATAAATGTGCAATATGGGTAGTAAAACGACCTGGCAATATGAGTGGACTGAATCAGTCATAAGGCGACATAAGAGATTAAGGAGCAATTAAACTGTGAAGGAAGAAAATTAAAATAATCAGTTGGTACGTTTCCATAGCAAACTTGTATTTATTAGCTTGTTTTGCTTTTTGGCTACTTTAAGACTTTTTGAAAAACTCTTCTTCATGTCTCCTTATATATAAATCCACCTTTGATATATAAGAACACCACACGTTTACTTAAACCTAAGTCATGAGAGGATCTTTATAATATTCTCCGAGTTACAGAGTGCGAAGGATTCAACCGTGCACTCATAATGATAAAATAGCTCTCGACCACTTCATTAGAAATGCGCGTCTATTTAGATCCGGTGTCACCCCAGAAATCTACCCCAATATTCAAGGATACAATGCGTTTATTTTTACCGGGGTTGTAGAGTAGGTTCTTATTAGCAGAACCACAGGAGTGGATACGGTTCCACCGTGTCCTACTGCTTTACAAGTGCAAATATGTGGTGTTTGTCCTGTGCGTGGAACAAGGTGTATACGGCAGGCCTGAATGGAACGTTTGTTTAGCTTGCGCCACAAGACATTCTGGGTCAGAGGGTACTGGTTGTGGTGAAGGTCGACCCATATTGTCAACTTAACCACAAGAGAAACTCATTTTGCTTTGCCCAAATAAACGAAAGAAGTCCCCCCAAAATGTACCAAGAGGCGACCGTGCACTGGACGACAGAAGAAACCAGACCACCTGCTAGCATGACATAAAGTGTTTGGACAAGCCGTTTTATTGCCTCCGTCGTGAGGGTATGCGTTGATTCCCTTTCGTGTGTGTGTTTGTTCACAATATAACTCGAGAAATCATGAACGGAGTCGCATGAAATTTTCAGGGCACCTCTGTAATGGACCAACGAAGACTCGATTAGATTTTGGTGTCGGTCCGGCTCATGATCCAGATCCAGAAAGAATATTCACAAATGTGCAGTCATATATGCACGGTATGACATGGGAATATGGGGAAGAACACGTGAATGCAAACGCCTTCTTGGGAGCATCCCACAATAGGGGCCCCCACAAGGCGAAGGTTTGCATTCCTTTGAATGCAGATTTCGGGTTAGAACTGCAGTTACAAAAAAGGCTTAGTGCTTCAGCGGGTGCGTTTGATTCCTATCTTGATAGATAATTGGATAATTAAGACTCACTTTTGGGTTTGTGATTCTTGACCAACTTGTGACATTGATACCTCTTTGAAAGCAAATGAAACGTCAATCAAACTGGTGGCCATGAGAGGTATATGGTTAGACATGAAATTAATGTGTGACAGAAATGAAATAATTTGTAAGTAATACTTGCTAGAATTTGAGCATATTGACACAGTCATAAGTTTGTTTCATTTTGTCTGTAAAATACTTTGCCCGCGTCCTTAGAAACCACACGTGTCCTTGGGCAACTACCGGTCTTCCGGTTGATTAACAATCAACACCCAGTTCTCTGCAATGGTTCACATTTATACGTCAAAGATATGGGTATTCAAGGGACATCCTGCACGCACATGACGAGGAAAGGATATTTTTAACACTGTTTTAGTTTCCCTTGATTGCTTTAGTTCATATACAGGCTTAGGAAGCGATTCCTGTATTGTATTGACTTAAGATTCAAGTAGGAAGGAAAGATAGGTTGAACCTTAAACTCCATGTATCTCCTTCCCATCATGCATCATCTTCCCAGCATGCACCACCTTCCAAGTTACTTGATAGGGGCGTCAGTATAGGGGGAGGGGATGGGATTACATATTCCCCCAACTTTTTGGCAAAGTTCAGAGAACAATACTTATATATTGCAAATCAAATGTATCAATAAGCAGAATTTTTATAGACTTTGGTTCGACTCATGAGTTTTCTATGAAATATATCTAAACCTTGGAATTAACTTATACTTGTAACATAAAACCTTATTTTCTAAATCCCTAAACTTAATTGAAAAAATATTTGAAATGTGATTTAGAAATATTTGAAAAGCTAAAAGATATATATATGTATATATATATATATATATATGTATATATATGTATATATATATATATATATATAACCTGGAAGATAAATTGACTAGCAATTTGTAGCATCATGATTGTATACTTTTTGTCATCTGCAGAACCATCATCCAAATTACTGTCCTCGTGTTTTAATACTGGTGTAAGTTTAATTCAATTGAGAACCTATGACCCTAAACTGAAATAATAGGAGACAACTGAGACGAAGGAATCGCCAAAATAACAATATCAAATGGTTTGTTCAGATTCTAGCTGAAGGTATTGCCATTAATTTACTCCAAATATAACAATATCAACAGGTCTGTTGAGATTCTGTAACTGGTAACATTTTAGTTAGAGCATTGGCTGAAGGTTTGACAGCGACATATCTGTGACGTCACCGTGACGGGCGCAGCTCTGGATCAACCAGGACACTTGAACTCACGGATATCCCAAACAGAGTAATCCTGATTACACGGTAACTCTGACAATGCCCAACCCTCCACCCTACATCAATGCCATTGTTCTTTGTCTAAGCTTCATGAATTTTAGAATATATAAGGTTGCTACCCGAAGTCCTGTACAGGAGTGACAACCCCTTGCATGAAATCACTTTCCGTTTCTTACTTAAACCTTTAGAATTACTTTCTCTGCTTTACTATATTCTCTGATTTCTGCGTTATTCCGAACAAGGTATATTCTGAACAAAAGATATTATGTATGGCAGACAAAGGATACCCAAGGCACCTATATTATTTGATGGTAAAGTTAGATGAACAGGGAAAAATAACTTGGGCAACTCATATAAGGATATTATTGTTTAAAACAGGCTTAGGTTATGTTTGGTTAGCACGGTATGTAGGAAATAGTAACATTTTAATTAAAAATGTCAAACAAAGACTAAAGGCTTTAACAATGCAAGAATGGCAAGAAGATATAACCTTATGTAACAGGTTGGATTTCTATGCGTCTTGTAAATCAATGCTGACAGTAGAGAAGTACATTTCATGTGTTCCTAACAAAGGTCATAGACAGGCACTTGCCATATTACGATGTTCAAATCATAAATTATCCATTGAAACTGGCAGACATCAGGGAACAGCAAAAGAAGAAAGAAGTTGTATGTATTGTTTGAATAGAGGTTTAAACATATTAAAAAAAAAGTCACTTCATGCTTGAATGTCCTATGTATGTAGATCTGAGGAGTAAGTATTTAAGAGCTGACTTACGAGAACCAAATGAACATAATTTAAAGAAACTTTTTAATTTAAAGGAACCATGTGAGATAGCAAGTGTTGCAGAATTTGTATATCATTCACTTAAAAGGAGAAAACAATCACTGGATAGTTAATTTATTAAATTTATAATTTATTATGTGTTAACCTTGAATCATTGATGGCAAATTGATAACCTTAATTATAATTGTATATTTTATTGTATTATTTAAGTTTTATTAAAATGACAATTTGATATATATTTTGTATTACTATGTTGATGTTTCTTTTTTTTGGAACTTTGGGCCTGAGGCTTTTTCCTGAATAAAACTTATTCTATTCTATTTCATGTTGAACAAGAATTGAAAGGTGTGTTTTCAAATGAATTAGTGCAATTTAGTATCACATGGGAGAGATGTTTTAAGTTATAACTTACATTAAGCTTTAAGGTAGCAAACGAGGGGAACTCGACTTATTTCCTTACAGCTTAATGTGAGTTTATGACGTTTAACAAAAAAAATCCTCCTGTGTGATTTTAAAACGCACTAATTCATCTTTTCAGTAACCAAGGGGAAGTGGACTTGGTAATTGGAAAGATAACAGGTGGGGAAATTGGGATAAGCGACTGGAAGACACAAGTGTAAATTTTATTGATAAAGAAATAATGCCAGGCATTTTCTCATGTCTGATAAGACCGAATACTCTTTAAGTCAAATATCTAAACAGTCACTGTTTGTGTGTATATTGTACTCCAAATAGCTTGTCAAATACAGCCTGCGTTCTTGCAGATGTTCGTTCGTTTGGCGTGAACCAAACCAAATTTTGACAAACCAGAGCGGACCTCACGTAAATTAATTTAAGTGCTTTAAAGCAAATTTCAATAAACTTTTAGGTAAAGAAGTTTATATAATACGTACAAATGACAAATGTTCTTATTAAAACGTAACGTAAAAGCAGGGGTTTAATAACCTTATACCATTTTAGAACAGCAAAAAATGTAAAAGAAATGACTCAGTTGACCGAACTGAGATATTTCTGAATATTACACCCGTGTCACGTTTCGGTATTTCACCGGTCGGTGACAATCCCCCTTGTACCCACTATAGACCCACAAACAAACAAGGAACACAAAGGCAACGCGTTACGAATTTTATCTGCACCCGGGTGGGTTATTTATTCCAGCAGGTTAACAAGCGAGTTGGCTGTGTGAGAATATGTCGGCATTTAACATTGTCATCACAAGATATTCACGGGTCACGCGAAACCTCGGACCAACCACGTTCGTAAACCCAGGAGAAAACGTTAACAACCTGGAAAATGCAACGCGTTCCCAGGAAAAATCGAATTCCTGAATCCTGCGACATTTTGTGCAATATCACAGATTTACCTGTGATAAATTTAAAGTGGTTGTGATGACACTGAATAACATACCAAAAATGTTGACAGGTTTATCATATGGCAAAGCATGCAATTTGACGCTGGTCGTGGATCGCTGGACATGGGACTGTATATTACACTTGACATTTCATGGTCCCCCCGGCGTATAATAGTTATAGTCACTTTATATTCATCAAATACACGGTTGTGGAATGTGATGAGACGGGCAACATCAATGACCGCTGACCAAAAGCCATTTTACGTCGCAAAAGTACACACGAACCCGCCATTACCACCCACCGAATATCTGAATATCCCAGACCCCAAGGTTATTTTTCGTTTCACTCAAGACATCGCTTTCTTAACCAACAAAGATACCACCTCATTCGCTCGCATACCTATGCTCTGACCTCTGACCTTTTTGTGTCACCTGTCAACACTGGGTTTCAAACCGTAAAATAGCCACCAGCACGGATGGCATGGTGACAAGTTGTCCCAAGTCCATCAAATCCCGCGATACATGATATTTCATCCGTATTTGTGAAAATCCCATGTCTTTGTCATAACGTGGAGTGCGTGAGTGGCGAGCAGTTCGTACACAATTCCTGTACCATTTCGCACGCACTGGCGGTCAGGTTCGCCCTTGTTCAAAGTTTACAAGTGACATTATATATACCCAGTATCACCACTCCTAACGTGAAACTTGCAAAGCAGCAACATCATATATTTCTGTCCACTGCAGTATGGGAAGCAGGATCTATAGTAGATCTTATATATATTATTATCAATTACTAAGGAGAGATGAATATGAAATTTTATTTGCCAACATATAGCTTTTTGTAACTTTCACTTTACTAAGAAGGATTATTTTTGTACAGCAGATGGCTTTCTGATGTTTGGAGTCTACGGCTGTGCCTCCCTTCAGAGAATACTATCTACACCAACCCGTCAATGATACCTTCTGAGTTCAAAGCTGGTTTATTCAAATGCGTAGATATTACTTTGATATCCGAATGAAAGGATAATGATAATTTCACACTTTCACACATTATGTGGTCCTGATTCATGGCTGAATATAAAAGAATAATCCCCCCCCAATCCAATCTTTGAGAGGAAACAACCAAATTACGGACTTCAGTCCAAAATAGTAGCAATGTGAACATCCGTATCAAACGGTTATATCAATGTATCTGTATTAATTAATATTTGAATGGTTAGGTCATTTAATTCCCAACTATCAGAAAAAATATTCCAGTGATCAGAACTGATGATCTCACGTTTCCGGTTTTCACATGTTAATGACCAGAGTGTCGCGTAGCGGAATTATATCCGGACCACAAACACTCATCCTCTTTGCGCTATTCCTTAAAAATAAGTTTTTTTTCCAGTTTCACGAGACTCATACCTCAACTGACCTCCTTTTTTATAAAACATAAGTTCAACGTGCGGTAACACCTTGTGTCCGCATAAGTTATTTTTTTTTTAACCTGCAACGTTTCACAATATATAAGGAACTTAAATAACATCAGTATGATGTTATAACGCGTTCATCAGTATGATGAGAAAATAATAAGGAATTCGTTGTTTTGATAGTTCTAAAAGATTCTCCGTCAGATTGAAATTCCTCTAGACAGCAATACTGCTATATTTCAATTGAATAAGTCTATGCAGTAGATCTTGCAAAATATCGAGAAAAATATGGAGAAGTAAAGGGAAAAGTCGGGAATTGGCAGCCCATAAAAGTATTTGTTGCTCAAATATGTCTTAACGTTGTTGATATCATACATTTGAGAATATACAGTGTTAAGTTTTCAACTGAGGACCGATAAAAAGTTGATGGCAAACGGGGAGGGTATTTTTGGGAATATATGTTAAATAACTCATGCTAAAGAAAAGACCACAAAATATTTGATTTTGATAAATTGTTGATAAATAAGTCATTAATGATAATGTTCAACAAATATTAGACCATGCTTTTAATTTTGGTCATAGGCAGACAAAGATAGAAAAGAAATTCCTCATGAAACAAAAAAAAAGTTTGAACCTTTGATGAAAGTGATGTAAAAAAGTCAGTTTATCACGGACAAATTTTATTGAAAGTAAAAAGAAGGAAAAGAGTAGTGAAAATTGAATATTAAAGACCATAACTCTTAGGACCACCTACGGGTGGTGATGGCGAAGTCGCAGATTCAGGCAACTTGACACCGGCGGAATAACATTCCTGCATCCTTAATACTCTATGAGAAAACTTCAGACAAAGAAGTCTTTATTCCAGAAATGATTTCGTTTGAGCATGGGAACAATACGGGCGCAATAGCATATCCTTGTGAAGCACCCGAAGAATTTCTCTCATACCTTCAGTACATAGTTAATGATACGTACCTCGGCAATTCTTCACAAAAGACAATACACCCAAGCAGGCGCCCACTGGCATGAATGTACGTCTTTGTATAGGTTTCCATTCAGAGCTGATCAAATATAAAATGTCAAGTCGTACTGGGTTTATAAAGAGGTAAATGGAAGACATTCCTAAAACGATTAAAGCGTGCACGCATACGTGTCTCTACATACAGATATAGAGATATATCCACACGGTGCGAACCTTATCTCTTAAATAACATTTAAGGTGTTTAACCTACAAGCAGATGCCCTATGGGAAGGTTAAAAAGTTTTGTAAAAGTAATAAAAAGTATAAATTCTATTGACCTAACCGAAAGAAGAGCGTTGTCAAAAAAGGACATATAAATCGACGTATATGTCAACGTTTTGTGTTCTGTCTGAAGACCTTTGTGTATAAATTACGTGTATGCATGTTATTAACCTATAGCCACAAATACATACGACTGTAATGAAATACAAATAACAATAAATTACAAAGGTTACTAGTATCTGTCGAATTTTTAAATGGCTTAAAATTCAGCAGAACATATTTGTCATATAAATATATCATATTCCTTTCAAAAGACATTATCATCGAAATGGTTCAGATCCATTGATTCTCTTTCAGTCAAGCGTTTATGAAATAAAACACTAATTTAAAGGTCTTTTTACTTCATATTCTCACGTACTTTTGAATTTACTTCTGCGTTATTTGCTCACTTTCTTTAAATATATTATTATAGTATATTATTGTTACTAGATTAGTCTTATGATAATTGTGTTCACCATAGTCAAACTGTCATAATTGAGATTAGGTATTACAAACTGTGTTTTTTTTTATTTGATGTCAGTGAATAACTTGTTTTATTTTTTCATTCATATACTTATGTACTTTGAATTTACTTCTGAGTTTTTATTCACCTTCTTTTAATATATTATTATATCTAACTAATCTAGTTATAATTGTAGTAAGTGTAATTACTAGTCAAATTGTCATAATAGAGATTTTGTATTATAAACGGTGATTTTTTTTTCAAGTCAATGAACAAGTATTCAGTATTTATATATATTTATATATATGTTAATTTTTATAAATATATTATATTATTGCTTATAATATTATATATGACATCAACTGTGATATGTCTTTAAATATCCATGCAATTTTAGGTACTCTTGTAGTCAATGGTAAAATTATATGGTCTTCATTTACGGATTATTTATCATTGTAATTTTTAATTTGCTCCTTGCATATCATCTTGGCAGCTATATGTACCACTATGGAAATAAGATTTAATTTTTTCAGTGCTATCCAGTTGTATGTCCTGGTATATGTAAAATATGGTCAGGAAAACATAGAGGAATGTGAATAAATTATGACAACCACCAATTAACATATATATATATATATATATATATATAGAGAGAGAGAGAGAGAGAGAGAGAGAGAGAGAGAGAGATGGCCGCCAGCCGTTACGCACGCTATTCACAAATATATCCTTATTATGTTGCATCTGTGCAAAGGTCTGTAAAACATAGAGGAATGTGAATAAATTATGTCAACCACCAAATGTAATAAACTATAACAATACTTCATAACATAGGTCACTGAATAACGTGCTTAAAGGCCATTAAACCTATGTTTACGTAAAAGCCATTGAACCAATGTTTCGATTAAACCTGTCATATCCGTGGTTTGGATATGAAATCAGACCATTACCAGAACGACACTCTTCGGAGCGCATACCACGGTATCCACGGAAATTTCTACATCCTTTCATCTGGATCTTAAGTTAAAAGTTTCTGTGTCAAACGGTGACCGAAAGACCAATTCCTATACCTAAATGACTTTCAGTAAGAACTAATAAACAGCTTGATGCCTGCGAAACAGAATGTAGTACATAAACTTTTCGGCTTTGATAATATCTATCATAACAATCATAGAGGATAGTAAAGCGCCTGAATGATGATCAAACTTTTTCACAACATTGTGAACTTTTACACATTTCAAAATGGGCCTTGTTTTATGGGAAAATGGGGCGGGGAGGGTGCAGTCCACTAAAGTATAGCATGGGCGTAGCCTGGATACATGGAAGAGGGGTGCCGGGGTGACTGCACGCGTACTGGTAAGGCAATACGCATTATATATATATATATATATATATATATATATATATATATATACACTTGTATATAAAATTTAGTTTGTTTAGATTCAGTAGAAAATCAGATCATGACTGTTAGAAAATCAATATTCTTGTAACATCTTTAATCTCCAAAACAAGACGAACAGTTGCCACAACATAAAAGACCTTGCATGTAGGAATTTTAACTTATTTATATCTGAGGACCAACGCTCAAATCCCCACTAGGAAATCTTCCTCATGAAAAAGAGAACACCCCTCCCTGTATATCATAGTTTTTTTTTCGATTCCACCTAAAAATTAAGGAAAATAAATTTTGGTTTTTCAATTGGTTTTTTATTTGCTCAATTTTCAAAACTTTTTCATAATTAAGATTTCAAACCATCTCCATTTACAAACAGTCAACAACATCATGACGCATCAATGAGGCACATCACGCACATTATAATAGCCTAACTTTTTCTCCATTTGTGGTGAATAATGGAAAGACTGACTAATTTTAATGTGGATTATATAAATTGAATAACAGAATCATCTCGAAATTGCTCTGTCAGATGTGATGTTTCATTTCCCTAACATGTGAGGGGGGTCAAAAGATACTTTGTCCCCACGTCCTATAGGTGTGAGAGGTAGTTCCTTTCCCCCATGAAATAAGACCCATGTATTTGAAACTTTGTTTTTTTTCCTAATATTTTCTAATCTTACTTGGAAAAATGTGAGATGATGCCAATGATATGAAAATATTAATGGAAGATTATTTGTATGCATGTGACAATTGCACAAAAATACGTTATAGTTTAATAAGGAATACACAATACATACATACACACATATATATATATAGAGAGAGAGAGAGAGGGAGATGGCTTTTTATTCCTTTTAATTAAATGATTTGAAAAAAAAACTGCCAAGGCTTCTTGATGAATTAAAGCATACAAGCAACGGGGGGCCGATGCACCACTGAACTTAAGCATTTTGTATTTGTAAAACGTAAGAAAATATAAATAGGGAAATAGTACTGAGTGTATTAAAAGTAAGATAGTGATATCGGTTTATCGCCCAGTTTAGACCTCATTACATTGCAGCCAAACCGAAAAGTGCTTAAAAGTGAAATTTTGCCGTTTTTCATTTGCAGATATTTATCAAACAAATTTAATTCGAATATAGCATTATTATTATAACATTAACGTCATATGAGACAAATATGTGATTACGCTGTCTGTGTTCTAAGTAACTGTGACATCGTCCGGAATAATATAGGGAAATATTTGTCTATCCAACCCGCTACTTTGACGTCATAACGCTGGAGGTGCCCAGGATGAAATATAAATCTTTAGCGGACCGAACTTCCATGTATGCTTCTCTCACGGAGTGGAATGCTTTGCCTAAATCACAAATACAATTTGATAACATTTCTGCCTTAAAAAAAACAGTCACATTTTTCGCATTAGCTCATGCAGATTAGATGCTTTGGGAAGGCCACTGCACAGTTTTCCAAAAAAAAATTAAATCAGATACATGTAATGCATACTAATGCATGGAGCGTTGCGTTATTATTTAACATACAGTGATATATAATTAATCTTTTCAGGTTTTAGTTAAACTGTATATAGCATACTCTGTACCAAAATCAATGTATACTGATAGTAAACAAAATTATTAAGCAAACATTTAAGGTTGTTAGGAGAAGCAAAACGTAAGAAAATATAAATAGGGAAATAGTATTGAGTGTATTAAAAGTAAGACAGTGACATCGGTATATCGCCCAGTTTATACTGTATCGCCATTAAGACGATACTGTATCGTATTAAGAACCGCCATAATAGGATGATTACCATATTATGTAAATAGGGGAGGAGACCTTTTCAAAGTGTGAGCTGTTTTCTAGACCTCATTATGTTGGTACTATAATGCTGTGCACACAAACCTGTTAGTAATTGACCTCCCATTTTGAAAAGATTCCTATAGCATCTTTGAAGACTTATGGGCAAGCACGGAGCCGAAATAAGACCCTACAGGTTCTCATTCAACGGATAATGTCGGAAATCGTAAAGTTATTCCCGGTCAGGGCACACAAAATGTTTACTCTGCAAAAGACGAAACAATGTCAAGGCGGACCCCGCGTGAACACCTGTTGCCATGCCAATACGCGCACGACCATCTGGACGAACGGTAAGAATTTTTAGTAAACACGCGTTGTCATGGTAATGAGCAGGATCTACCCAGCTGGTGTACCGAGAACCCCGCACGCCTGAATATTTATCTTGTATCCAATGTTCAGAATTTAAACATTAATTATCCAATCAATACTGAGGCTATATAGTAATAATGGTATAACTGATACAAAGCTCATTTTCTCACAATTTATGATATATCAACACGATGTTAGGGGTTTAAAGCGCCTTTTCTTACTTCATTGCTAATTTGTACTGAAGATTAAATGGTTCATTTTTAAATAATGCATGACTATCACGAATTGACAAAATGTATATTATTTTTAAATACAATTTTGCTTTCCTTTTCATTGGGGAGGGGGTGGTGTGGGGGTCTCTATATCATATATGAACAATGAGATCACTTTCCTCATAACATTCAAAAGCCTTTCGTGTGGCTTAAAATCTTGAGGGATGTATGCTGAGCATTGTTACTTAAAAAAATCAGATCTCCAGGCTTGATCCTGGCATTTAAAAACTATGATAATCTGAGCGTTTTTTTTTTTCTTTCTTTCTTATTTTTCTTATGTACTTGAAGATACTTATTATACGATTATACAATACAGATTCATAACGATACATCCTGGATTGTACAAATCTTTCCTTCTGAGGAACCAAGCTTCCTTTAAGTAGAAATGATGCTTCCTTATATAGTACCATCAAACCAAGACGTGGGTCCCTTATACATGGATAACTTAATGGTATATCAAGTATATTTATCTAGAACTATATTACAAATCTGTAATAATATAAGGGCCGCAATGGAAATAATTATACTAAAGTGCCCATTGTGCTAACATTAGTAATCTTCTAATATTTATTCATGTCCCCTTACCTTATGTTCGTTTGTCATGTATACTCTGGTATCATCTGTTTTGCATAATGTTATATGCATACTTTTCCATTTGATAGATTACTGTAATAAATCAAACAAAATAACCAAAAGAAACCTTTAGTTGAAACAAACAAGACTTTGGCTTCTCTTGATCATATCTTACCCTGTGGTGGATGTTATGATGAGTCGACACTAATAAAACCTTTTTACTGTTATTTTAACCTCCACGAGGCTTTGGGGTGTTATATTTCTGTCTTCCTTCTTTTGTCTGTAAGCAATTAACTCAAAAAGTTTTAAACGGCTTCTGGTGAAATTTTGTAAAGCGTTAGGGTCACGCCCACGGGACAAAATACAGTATTTTGGAAGAAATATGGATCACAATTACTTTTTAAATAAAAGGGTTCTATACAACTGTGATATAGAGTGATAACTTCTGATTTAAAGGATTCTATATAACTTGGAGATAGGGTGATAACTTTATCCCTGCATAGGACTTTAGCCATTCACTGGTATTAGGGCAGCCTTTGTTCTGGCGCTCACCTGTGATCGGAACGTGACAGACTTTCCTCTTGGCCTACTTTTTGCTATGTAGTCCTATAGCACAAACCTGGCGGAAGCACACGCTTGGTCTCAGACTACTCACTCTAGATTTGTTATTATTATTATTATTATTATTATTATTATTATTATTATTACTGTTCTCATAAATAATTGCATTATTCAATGATCTGAATAAAAATTCTGCAAAAATAATGTCGGACCGACTGTGGGCTAATACGGTCACGACGTAGAACATAGCGAACGTTGTGAAATTAGCTAGCAGGGGTTACTTAATGATAACGGAAAAAGTCATATGGCAACACTGGGGGTGTCATGTGAATGTAATCACACCTTAATAAGCATTTGGAGGTATTACCAATACAATAATATTTAATATAAGTATATAAATAATATTAATATATTTATATAAATAGTATTAAAATAATATATATAATATATGTTCATATTTATATTTAAGTTATATGGTAGAAAAATATATATTAATAAATCTAATAAATTAAACTTCCAAATAAAAATCAAGAGCGTATGTTTATTGTTACTTATTTAGCATGTCAAGAAAAAACATTTTCACCTTGGGGTGCTCTGAACATGTATTATGATGGTAGTAAGGTATGAATCCGAAGCTGACGAAGACTGGCATAGCCCTGGACAAGAAAAGAGTAAACAAGCTAGGTATACTATTATATACATATATAGGTCGGACGTGATCCGGTGGTTGTGGATTAAAGCCAGGCCTACCTTGTACGTGCAGGAACAACAACAAGAACGACGGCAGAAGTCGCTCCGGAGAGGTCTTGTGGTATCCTGCCATATTCGAAATTTTTCTCCGAGTTCAGATAATTTCAGGATAACAATTTAACATCCACGTTTAAGTTCGTAATTAAGCGGCACATGTTTCCTTTAGTAGCTGAGCCACGGGCACCGGGCGTCAGTTTCATGTACGGCCCGTACAACTCGACGCTCCGCGGCTTGTGTGCGCACGGAGTGTCACAGGTGTCCCCCCGCAGCCGGCTGTGGCACTGTCAAAGAGATACTCCGTTCCGCTTGAGTGCACAGGACTTGCGCAGGTAGGAAGGGGTTGGGCTAACACGACCGCGAGGGATTTACTTACATTGGTGGCAAAACCTAACAGTGGCTTACTCCGTAAAATGGAGAACTATTCACGAGTGTCGCTCTCAGCAAACTGAAATAAATGTCCCCGCGACCACCGCCTCACTCGAGCTGCACCGCATGGGCATGTGACGTGAAGATGTCCGCAAAAGTGATTCACCGCACGATCAACAGATTAAGTGACTTAGGCAACATACAGCAGTTATTTATTTGTAATTTTTAGTTGATCCTGTTTTTATTACCGAGAGCAAGAGTGCTTAAGAGTAGTAACAAAGAAGCTAGATTAGACGAAGAAATTGCTTTAGTACATGGTTTCATTTCTTGGTAAATATATGCGTTTCTCCAAGGCCTATGACGCCGTAATGCTTTAATGTCATGGTACACATACCGCAATTTGTTCCATCGAGAATTTGGTAATCCTTTTCCATGTGAGACCATAACATTTTTATATTTGTCTTTGTATCAAAATTTAATTATTCTGGGGGTACTTACGAGCCTCATAGCTCGGAGGATAGGGCTCACAGTGACCTAATTTTAGGTTACAAAGGATATTTTATATGGACCTCTCTGAAAGTAATGTTAGAAGAATATAGGCCTAATGGATACAATATAAGCCCCATCTGACTCACTGGGTGCTTTAAATCTCGTTTTCGGCCCGTAATTCGCAAAATATTTTAGGAGATAAAGGAGATTTTTCATGTCAACCGGGATGCAAGTTATAAGATTCTGGGTCCAACTGTAACGATTTGTGTCCTTTGACGAAGGACAAAGGGTGATCGCTATAGCTAAGATGACCTGCAGTCAGCTGAGCTAAAAATCATTAAGACACACAATTCACTAGAATAATAAAATAGTTAAGATCACGTGCACCAAGATAGTCATCATATATTAGCTGAAATGATTGCATGTTAAGTAAAAGCAAATGCTAAATACTGCACGAATAGATGTTCTCATTAATTTCCAAACCTGTCATGTCCATGTATGAATTAAAGCGAATTAAGAAGAGGTATTTTTAGGAATTTTCATCGGATTCCAACTGTAAACAATACGTGACAAACGAAACGAGCATGAACAACGTTAGTGTAACAAAGATCAGAACCGGTGGACGATTTAATAAAATAAAACATAAATTTAACAAATTTACTATGGGACTCGGATTTGGACTGGAGGGCCCTGAGCTCGGAGTTATTTTTAGATCGGGAGAGGTAAGGACTCTAGAATTCAGGCCCAGTTCACATATTGAATCCAGTCGGAAATAGTCACATATTATAAAGACTTAAATACATGCGCGAACTATATACTGTCAGAATATAATACATACAAAAATATATTTTCCAAGCTAAAATTCGGCCTCGGGAGGTAAAAGTGATTATAAACATTCAAGTTAAAAGCATGTATTAGCTTACATAAACATATATGCATGATATTCTCAAATTTCCATGTGAAATTTCTTTTTAAAAAGACGATTTGTATTTAATTCGGCTTCCAGGTGACACGGACTCGAAGAAGACAGACGTAGACTCGAACCTCGAAGCTCGACTGCAATGTCGACTACACTCCTGATGCAATATATGTATATATTCGCTCGAATAAATTCCGATTGGAACCCTGAAACTCTCAATGGGAACCCTGAAGCGGATCCGGGGAGGGGGGGGGGAGGGTCCAGACCCTTTATAAGGGTTTCAGAACCAATTTATATGGTCCCCCCCGCCCGTTTCCGGACCTTGGGACTTTTTTAGGCTTTGTCATCAGTCCTCCTGGGTTGGACCCCCCCCCCCCCCCTTTTTCTTCCCTTTATCCCGGATCCGCCACTGGAATCATATCATGGGCATTTTATAACAGCTTTTTAGTATATACCTGTATAACTCACACTGTCTGCAATGAGCGTCAATCCTTATGTCATTTACAGTCACACGCGTATACGTGCCACGGTTGTAGTTTGTACGATTTATGAATGGAGAAAAACAGTACCGCAAAACTGAGTTGCAGTAATGTTATAGGATAAAAGTATCTGACGGCAATACTTGGGACTTGAAACGGTTTATGATTTATCTATGTTATCTTGCATGCCGGTCGAGTGAGTACCTGATATACGGAGTGAGATATAAAACTGACGTATACCTCAAAGGTATTATGCGTTTATAATCGCACGGTGCCTCGTAAGCCGTAGGTAATAAAGTGTCACTGCGTTGCTTTGTGCATCAGGTGATAAAATGCTAAAAACTCGTGAAGATGACATTATACACGTCATTGATTCCGGTGATTACCGCCAGTTCATCAAATTAAACGTACTGTAAACAAAAGATTCGGAGAATAATAATATACGTGACACCGGGTAATGGTCCCTCATTGATCCCGAAACCAAAGAGCAAAGAGAACATTAATTTTCCAAACAAAAGATTCAGAGGACAACATTATACGTGACATCTTAAAAAGTCAGCCATTGATCTTTACAATAAGATAATAAACTTCTTTATAAATCTCTGCCAGAAACGTTGCAGCGTGTTTTATTTGCTTTAACTGATCAGTAATAATATTGGATTTTATGTTCGCATTGTAGATACACTCGGATACACTCAGCTTTGGTTTAAGGTCGCAATTAAAGTTGCTATTCATGGTTATGACATGTCAAGAAAATCACCTTTCCTGACATAAGAAAAATAGAGGAGCACGTACCGAGCAGACAATAATTCACAACTTGTGACTCACAGCTGTTCCTCGTATTCACTGTATTATACTATGATACAATATGATGACAAGTATTTACAAGATGCTTCTCTCTTCAGTGCACCACCAGGTCAACATATGTAATTCTCAATGGAGAAACGAAAAATATAGCCAGGCACATCCATATATCTAACCCGGACAAAGCTGCCACCCATAAAATGTTAGTTACTAGGTTTAAACGGCACCTTGGATGTTTCGTTCCATCGAAGCGATAAGCCTGTTACCTTATACTTCGAACGCTGAGCCTTGTATCAATCTGTATTATATTTGACTGTGGTGGCACTGAGCCGTTGTCACGCAACTCCTCTGCGGCCACGCCAACGGAAACACCCGTTCCTGGTACTGGAATTACGGAAACGATGCCAATTATACTTTCCAAGAACTCTATGTGACCTTAATCGCATATTCATTCAATGAATTATCATATAAAAGCATTGGACTAACGAGCAACCAATCAGATGACCGCAAACATTATACAGTACTTTCTGCTTGTAAACTCTTGTATTCCAACGTCTTGGAACCTCTCATCAAACCAGTCCACGCGACTTCTCAGTACAACACGGAAATCATTAGGTTAACTTTGCCTTAAATATTGTCTCATCCCAAGAAGCTTTATTCCGATTCGCTCTGCTCTTCTCCACCAACGTCTTGAGTTCGGCCCTACTGATAAACCGTGTATGATTCCAAATAGGGGGACCCTTTGGAATCATAGAAGTGACTTTTTAGGCGGTGTCAACATAAAATAATAACCTTTCCGTTGTCTTTGGATGAGGTATGAAACTTCTGAAAGGTTTCAGCATCGATGTCATGCTCAGTGCCCTATATATATCCACAATTTTATTAAGAATACAAATGTTTACATGGAGAAGAAGCCGCCATGTTATGAACAGTCCCACCGTCCTTTGCAGCGGGATTTAGACTGGGACCCTGCTCTGATATTATCGCTGTTGGATCTGGAAAAAGCGGGCGTTAATAGGGGTCTGTGCAGGGTACCAGTTGATCAAGATCCGCTCACAACAAGTTCCTAAACTTTGTTATGTTTAAATCACGGCGGGCTTGCAAGGATCTTGGAGAATAATTTTTCATTAAAATATAAAGGTAAGAATGTGGTTGTGTTGCCAGAAATACCAATTTACTACTAAAGACACGACCGGATATATTTTGATGTGTATACTTAGCCATTTATGAACTTTTTGGTCCTATACATTTTCACCATTGAATCGAGAATCAACATAACACAAACAGTACCCACAAGTATCACCAATGCTAAGACGTCATATTCCAAGTTACATGTTTCGTGCGATATAAGTCTCTCGATAAACAAATGATTTTTTTTCACAGAAAGTTCGAACCCACGGACACTAGAGACAGTATATAACCACTGAATTGTTCCAGTGGACCTACAGGTTGTGTTCATTAGACATCACTATCAAATACTCTCCGCCACATCAGACTCGGCAAATTTCATAACACAACATCCGAGGTCTTGATGTTGCTAAGGTCCGCCTGCGGAAAATCATGGGGTTCATGAATATTCATAACATGCATAAATACTGTCCAAATACTTTTCCAAGTCGAAAATCCAAAGTCCGAGGGGAACATGCGACGACTGTTTCTATGGTTGGGCGAAAATACCAGTATAACAAGAACTGGGGGGGGGGGGGGGGGGGGGGCTCTTCTCCAAACAGAGACACAGAGGACTAAGAAAGAGGGGAAAGTATAATAAACAGAAAGTAAGATTTATCTTAGTAGCTTGCCAGAAGTCACCTCATAGCGTGTCTTACAATTATGGCAAAACTGGAAGAGGAAACAGTTTCAACTGTTTCCCTTTCCAGTATTACCATAAACGCAAGACACGAAATATCAGTATTTATCAGCGCATCCAGGATTTAGGAAAAGGGGGGGGGGGGTCCAACCAAGGAGGACAAATGAAAACCCTGAAAAAGGTCCTCAGGTCTGAAAAGGGGGGGGGGGGGTCCAGGCGGCAAAATTTTGTCTGAAGCCCTTAAAAAACGTTTCTGATGAAAAAAAGGGGGGGGGGGGGGCCCCCCCCCCCCCCATCTGGATCCGCTTCTGAATATCTGCTCCACCTAGTTTTTTTTAATTTGAAAGAGATAATTTCATGTTTGATACCAGAATTTGTCAACTTAATCACTCCCTTTGATCACTTTTTGTTGCCGATGGGACAACAACTGCAAGGAGTAACTATATGTACGTGTGTATGTGATTGTATTAAGTGTAATCATATAACAAAGTTATAAGGATATAACAGCCTGCCGAATAAAGTTTTACACACAGACATGCAAAGGTACACATTTTGAAAGGTGTATTTGAAACATGCGTTCTTTGAACATTATGTTTTTACATAATCTAACACAAAGACGCGCAGTAAACGGGATAACAAATGATATGCTAATGAAGGGTGTGGCTTTAATAGGTTATTTCACGACTGGCTTCTCAGTGATTAAATTCGATACATATACTTCAAAAGCCGTTCATATTTATGCTAAGCATAATGCTTATGCCGCAAAGAAACTCAATTAAAATAGGAAAACCAGACAAACGGAACTGGACTCTGTGAAAACATGAGCTGTCAACGGTCCATAACAGATGCAAGGCTCGTAACCAATTATTGCATGGCAAAGAATGAGAGACTCATTTCTCAACGCAGTCATGCAGTCAACCAGGTATATAGATGAGTATTATGTGACAAGGAAGTGTTGAGAATTTATGAGGTATGTTAACCATCTGTCCTGCTTTGATTTCAAAGAAATGGAAAAAATACATTCCAAACAACCGCTAATATTCACTTAATATCATACTTGTGATGAAATGCGATTTACAAGCTGATATATACGAAGGATCGAATTAAAAGTGAAAACCTAATTCACTTGACAGGAAAAAATTGCAAAGGAGCTCATATATTCTGGGATAGAAAATACAACATATAAATTATCAATATGTCCAAAAGGATTTTACTGAATTTCATACTTCAGAACCAAATCGCGCTCGCTTAAAAAAATAGCATTATTTTGTGTCACATTAATTGCCTCTTAAAATGAAGGCAACTGTTGACGTAGGCAACTTCGGCGTAGCACATCCACCATCAAAGTTTCTAATGGTCTTGTTAAAGCGGTATACTATATTAGCAAATGTTCAAAACATGTTAGTTTCATGGTATGCTATATTAGCAAATGATTAAAACATGTTTGTTTCATGGTGTGCTATATTAGCAAATGATCAAAACATCTTTGTTTCATGGTGTGCTATATTAGCAAATGATCAAGACATGTTTGTTTCATGGTGTGCTATATTAGCAAATGATCAAAACATGTTTGTTTCATGGTATGCTATATTAGCAAATGATCAAAACATGTTTGTTTCAAGGTATGCTATATGAGCAAATGATTAAAACATGTTTGTTTCATGGTATGCTTTATTGGCAAATGATTAAAACATGTTTGTTTCATGGTATGTTATATTAGCAAATGATCAAAACATGTTTGTTTCATGGTATGCTATATTAGCAAATGATCAAAACCTGTTTGTTTCGTGGTATGCTATATTAGCAAATGATCAAAACATATTTGTTTCATGGTGTGCTATATTAGCAAATGATCAAAACATGCTTGTTTCATGGTATGCTATATTAGCAAATGATCAAAACCTGTTTGTTTCATGGTATGCTATATTAGCAAATGATCAAAACATGTTTGTTTCATGGTATGCTATATTAGCAAATGATCAAAACCTGTTTGTTTCATGGTATGCTATATTAGCAAATGATCAAAACATGTATGTTTCATGGTGTGCTATATAAGCAAATGATCAAAACCTGTTTGTTTCATGGTATGCTATATTAGCAAATGATCAAAACATGTATGTTTCATGGTGTGCTATATAGGCAAATGATCAAAACCTGTTTGTTTCATGGTATGCTATATTAGCAAATGATCAAAACCTGTTTGTTTTATGGTATGCTATATTAGCAAATGATCAAAACCTGTTTGTTTCATGGTATGCTATATTAGCAAATGATCAAAACCTGTTTGTTTCATGGTATGCTATATTAGCAAGTGATCAAAACCTGTTTGTTTCATGGTATGCTATATTAGCAAATGATCAAAACCTGTTTGTTTCATGGTATGCTATATTAGCAAGTGATCAAAACCTGTTTGTTTCATGGTATGCTATATTAGCAAATGATCAAAACATGTTTGTTTCATGGTATGCTATATTAGCAAATGATTAAAACATGTTTGTTTCATGGTGTGCTATATTAGCAAATGATTAAAACCTGTTTGTTTCATGGTGTGCTATATTAGCAAATGATCAAAACATGTTTGTTTCATGGTGTGCTATATGAACAAATGATCAAAACCTACTTGTTTCATGGTGTGCTTTATTAGCAAATGATCAAAACATGTTTGTTTCATGGTGTGCTATATTAGCAAATGATCAAAACCTGTTTGTTTCATGGTTTGCTATATAAGCAAATGATCAAAACCTGTTTGTTTCATGGTGTGCTATATTAGCAAATGATCAAAACATGTTTGTTTCATGAATGTGGCACTCTAAGGATAGTTTTATTGACATTGGAATGTCCCTTATTTGTAAAATCTCAGCCATGATCCAGCAAAACTGGTGTCACCCACAGACTCCCTCTGCATTCAATACAGACCAAAATGTGAAACATACCATTTTTGCACAGAGAGAAAAGGTCGCCATAAGTGGCACCGCATTTTATAAGCAAACGCATATCATCAAACATAGAATACGTAAAGATCAAAGTCCAAGAAAACAGATATTTTGTGTAATGTCATTTGAATTCACACCCATTTGATTCTACTCACTCGAATGAATACCCATAACCTGTAAGCTAACGGTTTATTTTTCCTGACTTTGAATAGGAAAAAGCTAAAAAAAATAGGAAGAGGTGAAGGACTTTTTGTCTCATAGAAATGTAAACATAAGTGGCGCCACCTGCAACTTAAACTGTCACATCAGTCACAGGATCACGTAAAAGGTATAGTGCTCATTGCCCGACCAGTTCCAGGTAAATTGAGTATAACAGAATAACACAATGAATGTAAACACATGAAATCGTCAAAATTTATGATAATCGAAATGTACTGTTCGGTAAAGCCCCCCTCCCCCCCCCCCCCCAACTGAATAGTTTTCACTGATATTCGTGATATTTTCTGTTTAAACTTGGAAAAGTAGAATATATGACATTTTTGCTCACAAAAAGTGGTACCATCTGTATCTTACATTACATAAACATTCACATGATCAATAAATACTGAAAAGTATGGAGCTGACAACTGACATTCCTGAGATACAAAGTAACAGCTTTTATATTACGACTGTAAGCAAACACATAATATCGTCAAATATTGCAATCAATCGCAATAGACCTCGAAAAGACCCTCTTCCGATTCTATTCTATTTTTGTATGTTAATAATCTGAAAGGGATAGATAACGCATATTATTTAAATATATATCAAGAACAAACACAACATATTTTCCCCGGCAAGCTCTGATATAAGGAAGAGTTTTGACTTTCAAGGTGCTCAAAATCCTATTTCACACTGTCGCTCTCAGAATATAGGACACTATGATACGAATTCGGGTTTCCAAGGAAATTTCTCATGGACTTCCCTGGTTTTAGTTTAGATGTGTCTTGTCTAACGATTACGAATGTGCTCTGTTATTGGCCGGACGACTTGAAGACGGAAAAAGGCCAATTGCTATGGCTTAGATGACTTTACGTCAGCTGAGCTAAAACCAGCGCCTGGCACCGCGAATAGCTAAATGTCCTTCGAAGAGAATTGTATGCAAAATCTTATTTTCAGTTGTCTTCAGCGTAGCCTGAAATACACCCATGCATTGTTAATTATTGCCTTAGAATGCTTAACCAAATGTTCAGACAAGTTGAAATGAGTCAGACCTAATAAACTGTGTAAATTTGAATGCCACATAGAACTGAGCATTTATTATATGAATAAAAGAAATGGACTTCAAAGGGGATAACATATATTGGATTCCATGCACTCATTTAATCTTTTCAGTTATGACGGCTAGCGCCATCTGCTGCATATATCAGAAACAATGTATCCTCAGAGTTCAATGGTCATTTTAATCCAAAAGTATTTGGAAGGACGTGTATCGAGACTTTCACAATTATTATAATTGTCTTATGACATGTTAGCTGTACGGAAATATATTCAATCAAGCTCAAGGCCTGAAATTTTTATTTTGATACAAACGAACAAGAGATTGTGTGCCTCGTCTTCTATCTAGTCCCGCTGTAACACTAGAGTCCCGGGTCCGCAAGTTCTTATCTATCAGCTACTCCAGGTCAAATTTAGCTATCAGTTTTAGCCCTTTTATTAAAAAAAACTCACACCCTGCACCTCGGCAAATTTGAGCACCTTGTGACAAAGACAGGAAAGCTGGACAAAAGTTATGCAAGGAATAAGGGGGAAAATAAATTACAAGACGAATAACTAGTATTGTGCAGATTAATCGTGCAGGTAAAATGATTGCTCTTTTTAGCATGATCCATTAAATAGATTTTTTTTCCACAAATGATCGAATCATGTATGCAGTAATATGCACAAGCAAAGATTTATATCATTTGGGGGGAAAATCATTCCGTCCTGCCAGAAACACACGGAAGACGGAAATAAATTTGCAAGCAACAATAAACTGATCATCGAGCACCAGTCGAAAATGTGTCAGTTACCGTTTTCTGACCCTGACCTTTCCGTATTACCATACACATGCGTTGTTTTCATTGGTGCTCTACTTAAAATTGACCAAACAAACGTGTGCATGATTTTCTTTAATTTCGTATCATAAAGAGATTACATTAAATGATAATTGATCGATTAATTATTTTTGGTCCAGTCATCAAACGGGAGTCAGACCATTAGACCATTTCCTGGCACTACAAATAGCTTATGTTCTTCAAAGAGACGTGATGGCTGTGCTTGTATAAAATGTTATTTTTGGCGGTGTTTAATGTTATTTTTTTATTATTGTAGACTAGATTGCGTAGCGTGAAACGCCATGCATTAAACGCTGTAAAATTCTTCCTTAGAATGTGCAACTGAATGTGCAAATCAGTTAAATTAAACTAACTTAATTTAATGACACGTGAAATGGAGGGTCTGCGTGGCTGCCCACAGCTGGATAGACCCAACCCTTTTCCAGTGTGGCTGTCCCGTGTGAAAGACGAAAGAAGGAGATACTTTTGCATTTACGTGTCGTTATTCGCATGGATTATTTAAACATTTGTAACACAGAAAAAAGCATTGACTTCAAAAGTAGGAACATTAATCAGATCCCATGTACTCATTCAGGCTTTTGCAAAATTATGACTGCTACCGCCATCTGCAGTATATAACAGAAACAAATTATCCTCTTTACGTCAAATTGTTTGAGGGACATATTTATAAATTATACTGTGACATGCACAAATAGATAGCTTTAGGAAAGTATTTTCATCGTGTGTTCCGCATAATGTAAAAAAAAGAGGGGGGGGGGGGTGTATCTAAATTCTGACACAGACGTCGCCACCTTTCAAGGCTTTCCATTCCGTTTAGAAAGACCATATTTGCCATTGTACTTATGCCCTGACAGAGGGCATACGCCATTTTGGGTGGCCGAAGCTGCGATACAAAAACAGTCTCGGTGTAAAAGACCCCTGAACAGCTTCGAACGGCCTCCCCCTTGAAACCTGGAAAAAATACATGTCCCCAGACAGTCAATCAAGAACAACACAGAACGCAATGACAGCCAGTTCTGCCATCTAGACACTCATCGCTCCAACGTGAACAACCTGCAGTAGACAGTTCCGAAACGACCTTATTATCCATCTGCAAACACATTCAATCAACTTGGAGGTTATAGTCTGGTTCAACATCCATGGACAGACTCAAAATAGCAAAGTTAAGTGTAAAGTATTAATAAAGGTACCAATTATATGGGTAAGTCATTCCGGGACGCAAATGGGTCTGAAGGGTGTTTCCAGGACGCAAATTGGACTGAATTCCTTCAAAAAAAGTTGCTTCGGCTGAAGGAGGGGGGGGGGGGGCGGGGGGGGATAGTCCGGATACCCTAGATCCCCCCCCCCCGGATTCTGTGTGCATTTACAAAATTATCAGCAATTTTAGTATCAATTATAGAATAAAAAAAAATCACAATGACCACTAAGCGCTGATAAAACCAAAAGAATTACAACATTTGTTAGTTTAATTCCCTCCCGTAGATCTGCGTTTCGTTAGTAATTGTGATTTGATCAAAAATGATAAAAACAATAATAACAGGAGTGAGAGAGAGAGAGAGAGAGAGAGAGAGAGAGAGAGAGAAAGAGAAAGAGAGAAAAGAGAGTTTGAGTTTTGCAGTGATAAGAAATGTGTAGTGAGATTGGTAACAATTTTCTCAAGCACATACACAAATAGGGGGAAATGTGTGTGTGTGTGTGTGTGTGTGTGAGAGAGAGAGAGAGAGAGAGAGAGAGAGAGAGAGACCAGTTTTTATTATTGTGGTATTCACTTTGGTTACTCTTTTTCTGTTTCTTTTTTACATATATAGACCACTGGGTAATGCATTGTCTCCTGTCTGTGTTATTAGGAACAACATCACGCGTGGTATCCGTTGTTCTGTACCATGTCTGCGTTACGATGAGCCCCACTAGGGCAGTAATTGCTGCCTGTGTAATGAGAATCACACCTCCCATCCCCGTGCATAAAGCACATGCCGCACAGGAAAACACATTAGACCTCTGACAGTAATAACGCGCTTGACATAAGACCTAGACCCCGCTGATAAATACGGAATCAAACCAGCGACATACCGAGGCCCAATGTCATTCCATACCTAGATGACCTACTCAGTCAGTGGCGACGAGGACACGGCCTTTGACATATTAGGGAATGGGGCACGCAGATGGAAGTGACCGATCATCAAAAGGCAGTAGAATGGCCATTAGTAATCCTGGCGTCTCATTTGTTGCCGGGAAAAGTACGCAGTCACGTGGGTTTTCGGGTTTGAGTTAGTTATTTAGAAACGTAAAACGGCTCATTTACGACATGTCGTGCTGGTGTTAGGTTTGATGGGATTTGGGCGGGCGCCATACGATGTTGTGAGAGACTTCAAAATCCCCAGTTGACAATCAATACCCGCCGGTCCTTTTTTCTTCCCTCAGATAAGTTCATTATTAATTATTCTAGCAAACGATCTGGCCTGCCGCCACTTGCCGCCTTGTGCGATTTAACAGGGCCTGTGATGAGCTTGTAAAAAGCGCTACCGTTCACGATTTAATCATGCACTATGTCCATACCCGTTTTGCTGGTTTTGGCGAGACCTGCCTGCAACTGATGTGTGACATGGCACGGAGGTTACACTTTCTGGACTGACAGGAGGTAGGTTTTCGTGTGTTTTAGATGAATTTATTTTTTAAAACCATAATGTGGAACCAAAGAGTAGATAAAATATTAAAGCGTCTAAAACGTGCATGGTTGCACTAGGACCTGCGCCCGTTTCCGGCCATACATGTATTGAAATCTTTGTTCAATCAATGTTTACATTAACGTTTCAATTACATTTAGTTTTTATAAATTGTTTCCTTTTATCTGTTTTGACCAACCGTTTCAAACATGTTATGTATTTATTCTTTGTTTTGCTAAATAGCACAGCCCAGACCCGTCCCAATAATTTTTTTATAAATATTCTTTATTCTGTTTTACCACGTTTTACGTGTTGTTCCGCATGTTTTGATGTCAACGATATGAACAACAAAATAATAAGTTCCTTTCTTAATATATCTGCGATTTCTTTGCATATATAGAGTTTATCTGTTGTTGTATTTTCCGTGAGATCTTTCATCACAGAATCAAAATTATCAAGTGCAGCATGAGAGATCTCCTACCCCTCTTCCAAGTCCAATGCCAGGAAAACTATAAATCCGTGATAGCATGGTGCATTCTGTTCTGCATGGAAGGAGAGCGATATGCAAACAGAATGAGGATCGATGTGAGATAATATGAGAATGCATTGTATGATACAAATTAAAAAAAAATTAGAAATACGTGGAGTTTGTTCAGCCTACTACATTTGAATGTTTTCCACTATATTTAAACCTTGGTAATACTGAGTTTGTGCTCCTTTGTTCAGTTATACCTCCTCAATATCAGTTAAGGGAATTTCTTATGCTGTTTTTTTTTCGCGAAATTGCAGAATATCGAGTCCCTCTGCGGTACAGTCCTGCCGCAGGAATGGTAAACTTGCCGATCGTTGGAATTACCAGATTCAGTCGAAATGCTATAAGATCGTACCAAAATCGCACTTGATTATGGGTAGTTCGCAGAACGTTCATGAAATATCGCAAGTAAATTTTAAGGATTATTCATTTTATAACGCCAGAGGTGGCAGTTATCTGGATTTTTTGACAGACTGAGAAAAGTCGGGAAGACTTGGCTAAAGATTGAAATGGAAATGAACCTAGGGTTATAGGCCTTGTTTGTTCAGAAAATGGGAGGTAGAGACCTGACTGTAGGCCTTCCAGTTCCCCTGGAAATAGGGACACTCGCTCAAAATCTCCGGACGATTCGCCCTCCCCCTCAAATCAAACAGGACAAAACCCCACAACCAGAATTTCATAACTTTCTTCAATTCCACAACACATAAGGAAATATGTATTTTTATTGTGCAAAAAGAATTTTGTTCAATTTTCGGCCGTATACGTCATTCAATTATTAACACTTGATTTAGGCATTAAAAAAAATGGTGAAATTTATGGCCTTTAAGAGTCGTGATACGCGCAGGATTATAACACGTGGATGACCTGCTAAAATAATCCAAACATATTCAACATGGGCATCTAGGACAAGACGAACCTAACTTTTGTAAATGATATTTTGCAGCTAGTAACCTTTCAACTTCCGCACTTATGCCAGCAGCCATATTAGGTTACTTGGTTTTCTGTTTGTCAACATCTAAAATACTGTGTTTATTAACAGCTTGTAGATAAACAATCTGACATATCCGTCACGGAAGCGCCATAAGAATTTTCCTAACAGGAAATTACATACATATCATGCAGTTTGTAATAGATGTACAGCATATTTATCCAGGAGACACATTTATTCTAAAGAAAAAAAGACAGTTGAATAGCTGTCTTTATGCGACCTCGCCATCTGTCAGGTAATTTGAGGTAATTTATATACACCTCCTGTAAATTTGCATATAAGACGGGTGTTGGGGTCGTACCAAATTACCTCATTCTAATGAATGCAGGCTGAATGTTTAGACTTAAAAACAGCATGCATAACACCTCATCTGGGTTTTGTGACACTGAGTGACGAAGACATTTTGACGTGACGTTTTGTAATAGTGATCATTTTACGTATGCCTGACGTATAAGGGAAAATTACGTCGTACAGTGACGTCTCAAAGTGGTGTCGCAAGATTTCCCTTTTTTGTAATGAAGTGTCGGAAACGAAGGATCCTAAGGGGGAAAGTTTGAAGAGGAAATTCACATTCTTTGAAAAATGTTACCATCTATCAGAAACTACGCCAGTGAACTCGGCCATGGATAACCCGACCCGGACGATTAACTATACTTCTAATACTACTACTTCTAGTAGTAGTAGTAGTACTACTACTACTACCACTACTACTACTACTTCAAATAAAAATAATAATAAAACACATAGATTACAAAATTTAAATAAAATGAAATGAAAATGTGCCCTTCTATATTCCCAAGGCTGTACCTGCCAAAATGCAAGCGTACTTTGTCAAAGTGGCTGGAGGAGTACCGGCAGGGGAAGATATTTGAGAAGTATTTGTACCGATACCGGAACCAGAGTGCTGTAAGACATTCCTTAACTAGCAGAATCCCGGCAGCATCTAGTAATCCAGCGACAAGGCTTCCGTGTTGGCGCTTAAAACAGAGCCTTCCCCCGGCAGCCAGGAGATGTATAAATAAAGAGTCCAAGGTTGAATTGTTGATGAGGATCGTTAAAGGTGCTTTACGTCGCTGTAGGCGCTGATGGGAAGTTGGTTCGATCAGTCAATTAGACCGACAGAGCTCTGATAAATAAAAACGAAATATGCAGCACTGCCTTCTGTCGCCCTACGCCAGCGGTGGTTTGGAAAATTATGGTAAACGTAAGTTATACTAAGGGCTCAACACTGCACTAGTAACTTTTGTTTACTAAGCTGAATTTTCTTTCAGAGACGAGCCATCTGAAATACCTATCCTGTAATTTTTAGTAGATGGAAATATGATTAATAATGATTATAAATTAACAGGCTTTGTGGAGTCAACCGTGCCCGCATACGCGCTCTCGCGTACATATATAGTATTTTATGATAATTAATAGGTGCGTTTACTGTCAGGGAGAAGACCCCATGTTATTGAAATAGCAATCATGAAATATTGAGGACAGAACAATAATGGACCAAAAAATGACAGGTTTTATGAAGACGACGACACCCCCCCCCCCCCCAACCGCCAACCCAACCCCCACGCGAATGCACGTACGAAAATGACATGTATACTGATAACCCAAGACATCGAATCACTTCACTCTGGGAACTCAGGGATCACGGCTAGGGCTTTTCTCGTACCATCCTGACGACCATCACTTTAAATATTTTAGGACTCGCTGAACGTCCTTCACAAATGGAATTAGCCATAATAAGATCATTACCCATACTCCTAGATGTACTGCTTCTTTTTTTCAACAGACGGATTCCAACATTTAAATCTCATTATTTATAAACCCCTACTAAATAACAGCTTATTCTCATAAATATTCCAGTGCTTTAAGCGTATAATGTTTCAGTAATGAAACTTTAATCAAATCTTAAGACTGGCTGACTTCCCATTATTTGCAAAAGCTCAAGAGGGATGAAAACAAGCTTGGATGTGGAACAAAACAGATACATTATGCCGTATTACTCCACATTAGGCAGGCAGTTAAACCTTAATGAGCCACGAAAATTTGCTCTGTTTTTTTTTTTTTTTACTCAGCTGACTGAAAGTTATCTGAGCTATAGAAATCACTCTTTGTCCGTCGTCCGTCTGTTTGTCCGTGTGTTTGTCTGTCCGTCAACAGGACACATTTCGTGATCACTGGACATAGAAACGTCATACTGAAAACCGATAGAGGTCCATAAAAAATCTTCTTGGAAACCTGAAATTATGTCAGTGTGACCTATATTCTCCACAATATGGGGCTCGGAATCCCCCCCCCCCAAATATTAAAAAAATTGATACAAAAGCTCCAATATCGGAATAACTGATGTATTGACTGCAAAGGTTTTTTCAATGAATATTGATCATGGAGTTTTTTATCATTTCCTGAAGACTGGGGGCGCCATCTATTTTTTTCTAATTTTTATACATTTTTTTTCTATTTTTCAGACTTTAAGATAAAGTAATTCGTCCGTTAACAGGGCACAAATTGTAACCGTTAGACCTAGAAACTTCTAACTGTACATCCAGGGAGGTCCTAGGCCAGTTTCCTTGGAAACCTGAAATTAGGTCATGGTGACCTTTATTTTGCAAACTTCATGCTTGAAACCTGCATCCAGTCAATCAGATGGGGCACAATTTGTATCCACTAGGCCTAGAATCTACTAAAATTACATCCTTGGAGATCTATGAATAATCCTTCGTCGGAAACGTGAATTAGTTCACTGTGACCTATATCCTATCTGATACAAAAGCTCCAGTATCTGAATAACTAATGCATGGATTCCCATGATTCCTTCCATGCATATTGATCATTGTGTGTTACATCATTTTCCGAAGACTGGTGGTGCCACCTGTAATTTTTACGCAATTTTTCCTCTATTTTTGAGACCTTCAGGTGAAGCAGTCGATCCGTTATCAAGGCACAAATTGTAATGGTTAGACCTAGAAACTTTGAACTGTAAATCCAGGGAGGTCCTAGTCAAATCTCCTTTGAAACCTGACATTGGGTCATGGTAACAAAACAAATATGTTCAGGTACATACTGATTCTAACATTTATATCTTATTAATTATAAACCCTACTTAACAACTAATTATTCTCATAATATTCTCAAAATCATTATTCTCACAGACAAACACACACACGAACGGTGATGAAGACATACCCTCCTGACAGAGGCCAGGTCGGGCTGTACATGAGAAATTTATAATGAGTATATCAAACCCGGCCCTCGCCGTTTACAGCTAAAGGCTCTGTGACATATTTATTACTTGGTATAAGGGAAGCTCAGCATGAAATATATCCTCCGCTATAAGTATAAAAAGCTCAGCATGAAATATATCCTCCGCTATAAGTTTCCCTATAGTATATTTGAGAACCCGCTCAGGTAGTAAACAACTGTAAGATACATTTGCCACTGGGTAAAACACGCTGTATTCAGTGTAATTTAGAGGCTTCATGACTTGATTGGGAACGTTTTGCTGGATAATGTGTCATGCCAAAGTAGGGTAATCCAAAGATTATGTTGCACTTTGGATGTGGTAATAATATTGGTAAACAGAAGGGATGTAACGAAAAGCATTACGGCTAATATTCAGGCTTTGATCTAACAGACAAAAACAAATAAATAATGATAATTATAGGCATGAACGCAATGACCCACTTTTTGAAGTGTAATATGCGGTTAACTGTGAATGCAGACTGCGAGAAGTCGTCACAACGCTGTCATCATAACGCTTTCAACCTTATATTTCAAGACTAAGCTGTACAGCTCTTGGGCATAATCACAATAAATCCCTTTTATCACCGTGATACTATTGGGACAATGGTGCCGTTTTTATTTCACAGTACAAACGGGGCATATACATAAACATGTAAACAATATTTGACTGACTTCTGCGGTATAGAGGTAGAGAGCAGGGCTAAAAAAAAAGCGGCATCGTTAGTACGAATCTCAGCTAAGGAACGTTTCACGGTGGCCCCCCCCCCTCCAGGGTGAGCGATTTGCAGGCTTAGTGGGATGACCCTGTCCCGAAGTTGTGTTTCACTCACAACAAGTGCGCCTTTCAAGGGTTTCTCGTTTTTATGATCAAGCAGTGGTGTTAGTGCACACGCAGGACCCGCAGGGACCGTATACACGAGACATATAATAGTCGACGGAAGAATAATCTTGCGCCTTGCTATACGTGGTCCGAGACCGCTATGGAATTGAAAAGGAGGCGATTACCTCCACAAAAAAATATAAAGAAATTAAAACAATATTTTACTTCATTTGTATGGCACATTTAATTTATTATTCTAGGCAATACATTTTACCAATATGATTCACTTTCTTACATCGCCACTCTTTTATTGTTACGTTTAAAATAAGATATTTATTTACACGGTATTCTTCTTCTTTTTCTTCTCATACCTTCGTATATTTGTCGTGGACAGCTGAGTGGTAAAACGCTCGGCCTTCTCCGCTGGCGACCCGGGTTCGATTTCCGGCATGGCTATTAGAGTGGGTTGTAGTTGCCCGTCCAAGGTCGGTGGTTTTCTCCTGGTACTTAGGTTTCCTCGCTATTACCGACTACAGAGCGCCAACATCCGTGCCATGGAGAGTACCTTGTATTAGTTATTACAACTAGTTGTAAAATCCATGTAAAATAAGTTTATATTTATATCTTCGTAGACCGGTCCCGGCGCATTTTATGTACAATTACATGTATTATGATGATCCATCACGGAGTGAACCAGCCTATTCGCAGGCATGGCGAAAGCACGCATGAGTGGTCACAGGGCCACATGATAAAAAGCTCTACCTTATGTACATTGACACTGTGCAGGAAGTTAAGTCACAGGAGAAAAAAAGCTACATAGCACACCCCTGTTCTTTTCCTTTGTAATGTGTCATCACACAAACCTGTGACATTTCCTTGCCTCATTTCCAATGCAAACTGTCGCGCAGAACACATATCTCGCGACACGTCGTCCCAGTGTTACAGCACCGACGAAACTAAACGTCTACTCCACATACATCGTGACCTTTGTCCCCTGTTCCGGCCGATGAATTGTCAAATTGGCATCAGTGTCTAACATTGGCTCGTAAATCAACTGCCGTGTCGTGTAAATTCTATGCGCAGGATGAAGAAATACAAGGTATTCTGCCCATCCGGGACACCAATACGTTCAGTTAAAACATTCTTCCCTCCCCAGCCTCTCTTCTTTTTTCTCTCTCTCTCTTTCTCTCTCTCGCTTTATATACTTAGTATTATATGTATATATATGTATGTATGTATGTATGTATGTATATATATATATATTAAAATAATATGCGGTTACATAAATATAAGAATGTCTTATTCTTATTCTTAACATCGTCAAACCGTTTTCATGTGTTTGTTCCCAATATATTAGTTCAATCCAAGTTGGCTTCATGGTATGAGTGACGCCCTTGATATACCCTTTATTGTGTATACCTGTCTCTGCCTGTTTGTCTGGCTGTCTGGGGAATAATGTAATTTCATAAAAATATTTAAGCGGAGGTTGTAGTGACATTTTGCTCCTCTGTCGTAAGAGGATACGTCGACTTGTAAGGGTGGCTTGCTGTGTATATCGATAACCATAAACTGTAAAATTCGATAAAATAATTTCGTTATTTCTGACATCGCCTCATGGCCTACACGTCCGTTGCCACTTACAATATACCGAATCGATCGTTATACAGATATATTTGTATGCTTTTTAACAACACCTACCATGTGCGAAAAAAAATCCGCTAAAACTCAGCATATTGGTGAATTCATTCTATATACGTATAAACCAGCTTTAGACAAGATCTGTTTTATATTTTCACTAAAGATCAACAATAGTAACAATCTCGAGGTCCGCGTGATTTCATGGTATCATTCAGTAAATCTCATTTTGTACGGGCACTTTTATGCGGAAATCAACGAAGTTATTAGTATATTACACTTGCAGTTTAATATTTCCCATACATAAAAATCAAGCATGAAAACTTTTTCTCCTGATGCTTATTTCGAGTGAAATAAAAAAAAAGAAAGGTATATCTAATGACGAGAGTTAATCCGAATCTTGGACGGAACTAAAGTTAAACATTTAAAAGGTTTGAGCATCCTTGAAAATACAGGATCATTTTGATAAATCCTCTATACTTCTGTTAATATTTAAGTGTCACTGATTAAATAATTGTCATGAAAATATAAATAGTCAGTGGCCCCATTCCCACGTTGCGCCGAATCATATACTCACAGGTGCTGTGCTGTTTGCGGATTATTGGTTAGGAAAATCATTTCCCTACAATGCTATGGGGCATCTATATACACAAGTGGCGTAAGAATTTATGTAGTGAAGCGAGTATAGAAAAAGACCATTAATATATGTTTGATTAGAATTGTTTCAATAAAAATTACATGCACACGAATGCGTTTGGGATATGAATTTCCTGAAATAAGTCAAATTTGGAAAGCATGCGTATGTGCGGTTAAAAAAAAAGACGTGTTTATGTTGGACTGTGACGCAGTTTGATGTTGAAGTTTAAACAAGTAGTCCCGACCGTCCCACAATTTGTTGTTTTGGTTGTTTTAAATAGAAACGACCGATGGCGGAAGGGTCCAGCAGTCGCACATAACAGTACCTTCGCTCTCCCGACATAGGACAGTTTACCAAAATGCCAAAGTAAACCTAGTCGATCCAACCAGAATGCCTGGTGAGTTGTGTTTTCACAGCTGATTCCAAGTATCGGCTAATATGGTCCTATTTGAGTGCCTATTTAGCCACCTACTCCGGCTACATTCACTACAGCAACTGGAACTCCAATTAAGGGGACAGAACTGTAATTATATATCCTTATACACATGAACGTAGATATTTATGCGCACACTGCACTCAGTGCGGAACGGGGCAGGTAGAATAAAAAGCGCTGCATTGGACGCTCTGTGCACGGTCTACCTTAAAGCACATATAGTAATCATAGACGGACAGACGCCCATATAACGACGTTAGTACTCTACTTTCATATGTGTTACCTAATATGTATACACATACGGGCAAAGTGACAATACTTGAATGCTATCACTGGACACGGGGTACAGGCTCTTGCGTTCACCGCTCAAGGTGCAGTTTGTGATCAGTAGTATCACAAAGCCAGCGATACAACACGAAGGTCAGTCAGATAACCACATGTCGCTCGGCTCTACACGCAAGTGTCAATACACGGTAACACCGGAGGCTAAGCATCCAGCGCGTTACCCGGCGGTGAGTGTCACTTGTCTTAAACGGTTGTTACTGTAATCTCTCCTGTTATACTAACGGTACCAAAAGTGGCTTCATATAACATTCAGTACCTGTTGAACAATATCTAACACTGACAAGTATATTACACTGTTTTGTGACACGTGATCGCCATTGGCCAGCCCTGCACAGATAATAAATTAGAGCAGTCTCATTTTAATAGCTCTGATCAAGGTGTAATCACCGGCTATGCATCACCTATTAGTGATGAATTCGAGTATACACCATCCGAGTCAAGTCCACTTGAGTCCGAGTCCGTGAGGTTCGAGTCCAAGTCCAAGCTTAATGTACACGGATGTAGACCACGTATAACCCGTAACAAATCATTAATATTCATATCCCTGTGGATACATATATTAACAGTGAAGTACTGAAAAACGATTCCAAAACAGAATTGGGCCAACTGGTAAAGCAGATGTGTTAATAATCAACCCGTCCCAATCAGCATATGCAATTTTTCTATATATAGACTCCATGTAACAGGTAGCAAATCATCAATAAATACATCCTGGTTGCGTTATATATACATGTATATAGAGAGAGTCGGCAAAATGTGGGATATACAGACGAACGACTTAATTGTATGTAAAAAAACCCTGCCATGTATTTCAGAGTAAAGATATACAGTTAACATTTCCTCATATGTTGATTAAGTTTATATATATATATATATATATATATATATATATATATATGTATATATATATATATATATATATGTATATATATATATATATATATATATATATATATATATGTATGTGATCATATAAACGCATGCAGAACATTAAAGCCGGTATTTAAAAGTCACACTGAAAATACATTCCTGCATTTTCTATAATTGACGTATCATGTGCTTCTTAACCTACATCCTTCGCGTCTTGCATATTTAGTATGGGTGGTGATTTATACAGGTCTCCTTAGCTTTAACTGCTGGTTTGTATAGTAAGATTCTCCGAGTTTCACCACTAGGGCTGGCTCAAAGCAAAACATTTTATCTGACCAAGGAGAGCGTCGCATCGCATTGTGCATCCTACTCCAAGATTTAAATCCGCAACAGACGGCTTTTGTTAGTCTGGATTTTTGGCCCCATGCCAGCCCTGGTGTAGGAACCCCGAAAAACATGCTAACCAGTGCAGCGGTTAAAGCGAAGGAGATCTGGAATGACGTCATCGTTTAACAACTGCGTAAGGAGTGTAGAATTAATGGTGTTATCAAACAATGAAAACTATTTGTGGTCATAAAATAGGATATATTTTATAAATGTATATGCAATTGTTATTTTAACACACAAGCACACACATACGTTCATACAAGCCCATGGATTATGGGGTTATAAATTAAAATTTCTTAGTACACGTATACACTGGTTAAGACAACTGCTACTCTGCACACACATACAAACTATACAAACTATACAGACACACAAATATATTTTTATGAGACAGGCAGGACCCGAATTATATTTTCTTTGACACCGATGAGATCGTATTATAGAGGTAACCCTCAATTCTACTATAAATGGCCACATCGAACGTCCGTAATTAATAAGTGTTCGTAATAGACAGGTACTTGAAAGTAGAGCGTTTCAATGGATATATATATATATATATATATATATATATATATATATATATATATATATATATATATATATATATCGTTTTCATTTCCTAGTGGTTTTATTGTGCTTATTAAGTAATTCATATAATTTTCCTGTTATAAAAATAGTAAATCGATAAACACTGGTTATAACCTAGTCAATAGCCCTCAGTGACGGTGGTAATACGTTACATTAAACTAATCGGTCTGCACAGGAAGAGACAGCTAATAAATAAAAACACAGAAATGCACTCTTTCTGCATACATCCCGTTATTGCTATAAATTTGGAACATATATTGGATTTTGATTAATGGTTTTCAGAGGCCTTCTTCTAGCCAGCTGTAGGATTTTCTCATTTCATCACTTCTATATAGTTTCTAATGGGAAGCAAATAATGGTCCGTCCGTTAAAACCAGTTATCTGTGTGAATCGCACATATTCTCACAGAAAAGACTCTGCTTATAACTCTTAAAAAGGTTTTCCAGAGTGTACTGAGTGGGGCACCTGGAAGGATTACAGATAGAACCTTAAGTGCATGTTTTATTCCTGGAGACCGTAAAACGGTTCTTCAGTGGAGCCTCAGGGTTTCATTTAGAAACTGAAGAACCACGCAACATTCTAAGCCTTAGGTTGTGTGGGAAACCTTAAAGACTTTTACTGATTGTTAAATGCTGCACTTACTGAAAGGTGCAAAAATACTTGTAGGTCATATACATCTAGGTCAAATATTATAATTGTTTGAACCTTTGGACTAGCTGATTAATAATTAAAAGGGGTCTCAGGTAGACGGGTGCAAATAAAGAAGGGCTCAGCTTGATACATCTAGTTCACGTTTAATATGATCATTCATCGAGTGATATCTTATCTTAATTACTTTGTTCCAGGGACGGGCTGGCTCAGATGCAGAACATCCATCACTTCAAACTGAAATATGATCAATTATTATAGATAACTAATAATAAATGGCCGCATAACACTCCACCTAATCCAGGTAACAGGGGGTAGCTGTAGTGAGGATATAGCAATGATAATATCGGGAGTTCGTAAATGTTATGTGGAAACTTTTATATTCGTGCAGGGTGTCGTACCAAGATATTAATATTGTTATAAAGAAAAAAATTATATCTGGTCCTACCATAAAATTTGAAAAAATAGACCGTTATCCATATATGAAAAAGAAAATGGCGGCTTTGATTGTGGGAATAGAGTAGCATGTACTACATGCTCATATACACATACAAATAGGTAAACGCATGCAGTACAATATGAGTGTCTCAAAAAGACAAGTGTAAACTCTTAGTTATATTATATTATATATATATATATATATATATATATATATATATATGTATATATATATATATATATATATATATATATATATATATATATAGTTCAGATTATTTTATATCGTGGAAATGACAGAAAAAAAATTCAGGACTCTAATTTACATTATGACTTTTGCCTAAAGATTATTAAAGATATATCAGCCTGATTTCGGGATGAGAGAGAGAGAGAGAGAGAGAGAGAGAGAGAGAGATCATACTGTTTCATACAGTAGCGACTACTGTTTAATATTATTATGGGTCAGAGCACGGGGTTTATATAAACTCCCTGGTCAGGGGTAATCATTCAGTTTCCTTTTGATTTCATTTATTTTGATATCCGCCAAATTTTGACTTCCGAATTTCATCTATAATTATTTATACATAGCATGAATCATCAGAGTTTATTTTACAGTCTTTATGTTTATTCAATATTATAATTTCAAAATGTATAGAATTTGGGTATGAGTAATGATTATTTAATATTTTAATTTCAAAATGATTAGAATTTGGGTGAAGCTAAACTCCGATACTTCTCTGACTCCTCTTTTGTTATAGTCATTAAAGACCGCAAAGAAACTGTTTATTCCTGGCCATTTCCCGGCATGGGTATAAGTCATAAGGTCGCTCTTCCACCAGAGATCAAGTTTTACTTAAAGCGACTCTCTTCCATTTAGGAATTGTGGGAATGGCCGGGACTACTTGTTTCAAGAATCCTTCTTGTAACCACAAGCAGTAGAGTCTTGTCTTGTGAGATCGCAAAACCTACAAAAACACTTTGAATGACTCGGCACGGGACATGATAAACCTTTGGTTTGTTAAAAAATGAGTGACTTAAAATAGTCAGGTTTTGGACTTGCGTGAAGAGGCATGTGAGAGCCCTATGGTAGCTATTGTGACGTAACAATTTAGACAGTTGTATTTCAACCCGCTGTCAGATATGAGTCTAAATAATGTTACTGCGGGTTCCTGAACTGCCCGAACATCGACAATCCTGTATTGTTTCATAGCTCGCTTTCTCTATAATGAATTGTGCACCACTGGAAAGCAATCATATTAATGTATTGTTAAAAGATCCCTCGTCTTGGAAGGACAGGTGGCGGGTGAAAAAAATTAAATTCTCCGCTAAAAGGAATTATCAATCCTTAATGAAAGACATGTTCACCATTGAAATGTCGTTTGAAGATACTGTTGTTGCATTTTCATTTTCTTTTGATCTTCATCTGGTATAATATTCCCTTATCCTCAACTAGGATGAAAGGATTTAAAGGTCAAATACGGCTAAACAAATTGATCAATTGTACAAAAAAAAATTACCTTCGATGTCTAAATGGTCCATTGTCCAATTTTTATTTATTTTCACCTTTTTCATTATTGCCCTATTACTTGGAGAGTTAACAATCTTAAACTTATTTTTATTTTTCCAGAATGGAGCTCTGTTGGACGACAGTTAGGTCCACGGCATTTACAGCCCCTTGGATATTATCCTGACAGAGCGGCAACATGCAATCAAACGTCTTGGCAAGAAAGTAAGTCTAACGGGTTCAGGGGTCTGTTGCAATACGGTGATTTAAGTCAGGTAGGTGACTTTAGCCCGTGCCGGGTCATCTGCATTTTACTATAGAGACAATTATGACGTCACAATTGTACCAATGGTATTTAGGATAGCGAATAGTTTTAGTCCGGTACAATGTTATGTAACAGGTCCAGGGTTCACAGTTTTACCCAACGCTTGGTTAAATAAGTTTTGAAAAAGGTATTACCCAGAATTCCTTGGGGTTACTCTAATTATAGTGATGAACAGCGATACATGTGTTACTGCATCATATATTATTGATTATTGAAAAGTACGTTCAGTGGTAAATGGCTTCTTTTAGACAGGATTCTTGTGGTCAGTGCCACTTGGCTTATTACCAATGTTCAACAACGTGTGTATAATGTGTGCTTACCTGCCAGAAACTAGGCTTGGGTCCTGCTTGGTAAAAGCAAAATAAATTTTGGAAAAATGTGTTAAATGAATTGGGCAAAATCCTTGGTAAAACGCAGGTACAATCAGGGTAAAATACTTTTAACCCAGGTTTCACCCGCAGGGTTGGGTAAAATAGGTTTTCCTGGTTTAAATGCGAACCCCAACGGGTTTGTTCAAAGCAACCAATAGGCTTGTTTCAGAGGTTACAGGAAGACATGGCTATCTTACTTTTTAAGGGGGGGGGGGGGCAAATAAGGTTTCGTCTCCATGATTTTTTTGGAATGAAGATAAGTTTCTTCGTATTTTCCTCAATATACATCCTATACTGAGAACATTTAGCATGCTGCATGCGTAAGATGTCCCATTAATAATAAAAAAAATCTTAGCCTATACATTAAAGTATACTCCTGAATGAATTTGATGAGGATGATTTGAATCAAATTAATATCATTGAAAAAAGTGTTTAAAATTGAGCTTAAGTTAGTTTCGTATAAAATAATATTGTGGATATTCTTGGCTCATAATGGAGGTTGTCCTGTGGATTTTTACCCTCACATTTTCTCAGCAAACAAGCTTGCAGTCCTAATGAATTTGCATAAAAGCGTAAAGCAACTGAGGAACAGGGCTTTATGTTCTTTCTGTTATACTATTGCAACAGGAGGGCTATTAGTTGAGCGTAAATTACTTCCGCCATTTTGGTGAAATATAGTTTTCTCACAAGTTATTTTCAGACAACAGTGGCTAATGGACACCCTGTGCAATGGGCGAGCCAAATGTTTCGGAGAACCTTTTGAATACCCCGACTGGCCTGAGCGTTTGAATTGAAATAGCCTGTGAGAGTATGAGAAGCTCTGTTATACTCAATAAGATTTCCAGCAATGAAAAACAGCCTTCTAAATATATATACTAATACTTGGCCTGCCATTCATTGACAATGGGAGAACTTAAGGCCATTATCAGTGAATATGGCTAATTGGGAGGCCGCATTTTGATGGTTGAATCGCCCTGGTCAGCTTTCCCCATAATAACATATTGCACTGCAGTACTAGTCTACGCTTGGATGGACAGAAGGATCTGTAATGCCTAGATATTGCGGGGTCGCTCACACATACTAACGGTTCACACAGTATCGCTCACCACGTTACCACGACCACGTGGACACAACGTGTTTTCCTTCACACGGCCTCGGTCATAGGCAATCTACATTTATTTCCTTCACATCTATGGACTATATGTAGAATACGTACAATGTGTATGCTATATATAACCTGAGCACATGGTACAATATATATAATATTTAAATAAGTAAATATATAATATTTTAAAAAAAATTTAATAATTGAATACAATACTTGAAAAATGCAAAATTTCTGTCTGATTACTGTCATCTGGAGCAAGTAATTATACATTTATTATCACCTGAATATATAATATATGTAGAATAAGTACTTTGTGTATATTATATATACAACCTGTGCAACATGCACAATATAAAAAATAGCCAAATGTTATTGGGTGGATATTTGTATGATGGCATTCTTGAAATGACAGAACAATTGACTTCAAGCGCTTTTGTTGCATGCATATGATTTATAATCCTCTTAAATTAATTAGTGATAACATAATTTGTCCTTTTTATTTCGTTTATGTGGTTATTTGCTAACTCTCGCATCACTCTGTACACATTACCATTCGGTAAAAGTGAAAGTTAGCAGTAACAGGGGACTATTGACAGAGCTTATGGCTGTACTGACCGGTTCGGTTTGTGGTTATAAAAACAGGAAGACGATACTAGTTATAACCAACAGCAGAAAATGACATTAACTTGAAGCATGTGTATATATCTATGTGTGATGTGGTATGTATGAAAATACATTTACACATAAAAAGTATACGTGTCTGTACACACATGTACAAGTAAAGAGTATTTTTTCTATTAATTTTTATCAGAGCGTGAATATTTCGGAACATTATTAAATAGCAGGGACATTTTAGTTATAAAAATTTGTTTTAAACTGACATTTCAAAATGAAAGGATGTCAAAATTTGTGTTGAGGTTGGTGAATGTATCTGCTTTGACATTATATATTTGAAAAAATATAAAGCCCACAGGGGTTTAAACAAATAGACATTATTAACAAATTTTGACATTTCATGTTGTATTGATGTATAGTAAATGTTATCTGATACCTTTGTTTTATTATGTATCTAAGAAGATGATCTTATCTAATCACTCTTTTTGACCTCTTTTACTCTGTATTTAAGCAGTAGACATTGTAGTTCTAAATGACAAAATTAGTTTAATTTGACAACTCGTAGTTCTAATTGAAAATACAGAAGTTAGTTGTTCATGCATTATTTTCATATCATCTTCATACTATCAATTATGTGGCTACCCTTTTACAGACCTTGATTCAGAGACGCTCACTGGCATTTGTTTCACAAATGGTAAACAAGCCAATTGAACAAATCAAATGAATACACTTATCGCGATGTTTTAATCAAACGTTTAGCATGTTTTGTAGGCAGCGATAATCTAATCATTCATACAACCCTGTCACGTTTCTGGTACATGTATTCTTGTTCAGAAACAATGTATTGTGTGCATTTATTCGGTGGATTTCATTTTCAGCTGTGATTTCGGACCGAACACTTGGTTCTTTATTCATGAAATGGACACCGCAGCGTGTCGCTGAATCAAGGTCTTAAAAAGTGTAGCTAGCCAGAGACTTGGTGGTATGAAGATGGTTCATATATTAGATTTCATTCACTGGTCTTTCGTAATTGCAAGTTTATATAACACATTCTAAGATCAGGGGTTATGACCTAATGGTCTTGATAAAGATTATACAGAGAGATTATCTTTATAACATCCTTGGTTTTTCTCTGGTATAAGCTTCTCTTGACTAATCTACTGACAGTGCGTTTACTTACAATTAAATATCCTCTGCGTTGACCTAGTGTTGAAAGGCCTATCGATTAAATGTCTTGAACATATGCTAATATTTGTTTTTTTTTACAGCTTGTGCATGTGTTTATATGTCGTCACCTGACTTTTCTTTAATTTAGCTGATGAGATTTGCGCGTCTATACTGTGGAAGCTTTGTGTCTTTTCATATGCACAAATTACTAACAGGCGATATTTACCAGTTAAGCACTCAGTATAACGAAGAGACATGTATATTAAATTGTTTGGAAATGTATATTAAGTAATCTAAAATCAACACCCTTTACACTAGCACCGATATAAGAGTATACAGATATTAAGAATATTCTTCATTTTGGAAACTTTCGAAGGATAAAATCTCCGATACACCGCTCATTTGCATGAGAAAGAATTAATCTTTAAAAATATTTATTCTTTGAGTGTACAGAAAATATGAGTTAAAATAACGTTGACAAAATGCTCATGAAAAGTTCTAATGTACAAGTGACACCCAAACAGTTTCTGTGCATTGGTCGTGTGTTAACAAAACAGTTTTCCATTTTGGCTTTTAAAGCTTAAGTTGGTATTATTGGTAAGTTCAAAAACTTAAATTTGCTTATAGTGACTTTTGTTAAATACTCTCTAAGTTCCCAGTATTATTTAAAAACCTAAACGCATATAACAGGAAATGATGCAATGAATTCTTTCATTGTACAGAAAGTTGAGTAAATTTAAAATTCAAGATTATATTTGTTCCAGTTTTGAGGTTTGCGTGTAGCCCGTCGTTGATTGTGAAACTTGTTGTGTATACACCGTCCTAAATACATTTGAGTATTACTTCCACGGGCGGATCCAGGATTTATAGGAAAAGGAGGGGTCCAACCCACTAGTGTACTAGACACTAAGAACCAGTGAAAAAAAACTGAAAGATACCCCAGGTCCGGAAACCGGGGTCGCAAAAATTGGTCTTAAATCCTTAAAAAGAATAAGGTGGCTGAAAATAGTTGAAGGGGGGGGGGGATGGTGCATTCGGTTTTACTTTTTACATGATTAATTTTGTCATTACCCCTGCTATAAAAATGTATCTTTTCATTGTGCAGTTATATCAGGCTTTTCTTATTCAAATTGTGAAGAACACATAAAAGCTAATAATATATGTCAAAGGTTACATGGAGTATGCTAAGGGTTGGGTTAAGGTATTAGTGTTCACTAATCACGCAGTATTAATCATCATCTGTTTCAGATATAAATAATCTAACATCTTACATAAGTATATATATATATATTTTTAAAGATACATAAATATATTTTGATACCCTGATATTTTGAGAAATACCTACAATGGCTATCTGTGACATCTAGAGTTATAATTTTTCTAATATATTTCTTATTTATATATGATATTAATATTTTTCTGTGACGAAGTAAATTCTCGCTTGGGAACACCCCCTGGGAATCACTGCGTTACACTGAATGAATAATCGAATTATGCGTTTTGTAGATGCCAGTGGTGCCCGTGGCGAAATCTGTGTTCTCGTCGAAATCTCGTGTACTTCTGCCTGTCTATCATTTGGATTAATCTCATCATCTTCCTCTACATCAACAGTAAAAGACAGAGTAGAGACGGCTCAATATTTGTACCGAATTTTGCCATCGGGGGATCTGGCCGTACAAGCCTGTTCATACCGTTCAGTTTTCCTGCAGAAACAAAAGACATATCCGAGGAGCAGTTCTACCGACCTGAAGCCAGTAAAGTGAATGCTCACTATTTTCCATACATGATTAATCAACCAAATTTATGCAAAAAGAATCAGCCATATTTATTGATAGAAGTGCACTCAAGGCCCGATGCTAAAGACAGACGATTAGCGATTCGAAATACGTGGGGCTCCGCTGAGCATTTGTCAGTGTTAGAAAAAAACGTTTCCGTAATATTTCTGGTCGCTAACCATAATGATGATAAAGAAAATGAAGATCTTTTACTTGAGAGTTCCAAGTATAAGGATATAATACAAGAAGACTTTACGGATTCATATGAAAATTTACCAATAAAATCAATAATGGGATTAAAATGGGCAGCGACATTTTGTCCACAAGCAGATTTGGTTTTTAAAACTGATGATGATATGTTTATTCATATAGAAGGGTTGTTAAACAGAACAGATTCGTTAAATAAGACGGGTATAGTGGCAGGTGCGCTGAATAGAGGGTCAAAGGTTTTAAGAGGTGGCCGATGGAAGGTGCCGAAGGATAGATTTCCGTTTACGTCATATCCGCCTTACTGCGCAGGCGCAGCTTATGTGTTATCAAGTGATATGGCACGTGCCGTGTATAACATGTCAGAATACAAAAGAAGTATAAATATAGAAGATGCTTACGTCACGGGTATTCTACCTAAAATGTTAGGAGTTGAACCTATTGGTTTAGAGGGGTTCCCGTTCTGGACTACAAGACTCAAGCCTTCAGTATTGTGTGAACTTCTTAAAAATAACAACGTAGGGGTCCATTCCTTGAAACCTCCCAAAATGATGGAAGCCTGGAAAGCATTGACAGATCCCAAATATTGTGCATCCAAAGATGAATAGAACAGGGTTGGGAGATGCAGTGTTTTAATATGTTTATAAAATACGGGATACATCAATTGTACTTATGTCATATGCATATTTGCTCAGTCATTTGATATGAAATGTTTAATAAGGGAAACATAAGGGAAATTTGTATTTATAATAAAACATATCAAAATATGAGTTTGCGTCTGTTTATAAAACATAAGATATACCAATAAAACATAAACCATGCAATCGCCCGGTCTTATTAGGGGTGATATTGCAGAAAACTGTGTCGCGGAAATCGTAGTGTAGAAAATCACAAGAAATCGAAGAAAATCTTAGGAGTTTGTTCATGTTTATACTATATATCTTCCCAAGAGCCAGGTCTCCGGCTCGGATCTGCAGTGACCTTGCTTCAGAGGGCATCCTAGACTGCTTAATCATGATTTTTAACAGGTACGCATGTTAACAAAACAATCACCGGAAGCTACCTATAGGTTTAAAAGCTATTATGTGATTGGTCAGTTTTTCCATAACGTCTACCATCACCAGAGGGTTCACTAAAAAAACAGTTTTCCCAGCCAAGTAGTCGCAGGCGCGAGCCACCTGATTGATTCAATTGTCTTGTTAACCATTCATTCAAGACCAAAATATTCTGATGAACGAAAAAAAAATATGAGAAAGCATTGCAGTCCGTTACTGTCGGCCTCTACTCTGCAACACTATAGGCTATATGGGTAGGCTTTGCCCCACAGATGTGTATTACTTACGAACGTGTACGTCTTTGGGGGTTCATCGTGTTTTGACCTAACAATAGCATGATTACAAACTCTTAGGTGAAGTAGACATTGGGCCTGGATGACACCATGATAAAGTAACATAATAGATAACGAGTGCTACCACCCTGTCACCTGGTCCCAAACCGAACTGGAACTCTGCGGATACTCATAATTAGATTTGCGAATTAGACAAGACAGCATAAAAAATGGAGGCGCTTACCTCCATCAAAAATGAGGTTTTTGATGGTTATGTGTGGATCCGTCGTCTTATTATTCGTGATGATCACTTGAGTATTATTTGAACAGGCAGCACGACTCAGTTATAAAAGGTTTCATTATGCCAACCATTAATATACATGCATGGTTTACGATAGATCATGTATGTGGTTTTATGTTCCATAACACGTATTCTTAAATATTTTATATATTCATTGTCCATAAAGAAATCATTGCGTCGTATTTTTTTTTATTTTTCTGAATAAATGTATTTATGTGTTTATGTAGGGAGTTTATGCAATAATATCTATATTTTTAATTGTTGCGCCCTGAATATTATGTAAATAACAAAAAGTCTCCGCTTAGTGATGCATTTACCATTTATTCGTTTAACGAACATCCAGAAACACAATGGCTCAGTAAAATATGCATGTTAATGTCTTTGAAGGGCAACATACAGTTTAAAAGATTCAGTAATCTAGGTCACATTGATAAAGTAGATAAACAAGAATCATACATCTGTAACATTGACGTTATACGATGTTTTCTCAACAGAAATTACCTAAAACTCATTTATATGCATGCAGAGTAAGGCATAAATCACATGTTATCTTCAGGAGAGTAGGGGAATGGCGGCATGGCTTTGAACTCGCATTTAAAGTAAGCATCAACAATGGTGCGGCGATTATCGAAACTAGACAAAAGTAAACAAACACTCCAGTACCGACAGTTCCCACTGATCGGCCACTAAATCAGGCTACAAGCACTCGACTCGGCCATCAACAATAGAGTTGTAGTTATAAACTGCATGGCTTGTTTGCACCTTTCAGTAGTGCACATGCATTTTAGACGAAACCCGAATTCCTTAGGTTGCATAGAGCGACATCTGTGGGGCTTCATTGGAACGAATCACAAGGCGACCATGCGACTGAAATCCACTCGAATTATACAGAATAAGATTTGTAATAGCTGGATAGAGCTTGAACAAGCTGGTTGAGAGATATATCCATCACACGTACTCGTATGTTTAACCAAGTTTAGGCCATACAATATAAGTTATTGCTCTATGGATTCGCTGCTCCCATTTTTCGTCGACAATTTTTTTTATTCTCTCTTTATTTAATTAGATAATTTATTTTGGTGTAGGTAACCGCCAAGCTAGCTTAACATGGCACTTTGTACATCTGCAGAATCCCAGTACGGTTTCGGACTTCACGACGGGGCGGAAAACTTGATTATCCTGGCGTCATCCAGGCTCTGTATACCTCCCCTGCGGGTCCTAGTTTGTAATACCGAGAAACCCCCGAAAGGCGCACTCGTTTGGGAGTGAAACATGACTGTGGGCTACAGTCTCCCATTAAAACTGAAGAGCGCTTATCCTGGGTCGGACCGACCATGATTATTATAATTATTATTTTTATTTTCTTAATTTTGAAAATGCAGACCAGGTCCTTGGTAATGTTGCCCATTTCTACTATGACTAAAATAACTAATCCCTAAAAGGATTCTTAAAGCTAAGGAAAATAGACCAAATTTTGTGTTGATCATAAACACTATTTCAAGAACTGAATCAATTTTTTTTCGGCAAGCTGGCAAAATTCCATTATAGTTTCTCGACCGGTAAAGAAAAAAAAAAACACTACTCGCTCGTGCCATACTTTTTGTTCCCAGAGTCCATAGAACAATAAATCAATAAATTTATAATAATTTATTAATAATAAATTAATAATTTGTTTTGTGTGACCCTGGTGTACATTGCTCTGCACTTATCTTCATGGTTATAATTTTTTCCCTCCGCCAGGTGGAAGGAAGTGCCATACAATGGCCATAAACAAATGTGCGCAAAATATTCTGAACATATTTCGTTGATATTAAGTTTAGGAAAATACCCAAGGAACAATTAAACAAACCTTGGAGGTAATCTGGATCACAATAAGAAATTAATTCATAGGATGCTGTCACATTGTTACAGCTAGTTCCTTATAAGAGAGCCGTGTTGCAACCACTATTGTTATAACTGTATCCGCCAAAACAAAAAGTTTTGAGGATACTATTTTTGACCGGGTTCCGCCGCCGCAGCCGTATTCTTTTCCGGAGAACTCCTCTGGGACTACTGGACCTATTTTCCGAAACTTAACCCAATTATCGGGGCACATGTGAACTGGTGCCTAATCATTTCGCAATGACCTCTGACCTTTCCTCTTTGCAGTGTGTCCATCTGTGCATCTGTGTTTACACGTCTGTGTTTAACCACATCTTCGGACTCGTTTGACAGATCAGGCTGAAATTTTGCGCCAGTGTAGCTTTTGGGTAGCTTTATATCATACAATTAAGGGGGGGGGGGGCACCTGCAACCATATTTGCAAAGGCATACATCTGTTCGTCTGCCTTGGGTTAAAAAATTCATATCTCTGCGGTATTTAACTTATTCACCTGAAATTTGTATTGCGTATACATCTTTGATGGCTTTCTTGATTTTATGACAGGTGGCGCCACCTACATTGACGGTCATGCTTCAGATATCCATGCTAATATGTAATACATCTCACTCTATTTCCCCTTGCCACTCAGACCATGCCTCACTTCACCCGTCCTTCTCTGATTTTGGCGGATACACGTAGTCGCTTGTCGACAACCCGTATTCTAGTACTTGGTGGTATCTTTTTTTTTTACGTGAACGTTATAACAATAGTGTTTTATTGTAATAAAATGTTGTTATTGATATAATAATGACATAGGGATGGATTTTTATGTATTCAGAATAATTAAAGTCCCTAGATAGTGTACAATTAATCACAAATATATATATAAAATGAAATATTAAGCATAACAGTTTAGACGGACTGCTTCTGAAGCAGTTAGATAAGGGTCGCTGGTTATTATTACAATAGTGACCGTTATTACAAGAGTGGTTGAAACAGAGCTATTAGCGGTGGCTCTATACTGAAGATGACCTGGGATGCGTGGCAGGTGTGTATAGACCTACATAGCAAAGATTAATCCTGTTGGGGATTTGATGTCTCAATATATAACAACATCTTATACCATATAAAGTAACAGATGTCATCCGGGTAAAATTTAATTCGACATATAAATATTAAAATGAATAGACCTAATATTTTAACAGACTGCAAGAAGAGCCATTAAGAGATTAATACAAGTATATTCAATCTTCAATAAAGGTCCTGTTAGGAAACAAATTACATTTAAGTCTTGGACTTATTTCTGAATCATATTACCTCCTGGGATATACCGTATTGGTCCTAATTAGGGACCTGCCATATTAAGCGCCCCTCCATGAATTTGTTGCCTGGTAAACGGCCGCTTATTGCTAGCAGACCTAAATTATCAAGTCAATCATATGGTCCTTTGCTAATGAAAAGCATGAATAAAAGTGTCACTTAACTCTTCCGCCAGAGGTCGTTTCTACTCAAAACGAGCCTCTTTCTGATAGGCATTGTGGGACGGCCGGGACTACTTGTTTCATCTGTCAAAATCTGTTACTTTTCAGAAACGCTTTCAGTTGCGCACGCTTGCAAAATATTATTAATTCTTTTATATATAAAAAGACCAAAATTAAAATACCGCCTGCCCGCGATGATTTCTAAAAAAAAGTGCCTGAGAAGCATACCTTTTTTTTGGCCGCAGGCAGATATTTTTTTTATAATATGAAAGACAACAAATACCGTCCTTTGCAAAGACTCTTTATATAATATTCTCCCAGTTTTCATTCATGTGGATATGATCAACGTTGAGTTTAAAAACCTCCTGGTTTACTCGGAAATAGTTTGAGTAACTACAATTATACAATTTACAACCAATGTGTAGGATCAGTCAATATGTAAAGTGGTAGGGGGTATATATCCCTCCTCCCCCCCCCCCCCCCCCCACACACACACTTTTTGGCAAGGGGGATAGTCAATGTAATCATCCCCCACTATTAACAGAATAATATTTATATATTGCAAATGATATATATATATATACAAGTATGTATATGTGTGTGTGTGTGTATGTATATATATATATATATGTGTGTGTGTATGCATATGTGTGTGTGTGAGGGTGGGTGGGGGGCGTCTCTTGGATGATTTCTCCCCCCTGAGTGAGTTTGATATATCATATCTCATAAGATTACATGCTTTATGCAAATACAAGAATTAAGCCAATGTACGCTTTTCATTATATAAAACATTAAACCGTGGACATGTAAAATATATAAATATTTTGTGAGAGAAATGAATATGAAATAAATTAAAAGTCAGTTTAACCTTTGTTAATTAATTTCAATGTTATATATCATTCTTTTTACGATGCAGTCAATGTGTCAATGTGCCTCAAATTTCAGTCATTTTATAAATTGCCAGCGTATAAATTTAAGCACTTTACAAATAGACTGATTTTACACATTGACTCTAACATATTCACTCGATTTAACTCTTTCAATATAAAAAAAACAAGAGACACATCGGTCATGACCCTCAGCTGACTATAAAGACATTCTCAAAAGGAATTTTGTCATCTGAATGCCAAAATTTTTAGGTGGTATCCCCATTCAACTGTAGCAATAAAAGTTCTTTTAAATCAACAAGAAGACAAATTCCATGATAACATGTCCAGCCATTCCCATGAAATCTAGCTTTTATGTATGCAGTCAGCTGAGCTAAATAATGACAATGCACACTTTTTAAGGACACCTAGATGTCAATACAGAAGATTCTATGTCAAACAGTAACGTTTTGTACACTGTCTGACTGTATGGGTGCTTAAAATGTTTTAGGTCACCGTGACCAAATTTCAGGTTTCCATGGAGATTACCGAAGACTTCCCTGTATATTACCTTGGAACAATCATCGGCTAGCAGATACAATTTGTGCCCATCTGATTTTCAGGGTGCTAAAATCATGATTATGCCCCCCTAAGTTCACAGAATATAGGTCGCCATGACCTTATTTAAGGTTTTCATGCAAAATTACCCAGAATCTGCGTAAAATGTCATGTCAGAAGATTCTAGGCTTAGCAGATACACTTTGTGCCCCGTCTGACTGACTGGGTGCTCAAAATCATGTTTTCAGCCCCTTGTTCACAAAATATAGATCACCATCACCTAATTTCAGGTTTCCAATGAGATTTGCCTAAAACCTTCCCGGATGTACAATAAGAAGTTTCAAGGTTTATCGGTTACGATGTATGCCCTGTTAGCAGAGTGACTGCTTCATCTGAAGGTCTAAAAAAATGAGTAAAATTTAGAAAAAAATACAGACGGTGCCGCCAGGCTTCAAGAACTGATAAATCAAGTGATGATCAATGGGCATACAAGGTTTCAGAACACTAGATGAAACTACGGCTGAGAGACTGACAAGATTGCCTAATTTGACGGTCTAAAAAGTAGAGAAAAAATGCGGTAAAAAAAAAGAGAAAATACAGGTGGCGCCACAAGTCTTCAGGAACTGATTAAAGTAGCCAAAATCAATTTTCATGCAAGGTTTCAAGGCATTCCATGTATATTAATTATTGACATAATGGATCATTTGTATCAAAATTGACTGGAAAAAATGATTTCGGGGGGGGGGGGGGGGGGGGGTAAACAAGTAATCTAAGAATATAGGTCGCATTGACCTAATTTTTGGTTTCCAAAGAGCTTTTTCATGGAACTCTATGGATGAAAAGTAAGAAGTTTTTAGGTCTAAGGGTTAAGATTTGTGCCCTGCTAACAGACGGACAGCCGGACGGAAGGACGACGGACAAAGACCCATCCCTATAGCTCTGATGACTTTGAGTCAGCTGAGTTAAAATGACGTACGTTATAGTGTTAGTTTCCATATAACATGTTATCAGTCCAATCTAGTTTACCGTAGACAGACTATATGATTGAAAGAAATATGAGAGGCCACACACAAAAATGTTTCACCGGATGTGGAATTTGGACACAATTTTGTATTTGATCGACACTAATTTTCGTCCATATCTATACCTGTAAAGATTCCTTTAGGGACTTTGTGCCATAGCGCAAATTAGCGTTACCAAGGAACTGATCTCCATTTGCAAAAAAGGAAGATGATCCACTTAAAATAGGATCGGAGAATCGGAAAAAGAATAATAATTTTGTTTGTTTGGCCTAATTGTCAAACATAACGAAGGGTGAGGCAAGGGACTAAATATACTCTGCCATTTGGTGATCGAAATCGAGATCAAGAGAGCGAGATCGAGAGAGACAGAGGCAGTGAGATCGAAATCGGGAGAAGAGAGAGAGAGAGAGAGAGAGAGAGAGAGAGAGAGAGAGAGAGAGAGAGAGAGAGAGAGAGAGAGAGTGTGTGTGTGTATGTTATAGATCGACCCAGCTGACTCGGCTGTCTATGTACACATCTCATGTCGTTCGATTCAGCCCTACAGCTCCTTTACTAAACATCTGCAGTCGTATTTGTAAAGCTATCGGGCTCTGGCTCGCATGTCTCTTGTAAACTCGGCTGCCGAAGATTTTTTACACAATTGTAAACACTGCAGTCACAAATGGGTGCCGAGGGGTGACAAAATCGTTCTTATTGACCAGTCGTGCCCACAGGTAATACTAGTGGATAACATGTGCTACGTTGGATCAGTATTATAATAATGTATTATAACTCTATGCATGGATGGATTAGAAAAATATATGTACGACCATACGCTTTTTTTGATAAACTGAAATGTTATCAAATGAAGCTCTGTTTATTTAAAAATTCACCGGCTAGGTTTAAGTTAATAGTTAAGTGGTACGGTATGAATTCTAAATTTTGTTTATTCTGTTGTACTCTCAAAGATCCGTGCCACCAACGGCCAGCCAATTGATTAACATTAATTTAAATTATTTGAATTTTTTAAAAATTATTATCATAAACATTATAATTGGCGGTTGCATGTAGTCGCTGTCATGCATCTCCCCTGCCCCTTTGCCTCACCAGCCTGTCAGTTATTTTGAATAATTTAAAAGGAAACATTTAATTAAAAAAATATCTGTAGTTTAAAAAATAGTCTATTAGGCCGGGAAATGTTTCTGCAAAGTCTTAAAGTAATACAGTTGATGTATATCTATGACACGTATCAATGTTATATGTACCAATGTCATTGATCATGTGCATCAACAGTAACTGAGTAACACGTTCTATAAAATGGAGGAATAGGTTTAATGGTACATGTACTTTACTTATAAGAGCAATCTTTTCATCCCCGCCGTAGGGGGGGGGGGGGGGTGGTGGTGGATCTACTTTAATGGTCCACGTCCCCCTTCTTTCACCAAATCTCTATAAAGCCCCTGTTGCTTTTTGCAGATATACTATTCACATAACTGACACGTGAATATTAACTGCAGGTGGCGCAAACTCTTTTCAACTACTTTCTGCAATCTAATATTATATTTTCTTCATTCCTTCAGATAAGTCAGTAAATAAGGACACGTTCAAATCATAGACAAGATTTCCTTGGAACCAGTGGAATGAAATGAATACTATATTAAATTAATTGTTTTCGAACTGATTTTCCACAATACTGATTTTTTTCTGATTTTACATGTTTGCATATATGGTGCAAAATTATTTACCTTTTATCTCATGAACGGCTTCACCATCCAACAGTAACCAAATCGGGCAGACAGTTGGATCACGTGATTGCGTGATCACGCGATCATTCCCGATTTATTTAACTTTTAAAAGAATTCTTACCAAGATATGATATATACGCAAATTACAAGATTATGTTTAAAATAATCTGGATTAACTTGTTAATTCTACAAATACAGCTCTAAACTATTTCACAGCGGGAGATGATTCTGACGAAAGGTACGGTTTCACCCGTATGATTATAAAACCCATACACACTTTAGCAAGCATGTTATGCATCAAGCTTAAATCTGGTATAGTCGCGTTAGTTTATCTCTCTGTTTATCTAGAGTAATCTGCAGATCTGACAAGAAACTGATTTGCACACTCCCAAGGTGGCCCATTGAGATATGAGTAAGGTTACAAATGTTGATTTATGGAAATGGAGGAGGTTTTTACTACCACAAATTCCTTTTAAAAATGTAATCAGTAAATAAAGGTAATTCAGGAGCTCATGGAGTCCCCTGCACCAAATAAACCAAACAGTAGCGGTTACTGATACCCATCCCTAGATTTTAGATCTTTCTACCTTTAGTTATTTAAACATCTTTCATCGCAAACAAAAAATAAAAAGAAAATTAACCCTTAAATAAAAAGAGCATCTATTAAAACCATACACATGCAACCATCAAAATTAATGAAAGAGCCTGGTTTTACTACATTTCAGCAGGGCACCATTTTGGATTTAACACGGCAACCATTATTTTCTAAATTATACTGGCGTCAAAACTTCATAAAATGACAGTTTAGATAACCCTGAAAAGTTAGTTTCGTAGAGTTGTAATGTATCTCCGTTGTATTGAAAAATTTCTTAAGTTTAGCATGTTTCCATCTGGTCCATGGTGCAGTTACAATTCTGATGGGAGTGTCTGAAGATCTTATGTTGACTAAAAACACACCATTCTAATAAATCAATTAAATTTGATGACAATTGTGTAATAAAACAAATAATACATTTTCTCGTTATTGTGGCAGCTATTTTTACAGCCATTTTGAATGTTTCAGGACGGCTTTTAACTTTAAATGTAAAACGTCCATAAAGGGGCTCCTGATACCGAAATAAATGCTCCCCAAACAGCGATATTATAAACAGACAGAAAAATAACTATTTTGCCTAGTGTTAACTAATGCACCTTGGTTAACTGATGGAGAAACATTATAACCGTTCAGGTCCGATTTTGTTTGGTTTGACCTTGATATGACTTGGAAGTTACACTTTTTCCATCACTGTTTGGTTGATTTATCTAGCGTGGATGCCTGATATAAACAAGCAGTGTCCGCAAAAGTAAAAAATCGACCTTGGCTGGCCCATTTTTCGATTTGACCTTGAAAATCAAAATATCAGGTGGCATCCAACAACACTTTTTTCTTCACTCTATGCCTGGTTAATCTAGCATGGATGCCTCCTATTACAAAGCAATATCATTACAAGTAAAAAAAAATCAACCTTGGCTGGCCCACTAAGGATCCTGTCAGTTCTTTCGAATGCCATCGAGAAAGCCAGTGGAGCGCAGTAAAAAATAACAAAAACAAGCCGTTGCGAAGGAAAACTGTTAGAAAAATCGTTAGCAGAGAAAGATTGCTCTTTGGCACCCTTCATGTTGTCTACAGAACCGCTATAATCAATATAAATAAGATATACCATTAGAGTGTCCTTTTGTAGCCACGCCTTCAACACGTGACCAACTGGGAGCAGTAACATTCTCTGTGAGGACGTCCAATAGCGAAGTCTCATAAGGGCTGTAATATCGGGCGTAGATTGACCCTTAAGGCCACTAAAAAAATGACCGACCCGCTTTTATCTGAGGTTCGTTCACCCTTCGCCAGAGGTAGTATATGCTCCAAATGAACCTCCTCCAGTTGGGAATTGTGGGGATGGCATCCAATACTAACCTCGACTGTCTAAATTCAAATCAAAATTTGTTACATTACATGGAAACAACTTAATCTACTTTACCAAAAATACACATTTCTGACCTAACTTCCAAGGTCGTGCACTCAATTACCACATTTGCGCTATATATCTCTAACACCGCTGATGAAAACCTTTCGTCAGATTACAGGTCAGGCCTACAAGTTCAGTGGAAAACAGAATAAAGGTACAAGTGAAATTTGAAATGGACTACACTCAGTTGAAGATTGGTTAATTGTTAACAAATAACAAATTATCTTTAAATAAAGGAAAAACAGAATCCAGATTATTATATTATAAAAAAAAAACGGTGAAATAAAGAAGAGGAAATGAGAGTTTTCAATCACTGACTGGTACAATGACAGCAAACAAAGTACTTTCCTAAGCAGGACATGCACTCAAGTTCCTCTACAGAAACACACAGGATTTCAATCTGCAAACAAAAAAGGTTCTCATTTCTGCTTCAATAGTGTCATTATGATTACACTTGCTCTGCTTGGTACAGTGGGCTTTTAAAGAAACTGAAGCTTAGATTGCAGACAATGCAAAATAACGTGATGCGATATATGTACAATGCTCATTCTAGAATGCATATAGGTTACACTCAGTTAAAAAAATACAGATATTCCACCAGTATCTTACCGGGTAGATCAACTGAAGCTTGGTCATATGCACAATATTATACATGGAAAGCCACCTAGATACTTGAGGGATAATATGGACTTTATTAATATGCAGCACAGATACAGGACAAGTTGTAATGAACTGACATGTTCAATACCTAAGCATAAAAGATTTGGTAAAAGCTCATTTTATTTTACAGGTGTTTATCTTTGGAACAGTCTTCCACTTTCATCTCAGTGTGAAAGCAAATGTTAAACAAAAAAAAAAAGTTGAAATTATTTTTATGGAACAAACTGAAACCAGAGGAAGACAGTATTTATATTCAATTTCAATCACTGAATCAATTTACATTCATTCAATCAGATGTACAAGCCACTGGATTCCTATAATTGTAGTATGTAAATAACAAATAGCAGGGTACACAGGATGTCTAATTAGGCTTTTTTTAGTTAACTGTTTTAAATCTTATTTCTTAAATCAACCCATTTTAATTTTTAGTTAACTCCTAAGAAATTTCCGTAAGTGCATATTTTTAAAGTATGCTTGTATATTTTTAGTAACTGTATTTTTAGTCATAATTTGTCATGTGTTGCCGCACTTTGTTTGTTCCCTCGAGGACCACATTGGAAATAATGTAAGTGGTTTTATAAAACTTTATGCGTTATCCTCGGTTATTTTTATATATTTGTTGCACATGTGGATGAATTAAACCTAATAAACTCTATCTTTCTTTCTAAGTGATAGATCTGCACCTTATATTTAAATTTATCGTGACCTTATTATCAAGCTCTGAAGCTCCCTGTTATCGCTCACTTAGGAGAGAGAGAGAGAGAGAGAGAGAGAGAGAGAGAGAGAGAGAGAGAGAGTGTAAGGTGGGGGGGGGGGGGGGTTCCAGGCTTTCCAATCGATCGGTCGAAGACAAGACATCCTTTTAAACATACGTGAGTGAGGGACATTTGAGAAGTGTCCGAGGCTGTGTGGACAAGGCCAGGCAGAGTGAGATAAACAGTCATATTTGCTCTTATTGAATCACACTATATTTATTCGAAAACAATAGAACGACATTTTGACTGAACCAAACAAACATGTCGGTCATTTATCAAGATTTAAGACAACTCACCGCTAAGAGTCGATTTCATTCAGAAAATGGCCTTGGGTTGGCCTGTTTAAAGATATCACTGCCAGAACAATACTCCTCGAATCGAAATGTAAAGTCCCAATGCCTGTCACGTCTTTTAAATTATTTCTTTGTATGTTTCACAACAGTGTAGTCCTTGCCTTTGCTACAGATAAATTATTGTATCACGGTTTTTAGGCCAGATTTTTAAAAATTGTTTTTGTTTACAAATCTTCATACCTCTAATTTATTTAAATGGATTTAAAAAAATTAATAACAAAATATATTTTTTTAATTTTATTAAATCCGATTTCTTAGAATATTTCCATAGGAAAACGATCCAACGGATGGGTCGAGTGCGATTTTAACGCATATGAATATTAACAACTTGTACGTCAGGCTTATTCCCTGCTCAATATGATTTGTAAATCTCCTGTAAGCTGGGTACAAGTCTATACAGTTCTGAAGCAATGCATGTTTGTTTGCTGATATTGTGTTCACTGCTGGATGATTTACGCTGAGCTTTTAGAACTCGCGGGTCTCTTGTTTTAGAGCTGGCTCATACGTAAGATCGTACCTATAAGGCCAAAAAATGGTATGGTTCTCAGGCACTCTTTTCAGAACCACATCGGGCGGGCGATGTTTATTATTTTACCTTTTTATGTATGTTTCGATAAAATGCCATATGATCAGGGAAAAGCATGAATATTACAGAAATGTTTTGCTAAATAGACAAGAGCACTTCATAATAAAGGAAATCTTATCAAAATTGTATGAATATCAAAATAAAAATTGTTGTTGCGGGCGGTTTAAATTGACGCGGGCGGTGCCTTAGAACCATACCTTTAATTTTTTTCCTAAGCTCAATGTTTGCTATTTAACATAAAACTGAATTTTTTATTAGTTCAACCATTTATCTCGTCCTACTACTTAAAATTCCTCAACAAAATTACAATGCAAACAAACAAGAAAAAAAAACACACACACAAAACAAATAAATAGTTAAATAAATGAAAATTTAGATATTGTGGCCTATTTTGCTTGTTCTTTCTTTTACCAACACAAGAAAGGTGAGTTGATATTAATTCAACAAGGGCATAAAAAGCAGCTGTACTTTCAAACACGACGCTTAATCTACTTGTAATCAACGTTGTTTCCGCCAGGTGACGAGGACAAGTTGAGAATGATTACGAAAAAAAAAACAAATAGAAATTTGTATCATACAAACAAAAATTAGCTTATTAATTCTACTTTGATGACTTCTTTTTTAATCAATACATATATTGATTTACATTGAATTCTGGCGTAATTGGATCATTTAGAAAAAATAACAGTAAGAAAGATTTTTTTTCATGTGCATCCATGAAACTATGCATTATACGTACGTTTATCTTCTCGTTATATGCTGGGTGGGATGTTACAGTTGTAAAACTGGTAAATAGCACGACTGACCAAGATTTTATCAGTACCTCCTATGGAAGGCGTTGAATTCAACCACTGAGAATTTTAACAGTCAATACATTGTTGCCTCAAGTATACGTCATGTGCGAATTCTATCCATTTCAACTATCTCTAGACCAAAACCTGGTCGAAAGTAATGATACAGAAAAATGTGACAAATTTTCAAAAAAAACATTAAATAACACTATAATTGGTATGATTTTATATCTAATTCCGCCAACGAATATTATTTATGTAGAAAGGATACATATGCATGATTGTTTTTCCTGATACGGAATTAAGATACGATAAATCGATTAGCACGGCGTTGGCACCAGCTGTTCCTATACACACAAATCTATATTTAACCAGCATTATTTCCTCTAAAAAATAGTCCACGGTCAGAACTGCAAAGCAAAAATCATTTTGAAAAGTCGAATGAACCACGTTCCTTATTCTCCAGGTAACAGTGAAAACAGGTTCATTCTTGCATAAGTAACTGTACTTTTGCGAATATTCCTTGCTATCATTACAGGATCCGGATGATGAACCGGGTCACACAAAAATTAAATCGATTCATCCTTGGACCGTTCTGGAAAAATTTCATGAGATGCCGTTCGATGTTGCGTGAGTTATGTTGTGAACAAAAACACAAACACACACACGAACGGTGATGAATGCATACCCTCCCGGCGAGGAATGAACCACTGCAAGATTGTGAACTTAAATTTGTTTTCTCTTGGTATTTCATGTAAATGCATATGGGGGACCCTTAGTTACTTTCTAATCCCGCCACAAATTGGGCCCTACGCTTTCAACGTACAGACCTCTAATCCAAAAAATTCTACAATTCCTAGAAGCCTTAATTTCCACGACGCCCTACACTTGACGCAGGGAACGGGCTATGTAAGGCACGTCCTTGAAAATTAGGTCAAGGTATAAATTAAGTATCGCTTGCACAATGGTCATCTGCGACTATATCTTTGATCTGAATTAAGTTTTGGAAATTCCGCCACATTGGAGATCTAGCGGAGAATAGAGCGATATTAGGGAATTATGCTGTGTAGTGTAAATCAAACTAGATATAAAAATCACGTGCATTCATCTAAGACAATTAGCCTGACAAAAGGTCAGGATTTGAAAAATCATTCTTTATGCAGACCTGTCATGTGCATTTTGCAGACCTGTTGTTTTGGTGCGACACAGAACACTATCCCGCCTCCATAAAACATATTGTGCCACTTTTTCGGATTTTCGCTTGGATCATAAAGCCCATATATTATAGGGATCGGCGATCTCCATGTATGAGTATCCATGTTTCTTACGTTAAAACAAATCAATCAGCATCTTTATGATGTATCTAGTTTTATCAAAACCATTTACCTGCACATATGTTATTATTATTTACTTTCTTGTTCTTGTCGGAATGAAATATCGGGGTTTTCCCCCGAAATTATATGGAGAGCTTTTATTACAGAAAAGTATTAAGAAACATTTAAATGTGATAACTTAAGGATTCCATTGGGGTAGTTATTTCGAAACTCTAACCTGACTTAGCTGACACAAGGAAAGTATGTAGTGTTAATCCAGGAATCATATTGCCAATATAAAAGTTATCATTTTATGTGCTCTTCTACTACAGTATACGACTCTAGTGAATTGGCAATTATGATAAATAAGTATTAAAATAAAATAAAATAATTCATAATAATTCAATCCAAACAAAACCTAAGCGATGTATACATATATAATAGGAAAATATTTGCTTTAGTACAAAAGGCAAATAATTAAAAAAAAAACTAAAAATATAAACACGTATAATTTCATTAAGTAATACCAAAATAATTAATTCTTGTTCATGGGTAACTTTCCATAGCTAATAGGAAGCAATTATCTTGACAAAAGTGTAATCTTACGTTGATATCCTTACATGAGTATACGAGCTACTTAACACCTACTGGTGCCTAGTACAAGTCAACTACTTAGTGTGTCTGTCAAATATTGAGCTAGAAGTAAAAAAAACATGAAGTCCAGCTACAAGAAATGGGCAGGTTTCTGTAATCACCCTTTGTCCGAAATATTTCCGAGAGATATTTCAATTATTACTGTCACAAAATAATGACACCCTAAATGAGAAATAACTGAGCTGGGTCATGTTTTAATTTTTATCGGAAATCACTGATTTGGTTACCTTTCAGAGGACGCCACAGTTAAACGGTCCCGGATCAATCTCACACGCCGACATATTTAATGCCCGCATACGGGCGTCCTTGTCACACCAATCAACATAGGTAGTGAAATATTAATGACACGACTTCGGTGTATCAACTGCTCACGGTCAGAAGTGTTCCACTTGTTACAAGAGTGTCAAACTCTTTGATACTGACAGCAAAAGTCTTCAGTAAACCAAGCCGGAAAGACCATAAACAGAGGATTGCAAAAAATATGTGGTAGCAGACGGCAGCCGACCCATAAAGCAGAGTAATGAAATTTGACCTCAGAAGTGGATTAGATATGGGATTTGTTGTACGCTGCTTGGTCTTTATGTTTTGGGGGATATGTTATACTCAATCCCTACAGGAGTACCGTTTTCAAATACAAGGAAATCTTGAATCTGCCACTGTGTTGTCTGTGTCAACGGCCCGCAGCCGCCTCCAATGCTTAATAAGGTGTTCAGATTTGGATACTTGTCAAGCTGTCCGGTTTCTGTCGGATACAGTGGAGAATAACTGTCTCTTCCTAGACCCGAACACCCCGGCTGTTAACGGTAGTTCGGGTCCCTCTTACGCTAAGATTTCACCACCCATCGGTGTGATTACTACAATGGAACTTACAACGGCACCTACAGCAGGTGAGATATACACTTTATTTTCAGGAAAACACAATGGACATTTTCATTTGTTTTGATGTATGGCTTGTGCCTTTCTAAAATTAAATATAATTTGGCGAGGTACAAAAAATGTTATTCCCTTATAAACGTTGCCAATATAAGTCCCCGTGCGACTACACATTCTCCGTAGATAGATTTCCCGCTGTCCTCGGAGTACCTTCGTTTCGCATTCTGACATGTTCATTTCTCTGAGTTTCTCGAAACCGCTAAATAGGGCTGCCATTTTGTGTACACACTAAAACCCGGATGTCACAAGTGGCATTTTAAAATTATGGATATACCGCTAGTAATAATAAACACAGATAAAAAAGCTATGATTGAAGAAAGATTCTTCTTAAGTCGAATTCCATTGCTACCTATGGGACGCAAAGTCATCCATGCGTTTCTACGTGTGATCTCACAGTAACAAAAAATCGGTTGAGTATTATGGTCTCAGGCTTGTTCCAGCACTAAACCTTACATATAGCGAGCCATTAGCGACCTCCATGTTAACATTACCAAGATTGATTACTGGTGTCGTCCAGTGGTTTGTTTGAAACAATGTCCATCAACGTGTTTCTAGTTACAACTTAATTAAATTGTACAATGGAATTTAACGTTCTCCTTTTTGGTGTTGGGAAAACTGTGTAATTAAATAAAATATCTGTTTAAGACGAATAACTAGATGAGGATGACACACTCTTTTTTCTTACCTGAGATATGGTGTTGAACGACTCTCTCTCTCTGTCCTAATTGTTCATTACTGGGCCTGTAATGACGTATTGTAAGGAATAATGGAAATCATAACCAGATTCAAGAGACAATGCTTGGTCTAATACGCACCAAAAATCTCCATTTTCATAAAATTAACACACACACGTATGTATACACAAATGAATAATCTTTGCATCAAGGTTATTCATGGATATTACATTCCCAGGAATTAACCATTAGCCATATATTTTTGCCTTTAAAGGGCAAAACCAGGAGCAATATCATGCCTATTCTTTCACAGTATCAGTTCAGTTTTGTTATCAGTTCTGTTTTTTTCTTCAGTTTCACCCTGGAAGATAAAGTGACGCCAATGCATGTCATACCTATTTTCAGACCAGATGACGACCACCCCTCCATGCATCCCAGCACCTATGTTATCACCAGGGACGTTGGCAGGCAGCGCTTACTCCGCCTCGTCGGTGTACCTGCGATTATTTCAAAGCAACACGGATTATCCGCCAGAAGACGGCTACATCGGGCACACTAACGCCTGGTGTTCCCAAAGCAACTCTCCAATGGAAGGAGAATGGATTGAGGTGGACCTGGGCTCGGTCATGTCTGTAACGCATGTCGCCACAAAGGTTTTTCTTTTTAAATTTTATTCCTCTAGTATCCTCCGCCGGGGGGGGGGGTGTGGTTTATCCCCGTTCGTGTGTGTGTTTGTTTGTGTGGTGTGTGTGTGTGCTTTTCAGTGCGTTTGTGTGTGCGTTTGTTAACAATATAACTCATGTACGGAATCTGAAGGCATTTCTAGGCATTTCGGGAATTGGCCTTTAAAGAATCAGTTAGAATCTTAGTGTGGATCCGGCACATGAACCGTATTAAGGAAGGTCATAAAAATATCCACAAATTTACAGCCATTTTGCATAATATGGTGAAAAAGCAGTATCCAGAGAAAAAAACCTGCATGTAAACTTTTCCGACTCCGAAACCGGAAGGCAGACTCCCCAAACCGGAGGACAGACGCGACATCCTGATAGCTCTTCAGGAGGAAAAATATCAACTGTCTAGAAACGTTTTTGTCTTGAATAAATTTAGGTACGACAATACGAAAACACCAATTTGATATCCTATCACAGATTTATACAACGTATATTCTTGCAACAGTGTTAAAAGCTTATAAATTCGGTCAATACAACTAAAAACTAGGTCCGGAAAGTTTTAAGTGTCACTTCGCACAGTTCTCTTTGCAACAAAACTCAAAATGCCGGAGAAGAGAAGTAAAACATGTGCTTGTTTAGAAATCAGCGGTGCAGAGCTGGGAGTAGGGGGAAAAAGACGCTTACTCCTCCTGATGCAAATATTTAATGAAGTGTGGCTTTTTGTGTGAGAGTATGCGTACAATAAGGCTCATGATGTATGCACCTACACTTCATTATATTGATTCAGCCATACCAGCGACGCAATTTCAACTTGTCACCAAAACCAGCCTACTACATAGACGTTAACTTGATTTTTCTCAAAGTTTTTTATGGGTGGACGAGAGACAAGATACAAGAACAGTTGTTAGGCAGTAGTATGCCGGTGTTAGATGAACAACAAACTAAATGTGTTTTTATTTGAATTATCAAATTTATGATTCCAAATTATCATAAATATATAAAAATTCGACTTTAATTTGGCCATATTTGAGATATGTAATTATCGCGAAAATAACACCTTTGTGATTAAGACGCCTCATTTATTCTATAGCCTCACTGACATCGAAGATACGTTAATCACATATCGTTTATTTTGCTATAGTCCGTTTCGCCACTTGCTGTCCACCTGTTTTTTGTTGATGATTTTCTTAAAAGTTGATATTTTTCATTAATTTCCAAGGAAATAACATATGGAAGTGACAACTAAGAATTGCAATTAAGAATTTTACAATAAATCTGCCGATTATGTTTTACAACATTTTAGTCTCTTCACCATGCTCTGGCAGATATGATGTGTCCTTCCATGAGTAGTTATCTTTGTTTTAGCTGGTTATATTTTTTGAAGTGTTTACATGAGATCATCCAATAAGCAGCTGTCAGCTGAGGCTGTTTTTGCATGTGACCAATGACCTTTAAAGCCATAAATGGGTCTGATATGTTGTAAAATGTAGACTGATTTCTCATATTTTAAATAATTCTGTTTCTTAAATAAGGTGTAAGGTAGGTATTTATTTACTTTGTTGAAAAATTTTCATAGCGAAAAACAGGTGGACATGAGGGGATAAAACGGACTATAGTTTTCCTTATCTGCCAAAAGATAAAATGAATTTCCTATTAAAAATTGATAGCAAGGTTTTATAATTTATTTGCTTATTTGATTTGTCTGTCAATAACTTTTCTCAGATAGGTTATGAACTGATTTAGTGAAATATGTATTATAGAAATCCATTTAGACCCACTTCATCCAAGTGACAAGCCAAAGTTTTGCTTCTTGAACGCTGCTTTCACTTCGGATCTTGACACATTGACCAACTGCTGAAAAATCATAAAAAAAAAAATCATTAAATTTTCAGGGCTTTTCGGGAATGTGAAAACATAGAATCTTTTAGATTTCGTTATGAATCCGGCACATCATCCGGATTTAGGAACTTCTTCAAGGAATATTCACAAATATACAGTCACTTATGCTTGAATGCATCAAAGAAAATGGACCGAATAAGTGAATGCAAACACCAACCACATGGCCGAGGCATGCTTTCCTTAGAATGCTGATTTCCAATTAAAGAATTCTTTTGAATGTGAGATATGGCAAGTTCTTTATCCAAGGCGAGTACCAGGGCCTTCACTAATATAAGGAGCCGCAGTCATTCTAGACCTGTGACAAACATTTTCTGAAAACTATTAAGTTTATAGTCTATTTATGATTCGTGCGTAGGTTTTGGTCTCTGAGAACTATAAAGTTGTACATTTGATTTATTCAGACGTTATGCATAAAGTGCATGTAGATCAAAGTACATTTGAAAGTTCGGCAATCTGTATTGCCACCGCCAGGAGGATATGCGCTCTTTCCCGTTCGCGTGTGTGTGTGTGTGTGTGTGTTAATTTATTAACAACACAACCCACGCAATCTTGAAATGGAATCTTTTGGAAAATTTCAGGGCATTTCAGAAATGGGTCACGAAAGTTAAGATTAGATTGTTCGGGCACATGATCCCGATCGAGGAACATCATCAAGGAATATTCACAAATGAAAAGTCACTCAGCGCGAATGAACCTGGGAATATGGGCCGAACAAATGAATGGCGGAGGCTTGCATTCATTAGAATGCAGGTTTCCAGTTTTCACCACTGAAATTCATAAACAGGTCCACACTTTAATGCTTGATTGATTGACAGATTAATATCTATGTAAAATATTTGTAGGGCCTGAGGTTCGTCGCTCTTTTGGGAAAGGTACAGTATTACAACGTGGATCTGTACAAACTCAAGTACAAAGAGAGCACCACGTGGGAAACCTACCAGGATCCACCCGGCACGGAAAAGGTAAAGTGATTGCCTCTGACAGTCCAATAATAAAAATCTTTATTTAGGGCACATACAAATTGCTTGATCGTAATTTTTGCTGATGTTGCTGTTTGATATTTGATAGATAAATAATTAACGGTATGGACAATAATTTTTTTAAATATGAAATAAATTTTTTATGTTCATCAAATGCATTTTAAGAAATGAAGCGAATTTTTTTGGGTATTTTTTCCGGCAAGCTTACAACATTCTACGTGTTGTGTCTCGATCGATAATATTAAAAATAAAATGTTTAAAAAAATCGCTCGCTCGTATAATTTCATGCGTTTTTTTTTTGTTGATACAGATCTTTGCAGGAAACGTTGCTACTGATGTAGAAGCGGTCGTGGAGCATCAGTTAGTGACGCCGGTGACAGCGCGGTACGTGCGACTTTACGTCATGCATTATGAAATTGCCGGCAGCGGGGCCACGACGACCGTGTGTATGCGCTGGGATGTCAAAGCATGCCCCATCTAAGAAATTATAAAACCAAAGGACATTCAACGCATGTCGCTTTAACACAAGAGGGAATAGGATAAAATCACCTGGCATGCATATTCATTATTTTAATATGAATAATTTGTTATAAATTCAACTGAAACGTATTATGTTTTCCCCTCGGTTCGTTGGTTGGTTGTTTGCATGTCTGATTAAATTTCGAAATAAATTTTTTTGATGGTTAGGATAAAAGCAATGGAACAGTCTCTATAGCATTTTGATGCGGTATGAATCCCAATAATATATCTTCCCTTTAAAGAAGATAAATCTAGTTGTGTAAAATTTATTAAACATACAAAACTGTCACGAAACGCTTGAGATCTAAGAAATAATCCCTTCGCCCAACCTCTTTAGGCCCCATGGTATGTCTGTGGGTTGGACGCAAGTAATCTGTTGTTTACACACACAGCAGCACCTCGGGATCAGCTGCGTCATGGTTCATACAAATGCCCTTGAAAACGACGAAAGAGTCGTTGAAAATGACGACTTATTGTACAGAAGCCACTTATCCTGTTGCCACTCCAGGTTATGAAAATAGCGTTTAGGTTGAATTGTCATGACTAAAATTTCAGATACAAGGTTTACTAGAGGATATGTACTAAATAAGATGGGTACAGCTGATTTTAGGCCAAAAAAAATTAAAGGTATGGTTCTCAGGCACCGCCCGCATAAATTTTAAACCCCCGCATCAAAAATTTTTATTTTGATCTTCAAAAAAAACTTTCCAATTTTGAGCAGCTGCAGCTCTGACATTTCTTTCAAGGAGATAAACCATACAATTTCTTTGGTTATGTAGTGCTTTTACTTATTTAGCAAAATAAAACAGTTATTTTCATGCTTTTCCCTTATCATTTGACATTTTTGTCGAAACATACCAAAAAAATTAAAATAAAAAAAGCGCGCGCCCGCATTGATTTCTGAAAAAAAGTGCCTGAGAACCATACCTTTTTTTTATTTTGGCCTTAAGCAGCTAGAGAATGCTTCTTTGAAGGGTTATACACCATTGTGATAGAGGGCTCTCCCTTTCTCCAAGTAGACACTCCCTCATTCAAGTAAATATCAGGTTAGGCATTTTTTAAGCAAAGGACAAGGTGAAACCGTTTTAGTGAAGCGGGACACTATAAATTACAACGCACAGCAGCTTGTTCCTGTTGAGGGTATCCTGATAGTGGTACGACCACACAGTCAGTGAAATATTTGTTAACTGTAAATGATGTTTAAATAAAGGTTTGAGTAAAAATAAATATGACTAACTGTGGAATCATGTCGGTTTAGGTACAAAAACGACTTTCGTCTTTGAGCAAAAGCCGGCGTTATATGTGTATTGCTGAAGACACTTTGAAGACTTAGACACGGGGATTGTCTGCAGAAACTATATGATTTGTATCACTCACACACGTAATCCTATATACATATTTAGTTGAAAGGTAATTTTATCACGTTAAATGGGTTTTAAATACTTTAATACTTAATCCCTCTGGGGTTTCCCTGCTGTCGATAAAGCATAGACCTGTGAGAATCACAGCTGTACCGTAAAACTTTTACCGTCATTATATCGATCTTTTAAACATAACTGTTCTTGTTGTCATTTCAAGTATCATAGATAAGAAATGTGAAATGTGGATGCCTGTTAAACATGGCTACCTTTCATATCAAGGTCAAGGCTTGTGTGTCACAAATGCTAGTACACTTTGAAAATAACTGAAAGAAATGAAAGGAATCAGTGAGACATTGTGGCCCCGTACAATCTTAATGAATCTTTGATATATGCAGACAGAAAAAGATCTATTGTTGTATAATATATATCTATTGACGGCTATCTCTTTCTGCATTATAAAAAAGAACGACCACCTGAACACTGTACTCTTTCTGGGATGACCACCTTTAGTCTCACCAGAGCATATAGGGTTGTGGCACATTAGCGAGGTTGCATACATATATGTGTGTGTGTAAAGAGTATATATATTAACATACACCGTATACATATTAACGTATACTGTTTATACATATTAACATAAGATGTTTATCCATATTTACTTATAATGTTTATACACTGACATTATATATATATATATATATATATATATATATATATATATATATATATATATATATATATATATATATAGTGACACATGTGCAATCAGCCCACATGTGTGACTGGCCAAAAGTGGTCTTTATTCACAGATCGTCTTATTGCACATAACTGGTAAAATGGTCTTTAAAGACAGGTTCCAGTGTACATATTATATATATGCAAAATGCCATTTATGAATATATATATATATATATATATATATATATATATATATATATATATATATATATAAATATATTAGTAAATTAATGTTTGCATTCTTTCTTTCATTCGTGATATTTTCATGATCCAGTAAAAGAGCTTTTCTCCAGTACACCAGTATGATTTCACCTGTGATCTTTAGTCTTGATCAAGGGCGTTGGTTCTCGAGGGAATAAAATAATATAACACGTCAACAACGGTTTCTTCATTCCTACTTACACATGCTGGTAAAGCTTTTCACGCCGTGACAGAACTCAGTTAGCAAAGTTAGCATGATATTGTGGCTCATTGAGCAAACAGACATTTAAGACGGCGCTACATCTGGCGTCATAACATACTGAATATTAGATATTGATTACGTTTGCTTTTTTTACCATTGAAAAAAAAATTATCATGGAACTAGGTGTTCTTTTTATTTTTATCTATAGTAATGTGTGCGTGTTGCATAAAGTCCCCACAAAAAAGTACACTCAGGTTGTGAATATAGGCTTAAAATTTTAACAATAATTAATCAAATTGCTTTTCACTCAGAAGTGGCCTTTGAAGACCTTAAATAAAATCCACATACATTCAGATGGTTCAAAGTGTTACCGTATAATACAGTAAATGTGCAACTGAGTTGCATAGACTGGTACCCGCGCTATTACTGCCCGCTGCTCTCAAATATGATTAAGCAGGGTTCCAGTCTGCTGAGACGCCGCGGAAGTTTTACCCTCTAAAGATAAGAGTCTACCGACCGCACATAAAAGCATTTCTTCCACTTATATGTATTATATATATATATTACGTGAACGGCAGGGAAGCCGTCCATGGTGCAAGAAATGGCGACGGGTAACATCGAGATGGGATTTACACTTCTATTTGTACATTTATATTAATTATTTTGTGTTAATCGTTCACGCATAGCCTATCATTAAGGTAACCGTATATGTACAGAGATTCCATTGCCAACAGATGGGTGTCTGTTGCAGTGCAGTTTACGTATGACTGGTGTCAAAGTAAGCCCGATCAGTCAAATATAAATGCCTGTCACTTCGATATAAATGCCCATGACAGTGGAATCACAAAAGTGGAGTATCTAACTTTGAGGTTGAAATTAAATTACTGAAAGCATATTGTTATGGAACATCCTGCTGAGGCAATTAACGTTACACTTTCCTTCTGTTATAGTAACCATTAATATGGGATTCATCATTTTGCACGGTAATATGCAACAAAGGAGAATGCCAGGCTGTGTTATTTAATTAATTATAATGTGTCTACAACAACAGGTGATGAAGTGATATCATGCAGTGTTGAATTTTGTGTAATCAGTCATTAAAAGGCGAGACTGTGATTTCAGTTCAGGGTTTTATGTAGCACCGAGATCAAAGTCATAAATGTTATGTATGATTCTGTTATTGAATGAAAAACATGCAAAGTTCTTTGAGAGTTCTCACTCGTAGTAAAGCATTTAAAAATAATATACTGATAGTTTGACTTCATATGTTGGTAAAACAGAACTGCTTTTCGTAACAGTTAAGAAGACAGATTAAACTATTCTTGGTCTCCAGGGACAACATGAACCAGCTGTTCTCACTCTTAAAGGGGCCTTTTCAAGTGCAAGGTATATTAATTATACATGCGATATAATATTTTCTCCTTAAAATATTATGGTATCGGCCAATATGCCGTCATAAAACCTTTGTTTATTCCTGTACACGAGTGGAAACATCATGTCGCGACGATTTTGGTGTACGCAAACGGTAATATTTTAGGGACCTAATCAAATATAAAGCATTTTGATTTTACACAAAGAAATCGCGTTTTCTCTTTGAAATAAATTGGTACCTGCCAAATTATTGCCCTGAAACCGTTTGATTACTCCTGTACACGAGGGTTAAAAAGAGTGGACCGGGCGCAATCGCAGTCTGCAACATAAACACAACGATTGGGCCAAAGCACCTGTCAATCAGGAGATATCCTGACTGACTTGGCCCCAAAAAATGCAACACATGTTCCCTATGGCTGAAACATCGCATGTTGCGGTGACTCAAGCCTAAGACTCGACACAAGGCCTGTGTTACCCGTGTCATATCCGCCGAGGCCCCTGGACCTATCGTACAGATCTGTTGCGACAGGTTCTGCAATGAATTAACATTCGGCCAAGGAACCTTTATGTCCATCCAGCAGAGATATATCAGGGGACATGAAGGTCCGTGTGTGGTCTATTTTGGACAATTGTTTGTTTGGGATTTGGCGCGTATGCGCTAAATCGCACCTCTGGTCACGCGGCCTTATTGTAAACAGACATACGTGGACTGTGTTTATTAATACGCAAAACCATAGCACGGTGTTAAACTTTTGTATAAATCAAAAGTGAACTGACAGTGTAAAAGGATAGACATAAAATTGCTCCTGATTATGTCCCTTTAAAGGCCTAGTCACTGTGCCGGATCAGGCTACGGATTTCCCATGACGAGCGATCCCTATTGTTCCGTACAGGGTCCTAAGTCATCCGTGGTTCCATCCGTGCTTATCCCGACCATCGCCTTCTTTTTTTTATCTGTTTGGGTTCTCTCTATCAGAGGCGACAATAGGCTTGGTTGCGGGGATGAGGCCCAGGATGCTGGACTGCCTTCCTTCTAGCTACAGTCTCTTCCTGTTTTCTTTGGTGGCATGTTTTTGCATCAACAGTCTGTGGAAAAGTAATGACAAACGCAGATTTTTAATACCGTATAACCACGTGACTCCATAACGACGGTAGCCATCCATAGTGCGACCCTAACGCTTCCGTTACATTCCTTAGTACCACCAACTAAATTCCGCCAACGAATCTTATTTATGTAGAAAGGATACATATGCATGATTGTTTTTCCTTATATGGAATTAAGATTCGATAAATCGATAAGCACGGCGTTGGCACCAGCTGTTCCTATACACACACATCTATATTTAACCAGCATTATTTCCTCTCCAAAAATAGGCCACGGTCAGAACTACAAAGCAAAAATCATTTTGAAAGGTCGAATGAACCACATTCCTTATTCTCCAGGTAACAGTGAAAACACTTTCATTCTTGCATAAGTAACTGTACTTTTGCGAATATTCCTTGCTAAAATTACAGGATCCAGATGATGAACCGGGTCTACACAAAAATTAAATCGATTCATCCTTGGACCTTTCTGGAAAAAAAATTCATGAGATGCCGTTCGAGGTTGCGTGAGTTATGTTGTGAACAAAAACACAAACACACACACGAACGGGGATGAATGCATACCCTCCCGGCGAGGAATGAACCACTGCGATATTATGAACTTAAATTTGTTTTCTCATGGTATTTCATGTAAATACATATGCATGGGGACCCTTAGTTACTTTCTAATCCCGCCACAAATTGAGCCTGACGCTTTCAACGTACAGACCTCTTATCCAAAAGATACTTACAATTCCTGGAAGCCTTAATTTCCACGACGCCCGAAACTTGGCGCAAAGAGGGAACAGGCTATGTTAGGCACGTCCTTGAAAATAAGGTCAAGGTATAAAATAAGTATCGCTTACAAATCGGTCATCTGCGACTATATCTTTGATCTGAATTAAGTTTTGGAAATCCGCCGCATTGGAGATCTAGCGGAGAATAGAGCGATATTAGGGAAGATGCTGTGTAGTGTAAATCAAACTAGATATAAAAATCACATGCATTCATCTAAGACAATTAGCCTGACAAAAGGTCAGGATTTGAAAAATCATTCCTTTTGCAGACCTGTCATGTGCATTGTGCAGACCTGTTGATTTTTCGCCACACAGAACACTATCCCGCCTCCATAAAACATATTGCGCCATTTTTTCGGATTTTCGCTTGGATCATAAAGCCTATATATTATAGGGATCGGCGATCTCCATGTATGGGTATCCATGTTTCTTACGTTACATCAAATCAATCAGCATCTTTAAAATGTATCTAGTTTTATCAAAACCAGTGACCTGCACATGTGTTATTATTATTAACTTTCTTGTTCTTGTCGGAATGAAATATCGGGTTTTCCCTCGAAATTATATGAAGAGCTCATATTACAGAAAAGTATTAAGTAACATTTAAATGTGCCAAATTAAGGATTCCATTCGGGTAGTTATTTCGAAACTCTTATCTGACTAAGCTGACACAAGGAAAGTATGTAGTGTTAATCCAGGAATCATATTGCCAATATAAACGTTATCATTTTATGTGTTCTTCTACTACAGTATACGACTCTAGTGAATTGGCAATTATGATAAATAAGTATTAAAATAAAATAAGATAATTCATAAAAATATAATCCATCAAAACCTAAGCGATGTATACATATATAACAGGAAAATACTTGCTTTAGTGCAAAAGGAAAATAATTAAAAAAAAAAACTAAAAATATAAACACGTATAATTTCATAAAGTAATACAAAAATAATTAATTCTTGTTCATGGGTAACTTTCCGTAGCAAATAGGAAGCAATTATCTTGACAAAAGTGCAATCTTAAGCTGACATCCTTATATGAGTATACGAGCTACTTAACACCTACTGGTGCCTAGTACAAGTCAACTACTTAGTGTGTCTTTCAAATATTGAGCTAAAAGTAAAAAAAAAAAACATGAAGTCCAGCTACAAGAAATGGGCAGGTTTCTGTAATCACCCTTTGTCCGAAATGTTTCCGAGAGATATTTCAATTATTACTGTCACAAAATAATGACACCCTGAATGAGAAAAGACTGAGCTGGGCCATGCTTTAATTTTTATCGGAAATCACAGATTTGGTTACCTTTCAGAGAACGCCATAGTTAAACGGTCCCGGATCACTCTCACACGCCGACATATTTAATGCCCGCATACGGGCGTCCTTGTCACGCAAATCAACATAGGTAGTAAAATATTAATGACACGACTTCGGTGTATCAACTGCTCACGGTCAGAAGTGTTCCACTTGTTACAAGAGTGTCAAACTCTTTGATACTGACAGCAAAAGTCTTCAGTAAACCAAGCCGGAAAGACCATTAACAGAGGATTACAAAAAATATGTGGTAGCAGACGGCAGCCGACCCATAAAGCAGGGTACGATGAAATTTGACCTCAGAAGTGGATTAGATATGGGATTCGTTGTACGCTGCTTGGTCTTTATGTTTTGGGGGATATATTATACTCAATCCCTACAGGAGTACCGTTTTCAAATACAAGGAAATCTTGAATCTGCCACTGTAATGTCTGTGTCAACGGCCCGCAGCCGCCTCCAATGCTTAATAAGGTGTTCAGATTTGGATACTTGTCAAGCTGTCCGGTTTCTGTCGGATACAGTGGAGAATAACTGTCTCTTCCTGGACCCGACCAAAGTCATCCATGCGTTTCTACGTGTGTTCTCACAGTAACAAAAATCGGTTGAGTATTATATGGTCTCAGGCTGGTTCAAGCACTAAACCTTACATATAGCGAGCCATTAGCGACCTCCATGTTAACATTACCAAGATTGATTACTGGTGTCGTCCAGTGGTATGTTTGAAACAATGTCCATCAACGTGTTTCTAGTTACAACTTAATTAAATTGTTCAATGGAATTTAACGTTCTCCTTCTTGGTGTTGGGAAAACTGTGTAATTAAATAAAATATCTGTTTAAGACAAATAACTAGATGAGGATGACACACTCTTTTTTCTTACCTGAGATATGGTGTTGAACGACTCTCTCTCTCTCTCTGTCCAAATTGTTCATTACTGGGCCTGTAATGACGTATTGTAAGGAATAATGGAAATCATAGCCAGATTCCAGAGACAATGCTTGGTCTAATACGCACCGAAAATCTCCATTTTCATAAAATTAATACACACACGCATGTATACACAAATAAATAATCTTTGCATCAAGGTAATTCATGGATATCACATCCCCAGAAATTAACCATTAGCCATATATTTTTGTCCTTAAAGGGCAAAACCAGGAGCAATATCATGCCTATTCTTTCATAGTATCAGTTCAGTTTTGTTATCAGTTCTGTTTTTTTCTTCAGTTTCACCCTGGAAGATAAAGTGACGCCAATGCATGTCATACCTATTTTCAGACCAGATGACGACCACCCCTGCATGCATCCCAGCACCTATGTTATCACCAGGGACGTTGGCAGGTAGCGCTTACTCCGCCTCGTCGGTGTACCTGCGATTATTTCAAAGCAACACGGATTTTCCGCCAGAAGACGGCTACATCAGGCACACTAACGCCTGGTGTTCCCAGAGCAACTCTCCAATGGAAGGAGAATGGATTGAGGTGGACCTGGGCTTGGTCATGTCTGTAACGCATGTCGCCACAAAGGTTTTTCTTTTTAAATTTTATTCCTCTAGTTTCCTCCGCCGGGGGGGGGGGGTACGTTCATCCCCGTTCGTGTGTGTGTTTGTTTGTGTGGTGTGTTTGTGCTTTTCAGTGCGTTTGTGTGTGTGTTTTTTAACAATATAACTCATGTAACCATGTACGGAATCTGATGAAATTTTCAAGGCACATCGGGAATTGACCTTTAAATAATCAGAATTTTAGTGTGGATCCGGCACATGAACCGGATTAAGGAAGGTCATAAAAATATCCACAAATTTACAGTCACTTTGCATAATATGGTGAAAAAGCAGTATCCAGAGAAAAAAAAAACTGCATGTAAACTTTTCCGACTCCGAAACCGGAAGGCAGACTCCCCAAACCGGAGGACAGACGCGACATCCTGATAGCTCTTCAGGAGGAAAAATATCAACTGTCTAGAAATGTTTTTGTCTTGAATAAATTTAGGCACGACAATACGAATACACCAATTTGATATCCTATGACAGATTTATACAACGTATGTTCTTGCAACAGTGTTAAAAGCTTATAAATTCGATCAATAAAACTAAAAACTAGGTCCGGAAAGATATAAGTGTCACCTCGCACAGTTATCTTTGCAACAAAACTCCAAATGCCGGAGAAGAGAAGTAAAACATGTGCTGGTTTAGAAATCAGCGGAGCAGAGCTGGGAGTAGGGGGAAAAAGACGCTTACTCCTCCTGATGCAATTATTTAATGAAGTGTGGCTTTTTGTGTGAGAGTATGCGTACAATAAGGCTCATGATGTATGCACCTACACTTCATTATATTGATTCAGCCATACCAGCGACGCAATTTCAACTTGTCACCAAAACCAGCCTACTACATAGACGTTTACTTAATTTTTTAAAAGCTTTTTATGGGTAAACGAGAAACAAGATTCAAGAATAGTTGTGTGGCAGTGGTATGCCCGGTGTTAATTGAACCACTAACTAAATGTGTTTTATTTGATTTATCAAATTTATGATTCAAAATTATCATAAATATATAAAATTCGACTTTAAATTGGCCATATTTGAGAAAATGTAATTATCGCGAAAATAACATCTTTGTGATTAAGAAGTGTCATTTATTCTATAGCTTCACTGGCATCGCAGATACGTTAATAACATATCGTTTATTTTTCTATAGTCCGTTTCACCACTTGCTGTTCACCTGTTATTTGTTGATGATTTTCTTAAGAGTTGATATTTTTCATTAATTTCCAAGGATATAACATATGGAAGTGACAACCTAATATGGCAATTAAGAATTTAGAAAATGGACCGAATAAGTGAATGCAAACACCCACCACATGGCCGAGGCATGCATTCCTTAGAATACTGATTTCCAATTAAAGAATTCTTTTGAATGTGAGATATGGCAAGTTCTTTATCCACGGCTGGTGCCAGGGCCATCACTGATATAAGGAGCCGCAGTCATACTAGACCTGTGGCAGATATTTTCTGAAAACTATTTAGTTTATTGTTTATTTATGATTCGTGCGTAGGTTTTGGTCTCTGAGAACTATGAAGTTGTACATTTGATTTATTCAGACGTTATACATAAAATGCATGTAGATCAAAGTACATTTAAAAATTCGGCAATCTGTATTGCCACCACCGGGAGGATAGGCATCGCAGATACGTTAATAACATATTATTTCTCTATAGTCCGTTTCACCACTCGCTGACCACCTGTTTTTTGTTGATGATTTTCTTAAAAGTTGATATTTTTCATATATAACATATGAAGTGACAACCTAATATGGCAATTAAGAATTTTACAATAAGTTTGCCGATTATGGTTTACGACATTTTAGTCTCTTCACCATGATATGGCAGATACTATGTGTCCCTCCATAAGTAGCCATCTTTGTTTTAGCTGGTTATATATTTTGGAGTGTTTACATGAGATCATCCAATCAGCAGCTGTCAGTTGAGGATGTTTTTGCATGTTACCAATGACCTTTACCGCCACAAATGGGTCTGATATGTTGTAAAATGTAGACTGATTTCTCATATTTTAAATTATTCTGTTTCTTAAATAAGGTGTAAGGTAGGTATTTATTTACCTTGTTGAAAATAAGGTCCTTTAATCCTCTACTCTCCACTGTAATTGTTTCCCTTGAAATGTAACTAATAAAAAAATTCATAGCAAAAAACAGGTGGACATGAGGGGATGAAACGGACTATAGTTTTCCTTATCTGCCAAAAGATAAAATGAATTTCCTATTTAAAAAATTGATAGCAAGGTTTCATATTTTACTCTCGGATGCTTATTTGATTTGTCTGTCAATAACTTTTCTCAGATAGGTTATGAACTGATTTAGTGAAATATTTATTATAGAGAGTCGTTTAGACCCACTTCATCCAAGTGACAAGCCAAAGTTTTGCTCCTTGAACGCTGCTTTCACCTCGGATCTTGACACACTGACCAACTGCTGAACAATCATACGTGCAATCATAAAAGGAAATTCATGACATTTTCAGGGCTTTTTGGGAATGTGAAAATATGGAATCTTTTAGATTTCGTTATGAATCCGGCACATCATCCGGATTAAGGAACTTCTTCAAGGAATATTCACAAATTCACAAATATACAGTCACTTATGCTTGAATACATCAAAGAAAATGGACCGAATAAGTAAATGCAAACACCCACCACATGGCCGAGGCATGCATTCCGTAGAATGCTGATTTCCAATTAAAGAATTCTTTTGAATGTGAGATATGGCAAACACCCAACACATGGCCGAGGCATGCATTCCTTAGAATGCTGATTTCCAATAAAAAAATTATTTTGTATGTGAGATATGGCAAGGCGAGTACCAGGGCCATCACTAATTAAAGGAGCCGCAGTCATTCTAGATCTGTGGCAGACATTTTCTGAAAACTATTTAGTTTATAGTCTATTTATGATTCGTGCGTAGGTTTTGGTCTCTGAGAACTATGAAGTTGTACATTTGATTAATTCAGACGTTATGTGAAAGTGCATGTAGACCAAAGTACACTTGAAAATTCGGCAATCTGTATTGCCACTACTGGGAGGATATGCCTTCATTCCCGTTCGTGTGTGTGTGTGTGTTAATTTATTAACAACATAACTCACGCAATCTTGAACGGAATCTTTTGGGAAATTTCAGGGCATTTCAGAAATGGGTCAAGAAAGTAAAGATTAGATTGTTGCGGCACATGATCCTAATCGAGGAACGTCATCAAGGAATATTCACAAATGAAAAGTCACTCAGCGGGAATAAACCTGGGAATATGGGCCGAACAAATGAATGACGGAGGCTTGCATTCATTTAAATGCAGATTTCCAGTTTTCACTACTGAAAATCATAATCACTTATTCAAAATCAGGTCCAAACTTTAATGGTTGATTGATTGACTGATTACTATCTATGTAAAATATTTGTAGGGCCTGAGGTTCGTCGCTCTTCTTGGAAAGGTACAGTATTACAACGTGGATCTGTACAAACTCAAGTACAAAGAGAGCACCACGTGGGAAACCTACCAGGATCCACCCGGCACGGAGAAGGTAAAATAGTTGTCTTTGATAGGCCAATAAAAATATTTTTTATTTAAAACACATACAAAAATTGGGTTTCTATTATTGTTTGCAAATTTTGCTGTTTTCTCGATTCTTTAGAAAAATTATGAAAGGTATGGTAAATGGAGTCTTTTGTGTTGATTATACGCACCATCTACCTTTTCAAAAACTGAAGTTATTTTTTTTTTGCTAATACAGATCTTTCCAGGAAACGTTGCTACTGATGTTGAAGCAGTCGTGGAGCATCAGTTAGTGACGCCGGTGACAGCGCGGTACGTGCGAATTTACGTCATGCATTATGAGATTGCCGGCAGCGGGGCCACGACGACCGTGTGTATGAGATGGGATGTCAAAGCATGCCCCATCTAAGTAATTATAAAACCAAAGGACATTCAACGCATGTTGCTTTAACACAAGAGGGAATTGGACAGATCCACCTGACATGCATATTCATGATTTTAATATGAATAATTTATTATACATCCGCCTGAAACGTATTATGTTTTCCCCTCGGTTCGTTATTTGGTTGCTTTGCATATTTGATTGGATTTTGAAATAAATTTTGTTGATGGTTAGGTTAAAACCAATGGAACAGTCTAATCATTCGAATGCGGTCTGAAACACCATAATATATTTTCCCTTAAAAGGAATAATATATCATTAAAGCCGTTTTAGTGAGGGGGGACAGTAGAAATAACAACAAACATGGCAGCTTGATCCTGTTGAGGGTATCCTAGTAGTTGTTCGACCACGCAGTCAATATATAATTCGTTTACTGTATAAATTATAATATAAACTATAGGTAAAGGTCTGAGTAAAAGAAAAATAATGGCTAACAGTAGAATCATGTCGGTTCAGGGACAAAAAAACGACGTTCTTCTTGGAGCGAAAGCGGACGTTATATATGTATTGTTGAAGACATTTTGGAGACTTAGACCCGGGGATTGACTGCAATAACTAGATGGTTTGTATCACACACGTAAGCATATATACATATTTAGCTGAAAGGTAGTTTTATCACTTAAAATGAGTTTTCAATTCCTCTGATGTTTTCCTGCTGACAAAAAAAAGCCTAGACCTGTGAGAATCACAAAGGTATTCCTGATACGATTAAACTTTTGCCGTAATTATATCGTTCTTTTAAACAAAATTTTTTGTGTGTGGGAAATTTGAAGTGTCATAGATATGCAATGTGAAATGTGGATGCCTAATAAACATGGCTACCTTTCATATCAAGGTCACGGTTTGTGTGCCGTGAATGCCAGTACACTTTGAAAATAACCGGAAGAAATGAAAGAAATCAGTGAGTGAGTGAGTCATTGTGGCCTTGTACAATGTTCATGAATTTTTGATATATTCAGACAGAAAAGATCTATTGTTGTATCATATTAATCTATAGACGGCTATCTCTGTCTGCATTGTAAAAAAAAAAACCGGCCACCCTGCTTGGAAAGACCACCTTTAATCTCATCAGGGCATTTAGGGATGTGGCACATTGTTGCATACATGTGGGAGCAGAAGCGGATCCGGGGGGGGGGGCACCCTTTTTGATCAGGAGCAACTTATTCATCAGACGTTTTAATTGCTGCAGACAAAATTTTGCGTCCTGGACCCCCTTTTTCAGACCTGAGGATCTTCTTTTTGGGTTTTCATTAGTCCTCCCCCCACCCCTTTTCCTAAATCCTAGATTCGCCCCTGGTTAGTTTAAAAAGTATATATATTAACATACCCTGTATACATATAATCGTATCCTGTTTTACATATAAACATGAGATATTTATACATATAAACATGAGATATTTATACATATTAACTTATAATGTTTATACACTGACATGATATTCATATTATAAATATATATATATATATATATATATATATATTAATGGTGGGAGTCGGTTCCTTTTTCATAGTCGATCATCGGTTTGAGCAAACCGACTGATGATCTATTATTAATCGGTTCAGACAAAAATATGCAATTGTCAAAGAAATATGCAATTATCTGTGAAACTCTACCTACGTTTCCTCGGCAGGTTTTCTCCTCTCGCGCACGAGTGTAACGATCCTTCCATGTATAAAGACAATCAGACTAATTTAATGATCAAATTTAACGACGGGTAATATTTTTCATTATGGAAATCAAGAGCGTCTTAGAATGTAAGGCCTATAAAGGGACTGTTTTTCCTTGCACATGAGGGCAGATTTTACGGGCCCAGGAGCGCTTGGGGCAGATCATACCAAAAAAATATAAAAAATATTGCAGACTAGTCCAAAAAAATTCCAGCAGAAATCCAAATACTCGACCGGCCGGGTTAGCCCCAACAAAGATTTTTTTAAGGACGGCCTAAACAGCGGCACCTGGCATCGGTTGAATAGATTATTTCTAAGAGATGCTCGCAAAATTGGCATAACCCTGGTGATTTATGGAGTATTTTAACACCTTCCCGCCCATATTTTGCTATGTACATCTCGTTAGAAAACTCTCCTCTAATTCTGCAGCTTCCTACGAGTTCACAAATAATAAGTTTAATCAGTCCTCCGTTCTCGCATCTACCTTGTCATACTCAGACACAGACTCATTATATGAAGCGCGGAATGTTGTAACAAACTGAAGAATAAATTTTGCCTATAACATAAAGGCATTCTGGAAAAATACAATCATAAGTATGATGTAATCGATAGTTGCCTTTAGTAATCGAGCGCTTGAAAGTGGCAGCAAACCGACTGACTTTCGATAAAACTCGATGATCGGCCCACCACTAATATATATATATATATATATATATATATATATATATATATATATATATATATATATATATATATATATATATATATATATAGTGACACATGACTGGCCAAAAGTGGTCCTAATTCACAGGTCGTCTTATGACACCTGCAGGTCGGTATAACCGGTGAAATGGTCTTTTCAGACAGGTTCGAGGATACATATCATATATATATGCAAAATGTCAATAATGAATATATATATATATATATTAATAAATGACATTTTGCATTTTTCTTTCATTCGTGACATTTTCATGATCCAATAAAAGAGCTTTTTTTATAAGTTCACTAGGATGATTTGACCTGTGATCTTTAGTCTTGATCAAGGGCATTGCTTCTCGAGGGAATAAAATAATATAGCACGTCAACAACGGTTTCTTTATTCCTACTTACACGCGCTAGTAAAGCTTTTCACGCCGTGACAGGACGCACTTTGCACAGTTAGCATGATATGGTGGCTCATTGAGCAAACAGACATTTTAGACGGCGCCACATCTGGCGTTATGACATACTGAATATTAAATATCGATTACGCTGGCTTTTTAATTTTTTTAACCATTGTAAAAAATGATCATTGAACAAGGTGTTCTTCTTATTTGTATCTATATTAATGTGTGCGTGTTCCCTATATTGATTGAAGAAATAATCATAAGATCCCCTATAAAAAGTACAGTCAGGTTGTGAATATAGGCTTAAAATTTTAACAATAATGATTCCAAGTTCTTTTCACTCAGAAGTGACCTATGAAGACCTTAAATAAAATCCACATACATTCAGATGGTTTAAAGTGTTACCGTATAATGCAGTAAATGTGCAACTGAGATGAATAGACTGGTAGCCCGCGTTATTACTGCACGCTGTTCTCTGATGTGATTACGCGGGGTCCTAGTCTGCTGAAATGTCGCGGATGTTTTATTCTCTAAAGATAAGAGTCTACCAACCGCACATACAAGCATGTCTTCCAAATAATGTATTTTACGTGAATAGCAGGGAAGCCGTCCGAGGTACAAGAAATGACGACGGGTAACATCGAGATGGAATTTCACTTCTATTTGTACATTTACATGAATTCTCTTGTGTTAATCGGTCACGCATTGCCTATAATTTAGGTAACCGTATATATGTATAGAGATAACGGTGCAAAGGGATTGGTGTCTGTTGCAGTGCAGTTTTACGTATAACTGGTGTCAAAGTAAGCCCATTCAGTCAAATATAAATGCTTATCACTCCAATATTAATGCCAATATAAATGCCTATGACGGTTGAATCACAAAAGAGAAGTATCTAACATTGAGGTGGAAATTAAATGTTTAAAAGCATATTGTTATGGAACAACTTGCTGAAGCAATTAACGTGACACTTCCCTTTGTTATGAGTAACAGATATTGTGGGCTATATTATTTCACACGGTATAATATTTAACAAAGAAGCATGTCAGGCGGTGTTATTTGATCTATTATGTGTCTGCAACCACATGCCAGGTGATGAAAAGTGATGTCAGCGTGGAATTTTGTGTCATCAGTCATTGAAAGGGGAGACTGTGATTTCATTTCAGGGTTTTATGCAGGACCGAGATTAAAGTCACAAATATTATGTATGATTCTGTGATTGAATGGAAAACATGCATAATTCTGTGAGAGTGCTCACTCATAGTGAAGCATATAAAATAATAAACAGATTGTTTGACTTTATATGTTGGTAACACAGAACTGCTTTTCGTAACAGTAAAGAAGAGAGATAAAGCTATTCTCGCTCTACAGGGGCAACATGAAACAGCTGTTCTCATTAAAGGGAATCTTCACATACAAGGTATATTAAATATACAAGTGATACAGTATGTTCTCCTTAATATATTATTGTATCGGCCAATATGCCGTTCTAAAGCCATTTTTCATTCCAGTACACGAGTGGAAAAAACTTGCATCGGGCGCGATCAGTGAAGCTAAACATAAACAAAGCATGCAAATAGGTGTTTCTTCTGTGTTTCTTCTTTAATTTATCACCTTTGTCATACAGTCTTGTTATGGTTAACAGACCCACGTGGAAACAGGCGAATTGAAGATAGTACATCAACACAGATATGGTATAATTGTAATCAGTAATCGTGATCAATTCCAATCGATTACATTTTTGTTAGTAATCGTAATCGATTACATGTATTTTTAAAGCAAAGTAACTGTAATCGTAATCAATTACTCTCCCAGTGTAATCATAATCATAGTAATTAGATATAATTACACTGATTACTTTTGTACTTTCCAATTTGAAGTAGCTACAGTTAATGTTTCAATGGTCAGTGGTCAGGTTTATCCTGTTTAGTAATGGTCAGCTAAGTAGCTAACAAGGGGGAAGGACATGGAACTACAGAGGAAGCCAAGCATCGGTCCAGAAGGTATACTCAGAGATAGATATCAAAAGAGCATTGCTTCTAAACCGTCCGTTTGACACCAGAACACCTCTAGCTCTGTGGGTGTTGTAAAGCTATGTCCAGCTTTGACCAAACCAGATGCAGCACATGAAATGGCAATTATTTGGTCACAGGAAATCATCTTATATCTGGGCCATATTATGTAATATCTGAGACTGGCCACAAGTACAGGCCTACAGTGCTGAACAGTCTGAACATACAACACTATGGCCAGGTACATTTTATACAACACCATATATCCATTAGTGATTAAAAAAATCAGAAAATTTCACCAGTTCAGTACTTTTATATACAGTAAACTCTCTCAAGAAAATGGAAAAATCAAAGGATTGAACAGACCTGGGCGTTACATTTTTGTTAATGTAACAATCTCCTCATTGTTACTACAAACATATTTTTGGCCGCAGTGACCCGCATTTAATTTTTGTTCAACCGGCTCCGCCCCGTAAAAATCATGAATAAGTGAACCCGCAAGGGCCAACGGTGTGGGTTCTGGCCTGCTCAGGGCTCTCTAGAACAGAAAAAATAATAATTAAAATAAAATAAAAAAAAGAACAGCTAGGCCTCCTCCTCATTGGTATATGAGCAAATCAACATAAAGTGCAACAAGCATTCGAAGTGATGTAAATCATTTCTAGTTTTCCTTCAGACTTTTTCATCTATTTCATACATTGATCAGAATAACTACTCTGTCAATTTTTACGTTTTCTTTTCTTTGATGCATTTGAATAAAGGTTATGGTATGCAATTCTTGTGTTGCCTTTTGACAATATTAAGGTTGTAATCGTAGCTGTAATCATGATTTCTTTTTGAAGTAATCATAAAGCAATCGTAATCGTAATCGATTTCATGAACTTATTTTGGGAATCGTAATCGTAATCATTTACTTTTTAAGTAATCCTTATCATGATCGATTACATATATCAAGTAATCTTCCCATGTCTGCATCCATATGCCTGGCTTGTTTACTTGGAAAACTTTTGTATTCAGCCTAAAAAAATGAAAATTAAAAACTAATAGCTTGAAATATTACACATTTTTGGCTCATAATTATGCTCATATTTCATTCTTTACCAACAGAGAGAGAGAGAGAGAGAGAGAGAGAGAGAGAGAGAGAGGAAAGAGAGAGAGAGAGAGAGAGAAATAAGAATCCCCATGTTTACATTTATTAAAAATATGAATGCTTTCTTACCTACACACGAGCTTTTTTATAACATTAACTGTGTTCGAATGTCAACTCGTGTCCACGACAAACTACGGCAGGCAGTTTATATGGAATGATAGGGGCTACTTTGAATCATGACACTAGTCATAAGAAATATTGAAATGCAATTTATATCCATCCGGTGGCAACGAATTTGGTGTACACAAACGATAATATTAAAGGGGCTTATCAAATATAAAGCATGTTGAATTAACACCAAAAAATGTCATCTACTCTTTGAAATAAATTGGTACCTGCCAAAATATTGCCCTGAAACGATTGGATTACTCCTGTACACGAGGTTTAACCGTTAAAAAGAGTGGACCGGGGCAATCACAGGCGTCAACATAACCACAGCGCATGGGCCAAAACACCTGTTAATCAGGAGATGCCCTGACAGACTTGGCCCAAAAAATGTTATACATGTTCCCGCTGGCTGAAACATCGCATGTTGCGGTGACTCATGCTACCCGTGTCATTTTCGCCGAGGGCTCCGGACCTATCGTACTGATAAGTTGCGACAGGTTCTACAATTAATTCACATTTAACCCATGAACCGTAATGTGCCTCCAGCAGAGATATATCAAAGAACATGAAGGTCCGTGTACGGACTATTTTGGACAACTGTTTGATTGGGAGTTGTTGCGTATGCACAAAATCGAACCTGGTCACGCGGCCTTATTTTTGTAAACAGAAAGAATTGGACTGTGTTTATTAACACGCAAAACCATCGCACAGTGTTAAACTTTTGTATAAATCAAAAGTGAACTGATAGTGTGAAAGAATTGACATAATATTGCTCCTGATTTGTCCATTAAAAGCCCCCGTCACTGTCTCGGATAACGCAACGGATGTCCAATGACTAGCGATCCCTGGTGTTCGGTACAGGGTTTTCCATCATCAGTAGTTCCATCCGTCCTTATCACGACCATCGCTCGTTTTCTTTTCTGTTTGGGTTCTCTCTATCAGAGGCGACAGTAGGCTTGGTTGCGGGGATGAGGCCAAGGATGCTCGACTGCCTTCCTTCTAGCTACAGTCTCTTCCTGTTCTTTGGTGGCATCTTATTGCATCACCAATATGTGAAAAAGGAAGGACAAACGTAGGTTTTTTAATACCGTGTCCACCAATTGACTCCATAACGACGGAAGCCATCCATAGTACGACCCTAACGCTTTCGTTACATTCCCTAGTACTACGGTTTCGTTCGTTCGTGGTACGTAATAAAAGCCCCATGCTCCTGAGCCATTCTGTGAATGTTCACGGAGATCCCATGCCGATGCCCATACTAGTGGTGTGTTCCTTGTGGAACATCCAAGCTGCGTCCTTGGATTAGAAGTTAAACAGTTGCAGGTAACTTTTAATCTAATTGTCAAAAGCTGTTGTATTCGTATTGACTCAGGGAAGGTATAGGTTACGTTCCTTGATATTATCTTCAAAGAGAATTTTAATGCCCTCTTTTACAAAATGCCTGTAATTCGTTTCAGCTTTCTCGATCAAAAGAAAATAATAATCAATTAAGAAGCCTATATATTCTTCAAAGGAAAGTTCCATCATTGTTAGAGAAAGCGGAACGAGCAAGCTCACTGAATTTTGTGTCCCCTGCGTTTTGAAATATATATGAAATATGAAAAATAATGGCAATGATATTTGAAATCAGAAGTATATCATGTGTGACCTTCCTAAATTTCCATTAAATTGTTCTGTTTTTGAATACAACCAATGTTAAAAAGTTACAACTCAATCTTGCTCAGTCCGACACGTTCAATGTCACCCGCGAGGTCATGGCGTCCATCAACACCACCTAACGAGTTATCTTTGTCTCAAGAGCTTCACCATAACAAGGACAAACACCACGAGACGTATTTGACTATGTCAAATATCTTTACTTCAGTACACCATGACATTTTGATTTTGCAACTTACAAATAAAAAAAGTTTTTTTCATAGAAAATTTATAATACATAATGAAACAAATTGGAATTAAAATGGAATAATAATGGGATTGAATGCGAGCGTTGTTTAAATTATTGGATTTCTTGTGAGGGCTGATTTTAAATATGGGATTTCTCGTGAGCGCTGAATTTAACTAAGGAAATTCTTGAAGTGATGAATTTATTTATTTTCTATTTCTTGAGATTGTTGATTTCTCAATAGTTTTCAAGTTTTTAAAATTTGCAGGAGTCAGCCGTTGAGTACATAGCTTTCTTTTACATGTAAGGTTTGAATTTTTTTATTTAATTTAGGAAGACACAAGGCGAGTCCTGAGTTCAAACCTACAAATCAGGATGTATGTTTAATTTTTTGTCTTGGTGATTGTCATATCCCGGGAGATTTTACTTGTATAGCGTGTATTACAAAATGATCAATGCCAAATGTATCTTTCTATAGATACAAAGAAAGGTACACTGACGCTCCCGTCCAGTGATATCGAAAATCACTTGATTTCCTTCAGTGAACACAAAACAGACATGAATCAATCTGACATTCATTCACAAGGGCAATGTGAACACATGATCGTTGGGATCACGTGCACCAACATAGATTGTCAAGTCTACCAACTGCTATAAGTCGCACGGCTTTCAGTGACTGTCAGAAACATATTACTATAAAAACATATGATATTGGTAGTCGTTAATTTAATTTTTCAAAATTCAGACGACTAAATTTGGTTTTATTCGAAACTAGAACTAGAAAATATATAGAATTAACACTTTTGAATCTCAAAATAGGAACAAATATAGGAATTCTTGTAACTACCGTGGTTTTGGTTGTTTCTGGCCATCTGTGGGACTTTAGTGCAGTGCGCCATTTGGCACAAGGGTTCCGATTCCCAGTGCCTCAGAAAACACATTAGAGTAGTGCAGTTGAGGTATGTTATATATTTTACCTGACCTGAGCAATTCATTTTGACTAATAACAGATCATGTTCAAATTAGAACAGCTTGGGCAAGGATGGAATGATCAGCACTGAACAGAGTTATACATCTATTACCAAGAAGAGAAGTATATATATATAAATATAAATATATATATATATATATATATATATATATATATATATATATATAGAGAGAGAGAGAGAGAGAGAGAGAGAGAGAGAGTAAAACGCACGGCTCTCTCCACTTGCAACTCGGGTTTGACCTCTGGCGTGGCTATTAGAGTGTAATGGCTAGTTCAAGGCTGATTTTTTCCTCGGGGCCACTGGTTTCATCCACGTCTAAATTAACACTGCCGCTACCCAATCCATGAAGACTGCTAATATTATTAACATTAATTATTTGTCACAGTCGCTCGAATCCCTTTTTTGGGGGGAAATGCGAAAAAAGAGCATATTACAGCTCTACAGTGATACATGCTTTCTCCGTACGAAGTAAGGCACATCTATATACTCATATAGTGCACAGTTTGGTCCATTTCTTGTAAAAAAAAAAAAAAAACAAACACACAAACAGGGATTCGATTTCCATGATGAAAAGCTTTGAACCTAACAGCCAATCAGAGGAAGGACTTTGAAAACTGGCTTCTCCCTGTGTCCTTAAATCTTGTGATCTTAAATCAACATGTCATGCTTGGTTAGAAACCTGCGAGCATATTTTCTTAATTTTGCACCAAGATCATATGTTTCATTTTTTTATTTGAGCAAGAAAACAAGTAAGGAGTCGTAGATAAGGGGGGGGGGGGGGACTCGCGCGCGCATACCTTTTTACACCTAATGATGTCAGTCTCATCAGACTTTACCCTTTGCCTTCCTGGACTTTCGGGCCTGTATATTCTTGTAGCTTTTCTCGGCTCCCCGGGGAGCATATAAAGCCGAAGCAGGCAAATCAGGCGCTAGAAGGTTATTCGATCTTCATTTGACTTCCACCCACGACCAGTGTCCGTTACCTGGTTCGAGAGAGCATACCCTTGTGGTAAAGTTTTGCATGGTTAGGAGACTTAGCGCAGACGGCGGTCAGAACGGGACGCGAACCCACAACCTTTTGATCGCATTACCCATTTCGCCACCAGGCTACTGATAATATACGAGGCCTTTACATTTAGCATGGAAAATCTATCCCTAACTTTCGTGCGTGGGTGAACTCAACGAGCTTGATCGCTGAACTTTGTTGTCCGCTGCGTTTGAAAATATATCGACAATAAGCTGACATAGGAAAAATAATGGTATATTCTGTTGTTGAAGATATAAGAAATCAAAGGTATCACATGTGACCTTCCTGGGTTCCCATTTAATAGATCTGTTTTTGAATACAGGCACTGCAAATAATTTATAGCTCGATCGCGCCGAGTCCGACACGTTAAATGTCAACCGCGAAGTTAAGACGTCGATCAAACAAGCCTTAGGACTGATCTTTGTCTCAAGCGATTTACTATTTCAAGAAAATCTGCATGGCAGTTTTCAAACTGATTTGCAACATATAAATAAAAAAAAAGGTTTTAGAGAACCTATAGAGTATATAGTTAAAACCAATTACGGAACTCATGATTTGAAATTTTATGCATTTTCCATCGAGTGCTGTTTTTTTTAAGTTTTCGTGCTTTTACGGGTGAGCCGGTGAGAAAATTAGATTTTATTTATTAGGGAAGGTCCGAATTTTAGATATTAGGATTTAACAAAGCGAGTAGTGATAACAGAAATTAAAACCAGTGCACTTTTGCCATGTAAAATGTTAATATATTGGATTTCATCGTCGCTTTGTTAAAAAAGTTCCTGTCTATATATACAAAGAAATGCAAACTTTCACTTTGACTGGAGTCAGCTATTGAACAAAAAACTTTTAATAACATAAAATATGTTTGGATTTAAATATTATTTAGGAAAGCAAAGGGAGTCCAGATACTAAAAGTGCAAAATAGGATGTAGGTGTAACTAAAACATTTTGGCTTAGTGATCGTCATTTTCCGGGATATTTCAATTTTACATATATCACAAATAATCAATGCCAAATGTATCTGTCAATATATACAAAGAAAGGTACACTTCCGCTTCTGTGATATCGGGAATCACTTATCTGATTTTCCTCAGTGCATGCTTCACCAGTTTGTATCAGACAGAGATCAATATCGCCAACATGATCAATAATGCCAACATGATCACGATCGTAGGTGTCAAGTGAACCAAAATGGGTTGGCACAAGTGGTCAAGAGATTGTCAGAGAGAGAAACCTCTGAAAGGAAGAGAGTGTAACTCCTTCAAAATACCGAGGCAGTACCGTTAAGTTCCTTCACATAAAGGTGACAAAATTTGGTTTATTTACGAAACTGAGACCAGAAAATATATAGGTTAAACATTTTTGGAGCTCAAAAGAGGAACAAATATGAGATTTCTCGTAGTTTATTGTTTCTGGACATTTATGGGACTCAACCAGTGCGCGAGTACCGCTATCAAAACAGGAAATCCTTAAATCTGCGGCTGTTTTGTCTGCCACTAAAGCTCGCGGTCGTCTTCAATGTTTCATGGCCTGTTCTGCTTTGGATATCTGTGTAGCCGTCCGGTTTATCACGGGAAATGTTGAAAATAACTGTCATTTCTTGGATCCGAACGCCCCGGCAGTTAACGGAACTTCGAGACCGTCATTTCGTCAAAGTTCTACCACCGGTTGCCGTGGAAACTACGACTGAAGTAACCACCATACCAACTACAGGTAACGTTCAGTTGTCATTCCCAAAAAAATCACCAAATTCAGCATGTAGTTTCACCATAGAGGTTATTCTTCATTTTTTTCAATGTTCAATGATCATAAATAAGTGATGGTAATAAAAAAAGCAACAAAATAAAATTAATTTATGCACTTTCTAGCTATTATTAGTGATTAATAGCTATTATTATATTGCAGATCAGATGACCACCACCCCTCTATGCATTCCGTCGCCTTTGCTTTCACCAGCAACGTTACCCGACAGCGCCTACAGTGCCTCGTCAGTGTATCTGAACCCAACGGATTTCCCGGCTAAAGATAGCTACATTGGTCAGTCTAACGCATGGTGTTCTAAGGACAATTCACCGATGCAAGGAGAATGGATTGAAGTGGACCTGGGCACTGCCATGTCTATAACTCATGTTGCAACAACAGCACGTAATTTCTTCTAGTTTTTCTGGTTAGAACACACGTATTTTTCTACGGAATCTGAGCCCCCCACCTTAACTATCGAACAAGAGGGCATGTTTTTATTTTCTATTTAAAGTTCTACAAGTCGAGAAAAGTATGAAAACAAAAACTTTTCCATACGAATAGGAAACTGGCATGAGACAATAAATAAGGCTGGCAGTATTATTTACAGAGTATTTGAAAACTGTATGAGTCTAAGTTTACAAATCCATAAGACCCATAAACGGATGCGAACATGTATTGTTCCTGTAAAAAGAATAATCTGTGTCCTTGTTGTGTAGCCCCTGCTCATACGAAAAGCTCATTACGACCTTACAAATACGCTCCTCCGATAAACTATCTATATACATTGTATTAATAGCGTAAGGCGATTTTTGTGATTTTACATATCTCCTCTGATACCACCTTACGGATTGCCATGATTTTCGACATACATATGCTCCGGGTTTTTCCAAAGAGTTTCCACCCACTTCTATTTGCATTATTTGCGTATTACGTGCATAATTAATAAATACAATATTTGCTCCCAAGCGGGCGCCTCTTTTCTTTGTGTCTTCGGGCCCGGTAATACAATGGCCATAGCTTGTGTGATGGAAGGACAGAGTTTTACTCCGGGGGCCCTATCTGCCGGTTTTGTTCATTACGCGGTAACTGGCCCGAAATTAATCCCCATCAGCGATGCTTTCTCAAAAGGGAGATCTTTTAAAGAAATGTTTGACAGGCCTTCCTGTGACCGGGGGTTGCACGAAGAGGGGCTCTTCCTGTGCCCGCCTTACATGACCTGATATGCTTGCATGAGAACAGGGTCTTTGACAATAAGCGATTCGCATGCGACAAAAATCGTGTCGCACGGTCACACAAACCTGAAGACGAAAAAACTTGCTAACACTTGCATAACTGGGAAACCCGGTTAAATGGTCCAAATGGCCGAAACTGCAAGTACAATGGCGATGGGTCTCGAAACAGTGTCGTTCACAAGATCGAGTTCGGCTCTCGAATGGCATGGCTGGGTCTCCGCTGCTGGGATCGGTGGAGGGAATGTGGGTTGCTTCTGGCTTTGTGGTTGTGGATGGCTCACCGGGTCACCGGCTCTGGATGGACGATGGCGGCCTTTGCGGCTCCCTGCTTGGCTTTGCGTGGCACTGCGACTGTTGGCTCAGGGAACATGCTTAAGGCGCGCACAGGGCTGAGGTCTTGACCGCAGCAACCTGTAGCTGCTCGATGAGCGTATACTTTCTTTGGCTTGGTCACACATACCGGCCTAAAAGCTTTTATCGCATTGCGTTTATCGCATCCGTTTTTCATATGCGATCAACAGACGGCAACCATGCAACAACATATGCCTCATAAGTGCGTCATAAAGGTGACGATACTTCGTTTTGTCCTTTCAGATCAAGATTTATGCCTGTAAACCAAAATGATATTTCAGTGAAAATTTAACAAATAATAATTGAATTTTTAATTGATAAAAAACCTCTAAAATGGTTGTCCTGGCGCCCGTGCTTAACGCTTAATTTTGCTCCCGCTTTAAATGTCACTTTTTATTTCATCGAATTCATTGTTGCACTTTTTCAGTGATATAGTGAGACGCATGTTGAGTGTTACAGACATGGTGATGCTTCCTAATTGTAATTCCCCTTCAATGAACTTTAAAACTCATACTTTGATAATGGAACTGAGGGCTTTCCCAATTTAATGTCATAAAGTGGAATCCCCTGTACGTTTAACGTATGCGGTCATACAGCTGAAAATCGTTGCAGGAAGGACTCAAGTTTGTTTTTGGTGACATCTTTAAACTTTTGTTTTAATTATTTCTTATTAATTTACAAATTATCTGTTGTTGCTTCATAATTTATTAAAATTAAATTATTTTAGCCAGTCTTCAATATATTAACCTTTTCAATTTGGGATAAAACCAAACATGTCTTCAAGTACATGATAATGAATGGGTATAGGATAAATTTGTGGTATGACAGAGCTTGTAAATCCTCAATTTTCGATCGGAGGATCTGAAAACACTGAAGCGGAAAGAAAGAAACAGACTATGTTTAATCGGCTGAGAACGCCAAAGTGCGTTTATCTATGCACTATGGACGAACGTCCTGAATATCAATACAGGGTAATAGCTTGGAAAAATGTATATTTCGATTTTCTCTTTTCTAGTTTCAGGATGTTCTAACAATAGGGCACCATGTACAACTGCAGCTGTTTTTTTTTCTGATTCATTACGCGAGGAAACTTGTTATAAAATAAATCGGGAAATATTGTTAAGAAAAACACCGTATCTGTTAGGTACACGAAAGAAAGAAATAAAGAACTGGACTTCTATTGTAACCGTCATATGTCAGTCACGGATCACTACCCATTTCCTGGGTATTCTCCGATTTTTTTTAAGTCCCGAGCCTATATCTGTATGTATAGTAGAGACGTTACTTCAGGAAGACAGCCTTACTAAAGCCGAGGGAGGTAAAGAAAAGCAGAAGCGGATCCTAGGGGGGGACAAGGGGGTCCGGAACCCCCCCCCCCTTTTTTCATCCGAAGCAACCTTTTTAAGGGTTTCAGACGAAATTCTGCGGCCCGGACCCCCATCCCCCCTTTACCGGACCTGGGGACCTTTTTTTTTTGGTTTTTCATTTGTCGTTCTGGGTTGGACTCCCCCCCCCCTTTTTACCTAAATTCTGGATCCGCCCCTGAAAAGAGCCACTTTGACAAACTAACGTCTGTGAATAAAATAATAAAAGTTTCCTTCTACAGCGGCAGTGTTGTGCAGAATCCCCCAGCCTTCCCAAAATACTCCAACCTTTTCCCATAAAGCCTTCCCAAGCCGAACACTGCGAAAAATTGGTTTGAATGTACAAGTGGAAAATATTAAGTTGTAAGTTGTATATTACCAAATATGATTGAGCTCCGACTTGAACAGTGACCTTGACCTTTTACCCTACTTACCTACCTAATTGTTTGTAGTATGTAACACTTAAGTTAGAATTATATTTCTTTGACTTTCTAGGTCAAAGGTTTTTTGTTAAACGCGTGCTAACTGAAAACTGCTGAGTCAGCCATAAGTGAATTCCAAAATGTTTTCATAGGAATGGTCAAAACTAGGTTATATTCATTTTTATCCATTTTACTGTACCTGTACTAGAATGGTTGATAAGCGACATTAAAAACCTACACAATCGCACTTTTGTAGCCCTGGGACCAAGCAAAATGGTCACTGAAGCTTGGCCAAAGTTATTCGACAATATAGTTAGGTAAACCCTTAACAGGAACCAATAAAATAAGATAAAAATAGTGGCAGCATACTTATAAGAAGAAAGAGATAATAAAAGCAGAAACAAATAATTCAAATATGGATAGCTGGAGATAATAACATAGTTGTTGTAAACTACTATGATCAAATCAACGAAACATTGTTTTTAATTCAGATAGCACGTATTGACCTTATCTGAGCCCCCTGAAGTACATGACGCGCAAAATAATCCAGCTTAAATACTTTGCAGGGGCTCCGATACCAGCTGACACCGAGTAAGATACAGTATTACAACATGGACCTGTACAAACTTCAGTATAAAGAAGCCTCTACATGGAAAACGTACCAGGAGACAGCCGGCAATGATAAGGTAAGATACGGATGATAATAGTTCCTGATTAAGATCATGAAGGTTCACATGCACTTTCGTTCTCGTACTCTTTCTGTAAACACTCCTTCGTTTAACAATTAACATACGGGTATGGCCAGCAGGGCCTTATTAATCTTGTTAATTTTCTATAACCATGCATGTTTGTGGTGGACCCCGAGAGCAAAACCATCGATATCAATTTTTTTTTCAATTTATTCTGCCATTTATAATACTTATTATTCAAAAGCTGGAAAAATGCGGCACAATATCAGTGTAAGATCACAAGTTTGCACCTGATACTTATTTTTTTACCTTGATTTTATTCCCAAAGTCGTTCACTCCAGAACGAGTTCCCAATTATGGCTCATTTGTGAGCGGCAGAATTTCAGTTATCCCTTGAAGATTACATAAAACTAGTTTTCCGATGTACTTGAATATGCATGATAAAATAGTTGTGATGTTTACCCATGTGTAATTTGAAGAGAATCTTCCTATATTAGAGCAGATATTTATATCCTCTATAGGCCTACAAACATGTTAAGGTTTGCCTCTCGGTCAACTGCAGAGAATCTTATGAGTGCCTGCAAAGAAGTTGCCCCCACAGAAGTTCTCGATGGTACCGTTAACCTCAACTGATGAATATTATGATTATTTTATTAATGTTAAACTTTTCTTGCAGGCACATAATAACTCCAAAAAGCCCTGCAGAAATTGAATTGGCCTTTTGTATTATCGGTTTAACTATATCTGAAATGTTAGAAATGTATTTTCTCTGGGGTTTTTTTTTATTTCAGTGTAGCTGGTATTTTCTGAATGTTGGTATATATTATAATAAAGAAAAATATACACACACCTACTCCTCCACACACACATATATATATATATATATTTATCTATTTATTTATTTTATTTTTTTTATTGCACACAAAGAAAAATATATATATATACAGATAAATACAAATACGATGAACAATACAGACATACATATAACACAAAAGGAAAATCACAAATGGTCATTATATATCTTGGCTATTATATAGAGATATATTTAGCATTTTTATATATATATATATTTCGGCACATAGCAGATCTTCAGATTTTCAAGATCTCACAACATCTCTCCCACTTTTTATTGTGGGTGTCTCTTTTACCTTTCATCTTTGCTGCTCTATCTTCTATATTTACAATTTTAGGTAAGAATTCTTTAAATAGCTTAAATATTGGTTTCTTTTCCTCACATCTACATATATATATAAATCCTTTTCATCAGAAGTATTACTGCATTTAAAGTCATATCATGGTAAGTACCAAGTATCACCTGCACATAGTCAAGGTTATTATCTTTTAAAATATTATATTTTTTTAATAAAACAGAACTTTGAGACCATATATTTTGCACAAAAGTGCATTCCCAAAAGATATGTTTCATGGTTTCTTCCTCTTCCTTACAAAAGGTACAGTTCTTATCTTCTTTTATTGAAAATTTTACTAAAATTGGGTTGAGTGTCAAGCATCTGTGCAATATACAGAGCTGAAAATATCTTAATTTTGTTGATATTGTATTTCTATAAATGTATTCAAAACCTCTCCTAACTAAATCCTCCTCTATACCTAATTCGCTTTTCCATTTCATGTTGGATTTCAGGGGTTTAACACATTTCTTCGTTATCAATTTATTATAAACATACCTTGAAACTTTCTTTTGTTCCATTATAAGCTCAAATTTGGGTTTTTCCTTATTAATGTCTGAAAGTGTATCTAACATTTTTTTCCATTTTAGTGGAATTGCATCCAAGAGGCTAATATAATGCATATAATTACACATGCAGTGAAATTTGTCTTCTAGTTCTTTAACAGTTAAAAGTCTGAAGCCTTCTGTTTTCCTTGTAATTATATCGTAGATAAAATTACAATTAACATATTTGAGTCGTTTATAGAAGGCACAATGTCCATTGATTTTAATATTTGAGTTAAACCAAAGAGACTGAGTAAATATGTTATTTTCATTTACCTCTTCAAAATTATATGCACACCAAGCTTCGATAACAATAAGCCAAAAGGGCGATTTGTATCTGAAAGCATTATGTGCATCTTGCGGTTTCAAGTTACAAAGACAGATAGATAAGTCACTTCTTAGCATCTCTAAGATAACAATATATAGTTTACTTAAATGTGTATAATTTTTTAATCGTTTTATCCAATTGATTTTTAATGCCTTTTTACTTGTGATATAACGTCAGTCATACCTATACCACCCTCTTTTTTGGAGGCAATCAAAGTTTCTCTTTTTATCCGTTTTCTACCTTTTGACCAAACAAAATCTCTTATCAACTTATTTAATGTGTTTTGAAATTGATTACTTGGGGAAGGAAGGACTGAAAATAAGTAAATAATTTGAGAAAGAATCTGAAAATTCAGAATTGTCACTTTACCATATGGTGTTAATAATGTATTCGACCATAGTTTAAGAATGTCTTTTATTTTTTCTAGTTTTCCCCCATAATTAAGACTAATCAAGTCTTTTGTATCTTGTGTTATTTGAATGCCTAGGATTGTTAATGGTCCCTGGGTCACTTGGATTCCTAAATCTCTCAGTTCTGACATATCTACGGAATCATTTTTAATGGCATAAGTTTGCTTTTATCCATGTTTACTTTCAATCCCGAATGTTTATGAAATTGATCAAGTATATGTAAAACTAATTTTACGCTTTCAATATTTTTTAAAGTAAACGTTATATCATCCGCATATTGAGAGATTATGAAATTGTGTTCTCTGACTGTTATACCTTTTATTTGGTTTTGTTGTCTAATATAATTAGCTAATACTTCTACACATATAATGAAGAGGTAGGGAGATAATGGACATCCCTGTCTTAATCCTCTGTTTATATTAAAGAAGGGTGATAACCATCCATTATTAAGAATACTACTTTTAATATCTGTATATATATTTTAATCCATCTAATTATGTTGTCACCAAAATTGAAATATTTAAGAGCTTTTAACATGAAGGACCATTCTAAGCTGTCAAAAGCCTTTTCATAATCTACCGCTAAAAGATATCCGTTCACATTTTTGAAATTACACCAATCTTTTAAAGTGAGTATTTTAACTTTATTCTCGCCTATATATCTATTCTTTATAAATCCAGTTTGATCTTCATTAATAATTGTATTTAAAACTGATTTAAGTTTATTTGCAATAGCTTTACTTAAAATTTTATAATCTGTGTTCAGTAATGATATAGGGCGCCAGTTTTTTAGACTTAGTGGATCTTTTCCAATTTTTTGTATCAATGTTACAATTGCTTGCTTCTGGGTAATGGTCATTGTATGTTTCTGAAAGGACGAGTTTATTGCCTCAATATATACTGATTTTAGTTCTGACCAAAATTGTTTGAAATATTCTACTGGCAGACCATCTATACCAGGTGATTTGCCATTACCGAAAGATTTAAAACTGTTATATAATTCACTTACAGTGAGTGGAGCATCTAATACATTTTTTTTGTCATCTGGTATTCTGGCATGATTTTCGATAAAAAAAAGGTCTGTATCACTGTCTAGCTCTGTTAATTTAGAAGAATATAAATTGGAATAAATTTTAACTAATCCATGCATTATTTGTTTAGGGTCTGTGATTATATTATTATCTACTTTTAATTTGTTAATCAATTTTTTAGTATAATTTCTTTTTTCAAGATTAAGGAAGTATTTTGTCGGTTTTTCCCCTTCTTCTACCCATCTTGCTTTACATCTTACAATTGCACCTTCTGTTTTCTCTTCGAGAAGTTTTTCTAATTCCTTTTTTGTTTGTTCGTACTGTTCAAGGTCATCTGGCTTATTAATCAAATGCTGTAACTTGTTTTCAATTTCTTTCAGTTTATCTATATTTGCTTTACTTCTTCTTTTGCTATATGCAATTGTATCTCTTCTGATTGTCATTTTCAAAACTTCCCATAATAACATTGGTTCAGTTTCTAAATTTTCACATAATGTTAAATTGATAGATTTTCTTATTTCGCAGATATATTCTTGATCTTCCAACAATTTACAATTAAATTTCCAATAACCAGGGCCTTTTTTATTCCCTGAAAATTCTATAAGTATATCTACACTATTATGATCAGTTTTTGGTAGGGTGTTAATATCAGATATTATACTATAAATATATGATGACCCTAAAAAGTAATCAATCCTACTGCCTATGAATTGGGGTTTTTTTCTGGACCAAGTGTACATTTCTTGCTGCAAATGTTGCATTCTCCAGATATCAATTAATCCCAGAGTTGACATAAATGCATGAATAGTGTTTCTACTTTTCTCATTTGTAGAGGACAAGCCACCTTTTTTATCCATTGAATGATCAAGAAATACATTCCAATCTCCTCCGATCAAAATGTTTTCATTACCAAATGAATCTACTTGCGCAAATATGTTTTCAAAGAAATCTGGCCGATCTTCATTTGGCCTATATATATTAGCCAATGTTAAACTTATGTTATCAATTATTATATCAAGTATTAAAAATCGGCCGTTTTTATCTCTTTTTATGTCTTTAATTTCATAATATATATTATTTTTTATGAGGAGGGCAACCCCTCTTGCATTTCTTGTCCCATGGCTATATAAGATTGAGTGACCCCATTCTGCTTTCCATATATTTTCATATTCTTTGGTACTATGTGTTTCCTGTAACAAGATAATATGATGTGGTTTATTCTGTATCCAATGAAAAAATTCTCTTCTCTTTTTTTTGTTACCTATCCCTCTTACATTTATTGATATTATACTGATCTTATGTATGGCGATATGCAGATTTTCTCCTTTTTTTAAAATTTTGTTTAATATATATTCTAAATTTTTAATTAATGATGTTGTTTTTATAAAAAGTATTAATTTTATGTTAAATCTCCGACTATGAGAACCTGAGCTTGTGAACTGTTTGGGTATTACTAATTTATCAAGCACAAACAAAATAACAGAAATGACGTACAATTTTACACAATCATAAGTTACATAAAAAGAAATAAATATGTGCATTACCAGTCTAACTGTTAGAAGATTCTATCAGTTTGTATGTGAAATACAGTAACTTGGTAATGCTCATCCGGTTGTAAAAGCAGCACTGGGCTTTTTACAAGAGCTGGTTATAACCTAGAAGGATTTAAGATGCAAAACTAGTTGTGGAAATATTGTTTCGCTCAAGCATTTGTAATTCTATGATTTAATCTGGGTAAAGTATATAATCCGTTTTAGTTAAAAAGCAATGAACTATACCTTAAGAAGTATCAATATAAGCAATATAATCAATATGAACAATATAAACAGCTACAATTATACTGAAACATATAAAAGCAATATCCTAGCTGAATGACTCAAGGCTTTTCTAAAAAAAAAAAAAAAAAAAAAAAAAATTGACAATTGCAACTATAACTTGAACATTAAAGCATCAAAATACTTTAAATAGTATTAACAAAAACACGAACCTTATAATATAACGATCTAATAGTTAATGGTGCAATCGGTCACCCTAATACTATCTTAAATTTGTAAATACATTAATGACAGGTATTTAAAATTGATTTTTACTTATTTGTGCCATTTCCAAAATTAGTAGTAGGACATACTGTGGTATACTATTAATACTACAGTGGCGTTGGCTCAATTCGCTCAAACCAAACCTAATGTTACACGGATATAATTTAGCGGAAGCCATTTACTGAAACGGTATTCAACATCACAACCAAGAGTGCATCAAAACAGTAACTGGCTTACGGTAAACAAATATGCTTTCCTCTTGCAATACATATATGATAAATAAAATGTTTATGTTGCATGAACGATAATAATTAAAGGCGTTGGTCCGCTGTTCACAAAGTATCAACAGGTCTTTCTTATCCACAGTGCAAAGACTAGTTAATGCGAGGAGTGCGCCCTCTTCTGTCAAAATATGTAATCATTAATTAAGTGGCGGGAAAATTTTTCATTTCTGGCCATGGCACGTGGCCAATGTCATATCCAGGCATAGGGGTCGGTTATGGGTTAATCTGCACTCGTTTTCCATCAATTATGAGATGCCCGTGCCAGAAACGTGTTTTCTGTTCCTGATTGTGCGCTTGAGTCATTTGTTGTCGTGCTTTTCTTTTGAGTTTATAATCTTTCATTGTTAAATCTTCATGTAGTCGAACACCGTCATTGGCTGTTTTATTGTTTAAGTTCTTCTTGGCTGATTTAACTATCAGGTTTCTGAATGTTCTGTTGTGCATGCGTGCTATTATGTGCCTTGGTCCTTTGTTCTGTTTGCCGCAGCGGTGTGCCAGTTCTATGTTCTCGAGGATTTCTGCTTTGGATTTTCCCTCAGCTAACTTGTATTGGTCTATTATTTGCGCTAATACCTGTTTGCAGGACTCTCCCTTAACCTCTTTCACACCAACGAGCCGAACATTGAATTCTCGTGTGTACCGTTCCAGTTCGTTGAGTTTTGTCATACAGGTGTTTTCGAGTTCAGTTATTCTCTTGTTTATCTCGAAGTTTTCTTTTGTTAAATTCTCCACCTCTATTTTCATAGCTTTATTCTCCTTTTCTAAAATCTCTATTTTATTAACATTATCTTGAATTTGTCTCTGAGATAATTCCACACTACTTTTCAACTCCTGTAGCTCCTCTGTATTTTGACCTAAATTATTTTTGAGAGTTTGCACGTCACCAGTGAATTTTGCAATCTTTTCATCCAGCGATTCTTCAAAACTTGCAAATCTTTTCATAATAATTTCTTTGAAACTTTTGAATTTGGTTTCAATAAGTAGGTCAACAGAAGTCATGCTTACTTCTTTTGTTGAATCATCTACCGGACCTGGTGCTACATCGGAACATTCACCCTGACCTCTGTTAGCTCTTGGTATCGTTGGAGTATTATTTTTCTCCAAGAGTGCACTCACACTCACTTGAGAGTCAATGTTCTTCCCTCGAGAGCCTTTTGGCATTGTTGAAGTGTTATTATTAACCAGCAGTATCCCAGGTTATGTAACTGACGAAGACTTAGATACACTTTTGGAAGCCCTGTGCAGGAACGTCTACCAGCTTGCCGCCATGACACCGGAAGTGACATATATATATTTATATAAAACGCGTGCATATTTAAAAATCACACTAAGATACATTTACCCCTTTACATATTTTTAACGGGTGAAAATAGAAAAAGGACCACTAGGAAATCCAGTAGGAAGGCTTTTGTGTATATATATATATATATATATATATATATATATATATATATATATATATATATATAAACAAACCATCACTCTGATAAGTACAACTGATGAGTTCAACAACAAAACTGCGTAGTAGTAATCATGTCTGACAAAATGTTATTCCTCTTTATTTGTATAACTATAAAGTTCCGGTTCCTTACCATAGAGCACTATATCATGACAATATGCAGTTAATTCCGATGTGGTGAGCTAGCATTGTACATTGCATTTCAGGGATTCAGGCGCCTCGACAAAAGTCGTGCCTATTTCGTAATTATAATAATAATATGCTGTCTTCGGAAAAGGTATTTGCCGGAAACGTCGCCACTGACTTAGAAGCAGTCGTAGAGCATCAGCTTGTGACGCCGGTGACGGCGCGGTACGTGAGGATCTACGCCATGCACTATCAGAAATCAGGACCCTGGGCCACATGTGTGTATGCGTTGGGATCTAAAGGCATGTCCCCTCTAGGATCATTTGATAACTATTGTCTAAAAATAAAAATAACAAGCAGCCTTGCCTGTTTTAACATTATAATTATTAAGAACGTACAAATCCTCATTTTCTTGTAGGATTTAAATGTCACTGAAAACATGTCGTGCCGACTGACTTTGAGCAAGAGTTGATTCATTATACAAGATTGGTATTGTAAACTGTGAAGGATATTATGGACCAGTATCTATTTGCCCATGGCATCTAAACTTTCAGAACGCACAAATATAACCAGATGTTCGAATACTTTAAGTACATATATTTGTAGAGGTTTCAATCTGGACATTGAGAATTTTTTGTAGTCACACAAATTGATTTAATATGGATAAAGATTTCGTGTTGTATTGGTTGATTTACAAAAAGCGTTTGACGCTGCAGGAACTAATATTAGGTTATCTTAAGGTCATAGATCTAAATTTTGAAACAGAAAACAAAACAGGAAATCGTATATTTGAGGAAATGGGTGATCAGGAAATTACTATTTACATTATATATATATATATATATATATATATATATATACCATTTTAAGGTTTCAGTTTAATTCTACTATATATTCTCAGTTAAGGTAATTTTCTGGCACGCAAAGTTAGCGAGGTCTCTTCTGATATTTGAACTACAGTAGTCATTGATGGTCAAATATGGAGATACGCACTTTTCCGGGAGCAGACACATTTATTGCTCCTAGTTCATGGCTGCATGGTTCTTTGATGCAGTGATTTTTGTTGCATTATTGGTAATATCAAATATTATGCAATGTTTTATGTAATAGGTACCTGCTTTGCAGATTAAATATAGATAATTTCCTTGTAACCTGTTATCATCGTCATGCATTCCTGAAAAAAAAACTATCGTTATTGGGCACTCGAGGTTGTGTGTACTCAAGGTACATACAAATAGGTACGTATATATATTTTATGTTGTTCCGCTGGAAACTACATGAAAGTAGTTTTAGTGTAGGGGGTAGTTACAATTTTTGAACAGTGTTTTTAATTTAACCTTTTTTAATGAACTTAATTAATATTTTAAATATAGAATTGTACACGCAACAATTGTTTTTTATAAACCTGTATTTTGTGTGTTGATGTGTATGTAAAATTAGCTTACATCTTTTAATGACGTATGTTTGATAAATTGTATATTCTGTATATTTATTATGTATCACATGGCTATAAGCTACAATGAATCAAATAAAATAAATCAGTCAACCTTCTGGTAGGTTTTCGTCTGCCTGCACTTGAGTAACTATGGCCTGTTAGGTTATTATTTAGCAGTGATGTCGAGACTGACCAGTCCGAGACCATTATTGAAACCATGGCAAAACAATTGGAGATCAAGATATCCAAAACCAGGACCATGTGTTTACCGAACTGTCATTTATTCCTTTACAACACTGTCAGTTGTCCAAAACCAAAAAGGATTGATCCCCCAATGAGCAGTTTGTTTTAAAAAACTGGAAAAAAAACCCCATAAAGGTCAGGCAGGATCACAACTATATAATCTCTACTAATAAGAAAAAGTTAAACCCTCTTACAAGTATTTTTCTTTACACGTCTGGCATATAGATTCTTAAGATGAGTATAGCCTTTCATGTTTAGCACTCGTGTGAGACGAACGGCTGCCACCATGTTGCCAGTCGGAACTGTGTGAAACATGAAGCATGACCGGGCCGAGCACTGCAATCTAATGCCTAGTTTACGGTTAATACGCTAGATGTTACTAATACAACGTTCGTCTCCCAAACGTTTCATGCACCGTAATTTATTGGTTCACAGAGAATTTAAACCTGCTTATACTTACATATCTGTTTGTAAGTGGGCAGTCGCCGGTAAGCGAAACTTAAGCCTTACCTTCATACTTTTCCGGACGATAAAAATCGGTTTAATTATTTTAAAAAAATATATGTTATTAAGTGTTTTTTAAAATAATATCCGGGTGTGTAGTAACACCTGGCAAGCCTCTCTGCACATGGTCTTTGAGTTTCTATTCTGGAAAACGTACAATGGTGTCTTGACGCCACAGGTTAAATGGTTTAATTAATAGTATTAGAGTCCCTTATGTGCTAGGTAGTTGCTGGACTTGTAACTAAACTATAGTCTTAACTTATTTTCAAAGTAGGCCTAGTTTCTTCATGTAGATAAATTTTTTCTTAAAAATCACACAATTAAACGACTTCATGTGATTGCATACTTCATGTAATCTCTAGTAATAGATTTCGAACGATTTCCAAACAACAGCAGGCACGGTTGGCATTAAATGTGACAGATACGTGAACACATTGCTTGGCCACAACCATGACATCCACCTATTTTGTATGACAGCTGAAATTGTCTTTTCAAGTTCACTGTTTCTATATTGGACCATGCTCACTATTTAAGTCAATGTAGGGCCTGATGCTTTGGTCTCTTGTTCAAATCTGTCAGTCCCATTTCAGCTGAACGGCATATTTATTTATTTTAAATCACTTTTAGCCAACTGATCTAAGAACCGTTTAGCAATTATCTCATTTTTGACAAATTGATATACAGGGGTAGATCTAGGATTTTGCCTTATAGGGGGCACAAGGGTAAGACAAAACTTTTACCCTTACTTCACTCTCAGCATCACTAAAGGGAAATGAAATGTGTAAAGCAAATATAACAAGATCATGTGTTCAGTTGCCCATATATACTTTATCAAGCCAATTGTAAAGAAGGGGATATTAAGCGCTGTCTTAAATTTTGACGTACGAAAAAAATGGAATTTGTCGGACCAAATAAGGGCAAAAAAATTAAAAGTTAGGCCAAAAATAAAAAAATAAAAGGTATGGTTCTCAGGCACCGCCCGCGTCAATTTTAAACCCCCGCATCAAAACTTTTTATTTCGATTTTGCAATATTTTTAGCTCCAGTCGCTCGGGTTTTACTTCCAAAAGAAGAAAATCATACAATTTTGATCAAATTTCCTTTGATATGTAGTGCTTTTACTAGCTAAGCAAAATATACGTTATTATCAGGCTTTTCCCTTATCATTAGACATTTTTATCGAAGCAAACAAACAAACAAAAAAAAAAAAAAAAAAAAAAAAACGCCCGCCCGCATTGATTTCTAAGAAAACTGTGCCTTTTAGAAACTAGAACTAGAACTAAACCTTATTTTTAATTTTTGCCTTACCAATTGCATGTTGTAATACAAACTGTACAAAATTATTGTAGTACAAAAATATGTCAGTCGCGTATGAGAGTCCATTGACCAAGAGATAACTCTACGTATGCAGCCACTGCAGGGTTGCTTTTTCTCTTAAAAGAAAGAAAGGCTGAAACAGGGAGAAATGCCGGGGGACATTTATGGATGTATTGCCTTTTGACTGAAACTGACGTAGGAAGTGTGCAAAGCAGCGCAAAAAAAGAGGAACGCTAAAGGGGATTGACAAGTTTCCCTTGTGCCCCCCTCTGGAATACGCCTATGATATAGTGTTTAGAGAAGTCTTATTCAACTTTTCAATTCTTCTACTGTATATTGATAACTTTCATCTGGCTTCTGTTTCCTGGGCCTAAACTTTTAGTATTACATCGTAACTAGAGGCGGAATATTCCACTTAAAACGGTCATAAAATGAAAAGCAGTTTACTTACCTGTTACAGACAATGAATAAACCGCTCTTCTACTGACGACTATCGGTTCAAACAGAGGAATATGGCAGCAATAGCGTTTTTCTTCCTTTTAGATGAATGAGGAAATTTAGAACTCTTGTCAACACCGGCACCCCAAATTTGATGTATTTGTGTCCAGCAAAACAAGTCCTCTCTTTTTTGCAATATTATCCAAAGGCCTTGTTTTGTTAGAAAATGTGAGAGGGATAATCCACAGTATGGATACTCACCTATGGGAATAGCCCCATAGTATGGATACTCACCCATGGGAATAGCCCCCCCCCCCCCTTCCATAAAAGCACCCTTGTTTAAAATCTCTCCCGGACAACACCCTTTCCATTATATGAAGAAAGGGAGGGGAAAAGCCTCATCCCAGAATTTCATTAGTCTTCATAATCACCACATTTTGTGAAATATATATACAACACTCTTTTGGTAGTACATTTTCGACATTTCTATTAGTTTTATCGAATTTGATTTGAATGATATCCAATTTAGAATAATTGAACGTTTTAAAAACTAGGCTAATATTGATAGTAATATTCTCAAATTGCTTGACATGAGATCGATAATTGGAAGATTATTGAGGAGAAATATAATTTTTTAGTATAACTGAATCCTCTTGAAATCCATATTATCCAAAGGCCTTGAAATTATAAGCTTTGTGTCCTTAAAAATAGGTCAAGGTCACCCATCTTCAAACCTGACCGAGATTTTGCTGATATTCATCAGCAATTAAGTAAAAAAGTTCCTGTATTAGATACGTTTGGAGATATCCCGCTCACAAAGTTAATATATTGAAACAGCCGATAAGTATTCTTTAAAAAGCATAAATTGTGGGTGGCGCCCCTTAAATCGTGCAACAGTCACAGTCCTAGACCACCAGTGCTAATATGATCTTAGCAGGTTTTATCCTTATCCAACCAGTGGTTCCTGAGAAATAAATTTCTAAGTTTTTGTTTGTATTATTAGCGTTGAAAAATATGTGAAGGTCATCTTCGAACTTGACCGAGATTTTTTAATATACATCAGCTACGAAGTAAGACATTTTTTACGGTGACTCCTTTTAGAGATATCCCGCCCACAAGATAAAAGTTAACGGACGCCGGAAGGCTTGGTTAAAGAGTATAGCCCCATCAGCCTGTAAGGCTGAGGGCTGATAACAATATACACGGTTACCAACTGACACAAGTAAAGGACCAACATTTTGGTAACAGCATCAGACGTTAAAAACAACGAGAAAAAGATGGTTACAGCTTGCACTTCCAATGTCCTAGATTACCTGGGAAAGGAGCTGCCCGATGTAGAAACTGTAAAGATCTGGACCGACTGAACTAACAGTCAGTACAAACACCGGTATACTTTGCTCTCATCCCAAGGCTCAAATAACATTTCAAGCTTGTTATCATATGGAACTATTTTCCTACCAGCCACGGGAAATGCAAAAGGATGCATTGGGTGGACAAGCCAAAGGAACAGTTACTGACGATATAATAAGCTTCAATATTCATAAATGGTAATATTTATATATATATTTACAAATCTGAAACTGTTTTCTGTGCAAAAGTCTAAAAGACTACATGCTACAAATATTTCGTTGCATCCCGCTTCCCTTATTCGGTATAAGTGCATTGTACGGGGATGAACTTCGGAGGCTTTAATAACAAATGAACCCACATTTTCGTTTGAATAAATGTGGGTCAATGCCTTTTAAGGTCAAGGCTATTACTGTATTTACTATAAATAATACATTAATATATCATTTTATCATTTTTATATGTTATATAGGAAAAATAAGCATCAATTCTTGACCTATTTTTCTTGACAATTATATATGTACGTGACGTCATTGACAAATTAACTATATGTGGGTTCTTTATAAACATACATGTCATAGTTAAGCTAGAACTTGAACTGAACCCACATTTTCTCAGAAAAAAAATGGACTGATTTCGTATGTCGAGAGAATCTCTCAGAGTCGCTAAAATACATCCCAAGTGTTTTCGATATGTATCCATGATGACCAGAATTTCCTGCGTATGCATACAGCTATTAACCCTATACACGAGAATTCATGTCATACATGTACTACATAATTCATTCAACATTCGATAACAATATCAGAATACAACAAACAGGAAAGAAACAAATGATTGTGTTCTCGTCCGATTTCTCGCTCAACACTACGTGATATTTATGGAACAATATGGTCGACACCCATGATGAATAGATTAACTCTTCCTTGAATACAAAAGGAAATTGTGGGGGGGGGGGGGGGGGGGAGGGGGGGGAATCTTCGATCTTTCCTTTCTACTGCAAAGTTAGATACAACACTCAATCTGACTTGAAGAATTAAACTTGTCAGTGTTCGATAAAGGGGTAGCGACATCAATCTCAAAACTTTAAATAATTTGGCATTTTTGTGTGGATATTCTCACTATATGACGCATCATGTACATCTGCGGCTGTTTCTCCGTAACATTTATGAATGGGAAACTTGTTACAAAATAGATTACGAAACAATTGAGAGATCTTTCCATCTGTAAGTAAATCTCTGGTAAGTCCACACGAACAATTTGTTAAATTCTATTTATTTCTTATTTATATTTTTATTATAACGTATATTATTTTTTATAATTTTCTTGCTAATATTATCATTATTAATATTATAAATAATAATAATCATATTCATAATTTTTCAAATGAAGACCATGTCGGTAATGTTGTTAAATCGTACTTTTGTCCCTATTCCTTAAAAGAATCCTTAATGCATGGAATATTTACCAAACTCTGTGTTGTTTAGAAGCTCCATGCCAAGTTTTTATCTTGAAAATATTCACGCCTTGTGTCCCGACTGGTGAATTAAAATATAAAGTACCTTCTTGCAACAGCATATATGTATGATGGTGTTGCACAAGAGTTACCACTTTGCAAACTACAGTATGGTGTTTCAATTCAGGCTCCGGCAAAAGGTTTATTTAATTTTAGTAAAACAATGTTTGGAAGGGCTGACATGTTTACTCGAAAGAGTAACAACTAATGACAACTCTCTTGTCCCAATTTGAGAGATGAATATGTCTTGTCAGTCACTGTGGGATATTCCGAGTTGATTTTTATAGGATAAATTAAGGTTGTATTAAAAGGGATATTGAATGTCAAACGTGATTGTTTGATATGGTCTTCGCAGTGTCACTTTAGTTGATCTTGCTAAGCTGGACAGATGTTATTGTACCTACAAATTGAATTCATTCACCACAATACACAAAGTTTGGTGGCAGCTTTTTACTCAATATTTGTCGGAGTATCTGATTCATTCACACTGGTGGGCTCTCATTTGAAAAAAAGAGACTTTAGGCAATGTGCATAACTACAGAACATAACTGTCCAGATGACCTGCAATGATCATGAGAAAGAAGGGGTTTCTCTGGTGTATAAGTCTGAGAATTTCTAACAAGAATATACCTGTAAACATCAGAATTTCACCCCATTATATGATATATAAAACTTGTAATCGTAATTGTAACAATAAAATCATTTGTTTTATAACAGGAAAGAATTAATAGATTATTTTTTTATATGCAACCTTCTATAGAGTCTTATAGTCCAAATAACTGTCCTTGGAATGGCCACTCTTATTTTAACGTTGATATTTCATTTCTGCTTTTCTTAAGAATGAGAATGGTGGATTCTGAAATATTGCTATGTTTGCTTTTGCTTCGATTTCTAAAATTCATAAAGGTATTATGGAAAATACTTTTTTTTTTGTCTCGATATGCTAACAATCGAGACAAAGGTATGCGTTCATCCCCTTTCCGTGTGTGTGAGTGTTTGTTTAAAATATAACATGATATACATCACATCACATAACATAATGCATGCAAACTTATATCAGAAGCAATTAGATTTTGTACAGCTTTATTGACACCTATTCTCATTGGCATAAAGAGTGGGCTTTTAAAAAAATGAAAAAAGAACTGCACAATTCATGAATTAAAGCAGCAGGAGTGTAGGGATCAATTGCACGTTAAAGTGTACCCGGCGGGGAACACTTTTTATGACGCCACATATCAAATAATGTTCGCATTCAGCATGCACAACAGTATTGTAAACTAAGCACACGAACATTCAGATTAGTTTTCCACTGGATCGCTCCTGCACTGTGTACAATTCGATGGAAAATTCAATTTAAGGAAAATACAAATATTACAATTATGTTATTGAACATTTGTTTTCAAATGGAAAAAGTGCAAGTTTAAGTATATATCTGACTTACATTAAAGTAGTTATTTTACGTGTAAAAGATATATAGTTCCTGAAAATATTATTCAATACCTTAAACGGTGTAATCCAGGTATTTGAGAAAATGTGCCATATATAAGCAGAAGCAGATCCAAGCGGATTTTTCAGCCGCTGCAACCTTCCCCCCCCCCCCCCCCCAAGGGTTTCAGACAATTTAAGACAATGCGGCCTGCATTCCCCTTTTCTGGAACTGTGGACTTTTTTTAGGTTCAGTCATTAGTCTCCCTCGGTCTTTCCTTACCTCGATCCGCCCCTGATTAGAGGTCATACATCAAGCTAATACATCTGCGGAACAAAACCAGATTTGTGTTTCCTCTGAATATGGCCTGTTGCGATGGTTGCATGTTCACTCAACCAGGCACAACATGATGCAATATATAGCATTTTGCGTGAAGAGATTCCAATATTTCAAAGTATTTTTTCTTTGCTTTGTCTTTATAGATGCATGAATATGGTCTTTCACATCCTGTTAACAGAACTTAGTTCTTTAATGAATCTGTTTATGGTTTCTTCAAATGTTCGCAAAACAGAACGTAAGATATTATTTCAACAAATCAATTTTATTGCCTCCACATTTGTGATACATCATCCGAGCATTCAACGGTAAGGCATTTTCAACGGAAATAATTTGACATTTTTTAATACCCTCTACCAAATATATATTTATACATATTTAATGGCAGTAGGTTCTATATCACACATTAGGCTTCAAAGCTTACAATGCCTTTCCCTCAGAGGATAATAAATAAATAAATTATTAACCATTTCTATTATAATAGATATTTTCCCTAATTTATATCATATATATAATTATATGCAATGTGTCTGTGTTTTGTAAATGCATATAATCATTTTCACACTGATTGGAAAAATTTGTCTACATAACGTTCCATGTTCTGATTGACAGGAACCCCCATTCTACACTATCCAACAGTAACAAGACTGAAACTCCAAACTGTCATTCAAAATAAGTTATCTCAGGTTTATATATATATAAGGAGCACAATATTGATGAATATTGATGTTTTCATGACTGGAGTCTCTGAAATTTAATGATATAACAGGTCTTTTCCAATCAATCAATAAACTGATATATCAATATATACTGCGTTATACCAAATTACCTGAATCCCTAAGGTTTCCATGATTTCGTGTATGGTTTATTGGCTAAGCGTTACTGTTGTAATATGACTCCATGCACGTACAACACCCTCATGCATGTATATCTGTTACAATGAGTCACTGACCCAACTGACTGTATCAGCAGTCTGTGCTACACCATCCGACTGGACAGTCTTGTCTACCAGTGCATATATCATTATATGTATCATGTCAGATACAATAAATACACACATATACACTTTGTGGATTATATATTCACTGGAACATAACATAATATGGTGAAGAAAGAACTTGTCAAAGTTCAATGTCTAATGTTTTGGGTTGGTGAGGGAGGCCGAGACATCAGAAATAACAGGAAGCTGAAAGATCAACATTAAAAGAAACTTGAGGTGCACTGGTACATTTTGGGACTATGTAAAGCCAAAGTCGAATTTTAGAGTTGCAAGGTTTCACTAACGTGCTTTAAAACAAGAGGCTGGTGAGACAGTTGATGCTTTAATGACAAAAACCAGAATCCCAGCTGATAACTGCCTTTAGGAGACACTGAAGAGCAACTTTTAGACGCTCTGATACCTGGGGTCAGCAATGATGTACAAAGAAAATAAATTTCCAAAGACAAATCGCTTACTCTTGACAGTGCACTGGCTATAGCCAGATCATATGAGGCTACACAAACACAAAAGAAAGATATTCAGGACACAAAAAAGGTACATCTGTTTCGAAGCAGACAGGACAATAGACAAACCACAAGACATATTCAAGACAAACCAGTACCACACAGGACAGTGCTGGAATTGCAAACAAGGAAATCAAAGTGGGGCTAGGTGCCAAGCAGCAGGATCCACATGTGAAGTGTGTGGTAAATTAGGCCACTGGGGCAAAATGTGTTTTTAAAAATCATCAGCAAACCCAATTATGGAATGAGGTATCTAAAGCTAGAACACCACTACACACAGACCCTTGACGACGTACTGCTGAAAATCGCAGGTGCAAAAATATTCAGCATACTAGATGCTAGATTCGGATACATGAACATCAAACTCGATGAAGACTCTTAAAATGCTGACAACATTCAATACTCCATACAGACAGTACTGCTTCAAACATCTTCCCTTTGGCCTTGCTTTAGCTCAGAACCTCTTTCAAAAGACAAAGGATCAGACTTTTGCCTGGCATTAAGGGAATTACCGAAGACATACTTGTGTTTGGAATGACTAAAGAAGACCATGACAGAAACTTCTTAAATGTGTTATAGCGCATAGGTAGGTCTCAGACTTAAACCAGAGAAATGTACAATAAAGCAGATCAAGATAAAATTCTTTGGGCACTACATATCTTACTAAGGTTTAGAGGCTGATCCTATGAAAGTTGATGCCATCAAAAGAATGAAACCACCCAAAAACATCAGTTCTGGGAATGGCGAATTATCTCAGTCGATTCACACCAAACTTGTCTCTGCTTACAGCACCCCTCAGAAAGCTGACAAAGAAAGATATAGACTTTACATGTGCACTTGACATCAAAGAAGACTTTGATAAACTGAAAGAATTCCTTGTTTCCACACATGATTTGGCATACTTCGACCAAAAAAAGCAGGGCTGGAAAAATGCCGGCAAATACTCAAAAAGTCCATGCCAGTGGTAAATCCCGGGGAATGCCACTTTTTGCTGGGAAATACTGGCAATTACTGGTCTATAATGGCACACTAAGTTAAATGCTGCCTTAGCCTACTAAAAATATATTTAGTGTTATAGAATTAAACATAAAATTTGAATAAAGCAAGTATTGTAGGAATGGATTTAAAGGCTTGTATATGTCACAGTATAGATGGAAATCAAATTGATTCCCATCTGCACTGTGACATATATGTGATTATATGTGTTTGTAGGGTTGTATTCTTTACAGAAGTTTTGGCAAGACAGTTTGTAATAGATAGGGGGTTACCTGTGTATTAAAAGGGACTGGTTTCTAAACTGATAGTTATGTTTGTGGTGTTCAGCTCTAGGCAGTCACCGAATCATAGTGCATCAAAAACAAAGTGGTATCCTATGTAATATCAGGACACCAACTCACAGACTAGAGAGGTAGGTGCTTCCCTCACCAATCTATGCCAAGGGGTTGTTTCTCTGCATGTGTGTGATTAACCTAACCTTAATTGGTAAAAGCATGATATGCATACAAGGCTAAGAACTTGCTAGATCATCCTGAACCTGTGGCTAAAGCATTGCTTTATACATTATCTGATTCAACAACCATTGCTGATGCCTGTGAGAGAAGGCAAAGTCTGCTGGAATACGAGCAACTGGAACCTCATCACAACATAGAACAGTGTTGCCTTGAACAAACCTTGTCACCAATATTCATTTTCTGGCTAACTTGCATTGTCCTTGTTAGACAGGTTAAAAGGTAGACAAATATGCAGCTAGCAGCTCCAGCAAGCTCAAGAACTGATATCACATTCAAGTTATTCCCTTTTACCCGAACTGCTGTTATTCATGGATAACAACAAACTTTCAGCAGACATTCTCTAAGATTCTGTGACCACATGCAGATACATCTCCCAATACCTGGTGGTCAGGCGTGTTAAAACACAATGCTGTTTGTCCTTTTCCTTTGTGAAACTGCTCACAAACTGCTTATCATGCCTGCTTCTGTGGTGCCTATTTTCTCAATGTTTGAACAAACTAACTCAAAAGCAAAATCCCTGGGACACAGAAGACAGTCCAGCTAGCTGGTTAGCAATCAATTTCTGCAAGGCTAACAAACTGACTGGTTTAATATGTAATAAAGTGATAATTTAGTTTAGGTGTGGTTATATATGCATAAATTGTTCCTGAACTGGTAAATTTACAAGTAAATATACTGTTATTCTGCTAAGTAGTCTCAGGCCGTCATCCAAATTTGCACTGAAAATGGTAAATTTCTCTACCCAATGATTTCCAATTTATCTGTCCTGAACAGTTCTTATGTTAATTTGGATGTTTATGGTTTTTAGTGTTTTTTTTTTAAATTATTATTTTACATTTTATAGTGATGAAACACCAAAATGACACCTTTTGTTCATATTGGCCATTTATTTGCCACTTATTGCCAGAGGTGGTATTTGTCCATGATGGTATTTCCCGTGAAATGCCAGTGGCATTTAGCAGCCAACCCTGGAAAAGAACCCACTTGCCTTACAAACTGACGCTAGCAAGAAAGGTGTTGAGGCAGCACTACTACAAGATGGACAGCCTGTCTGTTGCTCAAGCAAGCAAAAGTCTAACAAACACAGAGTCAAATTACCACACCATTGAGAAGGAGATGCTTGCTATTGTGTTTGGCCTAGAGAGATTCCATCATTATGTGTATGGCCGACATGTCTTGATAGAATGTGACCCCAGACCACTTGAGAGTATTGCAAAGAAAAACATCACAAGCGCACCACCTAGACTCATGAGAATATTACTGAGAATTCGGAGGAATGATTTCTCAGTAAAATATGTTCCAGGGGGAAAGTTACCAGTTGCTGAGGCATTGTCCAGACTGACAATGGGAGATGAACCAAAGGAAATGCAAGAAATGGACAGAACTGTACATGAAGTAACAAACATAATTCAACATCCACTAGACTAAATCAAGGACCTCACTGCAAAGGATGAAACCTAGAGCACACTCATGAAAACAATCATGAATGGTTGGCCCAATTCACAGAAGGGAATGCCAGCAAACATCAAGAAATACTGGAATTTGAGAGATGAATTAAGTGTATATGATGGGATATTGGTAATAATCCCAGAGGAAATTAAAGATGAAGCTCTCAAGCTCATCCATGCAGGACACCAAGGAATAGAGAAATGCATGCTCAAGGCCAGAGCATCTGTGTTTTGGTGTGGAATCAATGCAGATATTATAAGATTAGTCAAAACATGCACCACTTGTCAGCGCCACCTCTTATCAACAGAAAGAACCAATAATTCACATTGAAGCATGAGGCCATGGTAAATAGTTGGTTCTGACTTATTTCACAAGCATAATGAAAACTACCTGCTTCTTATAGTCTATAGATTATTACAGCTAATTTCCCATCATGAGGAAACTACACACAACAACAACAGCTACTGTAATCAATGCAATGAAAGCTGTTTTCTCTGAATTTGGAATTCCAGAAAAACTATTTAGTGATAATGGACCGCAATACACATCCTATGACTTCAGACACTTTGCTGAAAAGTTTGATTTCCTGCATTGAACAAGCAGCCCACATTTCCCTGAGGCAAACGGCAAAAGTGAAAGGTTTGTAGCTGTCATGAAGAGAACACTACAAAAAGCATTAGAAACAAAGGAAGATCCTGCAATGTTATTGCTAAGTGTGAGAACTACACCAATTGCTCCAGAACTGCCTTCTTCAGCAGAACTAATGTTCAACAGGAAGATAAGATCAAACTTGCCCTTTGTAAGCACAAAAGAAAAATGACAAAAATATGACACAAAAACTTGAAAGGTCACAGACAGCAGCAAGATATGCAGTATAATTCATCAAGCAGAGAACTACCAAAACTGGCAAGTGGACTGTCAGTAAGAATACAAGATATACTTTTCAAGAAATGGGAACCGGCAAATATCAGCCAGTCCAGTGCCAGACCAAGGTCATACATAGTGGAAAATCAGGAGTAAAATACGGGATGACCACCACACACATAAGAGAAACTGGAGAAAATTTCAAACTTTTCAAAAAGAAATTTAAAAGGATACCACAAAGAAGCAACAAGGCAGTAAAAATACGACTAACAGTGCAGGATATGTCACAAGGTCTGGCAGAATGGTGAAGCCACCACAGAGATTTTATTTGTAAATAATGTCCTTGTATTCAAACAAGACTTATGAAGAGTAGTTTCGTGTACTATCAGATCATTTGATCAATAAGGCTGCAAGCTTCACCTACTATTCAACATAAATTGATATTTTATTATTTTTTATGAACTTGTAGTGGCTGTAAATATGTGCTATTCATAATTATATTAGTGTTTGACAGACTGTATATTTGTTTGACAGTTAATTAGTAATAAGCACCCATTTATTGAAATTCTAGACACATATTGCAAAATAAACATGAGATAGTTCTGGTTAAGCATGTTTGATACGGACTCTTTGTTTTTGTGTGACACTGAAACAACAGGACCCATGTTTAGTTAGTTCTAGCACCACCTATATATATATCTAGACCATTCAGTGAAAATTCTATAACCAGATGACGCACTTAATTTTATTTTGTGTTCAATGAGGGGAATGTTGTATTATGACCTCATGCATATACAACAACCTCATGCATGTACATCTGTTACAATGAGTCACTGGCCCAGTGCTGCATTAGCAGTCTGTGCTACACTATCTGACCGTTGTGTCTACCAGTGCATATATCATTATATGTATCATGTGTCAGATGCAAAAAAATACACACATATACACTTTGGATTATCTATTCATTTGAACGTAACATAACAGAATACCGTGATTCCATAACAACGCAATGTCATTGTTACAAAAACCCCAAGCTGGTTGCTATGGTTACAGGAATCACAGACATCCATGGTTATGTGAATACAGATCACCACAGTTTTAGATCAGCTGACCAATGCTTCAGTGATCACATGACTATTTGCTGTCATTTAAACATGGTCACATGACCACAATACCTGCTGCCCCCAGTGAAACTGGCATATCTCCCAGACATGTCCAGGAGTCAGTTGCAGGGTCATAGCACTCTACATTAGGCAAGGTTAGCTGACCCTGGGAAGATCCCAGACACCCTCCTACAACATACAGCAACCCATTCACTGCAGCACTGCATGAGGCACACCGGTCTGTAGGCATGGCTTGAACTGTGCTCCAAACATTCTACAAAGTAATCACAATCATCATGAAGCATGCAGAGAGTAAAATGAAAAAAATGTAAAAAAAAAACACAAGAACTCCCATATCTATATTAAGACTTTTGTTAACATGTTTTTTTCTTGGAATTGTACGCGTGTTAAAGAATTTAAGGGGATGAAACAGCTAACACGGAAAAAACAGCTTAAATAGAAGCTTTGTCTGCTATAAAGAATCTAAATATTCTTTGCTTGAATGAATAAAAATGAAAAAAATCCTTTTGGAAGACCTAAGACCCTTTAGAACAGGTTAACTGATGATAAAAAGGTAATATTTATAAGCTTTAGGACTGGGAAATGAACATCAGCATGTTATTGTAACCTACAATAATGACAATATCCATATAATCCTTATGTTTGTTAACAAACGGGTAACTGAATGGTTCAATGCTTCCAATTACAAAACAAAATTTCATCAAACACTGGTATGTAAACCTGCAAATTCATGTCCATTACTACTGGTAGGTGATTTGAAAATTAATTAAAAAAAAAAAAAAAAAAAAAAAAAAAAAAAAAAAAACAGCCATCAAACCACACAGGAAGTTTTCAATCTGGCACAATATTAAGGAAAGATATTTCATAACAAAAGCTTGTTATCAAAATGACAACACCAAATAAATGATCATAAAAATATTTAAAAAAAAAGAAAAAATTAATAAAACTTTGAACTAGGTACCTTGATGCTGCAGTACCCCCATTGCATATCTAGGTGATGTCATGTGACCAATCTGTTCCCACGTATCTTGTTCTGGACAGTATCTTTCTATGCTATCTGTAATATTTGATCCAACACAACCTCCAAAAACATACAGAAAGTTCGAATACACCACCAACCCCATATCACAGCGAGGGTGCACCATTGGAGCAATAGGCATCCATTTTGAGGTAACTGGGTTGTAAAATTCACTAGTGTCTTGTACCAAACAGTCAGCCTCTCCTCCAATGGCATAAATTAAACCATTCAAAATACATGCGCCATGTCGTTCACGTGCTTGTCTCATGAAGGGTAAAGCTTTCCATTGCTGGCGGAAACAGTCAAACTGATAAACTCCCGCAGTTGTCTGAGAATCACCGTAACTTGTTTTTGCAGTCCTGTTATAACCCCCATATACAATCAATGTTTTCCTTGCACACTCTCGTGGATATAACAAAAACGGCTTATTCGGACTAACCTGATATTGGTAAGGTTGTTTCTTTTGTTTTGAATCCTGAAGAAACTTCTGCAAAACAACTTTCAAACTCAAGTCTTTGCAGGTTTCAATAAATTTCTCTATTTTGTTATGAGATATTAACGGAAATCGAATGTGGCTCAGAATTTCAAAAATATGTTTCCTCCTCTCGGGAGGGTTGTGAAGTATCCATTTCATGGCAGCACTGAAAACCTGGTACTCATTGTCTATATGCAGGTACTCGCTCTGAAGTAACCGTAGCAATAGCTCCTTTGGTATTTCTAGGAACTCTTCTTCTTCAGAAACTTCTAGGAAATGCAGATGAATGAATTTTTCACTTGCCTCTTTGAGCTGTCCACAGGCATGCACCTCGGCAAACTGATGCATACCTGCAATACAGAATATGAACATGAACATTATATAATTATTATTCATCATGATGGTTTACAGAATTTTTAAAACTTGTGCAAGTTTTTATAATGTCAACATCATTATAACAATTAACACAACCCTTCTGCTCCTCAAGCAGTGTTTATACACTGCAGTCATCCCAGACCTCCTTTTGTTTTAACTGCTGCTTTGTATAGCAAGGTTCTCTGGGTCAAGCCACCAGGGTGTGCACACAGTAAAGAATTGTAAAGAAAGCATGGCATTGTGTATCCAGCTCCAAAGATTAAACATGCATCTTCTGCTCTCTTTGATTCTTGGCCAGACCTGGGGTCAATTCAGATATTTCAATTCCAATTCAATTCCAAATCAAGAATTTTCATGAAACTTCAATTCCAATTCAATTCAATTCCATGTGCTGGAGAAAAATATCAATTCCAATTCAAAAAGTTGCATTCATCTGAAAACATTTAACTGGTGTGATGCAAATGTTATCAAAGGAGTTTTTTACTAGTGCACCAGTACACTAGTATGCAACTTACAGTTTTGTTCAGAATTGGTTGAATGTGCTCCAAAGCTAAGTGAAATATCATTCATTATAATTTTTGCCAAATGTAGTAAGACATAGCAGCCAGACAGGTTTTACTTGTTTTGTTTGGCAATTATTCCTTAAGATCAGGTAAACTACCCAAATTTGGATTAAGGTTAATTTGGATTTCAAATGAGTGGCCATTATTACCTAATTCAATTAATGTATATGCAAATATCTATTTTAGGTGATGAAAACATTAAAATTCACATGATCATGGGGTGGCTTGGGGACAAAAGCACCCAAGGTAAAATGCCCCAACCTGAATGATAAAGAGAACAAAAGCCCCCCTCCCCCCAATCATATTTTTCAAATAAATATTTGACTACAATTAAAATTCTGTACATTTCATTTATCTATTGAAATGTGCGTGCGTGTTAAGTGTAAATTAGATATTTAAGGGGCCTATTTATATACCAGGCATGTTAAATATACTTGAAATATAGCATTTCTCCTTATAATAGTATGGTATGTGCCAGTTTAACAGTTTGTTTAATCCTGTACAGGAGTGGGAATAAAACTTATTGTTCGTGAATTGTTGCCTGTGCGCAAGATCAGACCTCTGGTCATGCCTTCCTGTTATGGTAAACAAACCCACTTGGACATTCACACTGTTTATTACACAGAACCATAACAATGTATACAAGTGACCCATGGGTCATGACGCTCAGCTGACTGAGAAGAGATTCGCAAAAGAAAATTTTATCACCTTAATGGTAGTATATACCCATTCAACTGAAGCATCAAACAGATCAACCAACAGGCCAAGATTGTGTCTGAATTTATATATCTCAAAAAAAGGGAAAAAATGCGTAAACCTTTAAAAAAAATACAGGTGGCTCTACCAGTCTGCAGAAACTAATATAAACACTTAATGGTCAATATCCATGCAGACAATTATGGTGATCTTTGCATTAGTTGTTCAGATACTTCAGCTTTTGTATCAATTTTTCCATTATTCTGAGCTGTACTTTGGAGTGCCATAGCTCAAAGGGTATGGGTAACAGAGACCTAATTTCAGGTTTCCATGGAGACTTTTCATGGGTCTCCCTGTGTGTCAAGAATGAAGATTCTAGGTCCAGTTGTTACGATTTGTACCCTGTTGACAGATAACTACATCCTTATAAGTCTCAAAAATTGAGAAAAAAAAAATCGTAAAAATTTGAAAAAACACAGGTGGCACCACCAATCTGCAGGAACTGATGGAACACCTCTTGATCAATATGTATGCCAAAAATCATGACCATCAGTGTTGTAGTTATTGAGATGTTGCAGTTTTTTTTTTATCAAATTTTCCATTATTCGGGGGGGGGGGGGGGGATAATTGGTTAATCAGTTTTCCCTTCAATTCCAATTCAATTCCAATTTGATTCAGAATTGACCCCAGGTCTGTTCTTGGGCCTGGGCCAGAAATGACAACATGGCCTATAGCAGGGTTCATACACTTTAAACGATTTAAAAAATCATCATAAATTTTTTGCCACCTTGTCAAAAATGAGCACCTTACATGATAAAACTGCACAGTCTCTGAAACTAGATCAAAACATGCATATCAAAAATAACACTGGATTTATATAAAAACTAGGGACCCATGGGTCTCAACACTGAATTTGTCTATATTTTTATGAGTTTTTTCAAAATATGGGTCCTGTGATCAATTTGAAGCCAACTTGTCTACTCAAAATGGTGTTATCAGCCATAAACTAATTTTGGAATAGATGGGCCCTGTGACTTTGACCTTTGACCTAGCAACCTGAAAATCAAAAGGAAACTTCCGGGATATATGGGATATCACCAATGCCATTTCTTGTGTAGATGGAGTAGAAAAACAACTGGCTTGTGCAGCCAGAAGCCAGTTTGTGCAGGCAAGCTTGAGTCAGCCGGGCACTCATTAGTGGGGGGGGGGGGGGGGGGGACTGACTACCCCACTTTGTAAGCCTATAAACGCTATGAATTATATCTTAAGCCATGGTCAAACTAGAGATACGACCTGTCCACTACTGAAAATTTGAGGAATCGCCGAAACATCGTGAGAAGAATGTGCGACCGATCGCGGAGGCCGTAGCTGATCACTGGATGAAAAATCAGTCGCAGCTGGTTTTTGAACGTGTTCAAATTCCAGTTGTGACTGATTTGTCAATTTTGAGGTCCTAGTAGCTCGCAAGAAGGTTGTGCCACCAGTCTTTAGTCATCGCACGACCAGTCGTGCATTATCGTGCGATTTTTTGTTGCACAATTGGTCGTGCCATTGCTCGTGCCACCTCATGATTGGTGGCACCACTGGTCGTATGACCTTGTGATCAGAACTGCGACTTGCCAAGATCTCTCCCAACTTGTGGCACAATTATACGACTGGTCATGCTATCAGCTGGGCAACTATTATAAAATTGTTTGGATCTAGGGCTAAGCTCGCTCAGCCGTATTTACCTCCAATTTTCAGTATGGATCAGCTGATGCCACCCTGAAAACTAGAGTTCATGCTACAGCTGGAGCTTTGCACTATTACAGCTGCTGCACTTCTGCACAGAAGCCAGCGAAGACAAAGAAGAGAGCCTTAGTACTGGGAACGAATTACAGGGCTGATATCGGGCCAAGGAATACATATCCATATGATCGGAGGCAGGACCAGTTGAACAACTAGTCTCAGGTCTTAACGACAAGATGTACGATCTGTCGCTGGTCACTAAGACTTGTCGTACGATCAGTATTCATCGTAGCGGCTTGTCGCACGACTGATCTTGCAACCGATCGTCACTAGTTCTGGTTGATCCTGCAACCGAGCGTGCCACCAGTCGTACGATTACCTTCCACCAGTATCAAGTACTCACGACCATTTCAGAATCAGGACAAATTTGTGGAGACTGGTCGTGCGACTCCCTGATCGTAAGTCAATCGCACAATTTATCAGTCGTATGATTCAGTGTGACCGTGGCTTAATTTATATGATTATTAGATAAATACTAGTTTACAATTGTTGTGTACCAGAATGAATGACAAATTCAAGGGAAACTGCGAAATATGACATTTATCAATAAATAAAGTACCCTGATTAACTTTCCCCTACTTGATCCTGCAAGGCTGTTGATTCAAGATCAAGTTCTAATGCAAACATGGCCGAATACAGCAAATTTAAAGGTTTTTTTCATGCTTTTGTGATATTTTGACAGTGCATATAATAAATAATAAATACCAGGATGATAACCTAAAAAGGTTATGCTAAGTGCACATGCAGCTGTAATGAATGAATGGGCTGGCCAGGCCAGACCCTATGGGAGCACTAGTTTTTTGCCTGAAGTCTTTCAGGCAAGCAATCCTTTACTACCTCCACACCAGAGAGTATTCTATTACTGTACTGATATCCTTTATAGGCAGGTGCATCACATGTGTAAGACATAAGGTTGGGATGAAATGTTTGGCTTTAATTGCATCCAGAATCTCTCTAAAGTAGTGTGTCCTGTGAACTTTGCCGTGGATCTCATGATCCAGGAATCAACAGTTCTTACTTTAGTGGTGGGCATATATCAATCAAGTTTCAATACAAACTGGTGTTATCATCTGGACACTAACATGTGGCAACATTGCCCCATGACCTAAACTTTGACCCCAAAATCCATCAGTTCATTCCACTATTGGCAGGTCAGCTATATGTGCACAATCTTTCTAAATAAGTTGGTCCTCTGACCTTGACCTTTGACCTCATGACCCTTAAATCAATAGAGTTCTTGCATTAGAGGTGGGCCACATATAACTTATAAGTCAAGTTTGAATTCCATATGTCAATCAAAACTTGAGTTATCATAAAAAAAAAAAAAATTACAGATATACAGAAAGCAAACAACCGGATGGACAGGGTGATTAATATAGGGCATCTGCTTATTCAAGTGGGGCTCTAATAAACACACAAGGGTTCAGGACACAGATGAAACCACAGTTGGGAATCTGATAGTAACAATATAATTTTGCAGTCTCAAAATAAAGCATTAAATGGACTGATAAGAGAAAAAAATACAGGTGGCGAAACCAGTCTTCAGGTACTGAGGAAACCAGTCATAACCACTAAACATACTTGGTTTCAGGACACTGGATGAAACCACAGCTGAGAAACTGACATAGCTGCTGTCATTCGATGGTTCAAAAACAGAAAAAAATCATAAAATTAAAAAAAAAAGTGGTGCCACCATGCAGTTTTTTGGAAGTTGGAACTGACAAAACTAATCGTTGTAAATATTCAAAGCAAGATTCATGGCAATCCGTGCATTAATTATCTGGAGGTTTAGTATCAAATTTATAATTATTCTTTGGGGTAAATACGAGCCCCATAGCTCAGAGGATATAGGTCTCAGTGACCTAATTTCAGGTTTCCAAGGAGATTTTTTATTAACCCACCTGGATATTCAGTTAAAAGTTTCTAGATTCAGCAATTATGATTTGTGCCCTGCTTAAGTTCAGCAGGATGCCCAAACAGCGGGACAGCTGCAGATGGCCGTACAGCTGGATGTATGACCGACAAAGGGTGATTCCTATACCTCAGATGACTTTTGTCAGCTGAGCTAAAAGTAAAGGACTACAGGATGGTCACATACCCTTTGTCCACTAAATAACCCACACAAATAACTCACCTAAACAGTTAGATGAATGTAGCTCACGCTGCAGATAATCAGCACAGAACGCCATCAACTGAGGGAGCTGAAACATATTGGCTGCCACCAGGAGATCCTGACAGTTATCCTGAGTCACATCCACAGCACCTATCAAACATAACCATAAACACAACAGATAATCAAAATATCACTGGATCTTCAGGTCTCAAAAAAAGCATTTGAAAAAAAAATCTATTAAAAGAAGTCTTTCCTCTGCTGAAGCCTACTATGGTTGAAAGAGCAGCAAGCTCTCAAAAAAGACTGTAATTTTTTTCTTTCAAATTTAAGCTGCTGTTCAACCTGCTCTTAACATCATACATGAATGATGATGTATTAAAATCATAATGAAATCCATCACATGCATGTTTTTACACTGTTGCATTCAAAATTTTTTTACAAATGGTACTTCATCATTCTAAAAAAAAATCTATACATTTTAATTGACAGTGATGCCATTTAACCTTTCTCACATAACACCTCTGTAGCCAAACCTGGAAAATGCCCGTTTTTGGTCTGTAACTGTTGGGAACCATGGCAAGTGTGTCCTAAGGGGCATCATTTCCAATAGGGCTGTCACAGTGCCATCTATCAGACAGTACATGATCTATGCAAGAAGGCAGTAACATGCTAGTTTCAATAATTCAGTAAGAATTTGGGGTTTTTCAGCTCTCGATCAGCAAAAATAAACTACTACTTGTAATATCCTTACTTCAATAAACCCTACTTAATTAGTACCAAATCAGCCACTAGATGGCAGCATGGGTAAGCATACAAAAATTATCCCTGTACACATACTATAAAAAAGTAGCCTCATATATTCTGGAGCCTGTACAATGGAGATGAAACAAAAAAGTCATGTTTTAGCCAAGTCAAGTCTTTACTTATGCTTCATACAGAACATTACAGTTCTAATGCAATAAATCATTTTACTGTCTAGTTATCAAGTTAAGTACATATTTTCCAAACCTGTGTATAAATAATCCAGAAATAATTTGAAAATGCTAGAGTTGACACCATGCAGTTCTACATCTGGTTTGGCTGCCTCTGCAAGATGTCCTGTTAACATGGCTTTGAAGTATAAACTGGACCCCACGAGGACACTACGGTGTGCCACGAACTTGCATCCTGATACCGTCAGTGTGATATCACAGAAAGTGCCCTCGTCTCTCAGCTGGCGGAGGTTACACAGCAGCTCCTGGGCATGGGAGTCTGAGAAAAAGTGCTGCAGGTTCCGAGGTGACATGACTTTCTAAACCTGAAATATATATAAATGTAGGGCTGTAATAATAAATCATTATCTCTAGATAAGATCTGTATCCCTACTTCCAAATATTTCACTCATATATATGCATGTAGGCAGTATCAGAGTTCTGATGTCAAGTCATTCATGCAATTGTTCAAATGATTTTCTTTAGTCAAGCTTCCACACTTCATGAATGATGATTAATTAAAAAGTCCTAGTTTGACTGTGCAGGGTTAGCCAATCAAAGGCAGATTTATTTATTTATGGCCAATGATATTTCAAATTACACACACCATTTTGCACTGGAGCAAAAGGGAGGGGACGCTATATTTATATTTGCCTGTACATTTTATATTTTCAAAAATCTCATATATATATATTTAATACTTATAAAAGGAATTTGGTCCACCTTTGTTCATAATGTTCACTGAAGCCATGTTTTGATGACTGTGCCATTGCCCATTTTAAAGGTTATTATTCCCCCAGTGTCCTCTTCGAAATAAGAATAAATAATTTTTTATGTACACATCATTTGGAAGGATTTTTTCATGTTTTATGAATTGCATGGAGGTAACCATCGATAACAGCCGAACTGATGCACGACTTTCTTGCCACCAGCACAGTGCCTCAACATAAATGTAAAAAAAAAAATGTACATATCATATTGAGACAATATCCTACTAAAAATCTATATTTTCTTTTTTTTAACTTTAGAATAAAAAGAAATGAGCCAACATTCCTCAACTCAGTTATTACATCTCCCAAACCCCGGTAAAAAGCCTGATACTGGGTTTATAGAATATATATTATATATACACATCTGTATTTTGATAATTAAAGAAAGAAATCTGAAAAGAAATCACTTCATATGTTGGAACAAGTGTGTACACTTCAGGTCAAACTTTTAACAAAATCTAAACAGAGTTTATCATGTCCCCCCTCCCCCCCGCCCCCCCCCCCCCCCTCCCAACACACACACAGAGTCTCTAATTACCAGATTACACATCAACAACCTAGATCAGCTGACATTATGGCAAGCTCGGTTCACACTAGACCCACTTGTGGCTCTGTTGTAAACGCAGAGCCAACGGTCGTTGCCTTCATTTATCTAGGATATGGGAACACATGACCTGTTAGACAATGGTGAGCCGGGCCGGGTGTTTGTTTCAGCCAGCGGTGTGCAGTGCACTTGTTACATCAACACTGCTAACTTTCTGACCCACCCAGCTGATATGTGACACATGCACCTTGCCGGCTGAAACAATCCAGTGCATAACCCTGGTAACAACCTGTGTAGCTACAGGCCTGTAACGCAAACAATTCTATTTGTTCTTTGTTTACGTTACAGCTCCTAAGGTGGGAGTTTACTCTCTAAAGCTTGGTCAGATCTGACCAAAGCAGTTCAGACTATGATATTCAGCGTTCAGTGGGAGGACATGCAACAACCTCTACATATTACACATAATACAGCTGTGTTGACTCAGTTGAGAAATAAATTGTAACTTAAATGTTCAGTATGTATTAAATTATTGGCACTTACTCTCAAGAAATCCAGACAATGATTACTTCCATCAGCTCTTGTTTACAGCCTGGCAAAGCATGCTGGGAAGGCTAAGGAGGGTCTATCCTTGGGGGATTTATGAGGGAACCACCATATTTAGGTGTTTTAGGTAATTTGCATAGATCCCCCTGTTAATTTGCAAGTGATACCCTTTTGGGGTTGTGGTCCAATAAGAAGGGAAACTCTCACCAACAGGTGTTTGGACACCATTCCTGAATGGAGTCTGAATGTTCGGGCTAAACCTGTGTAGCCAGTTGTCCAGTTACAAGGACACAGCGGTGATGATGTAACACGTGCACTGCACATCGCTGGCTGAAACAATCCCCCCGGTTCACCACACTTAAGACAGATGCATGTACTTAAACTGGGTGCATCGTCAGAAGATGCACGCGTTCTCGTCCGCTAAATAAATGAAGGCAGGGCCCTGTACGTGGCTCTGTGTTTACAACAGAGCCACAACCTGACAACTCGGTCTAGGTTCAACTAATCCGCCACGTACGGACTCCATTTATCTGTGATACGGAGTCCGACCGTCTGGCGGTGAGAGTTCACCCTGCCATTCATGGAAGGACCTGTAACATGAATTACCAGATTACCACTGCTTGTTGTGCGATAGAGAAACAATCTTGTATTTATATATAGAAATAAACTTTTTATGTATCAAATTAAATCGATATATCACCTTTATGTGCGCCTGTAAATGTTTTTTTATCCTTTGAACTGCCGGGGTTCAGATGTTGCATGCCATCTGGACACCACCGGAAAAGGAATCCAATGCAAATTAGGTGGGCAATCTATGCAAAAGATGAATTCAGGGGGACTTTTCCCAGGAATGCCAGTGCTGTGCACTAGAATAGACCATATTTTCATAAGCATCCTCCCCATCATACATCGCTTGTTGTCAATGATGCTAAATTCCTATTGGTTGTTCCAACCGGAAAGCGCCATCGGCCAGACGGAGACGATGTAATATCTGACTTCATCCAGAGTAAGTGCCCATACTTTATTAATGCTGATCATCCAGCAAAAGTTTTGGTCCCAACGGAGTCTAAGCATCTGTAACAATTATAATATGTGGGGTTTGTTTGGTGTCCTCACGCTTCACAAGGCATACACGTGTCTGTGGGTCTGTACGGATCCGTACAAACTTAGATAGTATAGACTCTCCCCGCCAGAGGCTGCAGCGCTTGTATTGTTTACTATATATGTCAGCGCTGCAAGACTGCAGCAAGGTTCAACCATTTTTGCAATAGGTCAAGGTAATTTTTTATCATAACGCTTACACACAGGTTCAAATTCAGACAGTCTATTACACTGTCAGTCAAATAAAGCTCCAAAGTGAAAGTCAAGCTTATACTAACTGGAAATATCGGCGCCCGGAAAATTTCACTCACAGCTACACCAACACCTGGTGCCATGTCATGCCGTCTGCTGGCGCGTCAAAACAAATGGGAAGGGGTTTCCCGAAAATTCTACCAATGAAAATAACCCTGTTATACAATCAGTTGTAACACGGGTTCTCATTGGCTAAATATTTGGGGATCCCCCTTCAAAGAATTGTCTGAACTAACCTGTAGATGGCGCTATTAATTTAGTTCTGTAGACTGACGTGAGATGGCGCTTTGCTGCCACCACATTTGTGGCAGTAGGTTGTACAAACATGACCAACCAAGCCCTCTTCAACAACAACTACAATAATAATAGATTAATTATAATAATAATAACAATAATAATAATAATAATAATAATAAGGTTACAGTAAAATAAAGAAAGAGTAGTATTTTCATCTCCTACAGTGAAATCCGGTAACAAGTAACCGTGTAATGCTGAGTGTACCAATCGTTCGTCCTGTAGGTTGAAGGATTCGTAGATACATAGGCCTACATTGCTATTTTGACTACCTGTCCGTCCTCTCTTTCAATAAAATTGATTGCTAATAATAACCCGTATCAGCTAGGAATGGTTTCGCAGTATTCTGGTCTATATTTCAATGATTAAAATGGGCTAAGAATAAGTCATTATCGTTTCCGATGAGGCTTGATTAGCTTTGGTCAAAACGATCGAGAAATTCTCTGGTTTTCCATGCACGTTATTCTCCAAATATAGGTTTTGAGTGAGTGGATATCGTCCTGATATTAAGGTACAAAAATATAATGAATGAATGAATGAATGAATTAATTAATTAATCAATGCATGGCTGCATGCAAAAACGTAATGATGAAATAATGCATGAACTTGAATGGAAGGATGTATGGACGGATTTTATCCATCTATTAGACCGATTTTCACCCCCCCCCCCAAAAAAAAATTACGAATTACGATAGAGACATTTTTTTTTTATTTCATATATCTCTCCATGTTGCAAGCTTAAGGGATGTATATAGGCCAGCAACTTTCGGTGTTAAGTGCTGTTTCAGTTTAGATTATCCTCTTTCAAAAGTCACCTGAGCAGACAGTTGTTTAATAAAATAAAATTACAGCGATGTGTTTGTTTTGACTTTACCGTTATCAGTGATACATTTGGCTTCTGGGAGCCAAGAAAATACTGTCTTTAGCCATCCTCCAATCAATCGCCGGCCGAAAATTCGGTAGGATCGGTAGATGTGAGGGTGCTGCCGGCCGGTTTTTTAAATCTGGCAGGGAAAATCGGCTACAAAAATCCTTGACAATGTCAAGGAATTTCCGGTTGATTTCTATCCGGCCGGAAAATTCGGTAGATATGATGACGGAACCGAAAATATCGGCTGATTTTCAATCTACCTTTCCATCTTTTTTATGATTTCTGGCGCCAATAATAATCCTGGAGACGCGACGAAATCAGAAGTTAACAAAGTGACCGAAGAATTCAGGTGAGCTGCAGGAAATATCGGTGGGTGTGCGGGCATTCACCGGCCGGCGAGACTTTTAGATTTTTCCGGCCGCGGTCAAAAGAAATTTAAGATAAAACCTTTTAGATAAATGAACAATAATTTTTGTCGTGTCTTTATTATTTTTTGTACCTGTTTAATGAAACTTTACCAATAATTAATTTAATTATTCTGAACATTCGCCTTTTAGTCCAAGACAACATTACAGTATAGGCCCCGGCACATGTCCGAATGGGGGGGGGGGGGGGGGGCTGCAGGGTGTGATCTATTGCAAAGTAATTACGGCAATTTAAGAAAATAGCATAAATGAGGCATGCAGAATTGAAACACTTTTAGTTTGTGATATGAATGTTAACTTTTGTGGTGAATTTAAATAATAAAAAATGCAGAACACCAAATTAAAATAAATCTTGTGCGATGCAAAACAAAAGTGCCCGCGTTTACCTTCTTCCGAATCCTGGTCCAACTAAAATACACATTTTTTTTTAATCACCGTCCGTAATCTTTTAGTTAACATTGTATTGCTAAAACTATTCGTAAATATTATATAATCACGAATGCGATACATCACTTTCGGTCTACTTTTGTTGACCGAAAGTGTAAACTGTCGAATATTGGTTTCAGTGTTCGGAGTTTATAATTCCGAGTCCTGCAAGAGTGGGCACAAGTCCGGACTCAAGACTTATATCATCACGGCCTATAACAAAGTTATTTATGGATGACACATTCAAACTAATCGGCCATTTTAAGCCATGTGTTTTCTCAGTGGCATTTTGCAGGGCGCATTCTTTCAGAAACTTATATACTCAACTTTGCACTTTGACTTTAGATTATTGTATAGCACTGTGTTACATATTTAGCCTTAAAAGGTTTTCTATAGGGTCAGTTTAAAAATCTTTAAAAAACCTTTAGAAAAACGTTTATTTCTAACAGTGTATCTATATTCCTGTATAAAATTATGCTTTGGACAAAACAGTGCATCACGTCATTTTACATATACAAACCTAAGTTAAATTCTGTTCCCCAAAGTATAATTATCTTGACTAAAACAGTTCAACGTCGCAGCACCTCAGCATGCAACAAGGTGGATCTCATTCAAATTACAGAATAATTTAGATATATGTACATTGAACCTATGCAGTGGCGTTAGTTTATCTTTAATGGGGGGGGGGGGGGGGAGGGGGTGACTATAAATGCTGAGGATTACTGAATTATATCGAAATCGCTATGTTAAAGAGGCCGCACTAAAACGTAGGCGTACGTGGGGTGGGGGGGGGGGGGGGGCAAATGGTACATGATAGTGGAAATGGAGTCACGGTAACTAATAAAACCTAACGTTAATTTATATTCAGGCATATATCATGTATCATTTTATAATTATGTCAACTGCAAGACTAAAATGTAAATTTCAATACAGTATATGCAGCATTGTCAATGAGTAAATGTATACATTTACTCGTTGACAATGCTGCATATATACTATATCGCAGCCATATATACAAATAAACAATTAATTATGAACCAGGAATACGTACGTAGTTAAGTTTTTATCGCTGTATATCAATGTTACACGCACATGGATTAAATAAATGGCGTTACTTGGCCTAGTATATCTTAAAACTCCGTTATTGATGACTCACCTGTCTTTTTGTATTATATGCAGATTGATAAATTATACGTACTATTTATGGTTTGGGTGAGAAATTGGGTCTAATGAATGATTTATACTACTAATAGTGGGGGAATCCAGGTTTGGTGTCCAAAGGTTGAGGTTCGATCATACACGTACATGACAATCATACGAGTTTTCCCCTTCGATAATTCATACACGTACATGACAATCATACGAGTTTTTCCCCTTCGATAATATATAAAACGTCTTATATGATAATATATGTGAAGGACAGGCACTTCATTAAATTAGAAAACAAATTACCAGGAAAACAACGGCGTGGGTACTTAAAAGATCGTAAAAAAAAGGATCTGATTAAAATTTATTAAAGCGCAAAATCCAATCACATGCATAATTTTTTTCACCATTAGAGCCACCTGTCGCCTGAATCATAAACTACAACGTTCAATATGGCACTCATGGTGTGGAGGGCGCTATGCTTGGCGAATACTCGTAGCCCCATTACTAAGAAATTAATCACAGAGAGTCTACCAAAAAATGCCAGAAATGCCTCTACATTTTCCATTAATGATGACCTGTACGGATTTACAGATGAACAGAAACAGGTATGTCTGAAAATCGCACCAGAGTTTTACCCGCATATGCAACTGTGTATTTTGTTACGAAGCAGACGTACCCGCAGTTCACATTCAGTACTGTGACCTTGACCCTGGGCGAACTCCCGTTCATTCATTGGTGTTTTGGGGGGAGTGGGGTCATTAAAAAATTAAAAAGATCCACGCAAGATTTTTTTCTCAGTTGCTTGGCTTGGGATATGTGTCTTCCCTTCATATGTAGTTCACATTTTTGTTATATAACTGAGCTGCTTCCGTGATTGCTCCGGATTATTATTATTAGTATTATTATAACTATAAATACAGTCTACAGAAATTGGGTACACTTGCACTTCAGTTATCTGAGCCTCTGGCTTCCGTATCATCAACGTCAAACACATGGTCACGGTACAGGTTATCATGGCAATATATCTATTATTAGTACTACTCTGAACTGTTGAAGTCTGAACAGTGTAAGCTTTGTTATATGCTGTTGATCCAATATTCAAAGTATAAAATAGTGTTTTAATTGTAGCCTTTAGGGTCAAGGCAATTTTATTTAATCAAGCTTATTGATTATTAAAAGATATATATTTTAATGTTATAGAAAGTAGAATTATTAATAATTAGTGCACAGTACATAACTATTTAGTTTCAGATTTCATGGCAAGGGAAGTCTGCATTTATTAATTCTACTTTAAATATTAAATCACACTTGCAAATGTCAAATTAAATCCAAAAGAAACTTAAAATTTCCCTTAGATTCACTGATGCCATATGGCCAGGATGTTATTTTTTTCAATAAATCAGAATATTGAATTAACAAGTGATGTTCATTGTGATGGGTCTGCATCCTCACCCCTGTCCTCTAAACATCCCCTTTGACCTGAGTCCATGGCCATCAAGAAACCTATTTTCAATAATAATTGTGTACCAGTACATATGAAATGATGGTAGCAGGGGATAATTGAAATCCCCCATTTATGTTACTAAAAATAGAAACCTTCAGGCAAGCAAAGAATACTGGATACAGTGTATTGTGACTTATGAGATGTTCATGTTTATAAATTCATACACATCTGAGGCAGAACAATTGAACTTAATAACAGAAACTATATTGATAATAAAGATTAAAAGAAATTACTGTAACTAACTTCACCATTGTAAATTATTGTACTATGAGATTTTACTGCATATTTTGAAATAATATTTATTATATTCATATTTCATGCACAGCAAATTAGGTGTTTCAGGCAACATTGATTCTTGTGTTACCTGTGTCTGTGTATCAAATGTATCTTTTGATACACATTGCCAGTATGTGCATTGTGATACATTAATGGTGAGTCGTACTCGTACTCACTGTCATACTATCACTAATGTTAATCATATTTAATGAATTTATAGAGGTCACTGATGCATCTAATGGCCTGCAGATGAACATTCCCAGAGTGTAATTCTAAATTAATGTGTGGGTGTCTGAGTCAGCTTATCTTCAGCAAAGTTTTTTTTTCAACTTTTCAGCTTCGTGAGAGCGTGTACAACTTTGTGCAGAAAGAACTTGCACCAAAGGCAGCTGAGATTGACAGAGAGAACACATTCCATGGCATGAGGGTATAATGGTTTTTGCTGTCTTCTCATTTATATATATTTCTTAAAAACCACAGTTTTATCTTTAAAAAAAAAGATTTTTCAGTTTTAAATTTGCAGCTGTAAAGAACTGACATGAACCCTGGGGTACCTTTGGTGTAATGAAGGAATAAAATACATGGCTAACAAACTGCTTCTTTATATATATATATATATATATATATATATATATATATATATATATATATATATATATATATATATATATATATATATATATATATATATATATATATATATTCCATCATTTTATGACCTGGTGAAGTGAATTAAGGATGAATAACTATGCTTATAATATAATTATTTTTGGTAAAAAATTTCTACACAAAATGTTGAAGATAAAGAAATATATTATTCAGAATGTTGAAGTTAATTATTTTGGTTATCTTAACCTTTTCTTTTCAAATAAAAAATATTTCTGTTATCAGAAATTGAATATTTTTCAGGGTAATCTGACTTTTTTTTTCAGGACTTCTGGAAGCAACTTGGAGATCTGGGTCTTCTGGGGATCACAGCGCCAGGTAACAAAACCTACATGGTTCAGGAATTACTGGCAGCTTATAATGTGTCCTGTGATTTATTGGATTGTGATATGTAAACAGTTATAAAATTTGCTAGTTACTGTATATTATAAAATGAATGAATGATTTAAGTATATAATGAAATAAATAAATAATTTATTGGAGATATAAAGATATCAACATTTTCTCAGATCAGATATACAGTGAAATCTTGCTAATAAGAACACCTGCTTGACCAGCCTAAGTGGTCCTTTTAGTGGGGTGGTCATAAGGTGGAGATTTCACTACATGTATTTACCCTAAACAGCTGCTGGCGGCTACGGTGCACAAGTGACTTTGCAGCCTGTCCATAAGTAAATTATAACATTTGATGGCTGAGGATGATGCAATTAAGATGATACATCCCTGAAAGAACATAACCACGGCCAAATGTGTAACATAAAAGACAAGGGGACTGCTATTCATTCTGTGCTTGCAGAGCACAAGTGAGTGGCTCAAGGGAATTGTGAAAAACTGGACAAACACCAGACTGTCAAATTTATTGTCCATTAACATGATAATGCAGGATTAAGGTACCTAATAGTTCATTACTGGATATGGTTTTCAGCTGACCATGTTCATGTCAGAAAATATATTTTTAGTTTTCAGCTCAGCTGACTAAAAGTCATCTGAGCTATAGTTGTGTTTCATTGTCTGTCGTCCGTCTGTCTGTCCGTCTGTCTGTCTGTCCGTACATGTGGCACTTTTTGAAACCGTAAGACCTAGGAATCTAAAATTTGGCATAATGTTGGATGTCCCCAAGATCTTCTACCAAGCGGAAAACTGGGTCTTTGCGACTTTGTTCCTTTGAGAAATTAAGGAAAAACCTCAATTTTTTATTAAAAACCTACTTTCACACTTCTGGACTGCCTAATATCAAAACCAATCATCAGTTTTTCCTCATATTTACTATAAATATTCCTCTTTATAGTCCCTATGTACATGCTAGAAATAAGGTCTGTATTATATAATTGTATCCCCCAAAACAGAGTTTTGCGGATACTATGTTTTCAGCCGACCGACGCCGCATACGTGTCTGGAGAACTCCTCCGTAACTGCTGGGCGGAATTTTACGAAACCCAGGATTATGTTCGGGTCAGAAGTGTGAACTGCTGCACCCCAATTTGTTTTGACCTCTGACCTTTCCTGTCTGCACAGCATCCATTTGTGCGTCTGTTTCAATATATAAACCCACCCAACGGGAACCGTTTGACCGATCAGGAAAAAATTTTTGTGCAAATGTAGCCCTTGGATAGCTTTATAACATACACAAAAAATGGTGGCGGTACCTGCAACCATGTTTGCACAGTGTCCATCTGTTCATCTGCCTTGGGTTAAAATCACTCATATCTCTGCAGTAGTTTGAAAAATTCACCTGAAATTCGGCATGCGTATAGGTCCTGGATAGCTTTCTTGATTTTATGACAGGTGGCGCCACCTACATTCACGTTCACGCTGCAGACATCCAAGCTCATATCTCGTGAACCATTTGACCGATTGGGCCAAAATTTTGCATGTGTATAGATCTCACATAGCTCTTTATCATATGCAAAACTGGTGCGCCACCTGCAACCATTTTTGCACGCCGTCCATCTGTTTGTCTGCCATGGGATCATATCACTCATATCTTGCAGGTTACTTACTGACATTTTTTATAATGTCTGATACATGTACCTCAATATTGAATAGCCCACCTTCTCGCCCCAATGTCATTTTTTTTTTAAAACCTTCATCCTTGAATGTGTATAGCCCCGTCATTTACTTCTGCTTAATTTTTTTTTTTTTTTTTATACAATCACGGATATATGAAGGGAAATAATGTTAGAGGGGAAACCCGCTTGTAGATATAAATGGTAGAACATGTCACCACAGCCAATGGAATTTAGTGAATATACAGATTTTACATGCCGTGCCGTATTCTTGTTTGCTACTAATTTTCCAATATATTTTGGATAGATCCATTTAAAGTCACTGTATGTTTTAATTCTAAAAGTAATATTTTATATTAATCTATGATGAAAATTCCATTTCTTGAATTACTAGGAAGATTCGAATCATTTTCATACCGGTTATTTCGGTATTATCATCGCTCTATGTCACAATTTGCTGGTGCGTTTGAAAACATTGCTGGTCAATTTAACTAAATATCAAAATAACTGAAGTTACCTTGTCGAGATAAATACATATAGCATACATGACGTGTGAAAACGAGTGATTTTAAAGTGAAATTAAAATGGCCGGTTGAGGTAAGCAAGTTTCTTTCCTCAAGAAAGTTTCTGTGTGGGGAGGCATCTTGTCAAGGTAGCGTTCGCGCAAGGCTCACTGGGACGGAATAGGTGGCTGTTCTGTTTACCACCTACCGCGTACAGCCTTTCAAAATATTCTTAGCAGAACACCAGGGCGTTTCAGCACATGGCGGCACTCAAACTTGATTTTAAAACGATTGTCAGCCATTGTGCGACTCTTTACGATGTTAGCTTTTTATTCATTTTATTTCTAAACAAATAATCGTTGCTAAATAATGCTGCAAATGAGTTTAAAGTAGGCATTTATTTCAATGTTACTTGACCGTGCCCAATGAAATGGGCCGCTGTGTTACAGCAGGGGTGTTTTTTACATATTATTAGGTGACAATTGCAAAGATTTATATAACAAGTTATATAACTAACTAAAGATATACATTTCAAGATTCTACATTTAAATTTTTATATGTATACCACGAGCTGTGATTAAGTTCGTGCAGGTTGAAAATCTGACAGTTACAGCAGTCTAAGCCATCATGTCGCCCACTGAACCCTACTGCGTGATGGTGCGTAATAGTGGATAGTATTCAGGCTTTTTGCTTCAATAAATGTACATATAAACCTCAATTCAGTGTTCATACTATGGTCTTTGACAATTGCACGTACATGTAAAGAAGCGTTTGATGCATACAAGAATAGTTTTGCGTAACCACCATTCAAACGAAATGATCGTTCGGGGAATCTTCTTTTTCTGATAAATGCCTGCCCATCCATGTGCATAAGTCGTTAGTAACATACAGATATTTTGTCCCTATCTGGAGCGTTAAATATATTTAATATACGTAATCTGGCAACATATTTAACCTCTGTAATTAATACTTTTTATTCTAGTCTTCATTAAAGCAGCTATGTCGTGATTTATTTTGCTACGTGCAGCTGATTATCTTACCCTGAGGCAAGAGACGGAGTCGGGGTGCTGCCTTTAATGGGGGTTTTGGGTATTTGGACCTTAGTGGGAGCTCCTTTAAGATACCTTGCAAACTCAGGGTGCGGCTATAAATAGACGTGCGGCCGTAAAAACAAGATTTACGGTATCTACCTAAAAAATTTTGCGTGTTTATACATCTTGGATAGCTTTCTCGATTTCTTTTTGGCAGGTGGCGGCACCTACATTTATGTTAACGCTGCAGACATTCAGGCTTATATCTCAGGACTGGTTGGACATATCCCCCTGAAATTTTGCATGTGTATAGATCTCATATAGCTCTTAATCATACACAAAATTGGTGGCGCCACCTGCCACCATTTTTGCACAGGTCCTGTTTGTCTGCTGTGGGATAAAATCACTCATATACATGTATTGGTTTGACCTTTTGCCTAAAATTTGGCATATGTATACAACTTTGACAGCTTTCTGGATTTGTGGTAATACACATTTCGGCTGCAGACATCCATGCTAATATGCAACAAACCTCACTCTATTTCCCCTTGCCACTCAATCCATGCTTCACTTCACCCGTTCCACTCTGATTTAGGCTGATACACGTAGTGGCTTGTTGACTACTTGCATTCTAGTTTAAAAAAGTTATGGGCCCAAACATATTGCACTTTGTAAAAAATCAGGAAAAATATTTGGTCAGTTAACACAAAAAAATGTTAAACCTAGGGACTTTTTTTATGAAATATAACTTTAATAAATCAAAATTTAATTGTATACCCAAAATAAGATCAAAATTTTTAAAATTTTTTAAAATATTAGCAAAAATATTAAATTGGTACCTTAAATTTTGGCCAAATTTGACCATTGCACGTTTTTTTCTTGTAAGTATATTTAATTTGTTTTTCACAGCCAGGATACATGTGGATTTAATCTGTTGAATTCTGAAACTTGAAAGTAAAAGCTTAAAAATTATTCTAATTATTGAAGTTTTTCAGATGCTCTAATGTATTTGCATTTTGTATATCCAAGACCCCACTCTTGCTCACTACAGCCTTGCCTAGGTAACCTTAGTGATGCAGCACTGGCAGAACACCCCCACTGTAATAAACATACACTTATTCTCATGGGCCCTACCCTAACAGCCCCCCCCCCCCCCCCCCCCACCACCACCTCCACCAATTAGATTGCAATACGTGGTTTGTTATTGTCAACTGTATTTCTTTAAATGTAAATCTGTTTTTGATCAAATGTGCACAACTTTTCTTGAAATATTAATTCAAGAAGTAATCCAAGAGATGCCATGTTGTTCTGTTGTAGCATTTTTAAGAAATTATTTCCTTTTAAATAATTCAACAAAATATAATTTAACCCATCAGTGGGCATAATTTGAAAATATATGAAACTAATCATGGATAAATAAAGGTGCAATTTAAAATTGTGAAATCTGTAGTGTTATTTTCATATATTTATTGCATTGCAAATTTAAAAAATATATTTTATAAAAAAAATATATATATATCTGTGTGCATAATGTGATGTTACCTGACTAAAATAAGCATAAATGTTGATGCAATTTAGATTTGTGAATCATTTTAAATATTCAGATATATATGAAATACTGTAAATATAAAGTAAAATTTATAAACTTAAAAAAATGACTTAACAAAAGAAAAAATTGGATCTAATGCAAATATTTGTTCATTATTTTCCTGTCTCAGTAGAATAGAAATTAAAGTTATTTAATTTGTTTTCCATCTCTCTGCCTGTTTTTAAATATTTATAAATAATTTCATTTAAATTAAATTCTATCCTTTACGTATATGCAGAGGTGCTGTGACTCCCACCAGTCCCTGTAAGCACCATTGAATTAATTCTGTATTCTGTATTTAAATACAAAGGTTTTGTAACTCTCCCCCCCCCCCACCCCCCCCGTCATTGAGCCCGAGTTCCTGAGCACTGAGGATAGTATTTTTATTGCAACTTCAAAAAATCTATGGTGATGCAGTTATAACTGTCACAATCAGCTGAGCGCAGTGACCCATGGGTCCCTTGTTTAGAGTTTGTAAAAAAAGTATGACATAAATTAACATTAATTAACAGTGTAAATAATGTAAGTGTACAAACTTGCTAACCCTGCTTAGCACAAATATATGTTAAGACTTGCACAAGCACATTCAGTAAATGAGTTCATGGTAAAGTATTTTAATTTCCACTGATATATGATTATTTAATGCTGCAATCTATATTCGGTTGGTTCATGTTGTTTTTATGTGTTTACTCCAGTCAGAAAGAGGTGCTAGTGAAACACTGGTTACCATCTACACACACATTATGAAAACTTAAAATGATATGCTTATCATACTTCCATTTGGTAAATACACATACAGTGACATCTTACCTTACAACCACCCTGCTAACATGACCACGATTTTGGTCCTGCATTTATATAAATTATCATAAAAACCTGCTGCTAAAAACACCTTACCATTGCTGATTGAATAGAACACCCCACAGTAGTCAGAAACCACCTAGAAGCAAGAAAGCTCTTCAAATATTGTATCATAGGGCTCTGAGAGGAAACTCCAAATTTATGCAGTAAATGAGTGGACTGATTGTTTATATCTCACTCAGATTTTAAAATATATGTTTATCTTTAACTGTATGACATGATATGCCATGATTCGACTGAGTTATTGTTAGATTTAACATATTAGTATGATCTGCAGTTATATATTTTTTACGTCAGTAACAGTCTTTAACAGTTATTTTCAGAGTTTTTACTGGGTAATGTAAAAATAGGTTTTTGACTGTAAAAAAACAGCTGAATCTTGGTGCTGATGATTTAAGTGTGTACATGTCTTAACTTTTTCACAAACATACATTATCTCTGAAGAAAACCATTTTTTTTTTTCATTTACGATTTTGACATCTTTGTGTATATTACCATCATCAAACAGCCTAATGTCTTCTATATATGCCCAAAAATCACAGACCACTTATGACATTTTTAGACATTAATGGAGGCAATACAGTAGAAATATAACATTGACCTTTGTTATTGTGGACTGTGGACAGCCAAGTGTGACTTATTTAAATTTTAACCTACTAGTATCATAGCTATTTTTTATTAGCATGTATAGCACTGACGGTTCATTATATATTGTATTGGACTTAATCAGCACATCTGCCCTATTATGCATGCCTTCATGATCTGTGGTTCCTGGTTATCAGTAATCCAAAGTGGCCTTTTCTTTCACTCCTAAACGATTATATTAATCATATTACTGTTCAAATGAAAAGCATGAATAAACTAGAATTCTGCATTCTAAGGAATGCAAGCCTGTGCCATGCGTGGGGTTCCTTTTGTGGGATGCTCACAAAAGCATGTTTGCTTTTACTTATTCGACCCATATTCCCGAATCGATCCATGCGTAAGTGACTGTACATTTGTGAATATTCCATAATGATGTGCCAGATCCACACCAAAATCTAATTGATTCTTCATTGCAATGCCCATTTCTGGAATGCCCTGAAAATATCCTGAGATTCTGTTCATGTTTTTGTGATTGATGTTGTGAACAAACTTATGAACGAGGATGAATGCATACCCTCTGTTCCTGGCAGAGGCATTTATTTGAATTAGGCGTCATAGGATTACGGATCTTGCGCAACATCACTGGGATGGTCAATCATTCAAGTCTGCAAATTTGGGCTCAAAGGTGGTGTTTTTTTAGCTCAGCTGACTGAAAGTCATCTGAGCTATAGCGATCACTCTTTGTCCGTCGTCCGTCTGTCCGTCTGTCCGTCCGTTAACCAGGCACAAATCGTAACCGCTTGACTTAGAACCTTGTAACTTGGGATTCTGAGAGGTCCATAAAAAATCTCCTTGGAAACCAGAAATTAGGTCTCTGTTACCCATATCCTTCGAGCTATGTGGCCCCAAAGTACCCCCCAGAAAAGTCAAAAATTTCATACAAAAACTTCAATATCTCATTAACTACTTGACTGATGGTCATGATTTTTGGCATACATATTGATCATGAGATGTTACATCACTTCCTGCAGACTGGTGGCGCCACCTGTATTTTTCGATTTTTTACGAATTTTTTTCTCTATTTTTGAGACCTTTAAAAATGAGAACATCTGTTAACAAGGCACAAATCATAAAGACTGGACTTAGAATCTTAATTCTTGACACACTGAGAGGTCCATGAAAAATCTCCTTGGAAACCAGAAATTAGGTCTCTGTTACCCATATCCTTTGAGCTATGGGGCCCCAAAGTACCCCCCAGAATAGTAAAAAATTTCATACAAAAACTTCAATATCTCAATAACTACATCACTGATGGTCTTCATTTTTGGCATACATATTGATCATGAGATGTTCGATCAGTTCCTGCAGACTGGTGGTGCCACCTGTACTGTTTGATTTTTTACGATTTTTTCCTCTATTTTTGAGACCTTTGAGGATGCTGTCATCTGTTAGCGTGGCACAAATCGTAACGACTGGACCCAGAATCTTCATTTTCGACACACTGAGAGACCTATGAAAAGTCTCCATGGAAACCAGAAATTAGGTCTCTGTTACCCATATCCTTCGAGCTATGGGGCCCAAAATTACCCCCCAGAATAGTCAAAAATTTCATACAAAAACTTCAATATCTCATTAACTACATCACTGATGGTCATGATTTTCGACATACATATTGATCATGAGATGTTTCATCAGTTTGTGCAGACTGGTGGCGCCACCTGTATTTTTCAATGTTCACGAATTGTTTTCTCCATTTTTGAGACCTTTAAGGATGTAGTTATCTGTCAACAGGGTACAAATCGTAACGACTGGACCTAGAATCTTCGTTCTTGACACACAGGGAGACCCATGATAAGTCTCCATGGAAACCTGAAATTTGGTCTCTGTTACCCATATCCTTTGAGCTAAGGCACTCCAAAGTACAGCTCAGAATAATGGAAAATTTGATACAAAAGCTAAAGTATCTGAACAACTAATGCAGAGATAACCATAATTGTTTGCATGGATATTGATCATGGAGTGTTTCATAAGTTTCTGCAGACTGGTGGCACCACCTGTATTTGTTCGGTTTTTTTTACGAAATTTTTCTGTATTTTTGAGACCTTTAAAGATATGAACATCTGTTAACAGGGCACAAATCATAAAAACTGGACCAAGAATCTTCATTCTTGACACACAGGGAGACCCATGAAAAGTCTCCATGGAAACTTGAAATTAGGTCTCTGTTACCCATATTCTTTAAGCTGTATGGGTCCAAAATACCCCCCCCCCCCCCTCCAGAATAATGGAAAATTTGATACAAAAACTGCAGTATTTCAATAACTACAACACTGATGGTCATGATTTTCGGCATACATATTGATCATGAGCTGTTCCATCAGTTTCTGCAGACTGGGTGTGCCACCTCTATTTTTTTTTTTCAAATTTTTATGAATTTTTTTCTTTTTTTTGAGACCTTTAAAGATGTGGTTATCTGTCAACAGGGTACAAATCGCAACAACTGGACCTAGAATCTTCATTCTTGTCATGCAAGGAGGCCCATGAAAGGTGCCTGTGGAAACTTGAAATTAGGTCTCTGTTACCCATATCCTTCAAGCTATAGGACTCCGAAGTATCCCTCAGAATAATGGACAATTTGATACAAAAACTGAAGTATCTGAACAACTAATGCAGAGATCACCATGATTTTTTGCATGGATATTGACCATTAAGTGTTTTTATTAGTTTCTGCAGACTGGTGGAGCCACCTGTATTTTTGTATCCGCCAAAAAGAAGTTTTGCGGATACTATGTTTTTGACTGAGTTCCTCCGCCGCGGCGGCGTTCGTTTCCAGAGAACTCTTCGGAGACTAATGGACCGATTTTTCCCAAACTTACACCTATTATCGGGTCACATGTGAACTGGTGCCTAACCAACTTGCATTGACCTCTGACCTTTCCTCTCTATCCAGTGTCCATTTGTGGGTCTGTTTCCACTCATAAACCCTCATATCTCGGGAACCGTTTGACCGATCAGGAAATAAAATTGATACAAATGTAGCCCTTGGATTGCTTTATAACATACACAAAAAATGGTGGCGCCACCTGTAACCATGTTTGCACAGTGTCCATCTGTTCATCTGCCTTGGGTTAAAATCACTCATATCTCTGCAGTGAATTGACTAATTCACCTGAAATTCGTCATGTGTATACATCTAGGATAGCTTTCTTGATTTTATGACAGGTGGCGCCACCTACGTTCACGTTCACGCTGATGACATCCAAGCTTATATCTCGGGAACCATTTGACCGATCAGGAAATAAACTTTATACAAATGTAGCCCTTTGATAGCTCTGTAACATACACAAAAAATGGTGGCGCCACCTGTAACAATGTTTGCAAAGCGTCTGTCTGTTAGTCTGCCGTGGCCTAAAATTACTCATTTCTCTGTAGTGGTTCGACATAACTGCCTAAAATTTTGCAGGTTTATACATCGTGGACAGCTTTCTTGATTTTATGACAGGTGGCGCCACCTACATTCTAGTTAACGCTGGACACATCCAAGCCCATATCTCAGGAACCATTTGACCGATTGGGCCAAAATTGTGCATGTGTTTAGATCTCACATAGGTCTTTATCATACACAAAACTGGAGGGGTTACCTGCAAAGATTTTTGCACAGTGTTTGTCTGTTTGTCTGCCATGGGCAAAAATCGCTCATATACATGTAGTGGTTTGACTTTTCTGCCTAAAATTTTGCAGGTGTATACAGCTTGGACAGCTTTCTGGATTTGTGGTAGGTGGCACAACCTACATACACATTTAGGCTGCAGACATCCATGCTAATATGCAACATACCTCACTCTATTTCCCCTTGCCACTCAATCCATGCCTCACTATCCGATTTTGGCAGATACATGTAGTCACTTGTCGGTTACCCGTATTCTAGTTTTCAAAGCTTACACATTTTTCTCTATTTTTGAGATATATAAATACAGACTAAATCTTGGCCTGTTGGTTAATCTGTTTGATGCTTCAGTTGAATGGGTATATACTACCATTCTGATGATAAAATTTCCTTTTGCGAATCTCTTCCCAGTCAGCTGAGCGTCATGACCCATGGGTCACTTGTTATTGTTTGGAGGGGGGGGGGTTTATTTAGGAATCAGACCTATCACATACTAAAATACTGAGCACCAGGGAACCTATTAGACTGAAAATAATTTTTAGACCATTTATATTAGCGTTAACTTTTGTTACAGTGGAGTATGGAGGGTCTGGTATGACCTACCTGGACCACTGTATTGCCATGGAGGAGATGTCCAGGGCGTCAGCAGCCATTGCTCTCAGCTATGGAGCTCACTCCAACCTTTGTGTCAACCAGATTGTCCGCAATGGATCTGAGGAACAAAAGGAAAAATATCTTCCTAAGGTTGTTCATTCTTATATCATTATTCATATAAAAGAATTATGAATGAACAGCCAAAATAAATAAGATTTCATGAGGTATATCAATGATGTGAGGCTAGTTTGTAGACCACCATCATTCCGTCTGTCTGCCCATCTGTGAACCTTTAGTGTTGACACAATAACTTACCAGGGCTTTTATGGATTTCATGAAACTCACTATAATTACACTTCAATAGATTAACTCGCCCAAGTTTGATTATAGACAAAATCCATGCATATTCAATGAGGTTAAAGGTCACCAGGCTACTCTTTGGGGTCACCATGATAACTCGCCAGGAGTATAATGGATTTAGCTAAAACTAAATAGAATTATTAACCCATATGATTTCTCGCATAAGTTTGATTTCCAGTAAAATCCATGCATATTTAATGAGGTCAGAGTTCACCAGACTTTGGTTGAGCCTTGATGACTTACCAAACATCTAATGGATTTTCATGAAAGTCATTACATGTTAAAATATTTACCAACAGAGTTTCTAACCTGATTAATTCTCAGGCAAAAACCCTGCATATTTAATGAGGTCAGAGGTCACAAGAAAAACAACAGGTATATCATTCATCCTTGCAGTGCTCTTGTTGGATTAAATATCTTATCTTTGTGTTTTGTATGTGTATTTCTAAAAGATAAACATTACCCTGAGACTTCCATTGTGACTTTATCAATGTAATGTAGTACATATGCATGAGCCATATTGAAAGTGAACACAAGTAAGATTTAATTCTGAATGGCACACAAATCTGCTCTCCATGTGGATATATTCTGCTGATTTTTACCTCCTGATATGCATACTTCAGATCTGTTTGCAGTAACTATTATTCAGTGCCATATCTGGATGCAAAATGTGACATTTTCTTCTCTTTAATCACCAACCTTTGTTTTCTTTAATAAACAGTGTTGAAAGATTCTTAAGAAAGACAGCTCAATAAGAGTATTTGGACTATGTATACATATAATACAACTGTGTTTTACAGCTGATCAATGGAGAACATGTGGGTGCCCTCGCCATGAGTGAAGCTAACGCGGGGTCAGATGTGGTGTCCATGAAGTGCAGAGCAGAAAAGAAAGGTTTTATATTTTTCTCAGCAATGTTGATATACCTCTTTTCTTACATAGTCAAATGCGAAAACTTAATGAAAACTGCTATTGCATTAAACTTAGGGAGCAAAACACCATTGCCTGGAGGGATCCTTGTTTTTGTGTACTGAAGGATAATTATCTTCAGTTATTTAATGTTTGCTAGGTTGAGGTTAGAGACCTTCAGGTAATATCAGGAAATATTGTCAAGTCTGAGATGATAAAAAGACAGATTAAATATTTTATGCTTTTGGTGCAATATCATCTTGCACCTCGATTTGGGTTAAGCTGAGGAGTGCAGTGTATTGACCTACAATTCGACCTGATTAATAAATAAATACAATAAGACACCCATGAATTGAGACCATTTTGACCAGTCACATACTTTTTTTTTTACACAAGTTCACTGTAGCTGTAGATTTCATGAGCATTTCTTAACATGTTCAAAACATTGGCAGGTTTAATTAGAAAAGTGTTACTCTACCCAGGTTTTGCTTTATTCATTGTATAATTTTGCAGGTGATTATTATGTCCTCAATGGGACCAAATTCTGGATCACAAATGGTCCCGATGCTGATGTCCTGGTAGTCTACGCAAAGACAGACTTGTCGTCAGATAAACCACAGCATGGTGTCACAGCATTTTTAGTTGAGAAGGTTTGTCATTACATGGAAATAAATAGAATAAGTACAAGCGGTCAATGATACTCTGATTGTCATTCATTGCAATCTACTGTGTATACTGATAACTTTCCTTGGAGTGGTTTTCAAAATGGGGATCTCCTTACGTGTATCCATGTTCATGCAAATTACTGGTAAAGAAAAATTTTCTCTGAAAAACAACAATTATAAAAAAACATGTACTTTACTGTTATAAAAAAAATTCTATTGTTTTTTTTCACAAAAGAAAAGACTGATCTTATAATTTTTAAGTGCAGTTAATAAAAACACAGGTTTCAACAGCAGTCAACAATAAAATTGATAAATGAATTGTTATATTAAATTAGGAAAACAAGTGGATATATAGGATAACTCTTAAGATATCAGTACATAAAGAATGAATTGGTTGAGAAAAGAGGCACACTATGATCCTATATCATGTTTTTCTTATGCTCTGTCGAGTCAAGAGGTCCAAATAGTTCATCAGATATGTCGATTTAAGTATATAGCAACATGAAGCATTAAATCTGTATTACTTTAAACATTTCGTGTTTGCAGGGCATGCCAGGATTCAGTACCTCTCCAAAACTTGATAAGATGGGTATGAGGGGCTCTAATACCTGTGAATTGGTGTTTGAGGACTGTCATGTGCCTGGTAGGCGTTACATCCTTGATATTAATTATTCCCTCTATGAAAATCCACAAGGCTAATGTTCATATGTGTGTAAATAATATATGTTGATACTGTCTATATGAATACATGCCATGTCTGTTTCTTTAATGTATAATGTACTATTGTGGATCTGACTCCTAAATAAGACTTTCCATAACTAATACTGCAAATTTGATTATCAGTAAATTCAGTAATGTACTGAGGGGAAAGTGGGACTGAACGGTTTCGAGTGCATTAAAATAGTTACGTTTACTAGATTTGTTCCTTCTTCTCAGTATACTTGTATTCTGATAAGTTTTCAATACAAGAATTACAGCCACCTGTGCATAATGCATAATTTGAAGTAATATGTGTGAAATAGAAGAATTCACTGTTCACATTAGAAAAAAAAGCAGCTGCAAAGGGATCTATGTGCTGTTCAGTGGGCTGGACATCGAACAGGTATTTGTTGGATCTGGCTGTACAGGGTGAGGTCCAGCTCTGTCTCTCTGAGGTAGCATTACTGAGAGCCCCTCCCACAAAAGTCTCTCTAATCAGTCTGATGTAGCATCACCCAGTGCTCCTCCCACAATAGTTCTCACCTGACCTTTCAATCATGTGACTATGCCACGCCCCTTAGATATTAATTGTATCTGCCAAAGCAAAGTTTTGCTGATACTTTGTGTTTGACAGGGTCCCGCCAATGTTGCCAGTGTATTTATTTCAGGGAACTCCTCTGAGACTACCAGACCGATTTTTCCAAAACTTAAGCCAAATACTGGGTCACATGTGAACTGGTGCCTAACCATTTGGCGTTGACCTCTGAGCTTTACTCCATGCTGTGTGTCCATCTGCATGTTTACACATTAAACCACATCTCCTCGGCCTCATTTGACCGATCAGGCTGAAATTATGCACCAATGTAGCTTTTGGGTAGTTTTATATCATACAATTAACTGGTGGTGCCACCTGAGACCATTTTTGCACAGTGTCCATCTGTTCATCTGCCTTGAGTTAAAATCACTCATATCTCTGCAGTGGTTTGACTAATTCACCTGAAATTTGGCATGCCTATACATCCTGGAGAGCTTTCTTGATATTATGACAGGTGGCGCCACCTACATACACATTAACCCCGCAGACATCCATGCTAATGTCTCTGGACTGGTTTGACGTAACTTTCTGAAATTTTGCATGTGTTTAGATCTCGCATAGCTCTTTATTATACAAGAACTGGTGGTGCCACCTGCCACAATTTTTGCACAGCGTCTATCTGTTTGTCTGCCTTGAGTTAAAATCACTCATATCTCTGCAGTGGTTTGACTAATTCACCTGAAATTTGGCATGCCTATACATCCTGGATAGCTTTCTTGATTTTATGACAGGTGGCACCACCTATATTCATGTTCACGCTGCACACATCCATACTAATATCTCCAGACTGGTTTGACGTAACTTCCTGGAATTGGCATGTGTTTAGATCTCATATAGCTCTGTATCTTACAAAAAACTTTTTGGAGCCACCTGCAACCATTTTTGCACAGCCTCCATCTGTTTGTCTGCTGTGGGATAAAATCACTCATATCTCGGCAGTGGTTTGACTTATCCACCTGAAATTGTATACACCTAGGATAGTTTTATTTTTCAAATAACAGGTGGGGCCACCTACAGTTATATTTATGTGGCAGACATTCATGCTAATATGTAACACATCTCACTTTATTTCTCCTTGCCACTAATCCATGCCAACCTACTCTGATTTTGGCGGATACAGGAAGTAGCTTGTGAGATCTATAAAATATACCTGTATTCTAGTTTCAAGGACAAGATTGTCATCATCCATGTCTGTCTTAGCTCTACATAATTTTACCAAATCTTATGTGGCAATTCATATTTAATATATGCTAATAATTACCATATATATTTACATTATTAACCTTTTATAATATTCTCAACAAATGGTATGCAGTCATTAGACATATAGCAAAATAACCAAGATGGGCCTGGAAACTTTTGTAATGGTCTGATTGGTTAATGGCTGAATGATTGACATGATGGATTGGTAATGTCATATATCCAAGGAATGGTCATGTGATCATCCAGTCCATGTCGCAGCATTGGGTACTCTACAAGTTTGTTGGTCAATCTAAATCTCACAGCTAAGGACATCATTGGTTACATATTTATTTACCTTATCAGTACATGGCTCAAACAGTAGCCAATGGGTTAGCATGTGAAACTGCATTCTGTGAAGTGGAAATAGGGGTTTATTTATAAAGTTGAAATTGTCTATTATCTAATTATAAAGAAGATTTACAAATTATCAAACAAGAGAGATTTGCAGTAATGGTTTTGTCATTAATACTCGATAAATGTTAGACAAATATAAAAAAGAATGTGAATTAATTTGATAAAAGAGTGCATCAGGAAAAGGGGGGAAAATAAAGTTTTTCTTTAGTTAAAAATAATTTAGGTTAAGTTCGTCATTTGTGAAGTAATAAATTGCTGATGTCCCTTTACACATATTTTTTCCAGTGTGCAAAATTGTTCTGTGCATGAATAGTATCCATGGATTTAAATTGAAGTGCTTGACTGAGTTATATGCACTTCTTTAGGGAAACTCACTGGCTGCCAGGTGGTGTCATTACTCGGTAAAAATAACTGAATGACTTACGTAGCAAAGCTTCATGTAGCTATCTATGTTACACATCAACACTTTGTTAAGGCATCAGTGGAAAATAATGACCAACCCTGATCCAAAGATTTGTAGCACTTGCACAACAGATCAGAAACTTGGGGCAGCAAAAAAATTAAAAGTACAGAATTTTATTATGGCCAGGGCTCAACATTAACTTTTGAAAGAACTTGCCTTGTGGGGCAAGAAACAACTAGCCCTTACTTGCCCTACATGAATTTTTACTTGCCCTACAAATATTATTGATTGTATTCAAGAACACAAAGATCCTATTTATGCCTTGGGTAAAAGTTTATGTTGGACCCTCTTGCCCAGTCAGGCAATTAGGAGGGGACTTCTAGTTGTCCTACCAATATTTTCTGGAACTTTCACTTGCCCGGGGCAAGCAGTTACCTGGTTATGTTGAGCCCTGATGGCTGTTGCACTTTGTTGATGATTTTCTACATTCATGGATTTAAGGTGTCATGTTTATTAATAAGATGATCATGAGTAAATCTCAGATTTTGATTTCCTATATCACAGAGATGGTATTGAGGCTGTCTATGTCCAAGGGTATTTCTCTGTGTCATGGGTTAGCCATGCAGCAGCTGAGTGATGAAATCCATCAAGTGAAAACCCAAAAGATTTATATCAATGTGTGCCATTGCCCCATGACAAAATGAGTAGACTAACTCATGCATCAGTTTTGGAATCTAGCAGTGCTGGATTTCTGCTTTTGTCATGCGGCAAACAGATTGGAATTCCAACTTTATAATGTCACATGTTGGGTTTCCCTATATACTTGTGCTGTCCTAGTGTTTTTGATACCATTAAGCAATGTCAGTAAGGTAAATGCACACAAAACCATTTTATGGAAAAGGACTACCCATGTGTCAACGCATACATGGAAAAGCAGCCTTACATTCTCTTCCCATCCAACCTATTCATCGGTAGCCATTTGCTGCATGGTGTGCCCTTTTTATACTAAGAGAATATCATGTAGTGCTAGTGCAAGATTCTGTCAAGAAAACCCCTTGGTTTAGTTTTATCCTGTATAATCTATTTTGTGTACAGCTGAGAACATTTTGGGTGGTGTGAACAAGGGGATTCGTGTGCTGTTCAGTGGACTGGACATAGAACGTGGGCTGGGAGGAGCAGGCTGTCTTGGGTGAGGGACTAATTAAGTGTATTAATTAAAACTGCACACTCTACTGTTAAGCATTTGTCTTTTCCACCAACTGGCACCCACTGGTTTTAATTTATACTAATTTTTACTTATTTTTACAAACTTTCAAATAAGGAGGTTTCAGACTTGTATATATATGATTTTGGATCTTAATTATGTTTGTCATTTTTTAGTAATTTGTATAAAAATTTGCAAATTTCCGAATTAAAAAATAATCTCTTTTGAATAAAGTCTGAAAAACCAGATGAACTGTTAGTGGAACAGTCTACACATGGGGTATTGATGCTTACAGTGTGCTTGCAGCTGCTGTATATATATTTAGTGTAGGTCATTTCTGACCAAAGATCATATATTCAGGCTAATATTATTCATAACAAACAAATAATGATAATTTTACAATGACATTAGAAACCAAATTTAGGCCACCAAAAAAGGAATGGATCTCAGGCACTTTTTAGCTCAGCTGACTATAAGTCATCTGAGCTATAATCGTGGTCCATTTTCCGTCGTCTGTCCGTCTGTCTGTCCGTTCGTCCATCCGTCCGGATATCCGGATGTCGGTCCGTAAGACTGGCACGTTTGGACACGGTTGGACCTACGAATCTGAAATTCGGCATACAGTTAGATGTCCCCAAAATCTCCTACCATGCTGAAAAATTGGGTCAATAGGACTTCGTTCCTTCGAGATATTAAGGAAAAACCTCAATTTTTTATTAGAAATCTATTTTCACTCTTCAGGACTGCCTTATATCAAAACCACTTATTCCTCTATAAAGTTTCTGTGTACATGCCAGATATTAAGTCAGTATTATATAATTTAAAAAAGTTATGGGCCCAAACATAATGGACTTTGTAAAAAAATCAGGAAGATATTTGGTCACTTAAGACCAAAAGTGTTAAAGGTAGGGACCAGTAATACAACTTTAATTAATCAAAATTTTATTGTATACAAAAAATTAGATCAAAATCTTTTAAATTTTTTTAAATATTGGCAAAAATATAAAATTGGTACCTTAAATTTTGCCCAACTTTGGCCACAGCACATTTTTTTCCTGTAAGTACTGTGGATTTAATTTTCACAGCATGTATACATAAGGATTTAATCTGTTAAAATCTGAAATTTGAAAATAAAAGCTGCAAAATTAGGCTAGTTATTGAATTTTTTGGAGGCTCTTGTTGTATTCCCTTATATTGTCAAGCAGTCCACTTTGATGACTGTAGGTCATTCAGTGCATATCTCTATGCTCCCCAGGCTCTTGGCATAATGTTAGATGTCCCCAGAATCTCCAACCATACCGTAAATTGGGTCATTAGGACTTCGTTCCTTCGAGATATTAAGGAAAAACCTCCGTTTTCCATAAAAAAAGCCATTGTTACACTTCAAGGCTGCCTAATATCAAAACCACTGATCTTTTTTTGATCATATTTAGTATTAACATTCTTTCATACATTTTCTATGAACATACCAAAAATTAGGTCAGTATTGGGTATTATTTTGAAGTTATGGGCCAAAACATAATGCATTTTGTAAAAAATCAGGAAAGATATTTGTTCACTTAACACAAAACATGTTAAAGCTGTGGACTTTTTTTCAAGTAATATAACTTTAATTAATCAAAATTAAATTATATATCCAACATTAGATCAAAATCTTTTAAATTTTTTAAAATTTTAACAAAAATAAAAAATTGGTACCTTAAATTTTGCCCAACTTTGACCATGGCATGTTTTTTTTCTGAAAGTACTGTGGATTTAATTTTCACAGGATGTTTTTGTTAGCATTTTGTCTATTAACACCAAAAATGTGAAACCAGTTGATCAAAATCTGTAGATTTTATTCAAGTTTTCAAGCACCATGTTTTATATTGTTTACATCTTGCAAGAAATCAGCTCCCCAGCTTCAGCTCTCAGTTCCTAAAATTTGGTATACAATTAGATGTTTCCAAAATCCCCTACCATGCCAAGAATTTGGTCACTAGGACCTAATACCTTCGAGATATTAATGAAAAACTTCATTTTTCCATTAAAAACCCATTGTTACACTTCAAGACTGCCTAATATCAAAACCACTGATCTGACTGTAATCATATATAATATCTATACATTCTCTATGAACATGCCAAAAATGATGTCAGTATTGCAGTGATGGGCCCAAACATAATGCACTTTGTAAAAAATCAAGAAATATATTTACTCCCTTAACAAGGGGATTGCTGAAGCTAGAGATTTTTTGTCAGGGATGTAACATTATTTAATCAAGATTCAATTAAATACCCAAAATTAGTTCTGAATTTTTTAAAATTTTATAAGTTATTAGTATAAATATAAAATTAGTACCTTAAATTTTGCCCAACTTTGACCATGGCACGTTTGTTTCCTGTGAGCACTGTTGATATAATTTTCATATCATGCACACATAAGGATTTCAGCTTTGTAGTTTAGAAAGCTGACAAAAATTGGCCAAAAATTGTAGCTTTTATTAATATTTTTATGATACCATGTCAGACCTTGGCTCTCTGCAGCCCCTCTTGAGTTACCTGTATGTTAACCTTGTTGAACTTTCAGCAAATTATGCATGCTTGAGGCGAAACATACACTGGGGCAGCCAGGCAGCTTATGGACAGCCACAGTTAATCCAGGTGTCCAACCCAACTCATCTAGTAGTTTTGACCAACAACATAACAATAAACAATAAATTAATAAATTTTTATTGGTTTTTAATAACAAATTAAAGAAAAATAGAAAAGGAATTTGTTAGTGTATAATAACAAGAAATTAACTTGCAGTTACTGATGATATAAGAATCTTGTATTGATGGATAGAATGTCACATATTCCAAATAACACCATGCAGTCACCTATGGTATTTTTCAGTTAAATTTTAATGATAAAAAAGTAAATCATATTATTCATTACTAATCGTTAGGGATCATATGAAGGAAATTAATGATAGACAAAGATGCAGTTGATAATATTAATCTAGATTTCTACTGTGTCTAGTGTGTACATTGATGTGAAATTAGTCCAAAATGAATATATTACATTTATTTTTTTTAATATAAATAAAAGCCATAAAACCAGATACTTATGATCATTATTTAAATGTGTGAATTTGGTATATTCTGGATTCTCAACATCATTGTTTGGTGAAAACTGAATAAATACCAGACATGGTGCGAATACTTTGCAATTGTATTTAAATACAAATATGAATATGTACTCCATTATAAAATTTCTTGCATAAAGAATGGGAATTCAGGTAAAAATGAAAGTATATGAATACCAGTGAAAATACTTTCAAAATGTATTCATGAATGCATTCATGAATATATTCTTTAATATTATTTTAATAATCATTTCAGTTATATTTCATTTTAAAAAATCATACGATTCTCTTATTATTTTTAATAAAAATTATATTTGGGACAATATGTGTATTTTTTTTAATAAATAGTTAAACTCTTATATTATATGTTCTGCTTATAAGTTATATTGCCAAGTCAAAATCTGTGTGACAATAGTTCTCCATTTGTTAATAAAATAAATGAAATCAATCCTCTTCCCTGTCTCCAAAGGTACTATCAAAATCATACATAAGCTAAACAGCTACAACTCATAATACAGCTTATATTTATTACCACACAAAACCAGCATGTGCCTCATTTTAAATTCATATTTTTTTAGCCCTCAGCCCTTAGGCTGATGGGCTATTGTCGTCACCCAAGCTGTCCATCTTTCCGTCAGTCCGTCCGGCGTCCGTTAACTTTTACCTTGTGAGCGGGATATCTTGAAAAGGATTCACCTCAGAATTTTATTTCCTCGGTAAAGATGTATTTCGACAAAATCTCGGTCAAGTTCGAAGATGGGTGACCTTGACCTATTTTTCTACATTTTAGAGCTGATTATAGAAAAACACTTAGATGCTTATTACTCAGGAACCGTTTGGTGGATTTTCACAAAACTTACTATGATTATTGGGACTGATAGTCTGTACCTGCTATACAAGTTTGGTGGCGCCACCTACAATTTCTGATTTTTAATGAATTTTTATCCGATTTTTCAACTTTGGGCTTGTGAGCGGGCTATCTCGAAAAGAATTCACCGTAAGAATTTTATTTTTTCGGTGAAGATGTATATTGACAAAATCTCGGTCAAGTTCGAAGATGGGTGACCTTGACCTATTTTTCTACGTTTTAGAGCTGATTATAGAAAAACATTTAGAAGCTTATTTCTCAGGAACCATTGGATGGATTTTCACAATACTTACTATGATCATAGGTACTCATGGTCTGTAACTGCTGCACAAGTTTGGGGGCGCCACCTGCAATTTCTGATTTTTTATTGAATTTTTCTTTGATTTTTCAATTTTGGCCTTGTGAGCGGGATATCTCTAAAAGTATTCTCAATAGGAATTTTTTTCTTTGGTGAAGATGTATATCGACAAAAATCTCGTTCATGTTCGAAGATGGGTGACCTTGACCTACTTTTCAAGGTCACAGAGCTTATAATAGAATAAAACTTAGAAGCTTATTTTTCAGGAAGCATTTGGTGGATTATTATGAATCATGGTACATACCTCTCCATTTTAAATTTATAACTGAGACATGTACAGATATACATCCATGTGAGAACAGATATTTAGTACTTGTTACTGTTACCACCTCTAAACACTGTTCTTTTGGCTGAGGGCTTTTGTCAGCTTCTGCTGATATTCTAGTTATCATATATAATAGCTGAGCGCCATGACCCATAGGTCTCTTGTTTAGTAATTTGTATAAAAATTTGCAAATTTCAGAATTTAAAATAATCTCTTTTAAATAAAGTCTGAAAAACCAGATCAACTGTTGGTGGAACAGTCTACACATAGGGTATTGATGCTTACACTGTGCTTGCAGCTGCTGTATATTGTTTAGTGTATGTCATTTCTGACCAAAGATCATATATTCAGGCAAATATTATTCATAACAAACACATTTGAATAATGATAATTTGACAATAAAATTAGAAACCAAAGGCCACAAAAAAAGGAATGGATCTCAGGCACTTTTTTTAAATTTTCTTTTGTATGATTCGATAAAAATGTCATATGATCAGGGAAAAGCATGATAAAAACAGAATATTTTTTTTATGAACAGGTAAAAGCACTACATAACAAAGGCAATCTTAATAAAATTGTATCATTATATCTTCTTAAAAGGTAAAAATCAAAATTAATTTTTTTGATGTGGGGAGGGGGGGGGGGGGGGTTGGGGTGGGGTTAAAATTGACAGCGGTGGTACCTCAGAACCAACCTTTTTTTTTTGGCCTTTGTGATCATTTGCAAACCTGCATAAGTTAGCATTTTAATTTACTAATCATAAGTTGCTTATTAATAATTGTTTCGTAATATGTTTATATTCATGGTTATATCACTTATTCACTCCCTCATTATTATGCTTTATGCTTAAAGCTTTGCGTGTGTAATATGCATATGGGATTATATGCATGAATCGTCTAGCAAACCATGTTTGCATCATCATGTGCCTGTAAATTCATGAAAATCACCTTATCACAACTATAGGGTATTTTAAACTTTGATAATTATTCCTAGAATGCCAGCAAAATTGCCAGCATTAGTCCAACTTTGTTAAGTGCTCAATGTTACTTGATCAGGGGCTCATCAGTCATCACAAACTCCCTGCCAGTTCATGCATATACAAGTACACACACTTGGCTGTTGATGCATTTTTTCATTCATATACACACACAAATGCATGTACATGTATGGTAAACTATGTGCAAGATTGCATGATAAGCTTATCCCTATCTGCACCAAACCCCATCTAATGTCTACTAATCATTTACAGATTTGTGCTTGATTGCATGTTGCTGCCAATCAAATCTCTTTGCAAAACATTTTATTGATGATTCAGATCTTTCATGGGTCTATATAGCCTGATTTTGAAATATTTCAGGATAAAACATCTTTTCCTTCTTACTGTCTTCTGTGTGCTATGTGCATGCGATCATTAATAGTAACTGCTTACACATTCCAGTGTTTAATTGCAGTTGATTATCTCTCTGTTAATGCAGGTTAGCTTTTTGTGTATCATGATAAGATTCCCATAAAGATTGACTCTTGCACCAGCACACTAACTGTAACTCTGAAGTAAATAGATCAATCTATAGCTTTTAGGAAGAGCATGACCTCCATATGAGATTGGATCTCCTAAGCTCTTTCATACAAACTTTATGAACAGTGTTACAGAGGTTTTTATACAAATTTTGTATCAGTATAAATATAAAAAGATTCAACAGAGGGAGGGAGATATCTTGTCCTGTCCTGACCACAATTAATCTGTCAATTCATGTGTATAGCTGATATTATTTAAAAATATTGTCTTTAGATGGTTATGGTTTTGATTGACTTGTGTTTTTTGCAGTGCTTTTTTCCTGGCAACATTCTCAGCTTGTCAGATTAACACTTAACAACCTTTTTATTAACAATAACTCATCTGTTCCTTTTCATACTAGCATAGTCTGTGGTAGTTGGGGTTGGAGGATATTCCTCACGTTCTTGTCCAGTCCACTTTGGCACAGTTACAAATGGAATATGTATATTGAGTCTTATTGTGGCTTTATATTGGACTTCTAGTATATATCTTCATGTAGCATACAAAACTCTCACAGGCTGTAAGGAGTCTTGTTTAGCCTGCGTGGTTTAAAATATTATCAATACTAAGGAATAGTGATATCCCACAGACCTCCAGATGGGTGTATGGAACCCCGTCTTTATACAGTAGATGGAGAGGGCATTACTGTTACTGATGATCAGACAGATGTTTCATCAGTGCCTGTGCATAGTTTAATAACTAATGGTTAAATCTAATCTTGAATATTGAGTATTTTCTTCTGAAAGACCTTGGTATTGTCTTGTAGTTCAGAATGTCCTGGGCAACTTGAACAGAGGGATATATGTGTTGTTCAGTGGTCTTGATATAGAGCGGGCTATCCTCGCGGCAGGGCCTTTGGGGTAAGCTGCTAACTATGGATCTTGTAGACATAAAATATACAGAACTCATAAGAAATCCCTTTAACATAGTTCATTATAGACTGGAACACTGCCTAATATGTTCTCTCCAGAGACAGGTGGTAGGAGAACTGGAAAATAAGACTTGCTATAACTTTTGTTGCTTTGCATAACTTTTGGCAATTTTTGTGAATGAACCTGACTGTATAATGTAAAAAAAAATGTCTTGATGTGTTAAGTGTTAATGCATGCCAAATAACCAGTCTATGATATATGGTTATTCAAATGATGATAATGATGTTTGCAAACATTTCCTTTAAAATCAGTCTTGCATCCACAAGTGAATGAGACCAGGCTCAGAAGATTACAGATGATTTAAAAAGTACAAATAATGTATTTTTTGAGATTTCGGAGGGTTAAATCTTTGAAATCAAATTTATACAACTTCCTAATTTCTATGTGCAAAGGTACGGCATGGCAGACTCGCAGTGCTTTATATCCTCTTTATATATTGTAAAGCAATGAAAAGAAGAACATAACAAGGAATTAAACCAATTTTACATCCCAGGCAGTGTGTTCTGTGTATTCCTAGTCTACAGAATCTATAACTTATAACTATATGTAATTCTAAAAACACCTGTAAAACAGGCCTTAATTGTGTTACTAAAGAAAAGTGTTACTAAAGAAAAACAATCGGCCTAAACTTTACACAGCTTATCATATTATTGCTAGCTTTATTTTTAGTGTCATCTACATTGCAAGTTGTTAAACAAAAGCAACCAAGTCCAAGTGTTTCCTCCACTGGAAACTATGAACCTTGCCAGGATGTGTTCTTGGGATTGTATTTGTTAAAATGTCAGCTGGTATTATTAAAATAAAATACACACTTGGTGCTTAGTGCATTTGTTATTGTCATCCTGTTTTCTACACTGGCTTTTTAATATTAAGCCCAATTTAAGGTATATTTATATCTGACCAAAACAGGTTACTGGGAATATCTTGAATAATATATATGGCAATCTAAGACAGTTAAAGTAAAGTGCCTTTATGCTCCTGGTACATCAGTTTTGTCCCAAGGTAAAGCTCCCTTAGCTTGAAAATCTTTACAAGTAAACACTTACTATGCAGGTAATTTTGATGTTTCTTCAACATTTTTTTCATAATAATTAAACTTTCTACATTCTTTGGGTGAAGTCAGTGCAAAAAAAAAAGTATGCCTTAACATGAACACAGTAAGTATGGATAGATGTATTCATAAAGCATTAAAGTACTTAGTTTGTTGTGTACAAAATATCTGTAGGCCAGTGCAAAAAAGTGTTGTATGATTACCAGTAAGATACCTGAATGTTTCCTTATGCACTATGAATCTTCATTCATTTCACCCACTGATAAATAACTTGATTAAGTGCACACATTTCCTCAACCTGCTGTACATTTGCCATTTAAGGATTTCCTGTTCACAATTAGGGGTAAATGGATTTTCTGTTGTTGTAGAATTATTTAACTTAATGTCTGAATGCAAAATACGCTTGCTCAAAATCTTTGTAATTTTACTCCTCAAATTGTACTGTTATTTATTTCTTAAAGTAATAATAGCTGAATATAGTGGAAATGTGGCTCATTTTTCCTTTTAAAAACAAAAATGACATGCATTTTTTTTTAACTCTTGATAGACAAATATGTATTCATAAACGTAGTTGAAAGATTTAACTTAATTTTTTGCAAAACATATTGATAAAATGCTGTTTTTTTGTGAATTTAATTATTTTCTCTAGTAAAATTTAAGAACAGTATGTAATATCTCAGTTGAACAAAGTGGAATTCTGATACTGGTAATCTGTATGCCATAATCTACATCATATTACATTGTGTCATATTTTTTTGTCAAACACATGTATTCGAAGTATTATTTAAGCAGCCCATTATCTTTGTCACATTGTTGTGGTTTATATATGGTTAAGTTTTAATGTTTTATATGTTTGTTTTGCAGCATTATGCAGGCAGCCTGTGATGCAGCATTTGAGTATGCACATGTTAGACAGGCATTTGGTCAAAAGATTGGCCACTTTCAGGTCAGTGGGTACAAATTTTACTGTTGTTACTATAGATTCTTAATCTATATTTAATATTTTATAATGTTAAAAAAATTTTTTTTTTACCATTCTTAGCTCGGCTGACTATAAGTCATCTGAGCTATAGTCATGGTCCATTGTCCGTCTGTCCGTCCGTCCGTCCGTAGATGTGGCACGTTTTGAAACTGTAAGACCTAGGAATCCAAAATTCGGCATAGTGTTAGATGTCCCCAAGATCTCCTACCAAGCCGAAAACTGGGTCTTTGCGACTTTGTTCCTTTGAGAAATTAAGGAAAAACCTCAATTTTTTATTAAAAACCTATTTTCACACTTCAGGGCTGCCTAATATCAAAACCACTCATCTGTTTTTCCTCATATTTACCATAAATATTCCTCTATATAGTTCCTATGTACATGCCTGAAATTATGTCTGTATTATATAATTTAAAAAAGTTATGGGCCAGAACATAATTTGCATTTTGTAAAAAATCAGGAAAGATATTTGATCACTTAACACAAAACATGTTGGACTTTTTTTCAAGTAATATAACTTTAATTAATCAAAATTAAATTGTATACCCAAAATTAGATCAAAATCTTTAAAATTTTTTAAAATATTAACAAAAATAAAAAATTCGTACCTTAAATTTTGCCTAACTTTGACCATGGCACGTTTTTTTCCTGTAAGTACTGTGGATTTAATTTTCTCAGCATGTTTGTGTTAGCATTTTGTCTGTTAACACCAAAAATTTGAAACCAGTTGATCAAAAACTAGATTTTATTCAAGTTTTCAAGCACCATGTAACATATTGTTTACATCAGGCTAGTGTTATGCAGCTTGAAAGAGCTCAGCTTCCCTGCTTCAGCTCTCAGTTCCTAAAATTTGGCATACAATTAGATGTCTCCAAAATCCCCTACCATGCCAAGAATTTGGTCACTAGGACTTAATACCTTTGAGATATTAATGAAAAACTTCATTTTTCAATTAAAAACCCATTGTAACACTTCAATACTGCCTAATATCAAAACCACTGATCTGACTTTAATCATATATAATATACATGTTTTTCTATACATTCTCTGTGTACATGCCAGAAATGATGTCAGTATTGCGTAATTTTTTTAAGTTATGGGCCCAAACATAATGCACTTTGTAAAAAATCAAGAAATATGTTTACTCCCTTAACAAGGGGATTGCTGAAGCTAGAGATTTTTTGTCAGGGATGTAACATTATTTAATTAGGATTCAATTGAATACCCAAAATTTCAGTTATATTTCATTTTAAAAATCATACGATTCTCTTATTATTTTTAATAAAAATTATATCTGGGACAATATTGGTAATTATTTTTAATAAATCTGTGTGACAATAGTACTCCATTTGTTAATAAAATAAATGAAATCAATTCTCTTCTCTGTCTCCAAAGGTACTATCAAAATCATACATAAGCTAAACAACAACAACTCGTAATACAGCTTATACTTATTACCACACAAAACCAGCGGGTGCCTCATTTCTTAATCATTTTTTTTATCATATATAACAGAGCGCTGTGACCCATAGGTCCTTTGTTTTTGTATAGATGTTATTTTGATCCTTAATGTCAGACTATATTGTTACACATTGCTCCATGTTATGAATGTTACCAATATATCATAATATTTTTCAAATGTCTTAGTAGTTTCAATTTCAGTATGGATATATGTTTTGCTGTAACATTCAGCCGTATGGACTTTGTACCTATACAAATATGCAGATCACATAAAAAATTGCATAACATATATAATCAGAGGAAGGACTGCAGTGATTACTGTGTAGTTTTCATAAATCTTTAAACATCTAATAAGGATTTATTTCAACCAGATGTAGGTTTTAAATGCTCTATTTTTGTTCTACAGTTGCTCCAAGGGAAGATGTCAGAAATGTACTGTCATCTGAATGCCAACAGGTCTTATGTGTATAATGTGGCTCGGGCCCTTGATAATGGCAAAATTATACCAAAGGTAATGTACAGACACATCTCTATCATCCTTTATTCAACTGAAAATCCATATCTTACTGAAATGTACATGTTATTTAAAGCATATTACCCGCCTATATAAATATACATGGTGATGGCAACCTTATACTAGTACATTGACAATGTCATGAAAAAATCTTCAAAGTTCCTTTGTTATCAGTCAGCAGAATCAAGCAGAATGATGATTCCAGGGGAATTCCTCAGAATTTTTCAAGGTGCAAAAACCCATTTATTCCTGGCTGTCTTTTCTCAACAACAGGATGTATACAATGGTACCTGCCAATTGTAAATATTTTGGGGACCAAGCTTTTAAATTATAATAGATAGATGCTTTTATCAAAGAAAATTATAATATATATTTTCCTTATATGAGAGAGATGTTTGAACAGCCATGCTTTTTCATTGTATGTACTACAATAGATAGAACATGAATGCATGTCAGTTCACTCCAAAGAGGAATCTCACCCATGTATTTCTATATATATATGTCACAGGCGAAATTAGAATCCAGGCAGATTTAAAATCAGACAGGCGAGATTGAAATTTTGATTTCGCCTAGGCGAGATATTAATTTCAATCTCGCCTTGACCGATTTAAAATCTGCCTAGGCGAGATTGAAATTTTAATCTCGCCTAGGTGAAATCAAAATTTCAATCTTGCCTAGGCGGATTTTAAATCCGCCTAGATTCTAATTTCGCCTGTGACATATATATACAAATTTCATGTACATGTTTTTACTTGCAGGACTGTGCTGCAGTCATCCTGATGGCCTAGGCGAAATCAAAATTTCAATCTCGCCTAGGCGGATTTTAAATCCGCCTAGATTCTAATTTCGCCTGTGACATATATATACAAATTTCATGTACATGTTTTTACTTGCAGGACTGTGCTGCAGTCATCCTGATGGCTGCTGAGTCTGCTACAAAAGTAGCATTAGACGCTGTACAGATTATGGGTAGGTCTCCTTTCAGATCATTTGTTATAGGGAAAATTTACTCTTTTTAGACCTGTTTTTGATGAGAAATTAAATGTATGGCCTTTGAACTTCAAGCAAGCAGATTTACAACTGCTACCATTATTTGATAAAGTATCTGTAAAGGTTAATGAGACCATATTCAGAAAACTTCCTATAAAGCTTATAAAGATGAAACAAGATACTTAAAACAAAATCTACATGGTGAGTTGTAATTGCATAATGAAAGAATGATAGAATTCCTTAGTTTTATAATTATACTTCTAATTTTATAATTTTCCTCATTTTGATTGATTGGGTTAGTATACTATAAGGATACAAGACATTAAAGTATTACACAAAAACATTAATATGAGGGCAAGACAACACTCACATGGGCAGGGAAAGATAAGAGTTAGAGGGAGTGCTACTTGATGAATATGCAGAGTTCAAATTAATTATCTTAATTCTTAATTAAGTAATTTATGAAAGGTGATCTGATGAATGTGTTTTCAGACATTTTATATTATTATCACTGCTTTTTTCAACTCAGGTGGCAATGGTTACATCAATGACTACCCCGTGGCCAGACTGGTGAGAGATGCAAAGCTGTATGAGATTGGTGCAGGAACAACTGAAGTCAGGAAACTTGTGATAGGCAGAGCCATCAATGCTGAATATTCATGAGGATAACCTTTGGCATATTGAACATAGAAAACAGTTGGGGGATATTAAGATTATATCTCTGCCTTGAGAATATATCAGGGATGTACCTAGGTGTTTAATTAATGAGATTTCTGGACTAGCTGAGAGTTTTTGACATTCATCTTCTAGACATTGCTGGCCGGCAGCTATGTGAATTCTTTAATTTATCATCTGTGTGGTAGATGTAAGCTGCTGTAGGACCCAGTTATCTTCTTCATGGTACTAGCTGCCAGCAGCATGCACTTTAAATATATAGATGCTGTAATTTGGACCGATGTGTGACCTCCGTTTAGTCAAGTCTGCATCGAAGATTAATGTACCGTATATGATCAATATAATCACCTGAATGTTAATTGCTACAAGTTAATGCCAAAACAGTCTTGATCACTTGATTTATTGTACAAAAATGAAAGAACATCTGTCAGAACAGAGCATGCAGCTACAAGAGCAATTTGAGCTGTTATTAGCAGTTACTGCCTTAGCTTGGTTTAAATAATGCTTATTGAATAAATATTGAACTTGTAAAGTACTTATCAGAATCTTGTATTAGTTATAAGGGAAAACTGAAGTTTATCATCATTTGTGGCATTCTGAAATAATGAAAACTATTCATCCAGAATCTCGTCATTACCTTTCTAATACAAAAGTATACAACTTTAATAAGAATGCCAGATATATCAAGAGCCATACTTTGTAAGGATGTGAACTTCTGTGTTGTCTTTTGAATGATTGGTTGAAAGAACCATGAATGCATTAGTCACCTGATCATTCAAATATGGTATACCTTGCAAGTGTTCTGGGTTAAACCAAAGCCCTGGATGAATCTGTACCTGGATGATGTAGCAGTGAAGGTGTTCGTGGTTTTGGACAGTGTAAATACTGTGTTACTGTAATCGTCTGAAGTCAATTCAAATTTCAGTCAGTGAAGGCAATCCTTATATACTGTGGGTGGTAAGACTTTTGTATGTTAATATTTGTACGGTTGGAAGTGATTTGCAGTCACTTCATCCCGAGGTCCTGTTGTATTTAAAAGTGGACTGCAAAACACTAAATATTTTCAATTATACTGTACTGGTTATAAGTGCTCTACATGCGTTCACTTACGCTGCCACATTTTGAATTATTATATAACATTTAATTTTTAATCATATAATGAGATCTCCCTACATTTAACAGGTAACAAGGCTGTCTATTGTGAATAAAAATCTAACCATGACAGTTTCGTCAGTAAGCTAGACAAATATCATATTAATTTTATTAATTTCAAAATTCCTGGAATGTAAATGTTGCCAATGATCTTTTCGTTATAGCTTGGTGAATTGGCTATATTTTTTATGTCTAATTTATTATTTGAATTGTTGGTAAGTGGTTAAGTTGCTCCATGGTTAATATGGAGGCAGTATTTATAATAGAGGTTCTTATGGAGCGTGATATGTTAGCTGTCCAGATGTAATAATTTTAACTGATAGGCAATAAAGGGTACTGCACACGCTGAGTTGGTTACGTTTGTGTTTTTAGCTCAGCTGACTTTCAGTCATGCTGAGCTATAGCGATCACTCTTTGTCCGTCTGTCTGTCCGTTAACCTGGCACAAATCGTAACCGCTGGACTTAGAATCTTGTAAATTGACATTCTGAGAGGTCGATGAAAAATCTCCTTGGAAACAAGAAATCAGGTCTCTGTTACCCATATCCTTCGAGCTATTTGGCCCCAAAGCACCCCCCAAGATAGGAAAAAATTTTCATACAAAAACTTCAATATCTCGTTAACTACATCACTGTTGGTCATGATTTATGGCATACATATTGATCATGAGATATTCCATCAGTTCCTGCAGGCTGGTGGCACCACCTGTATTTTTCGATTTTTTACTATTTTTTTTTCTATTTTTGAGACCTTTAAAAATATGAACATCTGTTAACAGGGCACAAATCGTTAAGACTGGACCTAGAATCTTCATTCTTGACACACAGGGAGACCAATGAAAAGTATCCATGGAAACCTGAAATTAGGTCTCTGTTACCCATATCCTTTGTACTGTGGGGCTCCCAATTACCCCCCAGAATAATTGAAAATTTGATAAAAAAAACTGCTACATCTCAATAACTACAACACTGATGGTCATGATTTTTGGCATACATATTGATCAAGAGGTGTTCCATCTGTTCCTGCAGACTGGTGGCGCCACCTGTATTTTTTTCAAATTTTTACAATTTTTTTTTCTTTATTTATGAGACCTTTAAGGATGTAGTTAACTGTCAACAGGGTACAAATTGTAACGACTGGACCTAGAATCTTCATTCTTGACACACAGGGAGACCCATGAAAAGTCTCTATGGAAACCTGAAATTAGGTCTCTGTTACCCATATCCTTTGAGCTATGACACTCCAAATTACAGCTCGGAATAATGAAAAATTTGATACAAAAGCTGAAGTATCTGAACAACTAATGCAGAGATCACCATAATTGTTTGCATGGATATTGATCATGGAATGTTTCATCAGTTTCTGCGGACTGGTGGCATCACGTATATTTTTTTATTAGAATAATGAAAAAATTGATACAAAAACTGCAGTATCTCAATAACTACATCATTTATGGTCATGATTTTTGGCATACACATTTATCATGAGGTGTGCCATCAGTTTCTGCAGACTGGGTGCGCCACCGCTATTTTTTCAAATTCTTACGAATTTTTTTTCTCTATTTTTGAGACCTTTAAAGATGTGGTTATCTGTCAACAAGGTACAAATCGTAACAACTGGACCTAGAATCTTCATTCTTGTCATGCAAGGAGGCCAATGAAAAGTGTCTGTGGAAACCTGAAATTAGGTCTCTGTTACCCATATCCTTCTAGCTATAGGACTCCGAAGTATCCCTCAGAATAATGAACAATTTGAAACAAAAGCTGAAGTAGGTGAACAACTCGTGCAGAGATAACCATGATTCTTTGGATGGATATTGTTTATGGAGTGTTTCATCAGTTTCTGCAGACTGGTGATGCCACCTATATTTTATTTAAATTTTTCGAATTTTTTTCTCTATTTTTGAGACCTTTAAGGATGCTGTCATCTGTTTACATGGCACAAATTGTAACTACTGGACTAAGAATATTCATTCTTGTTATGCAAGGAGGCCAATGAAAAGTGTCTGTGGAAACCTGAAATTAGGTCTCTGTTATCCATATCCTTCAGACTATAGGACTCCGAAGTATCCCTCAGAATAATGGAAAATTTGATACAAAAGCTGAAGTATCTGAACAACTAATGCAGAGATCACCATGCTTCTTTGCATGCATATTGACCATTAAGTCTTTTTATTAGTTTCTGCAGACTGGTGGAGCCACCTGTTTTTTTATGCATTTTTTCTCTATTTTTGAGATATATAAATACAGACACAGTCTTGGCCTGTTGGTTAATCTGTTTGATGCTTCAGTTGAAAGGGTATATACTACCATTCAGATGATAAAATTTCCTTTTGCGAATCTCTTTCCAGTCAGCTGAGCGTCATGACCCATGGGTCACTTGTTAGTACCAGACGTGCGTTATTTTTAGCTCAGCTGACTATAAGTCATGTGAGCTATAGTCGTGGTCCATTGTCCGTCCGTCTGTCTGTCTGTCCGTCCGTCCGGATGTCCGTCGGTAAGATTGGCACGTTTCGACACCATTTGACCTACGAATCATCATTTAGATGTCCCCAAAATCTCCTACCATGCCGAAAATTGGGTCAATAGGACTTCGTTCCTTCGAGATATTAAACCAATTTTTTATTAGAAATCTATTTTCACACTTCAGGACTGCCTATTATCATAACCACTCATCTGGTTTTCTTCATATTTACCATAAATATTTCTCTATATAGTTCCTATGTACATGCCAGAAATTAAGTCAGTATTATTTAATTTAAAAAAGTTATGGGCCCAAACATAATGGACTTTGTAAAAAAATCAGGAAAGATATTTGGTCACTTAAGACCAAAAATGTTAAAGGTAGGGACTTTCAGTAATACAACTTTATATATTCAAAATTTAATTGTATACCAAAAATTAGATCAAAATCTGTTAAATTTTTTTAAATATTGGCAAAAATATAAAATTGGTACCTTAAATTTTGCCAAACTTTGGCCACGGCACTTTTTTTTCCCTGTAAGTACTGTGGATTTTATTTTCACAGCATGTACACATAAGGATTTAATCAGTTAAAATCTGAAATTTGAAAATAAAAGCTGCAAAATTAGGCTAGTTATTGAATTTTTTGGAGGCTCTTGTTGTATTCCCTTACATTGTCAAGCAGTCCACTTTGATGACTGTAGGTCATTCAGTGCATATCTCTATGCTCCCCAGGCTCTTGGTATAATGTTAGATGTCCCCAGAATCTCCAACCATACCGTAAATTGGGTCATTAGGACTTCGTTCCTTCGAGATATTAAGGAAAAACCTCCGTTTTCCATAAAAAAAGCCATTGTTACACTTCAAGGCTGCCTAATATCAAAACCACTGATCTTTTTTTGATCATATTTAGTATTAACATTCTTTCATACATTTTCTATGAACATACCAAAAATTAGGTCAGTATTGGGTATTATTTTGAAGTTCTGGGCCAAAATATAATGCAATTTTTAAAAAAATCAGGAGATATATTTACTCACCTAACATGAGAATTGCTGAAGCTAGAGACTTTTTTCAGGAATATAACTTTATTTAATCAAGATTCAATTGTTCATCCAAAATTAGATCTTAATTTTGCAAATTTTTCAAGTTATTTGCATAAATAAAAAATCAATACCTTAAATTTTGTCCAACTTTGGCAATTGCACGTTTTTTCCCTGTAAGCACTGTTGATTTAATTTTCACAGCATATATACATAAGGATTTAATCTTTTAAAATCTGAATTTTCAAAGAAATTGATTGGAAAGAATAGCTTTTATTCACGTTTTCATACACCATGTCAAGTGTTGTTTACATCTAGCCCACCTAGTAGTACAACCTTCACTTGCATTATGTAACCCACCCCAGGCAGCTTGCCTTGGCTCAGCTTGGCCACTACCAGCAGGCTTCCCCTCTGCCCTGCACTCCCCCCCCCCCCACATGGTGCATAAACTGGATGAATGTTATTATTTTCTGTATTTGATTCATTCTTATTCTAGGCTATGCTACATTTTAGATTTTTTATTTTACCACCAGGGTTACAATGATTAAAGTGTACATTTAATTGTGTCAACAAAGTGGTGTATTGCTATGAAAGTGTGGATGTCCATCAGATAAGTAATTCCTTACTTCAGAAGAGTAAAAACTTCACCAGGTGTGAAATTGACTATTAATTCCAGTAATAAATAAAAACTGGGATAGTAGTTAGCACAATGATATTGTTTGTCCCTCATTCAACCAACAGTGTGTATACTTTATTTGAAAAGATGTTTTATTTTATCAAATTTACTTAATCTTTTATTTTATTTTGGTGAATAAAATTAAGCATGTACTGAAAACTCCAATGTGTAAAACTTTTTAATAGTGATTCAAGGAATAATCTTGTAGATGCCATGTTGTGGCATTATTTTCTTTTTAATTCAGTTTAAACGTTTGTGATTTAAAAATAATAAAATATATGTGTATGCAGAATATGACCCAATATGAGCTACACTCTGGATATATAATGATTGCAACTTTTGCAACAATTCTAATATTTTAACTTATAGTTTCAGTTTTTTTTTACTCTGTATATATAATGATTGCAACTTTTGCAACAATTTTAATATTTTAACTTATATTTTCAGTTTTTTTTTATTAAAAATTTATAAAACTTGTAAATAAAAAAAATGATTCAGATAAAAACTTCTTAATAGAAAAAAGTGGATATGCTAAAAAAAATAGGATTATATATAAACTAAAATGCATTATTCCCTTGAAAGTGAAATAAAGGTATTAGTCCAGTCTGTCCACTTACCTGTCCATCTGTAAATTTTCATATGCATCACAGTATCTCAAAACTTTTACTGTTTTTCTTCATGACAGTCTTGTCAGAGTATTAGTTTGCAATCATATGTTTAGAACTTTACTATAACCAAGTAGGAGGGCCCCTTTCCTCTTAGCTTCTCATATTCTTATATAAATGAAAAACATTACAATAGAATATTTCTACATCCACCTTCGTGCTGCCCTCACTTTTCCCTTCTCGGAACCCCATCCCAAAGTCATCCTCAGTAAGCAAGAACAAGATGAATCAGATATATTCATACTTTAATATTTTGTATAACTATTCGTCAATAGGTACCTATGTACATGCCAGAAATTATGTCAATATTGTGTAATATGTAAACATAGTGGGCATCACAATAATGTACCTTGACTAAAGAGATATTGTGTCATACAGTCACAAATTCATAAATCACTTCATCAGCATAGATAATCATAACATCATAGCTGTCAAATTGAAAGCTTGCAGACTACCATACAATTTTAGTTCCTTCAACAAATAGCCATATCATCATTCTACTACTGCTTATTACTGCTGGCATTGCATTCATATTTGCTCAAATATATCACAATTTTCAACTACTCCTAAATAATTAAAAAATAAACCACTATATTTTACTCTATTAATCCATCAGTCAGGTAATTTCATTTATCATTTACTCACATATTACATTATATTCCTTTATAATAGCCCAACATGTCCATGATATTCATAAGCTTTATCGACTCGATATAGTATCACAGTGGAGAAACATTTATAGTCCAATCACGATCAGCTGAGCGTCGTGACCCATGGTCCCCTTGTTTAACTATGGAGTTCTTTTACACTTGAAAACTGTTTGTTTTGAAAGTTGTGTACCATAATTGTGATAAGTAATATAGGTGACACTAGTAACCTTCAAGGAACGACTAAATTAAAGAGATAAACAAGATAAATAATGACTAATATCTAGTCATTAATGAAATATCTTGTCCTAAATGGCCAAGATGCTCTCATCTGTTGAAATTGTACAACTGTGTTATACAAATTCTCAAGAATTTGAGAAACATGGGTGACATTTAATTTGAACATTTGTTTATTACACTATAATGGCACAGCAATCTTCAATTTAACAAATAAAAAAGGCTTTGAAAATATAGGGGACTTCACCTTTGAATTTAATTAAAATAAGATAGTGATATTTAGGAAAGACGCCATTACAAAGCGCTACACGATGTGAGTGAGCTGATAGGAATATAAATCACTAAGTATATCTGAGCATTGGTTTAGTTTTTACATATCCTTAAGTCCGGCATGTGCGTCATGATAAAGTCATGATGAGAAATATATGAATTACACAGATTTGCCAGAACGTGTTAATTGATACCAAGATTCCTAAAAACAGTCTCTTGAATCTCTATTTGTGGTAGTGATTTAATCGAGAAATGGACGAAACTGCACTAACGAGTCGTGGGTTCTTACGGAGATCGCGTGTGTCACAATAAATGGTGCCCTACGCTCTATGGAAATCTTCTGATTTCCCCTATAATAATGATTGAAGCGAAAGTGGCAAAAAAAAGTTAAAATCCGTCCATCGATAGTTGAACCCTTGAACACAAATATTCGAGAAAAGAATATGAATTGTTGAATATCATGAAGAGCATGAAACCTTTTCCAGTGGGCTGCCCTGAAATATAGCTATTTTCAGTGAGTGTGAAAAACCAGTGGTGTCGCAAACTTATATTATTTTTAAATGAGTATAAAACAAAATATTGTGACTCAAATGCTCTAAAAATAAAAGGTATCCACAGTGATTGAATGGACTGAACGTTTTTTCCTCTCATTGAACTTAGTTTGTATTAATTACTAGGAAGGTGATAGGAATTCATAAATTTATGGACAAAGTGACAGAACTAACAAAGTAAAATTAAGGTGGCGACATCACCGTGGCAGCGTTTCACTTGGCCCCCCCCCCCCCAAATTAAAAATACTAAAAAGTAAAGATTCAAAAGCATTTGTCAAATCAAGAATAATACCATTTCAAACAGGAAACAAATTTAGACAACATGTTTTTAAGAAAATTCATTATTTTTAAAGAAGGTAATATCCCTTTGCAGAAAAAGATCGTATAAATATATATATTCATGCTGTTTCATGCTTTGCGGATTTCGTAGAACCATTAACCTGCATCAGGAGGTATCTATAAAGCTGTGCCCTTGTGTGAAGCATTACCAAAATACCAGGTGCAAGATAAGGATCTGTAGATATCTCAGCTCGACCTTGAATTGTGAGGCGAAAGCGCGGTCAGTTTGGGAACAAGTCACTCCCGGTCAAGTAACTGGAGAAATGGTCCGGCATCAACTGGTACTGGCGGCTTTCATGCTGCTGGGCGGCTGCAGAGCTGTCCAGGTAACGACCAAATATGGCACGGTTGAAGGAAAGATCGTCACTCTAGAATCAGGCGTGGAAGTCCGGTCTTTTCTTGGTGTTCCGTACGGGAAACCCCCGGTCGGGAATCTGCGCTTCAAGGTTGGTATTTAAAAAAAAACGAATGGGAAGGAGATGACTTCCATTCATAAAATATCATTTGATACGCACTACTGAAAGATGGTTCAATTGCTCAGGCCTCTTCTGAAGTTAATCCTGGCCAGAGCGATGTATTTCCTACTTTTGAATATTTTATGTTTGCTATGCATCTTAATTTCAAACCATTAGGCTTTTTTTAAACATTAAATATCAACGTTTGGGTGAAAAACTGAAACTATTAAAATGCAAACATTTCGTCGGACCAGAAGATCATGAGAACTGTCAGATGAACACTTATACCCTTCTCTTTAATAATACTCTTTATCGCCTGCAGAGAACTCTATTTTTTTCCAAACGATTTAAACATTGGTTATATAGGTTTAGATTTTGAATTGCGAAGAACAGCTACTTTTAACCGACTTAATGGTTATGCTAGTGTCGTTTCCAAAAAAAAAAAAGGCAGTATAAGTACAGCTTGTAAGAGCTAACCAAACGAATTAATTAGTCGACGCTTGGTCACCTTATCGAACCACACAGTCTATCGATGATACAGATGCAAAAAGAAAATAAAAAGAAAATTCTGTAATTTTAGCCCACAGAGGAAGTGGAGCCATGGGAAGGCGTGAGGAACGCCACGGAGCTGGGGTCGACCTGTCACGGCGGAGGTATGGGACTAACTCATCCCACATGGGATAACTTTGATGAAGACTGTCTCAATGTCAACATCTACACCCCTCACGTAAGTATATCTCTCAGAAGTGTCTGCACCTACTTTATTCTTTGCGATCCGCAGCAGTTTTCCCAGCTACTTTGATGATTACACCTGTAAAATCAATTGGGGACCAAACAGCAGGCAGCATAAGGCTCCGTCAACATAACTATATTGTTCAAGTTTGATCCACCGCGGGGCTTCTCATGTCGTCCTGTGTCATGCACATTTATGACGTAACACGAATGTTCCAAGCAAATCTAGATATTTTCAAACAATCCCTATACAGACGGGGATCACGACACCACCGCCCCCGCCCCCCCCCCCCCCCCCCCCATTCAGTGGTGGCGTCTATAGCTCGAATGTTCCACTTAACGCTAGATATTGTCAAATAAACATTAGACAAGCGTTCCCCTTTTTTACAAGTGTCGTCCATAGCGTCCTGAGGGTCGAAGAAATGGCCCCACTGACTGACGAGCTTATATTTGGTTCTTTTCATTTTGTTTAAGGGAATGGGTACTTGTATCTGAAGGTGAATGACTACCAAGCACCTTCATCCTCACTACTCATTTATCTGACTTAATATCCAATCATAAAATTTGCAAAACATCTTGATAACAGAATAAAATTTTTAAATTTAAAAATAATTATGTATAATACAAATATAAATCTTTATTTTAAAATGTTAATAATTTTATCCAAGGACAACACCGACCTTACAAGACAAACCTTTAAGCATATAATATTGACTTTTTCTTTTCCTACTTTTTTTCAATATTTGTATATGTATTATGAATAATATTTCATTTTTAATTAACTTCTCTGTTATATGTCGCATCTCTGTTTCATTATACAAACACAGTCGTCCAGCACCCCGGGCCCCTACCCGGTTATGGTATGGTTCCATGGCGGCGCTTACCGTAGCGGCTCCAACATATTGTACCCTGGTCACTGGTACGCTGCCAAGGACGTGATATCAGTTGTGGCCAATTACAGGCTGGGAAGTCTGGGTAAGTACCCAAGACATTAGTCAATGGTAATATAATTATTCTCAAACACATATGTTAACCATTAAAGGCTGAAAACAAATGTATATAGATTAGTCCAGAAGAGGTCTCATATGTATTGCTCCATTTACACTCCTCACTCAGCGATTGTTCACTGCAGTCGTCCCAGATTTCAATGGCCATAAGCGCTACTTTGTATAGCTTAATTCTCTGGGTCCCACCATCAGAATTGAAATTCCACAAATGAGAGCGTCTTATCGCATTGTGCCTCCAGCTCCGTATTTTAAACATGCGATTTATTGTTAGAAGATCATCGACGGCTGTAGTGTATAGCCACTCTGCGTGAGGAGCGTATATGCGCAATTATATCCCCGGAGAATTTAGGCAAAAATCTCGGGAAATCAATCAGAGATAAAGAAATCAACATCAGATAATCAGATTCCACGCATATTTGGACCAAACAGTTTATGAGGTGTCCATTTCATACACCAGCCTAACATGACCAGTAATTATTACATATTTACTCCAGGGGTGTGAAGAAGGTCTGTTTGTTTGGTAAAAGAACAAGGTTTTGAGATTAGGAAAAAATCGGCAAATACTGATGCTTTTACAACCCTTTCGCGCCTACGCTCAACGTATGCCATTTATTGCGTGTTTAGTATATCAGGAAAAGAAGACTTTGATGATCTCTGAATACAACAATATATAATTCACTTCTCTTTGTCTTCAGGCTGGATCAGTACCGGAGATGACGTAGCCAAGGGTAACTATGGTTTGTGGGATCAACGTCAGGCTCTGATATTCGTACAAGAAACTATCTCTTCATTCGGGGGCGATCCCAGCAGGGTTACAGTGTTCGGACAAAGTGCTGGAGCCAGTAGCATCGGACTTCATATAGTCTCCCCTCAGTCCAGAGGTGGGTAGTCTAAAGTATACCAGATATCTCTTCTTGATTCTGAATTCAACTCCAAAATGATCATTCATGATCGACATGCCACATTGTGAAAGTAAAAGATCAATGCACACACACACACCCTCACACACATACACTTGAGTGATAGCATAAATATAGTCCGCGCATGAATTTTCTTTAATATACTCATAATGGTTAAACTATATAGCATGCGACAGTGTCATGATATCAAAGAAGACAGATTTCTACACAATTCACAAAAACTTACCTGAACATAATGTATGAAAGCTGAAATTAAAAACAGAAAAGCTAACTATACTATACTTGAAAAATGAAAGCGGGCTCCCCTCACAGACACTGAACAGATTTGCTTACCTCCGACTCAAGCCGGTCTACCTTATTGGTGTACAATATGACAATAGTAACCAATATATTGTGGTTTTGTATTCTTAAATATAAAATAAAGATATAAAATATTGATTAAATTTTATATCGAACCTTAAAAACTAGCACCGAACCCTTCGAATTTTGACCTGAGAGTCCCGGACACTCAAAAATAATTGGTTTGTTGAAAGCCATGACATGAAAATGCATTAAATTCTGTATTTATCTAATCATCTTTCTTTTAAGGTCTGTTCCAACAAGCCATCATGCACAGCGGTAGTGACTTGGCTCCGTGGTCAAACAACCCGTCGTGGCTGCCTCCCGAGCAGTACACCCGTGACGTAGCGGAGGGACTGGACTGTCCAACCAACGATACACAAGCCATGATTGACTGTCTACGTCAGAGAGACGCCAGGGATGTCTCCAGAGCGGCGATAATACCTATCGTAAGTGCTTGTCAAAGACACCAAGCGTACAGGTTAAGAAATTTGGATACGATATAATCGGAACAGGATACGACACGAAATCCTGGCTTCTATAGGCTTCCTATCGCAACGTGTATGTTTGAATAGGATACGAAATTCTATACGATCTTAGTTTCGTATCGTATCCTAATTTTTGGAGTATGATGGAAATTTCCGTATCGTATTGAACTGGCTATCAAACTGATAAAGTGTATGTTGCGCTTAATTGGAATAGCCCTTTTTCCTTGACATACCTTTCTTTGTATTTCCTGTTCGTGGCGTGTAGAGCGAATAGATCTACCAACTCTTTCCTCGGCAGCCATGTTGCTGATAATTATTTGATTTATTTATGCCGTACCCTTGTGCAAGGAATTCATATAAAGAACGGGGAAATGTGATACGATGCTTGGGTATTTACGATACGACGTTGCGATAGGCAATTATGAAACCGTATCATATTCAAATTGCTTAACTTGTACGTTATAGGCTTTAAGCTAAGATTCTTCGGTACGATAGGCGGCATGCGGAATGTAGAATGCATGTTGAGATATTTCATACGCACAAACACGACAAAATGGTTATTTTTTATGTGTCGCTCCAGCATACCATACCGGCAAAAATTGTTACATGTAGGGATTAATTTTGACGGATATGCATTCCGTATTTCGGATCCGCTCATAAGGAATCTCACCTTATTTTTTAGCCAATATACCGACTTTCATTCGCATTCCGTATGCCGGGTCCGCATTCCGTAAATAAGAAAACTTTGCTTTAATTTATCGGTTTTATAAGAATAAACGTAGATAACTCGCCCATTCTATATTTTCTAAATCGGTACGTCTATAGTTAAACGTTAGTGATGAAATTTTGCCACCAATGACTGCAAGGTTGTTCTAATTTTCGGTGTTGCAAGTCTATTGCTGACATTTATCACCATGTGAAACGTACTAGGAGCATTTTACCTAAAAAAACCACAATTTACCCAATAGTTGTACGAGAATACGTTAATCCTCAGTGATATCACTGCCATGACAGCTGGATCACGTCTTTTGGACAAAAAGAGTTGATATACCATTGAAACATTTTCTCTTAAATTTCTTCTTTATTTTTATTCCACCTCGAAAACTACTCTCAGTTTAGCAGGATGCTTGTGTCACTAAATGGCGTAAACCTCTTTATCATACGGGCAGTAACCTCTCTTTGGATTTATATAAAAGACTGGATGCGGGATGTCACAATTGTGGGATGCTCCCAAAACCGTGTCTGCATTCACTTATTCGGCACATATTTTCAGCTGCATTCGTGCATAAGTGACTCTACATTTGTGAATATTCATTGATGACGTTCCTGAATACGGATCGTGTAATAATTATCCGCGCCAAAATCAAATGGATTCTTCATCGACCCATTCCCGAGTTATCTTGTGAAAAATCACGAAACACACACACAAATACACACAAAAGGGGAGGAACTCATGCCTTCTTGGCAATAATAAATATCAGGCTGTAAGCCTATCGTTAAAAAAAGGTGACCTTTCAACGTCATTAATACTTTCCTGCCACTGTGATGTAAAAACAGAACAAATTTAATGTGTATAATGTACGTTATTGCCTCCAATGAACGCAGCATCTGCAGATATGAAGACTTGCGCATTTCTCTTTCCCACAGTCCGGTTACATCAGCCTCGGTTTCGCTCCTACTCCAGACGGCCCGGGCGGATTCTTGCCCGAAAACCCATTCACATTGCGGGAAAAAGGGGACTTCAACAAGGACGTAAAGATCATTGTTGGCCACACGACAGAAGATGGCGCCACGTATCTACTGCCATGTAAGGCGTTCGAATACATTATCCGCGTCAGTTAGTAAATGAGCATACTGTTAAGTCTCATAATAGGAAAGAGCCCCCTTATTTGTAAAGGTATGCTGGGCCTATACATGAATAAATATTCACAATATCAAAATTGACGAAGTTTTTAATAAGATTCACATTGGGTCTCCCCTTCACATAAATTTTCTAAATTCCAACCAGTACAGTGCCACGCCGTTATAGGATTTGTCTAAACTTTACAAACAGTAAACTCTTTACATTTTTTTTTTTAATTTTCATCACGCCGAATAAAATAACTGAAGAAGAAACATCAAAATATTACAACAAATTTTTTTCACTTTCCATACCTTTATGGAAAAATGAAAGTTCAGTTACCGGTGAAGGTTTAATATTTTTCAATATCACATTTTTGAGGCGGGGTATAAACATGATTTTCTGTGAAACAGTTGTCCCAGAGGCGATTGACGGAGGCTGGAACCGATCGCTTCATGTTCAGTATATCAAAGAACGCATGGTCGACTGGGTCCTGGCGAGGGAGACTGAAAATATCCGAGTTAATGTTGCCAAGGCGATGGAATTTTACTTCACTGATTGGCCGTACACGGAGGACACCGTGCGCAACAGACGACAGCTCCTCGAGGTGGGACCGCGGTTTTGATTGGTTAATCCTGTAATGAAAGTGCCGTGGATTGGTTGTCATATAATGTGAGATATGACTGAAAGAAAAAAGATGATAGATTATTAATAGATTATATGATGAAACTTCTATATTTCCATGATATCCGCTGCATGTGTAACTAAGTATTCACATAACTTTACCACATATTATCATGTTATCTCTGGTGTGTTATTTAAGGAATATTTAGGTCACCCAGAAAGATCTAGCTAACGGACAGGTTGATGACACACGGCTGCTGAAAGATCAGGGTTGGAATATTTTTACTAGATAATATGAGTCTTTGCATGTTCATACATATTCGTATGTGATCGATTATACAAAGATGCATGTCCGATTCAATTGATTATAAAAGAAAATTACCAATCATCGGTTAAATTGATTTATCGGCATACCACTAATATATATATATATTTTTTGTGTGTGTCAGTTATAAAAAAGGTGCAAGTTCAAGGACCATTATTTAACGATCAGTTGTAATTTATATATTCCCATATATCCCTATTTAAGGCTGTCAATGACGTTGGTTTCGGCGTGGCCCAGGATCTTGTACTGAAGAACCACACACAGTTTAACACAACGTTTGAGTACCTGTATGGTTACCGTGGAAACCCCCACCGCCTTATCCTGCCCGACTGGTTCGGTAAGCAATCGATACCTCAATGCCTCATTGACCAATTATGGTTCATACAAAATATCTGCATACAGGGGATATACAAAAGCAATATATGTAAACCAATATTGAAGATGGTTTCCGTATTATTTTTGGTCAAGAAAGATATTTACCCGCATGTCTCTCTATCCACTTATAAAGCTTTAATGATAATATTTGTGCTCACCTATTAAACCAGGTGGTTACTAAATTATTTCATGAGCCTAATTCAGTATCAGTTTTTCGTTCCCTGTGGCATATACTTATAATTTGTTAAATATAGAGCATTTATTGTAATATATAGATGGATATGAATACTTTGGTGAAATTTCAAATTTTGGGCTCTTTCTGACATATTCCCGAAAAAAAAGAAAAAAATATTGTCTTCAGCAGACACAAGCAGACATTCAGACATTCCACTTTTTTTGTGGAGGTTATGAAGTTAAAGTCAGCTTTTCACAACGCCGCAATATTGTGCACACACGGAAACATGCAATAAAGGAAGGAAAGTTGTGTGTTTCATGAATTACAAATATATTACATGTAATTTTTTTCACTGTTGGTAGCTATCTTGATTTAAGATAGTAGTGCCAGACGCTATGTTTATGTTTTCTTTCGCGCAACTGGTCGCGCCTGGTGCAGGCGTATGGAAATTTTTTCACAACGAAATTTTGGCAGGGATTATTATATTTCAAAGAGAGAACCATGTATTTCATGTTTACCTCATAAGCCTAGTTAAAGAATGGGTCCCTTTAAGTTTTTAAAAATTATATATTATTGATATGTACTATATATAAAAATAAATGTTTTTTTTTAAGGAGCCTCTCACGGTATCTCCGACATCCCTTACATTTGGGGGTTCCCCATGCTGGAAGACAACCCGGAAGTAGAGGAGGACTCTGAGCACTTCCTGATGCGCATCTTCCCGTGGACGGACGAGGACAAGCAGTATAGTGACTTCATGATCACCCTGCTCTCTAACTTTGCCAAATTCGGGTACATCATAGTTACAAATATACAGTACAATATAGAATAATAAAAAAAAGAACATATCAATAGAAATTATTGTTAGCTGAGTCGTTTGTATACATGTACTTTTATGTATGCATATGTTTGTGTGCATTAATGTGTGGGTCAAACGGCGATTTGAAACACTGTTCAATAAACAGTTTTCTTTCGGTAAGGTTCGACGGAATTCTCAGTATAGAGGATTATATATATATAAATATATATATATATATATATATATATATATATATACCATTAAATATATTTTATCAGTAGAACCTTCTACTTAATTATGTTAATTATGTTTTTTTTGTTTATACCTGCAGGAATCCGACACCGAGACCAATAGCGCCACCTGGTAACAACACGTCACCTCCGGTCACGTGGGAAGAATTCAAGTCGGATCAGCTGAACTACTTCTATATTGGCAACGATGCCGTGGAGACAAGACAAAACCTGAACCAGAAAAACAACGCCTTCTGGAGGGAGTATATCCCCTACATCATTGAAAGGGACAACAGCTCAAAAAGAGAAAGTAAGCAAAATTCTAACCATTATATATAAATCTTTAATAAAAATTTATTGAACAACTAATGTAGTTTAATGCTTCAGGTGGAACATGCTTTACAGTCACCTTGAAGTTAAGCTAAGATTCCTTATGTCTGGAAAACGGATAAAATCGGTACTGACTAAATAAATCAGGTAAGATTCATTATGCGCGGTTCCGGCATGCGGAATGCGTATCCGGCAAAACGATTCGTTACATGTAGGGATATTTGCCGGTTCCGAATGTTATCCAGGATCAACACACAGAAAATATGCAACATACTTGGCTTTATACATTTATAATAATATATAACAACATTGAGCCCATTCCTATTCCGTCACTGATATTTACAGTAAAAACTCGTTTGCTCGCCCTCACGAGACGATTGGATTCTTTGGCGGTAAATGAGGGCGCCGGATAATCAAGATTATCGAAAAGATTAACTGAGAGGAAACTAATGTACTGCTGGGCAAATCAAATTAAATCCTTTATTTTCATGAATCCCTGTCTGGAAAATAGCACGTGAACTATTGAGACTTTGACATTGACCTATGGTTGGGGATTTTGGTTTATGTAACGGTTGCGAAATCACCGAGTTATCGGTAAATGTAATTATATGTCAGAAAGGGGTGGTGGTAATTATACATGTTATGATATTGTAATCTTTTATTTATAACCTGCAGATTTGGGTGATAATGATTGGAGTTACGACATGTTCCTGGACACAGACGTGGCGTACGATTACCTCAAAGACCTGCTGCAGCGGTACATGGGATTGTACTGACGTCACAACTGACGTCACCACCGATCCAGATCAGCACAAAGCTACGTTTGAGCAGGGATAAAGTGTTCAATTAAACTTTTTGATATGATCTTACTCGGTTTGATTATTTTTCATGTGCGGACTCCAACTGAGTTGAATGATGCATTACCAGAGTGAATTTTTATTTTGTTGTATAACACAGATGTGAGCTTTAATGAAAATTAAAACACAGCTTTTCCAGTTCGTGAGGCATGGATAGGAATCTACATTATAACTCATAACTAGCCAAATTTTTAGCTGTTTTTTGTTTGCCGTTTTGTAAAAAAAAGACTGTGAAAAATACCGTTTTATGGTGTACACTTCATGTTAAATGTAATGTTTTATTGTATAATAAAATAAACATTCCATGAAACAATTAAAGGAAACAGGAATAACCGTGAAAGATATCCAGGAAAGCCCTATATGACCCAGCTGCGTTTAATGTTTTTTTGACCGGCTTTACGTGGTTTCCATCCAAGATTTATAAGCTTATAACCTGGTATATACAGGTCATTCTGTAGCTAAACATTACGTCTGATATCCAGCACACCGTACTAAATCGGTTATTTTTTATATATACTGCTCCCCTCTGTTCGAAATACAGATGGTCAATAGAGTCTATATTATGAAGATGAATACTCGTAAACGGTCTCTCCAAAGAGTTTACTGTTGGATATACAGATATCACAAAATTGCGTCAATATGTTCATGGTGGCGTACTTTAGAATAAACTTTAGGAGGGAGCTTCGCAGCACTTTTACCTGTGAGTGCGTACTCCTTTTATGTGTAACCTCCATGGCATGTTTCAACAATCAGAAAGGTTCACGTATGATTTCATCAGTGAAGGTAGCGGTAATCTTTGAAGTTTCTTTTCCACGCCAATGGATAATATTCTCCTGATAGCAAGCCTGCTGGAATGTTTCAGTGTAAGGGGTTGTGATAAATAATCAGCGAACCACTGTAGTTCGTCTGCGTTGTCTTTGAGTCTGAGGACAGTCTCGGGCCGCACCCTCAGCATCGGGACCTCCTCCAGTGGACCGGGGTCCTGGTCTTCCCCCTCAGGGTAGTACAGCTCGTTCCTGATGCGGCATCCTGCTTTAATTAACAGCTTTGCCACGTAATAGTTCTGCATCCCCAAGGCTACTTCCAAAGGCAGGTAGTCCCAGGCGTATACTTGACAACCGTTGCTGGGCACATCAAGTTCAATGTTGCGACACACCAGAAATTTAACAAGGTCCACGTGACCTTTCATAACTGCCAGCCAGAGGGCGTTTTCGTTCACGGACGTGCGGGTGTTGATGCTAGCGCCAGCGTCCAGCAGAAGAGAGACGCACTGTGTGTCGCCTACCACTGAAGATACGTGTATGGCTGCCTCCCCTCTTTCTCCACAGAGTTTATCAAGTTCTGCTGGCTTCAGTTTAGCCTTGTGTAGTAACACACTCAGGACGGGCGGACTGTCCGTTGCCATGAACAACGCATTGAAACCCCATTTGTTCACAATACGTGGATCAGCACCAAACTCTGAAAAAAGCAATTTAAACATAGGGATATATATTACTCGGGAATGGAAGAAAACTTACGCTCCTCGAGGACTGGTTATACACTGCCGTCGTCCGAAGTCTCCTTTTGGTTTTTTTTATAGCAAGGTTCTCTTGGTTACACCACCAGGGCTGGCACAATGCAAACAATTGTGTTCAGACCAATCCGACCGTGGTATCGAATTGTGCATTCAGCTCCAAATCTTAAACATGCGACACCCCCTCTCATGGGTCTGATTCTTGGCCTTGTGCCAGAACTGGGGAAACCATATCACTGAGACCGGGTATCACATGTTTAAGCTTTGGAGCTGGATGCATTTTACAATAACATGTTTATTGATCTGATTACAATTCTTTGCTCAGTGTCCAACCTGATGCTGTAACCCAATGCACAGAACCTTTCTACAAAAAGCAGCGGTTAACAAAGAGGTCACTTTGGACGACTGTAGTCAGGGGCGAATCCAGAATTTAGGAAAAGGAGGGGGTTCATCCCAGGAGGACTGATGATAAAACCTAAAATAAGGTCCCCAGGCTCGGAAAGGGGGGGGGGGTTGGATCCGGGCCGCAAAAATAGATCTGAAATCCTTAAAAAAGGTTGGATTTGCTGGATCCGCTTCAGTGTAGTACATTTAACCGCTGCGTGAGGAGCGTTAAAAATCATGGTTATTTCAATGACGACATTATACTTAAACTAAAAATGCACTGAATGGGAACCGGAAAAATATTCGGACAACCGACATTATCTATCCCCAACCTTGTTTGTCTTTCAACACTGGCTCTTCATTCAGCCCTTTATCAGAATAACTCAACTAAATACTGCAACCGCATTCGCAGATGATAAAAGAAGTACATTTGGTGCGGCTTTATCTCTACATAAGACAAAATCTGAGTTGAATGCGTTTGCAGCATCAGAATAATTTATGAAGACCAGTTTGACATGACGACTTCAGGCATAACAAACTACATATATAGAACATATCATTTGTCGTGGTCTGGATTTAATATTCTCACTAAATACACTTATAGCAATGTTTAAATAGAACTCTTTAAATGATTTCAACTTTTTTATATAACATTCTAAAGATAAATTCACACCTAATAAGACGCAGACGACACTTTCGTTGCCGTAGTGGCACGCTATTGTCAGAGCAGTTGAACATTCTTCCGTCTGCCTGTTGATATCACAACCAGCCACCAGGAGGCGGTGAGCGATCTCTGCCTGCCCGCACTGTGCGCAGAACATCAGAGGGGTCTCAAGCACGCACATGCGCAAAGCCTCAATATCAGCACCCGCGTCAATCAAAATATCTGCACAATCTACATTTCCCTCATCTATTGCAGCATGTAGGGGAGTTCCTGGAACAAATTAAAGATAAAAATTATGTTCACCCTTTTCATTGTGGACTGAGTGGTCACACGTGAGTAGTCGAAGTTGTAATTAAATTTTGTATTTAAGATGTGGACAAAGTTTTGATATGATGGATCAAATGATAACCATTCAAGCAGGATAAAGGAGGGCATGCACAGGCTAAAGTTCCACCATTGTCTCATTACCTGTCTGTCTGTTTGATTGACGTTTTGTTTGTTTACTTGTGTAAAACATATTCCATAAAGATATTGGTTTATTATATGGAATTGTGTGGTTCGGAATGGCATAAGACAACTAATACTTTGAAAAAATTAGGGGTTGATCTGAATCAAGATATTGACGCAAAAAAAAAAAAAAGAGAAAATTTTTGTCTCTTTGTACATGTGCAACCAGCGATTTCATGCATGATGCTGACATCTGGTGTACATAGCTTGTACCACTGGAGTTGATCTGTAGTTGGTGTAGGTATGCGCTCTTTGAGTACTGCATTCTTTACTTTCGCACTGCCCAGAATCGGACTCAAAAGAGTACGACTTGATTTTTAAGGTTTGTGGGCTCCAAAATCTGCTACCCACAAAGCACCGGCCAGAGCTTATAAATAAACCGTCCGCGTAGGTATAGATATAGCGAAGAGGGTAATGTAGTCGTTCAAATATGGTGAATAAGAATTGTTTCAATGAAATGACATAAACTTGGGTGTTTTGTGGTAAGGACTTACCGGAATACGTAATATTTTATAAGCATTTGCATGTAAAAATGTAAACAGAAGATATTTAATTGAAATGTTACTTTTTTATAGGATGAAGTTTGACAGTTGAGCAAGTAGTTCCGACCGTCCTACACTGCATAACTGGAAGAGGTTCGTTGTGAGTAGAACGGAAGAGTGCTTTACTTATGATTAGTTAACTAACCAAGAGTAAAATAAAACACTCACCAACGTCATCCTCTAGGTTTAAGTTGATGTCGAACCCAACATCAATAAGCATCGACAAGAGTTTAGGTTGGTCTCCTTCAATTGTAGCTAATAAGGCCGTGTAGCAAAACATGTCCCACTCGTCACTGGTCTCGTGGGAGGGTCTGACGCTGGTGGAATAAAACCGGAAGTGACGTTGGATCAGTTGGATCATCGGAACCAATCCGAGCCGACAAGCAATGTCGAGGGCGGTGTCATGGCGCCCATCACGATGAAAGATGTTAGCATTGTTGTTCAGCAGAACTTCAACAACATGAATGTGAATATTTTTGGCTGCTGAGGCGAGAGGAGGGTCGCCATATTCGTTTTCACATTCCGGGCTTACTCCTGCCAACAAGAAAATTGTACCAATAAGAGTGACAATTTTATACTCCTGCCTAAAAAGAAAAATGCACATATAATAAAGATTTTTCTACTGTATTTATAATAGAAGTATTTGGCCCACCTTCTTTGTTTTGCGCGTAAAATAAAGATCTTTATGCCGGAGAAAAGTACCGGGTATGTTTAACTACCAACATTAAAATAAACATTGCACGTTTTTACCGTCTTAACAATTATTTTTATGTCTTTTCGTGATAAAACATTTTTTCAAGTCTTGCAATCTAGCAGAGGTAACCGAGACGGAATAAGGTAAATAATCTTGCGTGGATGCTGGGTCCGAAGACTTGAACAAATACGGAAAGCGGAAAATAAACGCACTGTAGGTTATTTGCATAGGGTCTTCTGTGAGCATTGTTTTAAGTGGACAAAGCGATAATGATATACATAAACTCACAATACATAATACAAAAACTACTGCACCATGAAATCACTTGCTTCCTCACGTGTTTTGAGATTCTCGTTTTAAAAATTAGATGAGCATTAATCAAATCCCTATAAATTAAAAAAAAAACATATTGAAACACTGAACCAAATATATTACAGGACTGTCAAGATAATGATTAATAATGACCTTTTGTACGGCAGAAACGACAAAGAAAAACGCTTGGATTTTTTTATATTGTATTTATCAAGAGGAAAAACTCATTAAAGAACACGGCATACTGCCGGTCACAAAGGGCGTAAACGTACAATTGTTTAGCACACAGTGACTAAAGAAAATCTGCGTAACCGTTCAAGAATCATGCATGGACTGTAGCAGCGAGTATGGACAGAGAGTATATGGAAAGAGTATATGTACACATGAGTCTAAACTATAAGCCAAAGAAATGCAATTTTGATGCATCTCATATCAAACTGAGACTAAGAGTAGGTCAGCTGGTCAGCATTATGCTAATCTGTATTGTTATTATTATTTATGCTAATACATTGTGTACATTACAACACCTGTGCCATGATAAAAAATGGCATTGGAACAACTTATGTAGAGCTTGAAGCTGGCCCAGGGGAATTACCACTGTGAACACAGGCTGCTGTGCTTATTTACAGCAGATATACAGGGCTTACCGTAATCTAGCAGCATCCTGACGCAGGCCGTGAAGCCTGCTGTTGCAGCCAGGCACAAAGCTGTCTCAGCTTCGGCACAGTGTGCAACATTCTGGCGGCCCAGCCTGTTTAGCTCGGCCAGCAGGGTCACCGCATCTCCCCGTTCCACACACCGAACTAGTCGCTTTTCCACCATTATCCGAACCGAAACATCAGACCTTAACAGTTGACTGGCCTCTGGCTGAATTTATGTACCGTTATATGCTTCGAGAAAGATGACCAGCGAAAACCGACATGTGGAAACCATGTCAAGTTAGCCCGTTTACTATTCTTGGCTAGGAGTCATACACTAGCGACATCTGGCGTAGTTTATATAAACTAAAAAATGGAATTTCCCCCGAGCTGGTTGTGTTTGATTGTGGACAAAATTGCCCATTTATTAATTTGCTGTATAAAAGGTCTCCCTGTATATACAACATACAGTTAGCAATTTTGTTATTTTGGATTTCATCAAATAAGCATTTTCTTATTACTTATGTCCCTGTATCTTCTGAAATAAACACATTAATGTAGTACATTTTGCAAATTAAATATGCAGCTTTACAAATAGAGAGAAGACCTTCTTTAGCCTTACAAGGTTTCCAAAACGTTATTACTTTCTATTAATTTTTTGTACATCTAAGTATTTTAACATTATTTTAAAATCCTTTTAGGGTTTAGGTAAGCTAGAAGGGACAAGAACCAGCTAAATGTTACCTGCTCTTGGTGACCAAAGTTCACACTACATCTACAGGTCATTGAACAAGAAAAAGGCAAAGATGAAGAAAAAATTTTTTTTATATTTTATTATATTTATACTTAAATAGATTTGTAGTCGTACCCTACATGGTTACCGCCGCCAGGATTCCCTAATCAAACTTTCTTGCATATGTGGTGCATATAGCTGCACGCTTCCGTAACACGGGTTCACTAGGTGAGCTGCAGAATAGATGACCCCCATATACAAATGAATAGGCAGCCCATACCCAGGACAAAGGAAAAGCCAGGTTTCAGGATGGTAATCCTTTGGATTTAAATAATAACGGCGACAATCACTTTCACATTCAAATGATTGTTCCTTTGTTGTTGCCATAATCTTACGAAAAATATCATCAAAGTCCGTTTATATCATTTTGCGTAAAGTTTGTAACAGACAAAAAAACCTAACCGACCAAGGAGAAAATATATTTGTGCTCAGTCTCCAATTCTATCGTACGGTATGTGCATGGTCTGTGTGTACTAGGGCCCTGCGCGGGGCGGGTTTTGACCCGCAGCCCGCGGGCCCCCGCATAGGATTCTTTGCGGGGCGGGCTACATCAAAGGAAGTGCGGGGCGGGGTGGGCCGAAATTAAGTCTGTGCGGGGCGGGGCGGGCTGCGGGTTGATGATCTGGCAGTTCATGGATCATGAATATAAAATTTTTCTTTGAAAATCTATCATTTGAAGACAATGATATTTTTGTATAATATGTTTTCAGGTGTTGTAAAAATAGTAATATGAAAAGATAAATTTGAATTAATTTTAATTTATTCCTGTTAACCCCTTACACTGACTGACAGTTATAACAACACTATACAAATGTGTCTTTTTTAGGTATAATGTCAATTTGTTATACAAAATAGATAATGCATCATTAATCTGATATCTAGATTTTAAACAATGATCCTTGCAATGGAAGTTGGTCATAACTTTGTATAAAAATACCTGGCCTGATGTTGTATATGGACTGTAACCCTTTACTTGTGACAGGTCTCACATATTACATAATATGGCTGGGAGTGAAGCAAGGGCTTGATTACCTGTGATCTTGTAATAAACAGTATGTGGCTACAGCAGGCTCTGTAGGTGACTCAATTGACCTGGAACTCCACAAAGCCTAAGGTGGACTCCTTATCTAATTGTAACTCCATGTGCTGTTTAATTGTTACTGACATTGACCACTGGCTGGTCAAATCCCTGCTTGGGTTCTGCATTATGTGGTGATGACTGCTATAAGAAACACCGCGCTCTGGTCATGTCTATCTCAATGAACATCCTGAACCTAAAGCCACATCCGTCAGATTACCCTTTCATTCCCTTGACCTGATTAGTCTCAGTTTCAGCTAATTAGCCGAAAACCTTTATTTTGCGGGCTGGACTGCGGACCGGAAACTTGAAAAAATGTGGGGCAGGTGGGGGCTGAAAGAAAATTTTGCGGGGCAGGTGCGGGCTGAAAGAATCTTACTTACTGCGGGGCGGGGCGGGCTAAATTTTTTGCTTTGATTGGGCTGACAGGGCATGATGCGGGGCGGGTGCGGGTTCAATTTTTTCGGCCCGTGCAGGGCCCTAGTGTGTACTGTCTCCCTCTGTGTCGTATGTGGTCTGTGTGCACTGTTTCCCCTTGTGCCATCTGTTGCCTTGTGTACAGTGTGTCCCACTGTGGCATCTGTTGCCTGTGTACAGTGTGTCCCAATGTGCCGTATGTTGCGTGTGTGCAGTGTTTGTGTGTCCCACTGTGCCGTATGTTGCCTGAGTATACAGTGTGTCCCAATGTGCCGTATGTTGCCTGTGTACGGTATGTCCCACTGTGCCGTATGTTGCCTGTGTACGGTGTGTCCCACTGTGTCGTATGTTGACTGTGTACATTGTGTCCCATTGTGCCGTATGTTTCCTGTGTAAAGTGTGTCCCAATGTGCCGATTGTTGCCTGTGTACAGTGTGTCCCAATGTGCCGTATGTTGCCTGTGGACAATGTGTCCCACTGTGTCGTATGTTGCCTGTGTACGGTGTGTCCCACTGTGCCGTATGTTGACTGTGTACAGTGTGTCCCACTGTGCCGTATGTTGACTGTGTAAAGTGTGTCCCAATGAGCCGTTTGTTGCCTGTGTACAGGTTGTACCAATGTGCCGTATGTTGCCTGTGTACAGTGTGTCCAACTCTGTCGGATAGTGCATGTGTGCACTGTCTCCCACTTTGGTTCCTTGCCTTTCGTAACAATAACAATTGTTTTTCGCAACACCAACACAATAGTTTTTTATGACTACAATTTATTGCGCTATAAACTCTTCTAGGTACTTTTCAACTGCGTGTTCCCGATATACACTATATAGTGCGTCCCGCTTAGTGTTGAACTTAGGCACTAGGCTTGTATATAGACAGGTATATATCTAAAGGGTCTACACCGTCGAGGTGTCACAGATCCGGCCCCTGGTTGCAAGAATACTAATAGTTTGACTGAAGATAAAGAGTAATTAAAAGTATATGTAAGTACAATGCTTTACTGTTCTAAAACTTTATTTATATAATGGGGCATTCCATGGCTAGGATAAATAATCAAACAATGTCTTAACTTTCGTCTTTCCCGTGATTTGAACAACTGTTTACGTTTATCCAAAAGTACCTCGCTCCGTTTCGTATCAAAGACAATAAAAGATCAGTTTTGTTTTGCCTGAGCGGAGAGTAATATCTTCAAGGCATCTTTTTGTTTATATATGCAAAAACCTACCCTTTTGTAGCTATATCAGAAGACAAATTTCTTTCTCGCATGCCTGGTCTCGAGTTCTATATGCAGCTTACATAACATACACTGTCAGTCATCGGTGTGTGTGTGGTTCATTATAAAGCACAACAAGCTTTTTCGGTTGAGGTATCCGCGTCCATATGGTTGTTTTAGTGCTAGCTTAACTGAGCATGAACATCTATAGAAGCCCGATTCGGTTTCGGGTTACCTGCCATGGCCGTAGCACATGATTATCCCTACGTCATCCAGACTCGATGCCCATCCTGGGTGTGTAATCCACCCAATCTGTGAACCATGACACCGAGAAACCCCTAAAAGGCGCACTTGGTTATGAGTGGAACGCGGCTGTGTCCCATAAAGCAGCTCAGCCTGGGGATCGATCGTGACAAATCTCATCGCTCCTCGAATGAGATTCGTACCCACAATCCCCTGCTTTTAAGTCCGGCATCCTACCCTTAGAAAAAAAAAAAAAAACGGTTCCCAAGGCCGCAGTCTATAGTGCGAATAAATTTATTGAAATACCTCAATGCATAATACATTTTACCGATTATGACTAAAATATTTCTCATTGTACCAGGGCTTTTCGAAAGCAATAAAATATTTTTTTTTTTCATTCAACAGAAAATTTTACCATGGGATTTGAACTTGTATTGTACGTCGGACTGGCAGTTGTCCTCCATTTTGTCGTCGAGTACTTCCGGAGAAAACCCCTGATAGACAACATCTCCTCTAAATCAGTTTTTATCACTGGCTGTGATACAGGCTTCGGTAACCTGCTCGCTAAGAGACTGGATGGTTTAGGATGCCGGGTGTTCGCAGGTTGTTACACACAGAAGGGAGCTGATGAACTACGGAGCTGTTCCTCATCTCGTCTGGAGACTGTGGAGCTGGACGTGACACAAACTGACAGCATCAGAAAAGCCCAGGAGATAGTGACCGAGAAACTTGGGCCAAATCAAGGTAGGCTACATATTTTTAAAGTCAGCAATTCACTTACGTTTCATGTAGAATTAATGTGATTTCTGACTTAGTCTGCATACATATTAATTGGCTATAGATATTTCCTGCAAGGAAAGGTTTTTATAACGCCTATAACGAAGGATGCATGTAAAAGCTGTTCGTAAACACGGTGCATGCGCCAATGTCGACAAACAGGAAAAACGTGTATTCTAAGGTAGTTAATTGGCTGTATATGCGAAGAAGTTTAAAGGTCATGAACTAGTTGCAAAACTCTGCATTGTTCTTCTGACTTTCCACAAGATATATTTGATGAATGTGCTTGGATCATCTTGCGCCCCCCCCCCCCCCCCCCCCCGTTTTATAAATACGTGGATATATAAACTAAACGAACAGTCTGTGTGTGGTGGGACTGGTGTTTCCAAGCTTATTTGTGTTAAAGGTTCACGGGGTTATCTTTAGTTATAGTACAGTCATTTTGTAATATGACCTCACACAAATTGCAACAAAAGCTATCTCATCTGTTTTGTACCCCAAAAGGTATCCTTTTGAACATATGAAAAGTTCTAAGATATTCTCCTGGGGGAAAGTAGTAAAATTTGGGACTATCCTAAATGGCCACCAGAAGGCCTATAGAATCCATAAAGTTTAATTAATCAAAAGGGTATAACTATATGTAATACAACATTTAAAAGTTGTTTTGGGTCGCAGAATCCGATTCTGGTCTTTATTTGCTAATTTAAGGACTCCCAAGGCCCATATGTAGGGTTGACGGTGATGACGGTATGAAGCATGGGGTGCTGTAGGGGTAAGGGTGGTTGCACGACTCAGTAGGCATTTATATTAAGCAGGAAACCCTAACTTGGTAATGTGCAGCGCTCACCTATCCTTTTGCACTGATACCTTAGTAATTAGATATTCAAGAAACATGCAGATGGACTGACCGATATGCTGGGATGAAACGTAATTTTTCTCGCACATGGTAGGTGTTGTCATAAAGTATACTAAAACAGCCACCACGAGGAGCCTGCTTCTGAAATGCTCGAACAGGTTATTAGATGCAACTGTCAGACTTACTGCAGCACCTTCAGATGCACGTGAAAAAAGAATCACACAACGTCCACCCTGACTTGTTGAAAACGTGGGGCATCTAGCTGCGAAGAGGGTTGCCAGCGGTCAAGGAAAGTCAGGAAAAATATTATGTTTTCAAGGACAGGGAAAAGTCAGTGAATTTCACAAAAAAGTCATGGAATTTTATGATGATTATGTAAGTCAGGGAAAAGTCAGGGACTTTTTAATGGCTATGGCAACTATAATTGGTTATCAGGTAGGCAGGCTTTTTCATCTCATGAGCCAGCATTCAATAATTTCAAACTATATTTTCAGTTTCCTTCAAACAAAGTTGTTGTGTCTTTAGGTATAATCTTATTTCCCTTTCATATTTGTACGCACATATAGATGATGATATAGATGATGAAACATTATACTAGGACATGAATCTGCACAGGTAACAAAGTACAAAGGCAGAACAGAGTACAGTTACTTTGATCCACTGAAGTCACTTGTTGTTATTGTGTGATAAATTTATACACATTTTAAATGCTTGATAACAGAGCATATGGTTCTTTGAATATAACATTGTTAGTTCCTAATTTTTAGTTTCATTTTGCTTTGCTTTTCAATTACAATTTTTCAAATAAAAATTTGGTTTGCAGTGAAAAGACGTTTTTGAGTGGGTTAGTTTTTTTCCTAGAAAACCAGTCAGGGTCAGCGTAAAGGAAAGCTAACAAAACGTTTTCTGATAGGGCATTTTCAACATGTGGACCTTCTATTTGTAATGAACTTTCTAAAGATGTTAAATGAAGCAAAAATATTGAAGACTTAAAAAGAAAATTGAAAACGTATTTTTTTCGACTAAGTTTTTATTAATATTAACTCTTGTGTCGTAATATATTTTAGTACTTTTTTTATAGTGCCCTAGAAATATATATATATATATATATAAGTAGGAGCTATATTACATGAATAACGTTTAAGTTTAAAAGTCAGAGATTTCTATCTGGGTTGACTGCTGGCAACCCTGTGCGTAACTCACAACAGACACTTTGTGATAAGGATAGACAAGATGACGTCTAATTTAACATGTGATCATTACATATCTACATGATTTTATTGATATTGTGACTAAAACAAAAAACCCGTGGGTCATGGTGCTCAGCTGAAGTTGATGTTGAAGGTAAAAATTTAAAATAAAAACTAATGAAGATAACGTCTGAGAGGAAAAGGTAGTAGAAGCTAGATATAAGCTGATATGATTGATTTAAACTGATAAGTAAGAAAATTGTTGCAAATCATACTTTGTGATCTGACCATGTGTTTTTAATGATGAAACTTAAGCATGTGAGAAATTTGTAAACATGAGACCTATACTATTACTATGATCAGTAGTTGACTCCTTGATATATTGTTGACAGCTCAGCAGTTGACACGTTTGTTCATTTAAATTTTGCAAATTTTGTTACCATATTACTAACGTCCCTAGTCCACAGGTGCAAGGACTTCATGGTCGCGAGGGGTTTGGAGGCGCCGAATGGTCGGAGTTTCAACATCTCTGCATATACATATATGGGATATATAATTAAATCAACAGTTCGTAAAGGGAAAAACAGTAGAATGGTTGGAGTTTCAACATCTCTGCATATACATATATGGGATATGAAATTTAATCAACAGTTCGTAAAGGAAAAAACAGTAGATGCATAATTACTGAATATTAAGAGATGAAATGACGGACAGGTAGACGAACAAGGCTGATCACTTATGTCTCATGCTCCTGAGGGAGGAAAATAATGAACAAAAGTTTGCGTTAGATCCTCACTTTTTGTTTTATTATATTTTTTTAAAGTTTATAATTTTCATAATTTATAATTTTCATATTTCTGGATATACATGTATAAGTGAATTCAAATTCTAAATATCATCATCATTTATCGCTAATTTTGCTCATATAACATCACATCAGCATAACGATGGATTTTATCTTATTTAGAATCATAACTTAATAAAAATTATTCAAAGGAAATTATTTTTTAAAAATGCCACAATGCCACAACATGGCATCTTGTAGATTAAATTGGAGATAAAAAAAGCTTTCCAGTTTTGTTAATACAGTTCAAACAATAACAATTATTCCTTTACACTTTGTGTATATTGCTGTGGGGTGGGATGGGAAGTGATTTGGGAATAACTGTGCATCTTTGACAGCAGGTTCGCTCCTGACTGATGCATTTATAATCAGGTATGCAGGCAATGCTGTATAAAGTAAACTCGAGTGACCAGCAGTTGGCAGTTTGGATCTTCACAATGCAAGTAAAACAAAAGAGCCCTAGACCCCCCCCCCCTAAATAAAATCAATAACTAGCCTTGTTCGTGAGCTTTTATTTTCAAATTTCATATTTTAACAGATTAAATCCTTATGTGTCTATGCTGTGAAAATCAAATTAGCAATACTTACATGAATGAAATGTGCCATGGTCAAAGTTGGGCAAAATTTAAGGTACTGATTTTACACTTATGCTAATAATTTTAAGAATTTTCAACATTTTTTTTCTAATTTCTTCCATACAATTAAATCTTGATTAAAAAGTTGTATCCATGAAAGAAAATCTCCAACTATAGCATTTAAAATGTTAAGACAGAAAATATATTTCTTGCTATTTTGATAAGGTACCTAATAAATGTTTCGGTCGATAACTTTTATACAAAATTATTTTATATTGACCTTATTTTTGGCCCGTTAATAGGAAATATATATCAGAAATTTATGAATGTTTACAAATATGAACAAACACAGACAAGCGGTTTTGATATTAAGCAGTCATGAAGTGTAACAACATGTTTTTCCTTAATTTCTCGAAGGACCGACGTCGCATTAGCCCAATTTGGGGTTTGGTATGAGAAGTAAGATAACTTATTGACATTTAACTTATGTCAATTTTTTAAAGTCTAATGGTTTAAAAACGTGCCAGTCTAACAGACAGACAGACGGTCGGATGACAGACAATGGATCAAAACTATGGCTCAAATTACTTTAGTCAATGTCGTGGCAGCTCGTGTGAGCTGTTTGTGTTCAGTGTCCCATATAAATATAATGTAGTCCTCCAAAGGGGAATATCTCGTCTTTATTCCTCATCTGACACACACATATATATATATACACAGTATATATATAGATATATCCAGGTTCACAAATTACTATATTGATTATTCTCCAATGATACACTCCAGTAGTTCTAGCTTACCAATAGGCTTCAATGTGACATAGTACAGGTTCTTCTTATTCTCTGTTCTTAACATATATTATCATCAGGTTACTTCAGCCATCAGCCCCCTCACCCCTATGGTGCAGCATCAGCATCTCATGATCTCTATTGCCAGTATTGTCCTTGCTGTCGTACTTGGCGTTGGCAGATTCTCAGTGTAATTTCCCCCCGCCTGCTACCCAGACCGGGGGTTTATAAGGTCTCTAACCCTTGCACAGGGTGGTGCAATATGCTGACCTGTTACAAACTGATGAAACAGTAGCAAGGGCTGTTGGAGCCTGATGCAATATCAGAGCAATTAGTTCTGGTGGCCCCTTGTTTTGGTCACATGACCAGTGTCCCAGAATTTATGGCTTCAACATTTTTCTCCTAGGATTTTTGTCCCTGACATCAACTGAACTAAAAATTTGTAATGTATGTAAGAGGTTTGGACAGTGTTAAGATTTTCCGAAGATCTTTGGTTGTTACCCTTTTAAGATAGTATTGCTAATGATGTCACTTTAATTCACAGATTGCAGCTTTTTTTTAACATCATTACGATAGTGTCTTATAGGTCATAAAGTACACTTTATTTCAAAACTATTTAAACAAGAAGCATGACGATAACCAAGAGATCGTTCATTTAACACCGTTTGAACGCTGATATATGGTAAAATTAAAGGTATTTTCTGCCTTTTCAAATTTGTTGATTATCGAACTTTCCCCCCATACAATTGCTTAGGACTTTTTTTCTGACATAAAGCCTATAGGCGATTTTGTTTTTGTTGCAATTTCTGTGAGGTTGACCACTTTTTTCGCGTAAAATGCCTGTACTTTTAGTATACCTCAGATATCGGAATAGGCCCCTATAAGTTCAAGTCCATGGTATGTGTATGGCGTTACGTGAATGACTGTATGAAACTGATTGCTTGTAAGTATGATACCATAGCAGCTGTGATAAATGACAGCAATGACTGAGCAAGAAACACTTTATCCCTGGTCCCATGATCCCTTAAAAATGTTTCAACATATCATGTATAAAATGTCTCTCTGACCAACCTAGGGACTATATGTTAAATCTGATATAAAAATATCTTGTTATGATCACAGTTTGTATTTTTATAATAACATAAAGAACAGAAAAATTATCTCATAATTCTGGCCCATGTGGCGTGTAGCCGAAAAACGTCTACTTAGGCTTAGATTAGCAAATGCATGCATACCAAGTCCTTAATTTATCATCACTGTCCATAAAGATAAAATTGTATATTGGGCCTACATTTGACCTTTGCTTTATTTACAAGTGTGTACATACTTCAAGATGCCGTTGAAATTTTCGGAAGACAAACAGTTATAATCATTTTCGGCGTTATAATGACGAAAGGTATTCTACAGACACCAGTCTTCGTCGGTTCGTCATAACCTTTCCGGCGAAGGTAAAATTTATAGTGCTCATACATTTTTTATCTTTATACGACCAAGTCTGGCAGCCACACTGTCACAGACCTTGATTCAACGAGCGGCTCTGGCTTCTGCTTCATGAATTATGAACACGCCTGCAAGGTTTCTGGCCTAAATCAAAACTGCCAATCAAATTCGAGTAACAAATTTAAACAATTCACTGTTCATACGCCGTCGTAACATGAAAACCTGTGACCAAAAAGGGGACAGGTTTAGAAGGCTTTATTTGATTGGTCAAATTCTCGATGCAATCACGGCAATGCTAAAACGATGCCAGTCTATAACTAGCACCAACAAGTTTACCCAAGTAATTGATTGGTAATTTGATTGTTTTGTACATTATTCATGAAACAGGTACCAGAACAGCTCGCTGAATCAAGGTCTGTGAAAGATGACTCATTAGTATTAAGATGAAATATCTTGAACTGTGGTTATCTTTCTACTCACTTTATATTTGTTACAGGCCTTTGGGGTTTAGTGAACAATGCTGGGGTCGCCGGTGCGGTTCAATCGTTCCCTGAATATTTGAACAAACAAGATTTCCAGGGAGTATTGGACGTCAATCTGCTGGGCATGGTGGACGTTACGCTGTATTTTCTACCTCTTCTGGCAAAGAGTAAAGGACGGATTGTGAACATGGCCAGCGTCGCTGCGAGGTTGAGTTTGCCCATGCAGTTACCCTACAACATCAGCAAATGCGGCGTGGAATCCTTCAGTGATGGGCTCAGGTACGGTATCGCCATTTCGGCCCTCTGACATTAAAGAGTCTACGACCAGGGTACTGGCTGTCAGAGTGCAGTTACACCCTTCAACGAGGAACGTACTTTAAGGCTTTATACGGATGCAAATATTTTTGTCATTTTTCACAATGCCTCATGGATTACAAGTGCGTTGTCACTTGACATATACCAGACCAATCTTTAGCTTTTTAGTGTCCTTTCTAACAACACGTGCCATGATTTAGAAAATTCCATTTTATCTCAGGATATTGGTTATTTCAAAGTATGAACCTCAGCAAGGGGAATGCAATGTTATTAGAGCATTTTTTAAACGTGTACTCTCACATCTGAGGGGAGCGGCCGTCTGCATCCGACACGCGGAACCCTGCAGTCTTTCGAATGCAGTTTTCTAGATAGTAAATAGATTGACCTTGAAAAGGCGCAGTTGCATTCTTTTAAAAAAGATAGTTCACTTTTGAATAACGGTCACCAGGTGATGTGCGGACGTTTGTTTTACATACAATTTTAATTTTTATATATTAAATATTCATGCGTCCAGGAAAATAACTTGATACACGCACCCATGAAGTGTACAAGATGTATTGGAAACAAACTTCACCAGATGGTGCTGATTAGCAACTAATGTATCACCGTAAATCATTTTAAATTGTGTGTATTTCGGTACCCAGTTTAATAAACAATATTTTAAATATTATAAATTCATTATTATTTTATATTTCATAATATTGTTTAATGTCAAATATTGAAAAAAAAATAAATAAACATGAATTTGTAAAATTTCGAAGGCCCTACATAAAGAGATATGGAGTACATGTAGCCATGTTGGAACCTGGGACGTACGCAACCGCCCTGATGACGGAGGGCGCCTTCCGTCAAAGGGTACAGACAGGATTCGAAAGACTTCCAGACCAAGATCAAGAAACACTAGGCCACGCTCATGTCGAAAAAAGTAGGTCAAATGGAATACTAAAATATATTAGAACTACTGACTGTTGGACAATTCTGTATGCCGCAGAGTGATTTAACTTGTTGACTTTGTTAGAAGCAAATTACAAACAGTGTCCGAAATAATTGTTGAAGTAACACGAGATTATTTGGAAATAAGCATATTCCTTCATTTGAAAGTGGCATTTGTTAATCTTTATATATGTGCAGATATATCTTCTGTGCAGATTTATCCACAGGCGCTTAAATTGCTATTAGTGTAGATTTCGGTTATATTTTTTTTATTTCGCAGGGTCATTAAACTTTCTCATAGCAATTACTAATTTGACATTTTCCTTGCGTTTTTCACACTATATGGTCCATCTCTTTATTATTTACTTAATATTAGGCAGAATCAGGCAGGAAGGGCCCGTCTTTTAGTCTATATTATTATTGAGACGTGTTCATTGGTGGTCAAGATAACCTACGATGTTTTCCAATAAATAACAACCAAGAATGCCACAGACGGTTGCACAGTTGTGAAACATACCATAAAGTGCCATCAAGCGGCGCTTTAAGCACAGCCAAGGGCGCAGCCATGCTGCCTGTCGACTGTTTGTAATCTGGCATTTGATTAGCTGTTAGTCACATCATACGCATTGTTTTTTTCAGCAGACACCAGGGGCGTCAATTTAGGGGGGGGGGGAGGATGGGGGTATATATACCCCCCACTTTTTGGCAAGGGTGGGGGGGGGGGGTTGGCTGGTCAGTGTAATCACCCCCCCCCCCCCACTTTTCAGAGAAAAATATTATAATATTGCAAATGAAATATATTAATAAAAAGAATTAAAGACTTTGGATCCATTTACAAAAAAATGTTATATCTGAACCTTGCTTAGAATTCACAAAATAACTTATTTTCTAAAACATTATAATTATTTGAAATATGATTAAGTATATATATATAATAATTATATATATATATATATATATATATATATATATATATATATATATATAGTTGAATACGTCACTCAGAGACGCTGAAAAAGGTATATATTTATATATATATATATGTGTGTGTGTGTGTGTGTATATATATACTAAGTCCCCCCCCCCCCCCCCACCCTGGAAGAAAAATTGACGCCACTGGCAGACACCGACACATGGTGTCTAAAGCTGCGTGTCCACTTATGCGGATACGGATGCGGATGGGTACGCGTAAAAAATCGCGCAAATAGAATAAAGAAGGACTGTGTCCATTTATGCGGTGCGGATACGGATACGGATACGTTTTTGCCAACCGGACCATGTAGCCGCGGGTATGGAAACGCATGCGGAAACGTACAATTTTGTAGAGATGAAAGCGAGTGAAAGACCTTAAAACGCACTGACAAACGTATCTGATGGACACACACACACGCATAATATCCGCATACGTAACCGCACCGCACACGCACCGCATCCGTACAAGTGGACACGCGGTCCATCATAACCGGTCATTCAAGCCAAATTCAGGAGCTTTTTAAAAAACACAAGATTTCTGCTGAGCGTTATTACTTTTAAGTATAAGGTTTTAAAAACAAGGTATTCCAATAAATGTTAAATCTTTATTATATAATATTTCATAGTAAACTCAGATATAGAATCATAATCTATAATTCTAAACATTAATATATTTCATGCCCAATATTTAAATATTATTCTCTGAATATCAGGGGGTATGGTAACATTAACCATCCTTCCCTGCTAAAAAATAAATCCCCCCCCCCCATCTCCCAATAATGACGCCCCAGAACGCATACGTAAAGCATGAGATGTTAAATTACATTATAGAATCCCATTTTCTCAGTCTGAGTGCGTACATTTTCACTTTGTATCTATAAATCTGTATTTTGCAGTCATGGAAGTTCTGGCGCCCTCGATTAAAGGATCAAATAAGAATCTGAATGAAGTGGTTGACGCATACCAGCACGCCCTCTTTGCCGTAAATCCCAAGAAACGTTATAGCTGTGGCTTTGACTGTCGATTCATGTTCCTTCCCATCTCCTACATGCCGTCTTGGATACAGGATTACGTTAACATGACTATGATAAAATCTCGCCTACCGCCGGACCCGCTGTCCAAATTGCGACAGTGAAAATGCATCAGGAATTAAGTGTCAATTGTGTGAAGGAGATTCATTTACGCCAAAATTTATGTTTTCCGAAACTTGAGGATAATATCACTAAAAATCGTTTTCTTAAGTTATCGTTAAATGGCTGCATGTTAACACATAATAGATCCGGTTCGTAAAAAACGAACCGCTTTTTGACTCACAATATCACGGTGGTAAATGTTTCAATTCCATTGAAATTGGTGTAACATTGGGATATTACCTACACGCTTCTAAAAAATCAAGGAAATCAGATGCACGTTTTGTAACCAGAATTCAAAATAGCGTTCGACAAAAAATGCAATATCAGAGTTGGGCTATGCGTGACATATATGACACGTGCATTGCACGATCATGTCCGCCTCCAGGTTTTGGCAACTGTCAATCAGTTTTAGTCTAAAAATAACCTGTCTTAGTGTCAAGTTTCCTTATTTTGTCATTGCCTTTTGCATCAAGGATTAGTTCCGTCTAAAGTTTGGTTCAATTCTTAAGGATCAATCATAATTTTGAGCGCGAGTGATGAGGCTGCTTTTGAGAACTGTTTCAAAGAAAAGGGCTGGGGTGGTAGACGTATTGTCAATGTAATGAGTTTCCTGGGAAAGGATGGGATCATGGCACTAAGTAAATGTATACAATTTTGAGTTCAAGGAAATTTCAATGAAAACGGTTCTTTAATCACTGAGAAATTTCGAGTAAAAAAGCGGGGCGGTTTTTTTTTTTTTGGGGGGGGGGGGGACACCCCGATTTAATTATCGTCACCAGAAGTTGATTCTAGGACACAATTCTTGTTGAATCAATTGTAGTGAAGGACACTTTTGTTCTGCACATACTAGTATCTAATGAGAAAGTTTGCAAAGTCGAACAAGATGTGGAAATGATTATAGAATGAAGAGATAAACTGATAATTTGGCCCTGTGTATATACAGAGTAATGTATGTCGGGTACAAATCTGTTCACATTTGTAAAAGATTATTTAAGTAACATACAATAATATTTTCAATTAATACATTCCAAACTTAATTTTATTAAGTTTATTGTTGAATATAGATAATTTGCACATGTAAATATGTACATGTCCAGTAGGAAAAGGAGAGGCGGATTAAAAACATGGACATCATTTGAAATGGTTAGCATGTATATTAAGTTTAATAAAGGAGTTTCCATGCTTGCTTAGGTAACATGTGGTAGCAGATCTTCCCCTCCAGTAGTCCACTGAAAAGTTAGTTAATTCGAATCCACAAAAAGGAAGAGGTCAATAAATGTTTTCTTTCGTGCAATATGATTGCAATGAGTACATCTTATACATCCATTGATTTCTGATGTCAAGAAACCCATTCTTGCATGTTAGAATTTGACGTAGAAATGGAAATTGGTCTTTTTTATGAGAGTTCCATTGCTTTAATCTATATTAGAAGAAAATAAACAGTTAAAATAGACAATCTTTGGAGCTGTAGAACTTAAGATCGTTGCAGCTGAGTTGTTAGAATTATGTCAATATCAGGAACATCTGGGGGAGAGTCGTTGGGATCTCAGAATAAAATTGACACGGACATTGACATTGACAAGGACATCAACATTGACGTAGACATTGACAAAGACATGGACTAAAAAAATAGACATAGACATTGACATAATAATTATAATAGTAAAATCAACAAATAAAAGAAACTCTCCCGATTTTCTTCTCTCGCAATTTTCTTCTCTTGGAGATCAAATATGTCAATTTTACTTGCTTTGTATTTTGCAGGTATAATTACTACTGCTTGTTTGTACAGGAAATATGTTTAGTCTGTATACATGTATGAGAATCACATTACAATTTTCTCTTTAACTTGTTAGACATTGTCGTTTTAATGCTAATATTCGCTAGTGAAATAAACGTGTACTAGTAACCAACGAACAATGTCTTGAACAAGACGAGAAGACTTAAACAGCAGTAAGTATTATATCCCAGATAAAAATATAAACAGGTGATCATATTTAATAATAACATTTATATAACAGCTGATATAGAACACTGCCACTTTAAAGCACCACTTGCTGATCATCGAAACGCCTGTCGTACGTTTCCTGTCCGTTTCCCGTTGTACGGGATGTAGCTTGTGTGTGCTGTTGCACGCTGTGTTGCATGTTTCCTGCTTGCGCTGTAACCCCCTGTGCCGGACCTCGTTTGTGTATGTATACGTACGTGTGTTGTTTCCCACAGTGTCGTATGTGGCTTTTGTGAACTGTTTTTAATTTTGCCGTATTTTTCTTTTACGCGCTATATTACACTCTGACGTGTAGGTCGCCCTCTCACACTGCGCAGACACGGACTCCTAGACATAGGTGTACGACTATGCTGTTTAGGATTGTTAGAGTCAAATTCTGACACCAATAATGCACCGGGCTTCTAAATACCCCCGCGGCGTAGGTATAAATAAAGTGAAGTATAGTAAAAAGGACAATGCAGTGCATTCAAGTGTGTTTGATAAGAATTATTTCAAGGCGATTAACATAAAAATGGGTGTAGTTGTCGTAAGGACGTTACGGAATAAGTAATATTTAATTAGTATACGCATGTGAAATGTATAAACAGAATGTCTTTTCTTGAAACATAGTAGATTTTGAATTTGAATTTAACAGTTAAGATCTCTGGGCGGCGGGAGGGTGTCTCCCACTGTCTTGTATATGTTTTACGAGCACGCTATTTCCGAGTGCACCCTATAGCTGGCGCTGTCATTTATAAGGTAATCTATTTGTTTGAACAGTTTCACTTATCAACAGACAAACACTCCATCAAATACTAAACCGCAAGCCCCTCGTGACAACCATACTATTCCCCGCTACACTATCAGATTATCAGTGTTTTTTTTCTATGGTTAAAGTTTATAGCGTCATACATTGTAATGAGAGCTTCTCAACTGTTTGTTCCCGTTATAAGGTGGTGCGTCTTAACAATGAACCTCTGGTAAAAGCGAAATACAGAGATCATTTGTTACTTGTACGAGCAAACAAACACCAGGGATGTGAGTACAGTTAACGGATCCCCGCCAAATTAGCTGAAGACTAGTGTGCATTATAAGGAATAGGGTAAGTAACAGGGGCGGATCCAGGATTTAGGAAAGGGGGGGGGGGGGTGTCTAACCCAGGAAGGCCAATGAAAAACCTAAAGAGAGGTCCTTAGGTCCGAAGAGGGGGGTGTAAGCAGCAAAATTTTGTCTGAAACCCTAAAAAGATTGCTTCTTATGAAGCCCCCCTCCCCCCCCCCCCCCCCGATCCATTTCTGATTCAAAGTACATAAGTTTCGGTATATCTCTACCGCTGCATTTACATGATGTGGAACCTATAGTGAAAATATTTTATAGCTATAGTTAATAAATTAAAACTGTACTTTAAATCTTCTTGATAACTTTAAGTTGTTAATGCTTAGTAACTATACACAAGTGCCTTGTTTCGTTTTGGTTAACAGCGGCATAAGAAGTAAGGTTTTGTTTGCTCTAAACAGGAGGATAATATCATCAAAATGCCTTTCTCTGTGTAAAGCATCCCCTTTACAATTACAGTCCGCAAATGAGCACGACAAAACTCTTCTTCTCACGCTTGCATGGTCTCGAGATCTGATTACAGGTCACAGCACACACCGTCAATGTTACGCACACGTGTGTCTGTTAGTTATTATTCAACGCCCTAATCGTAAGTACGAATAAGTTGATTGAAATATTAAAATATATACTTTATATATAATGTATATATATATATTATATATATATATATATATATATATATATATATATATATATATATATATATATAATGTATGATAACGAAGGATAATTAATACAAATGAATATTGTACGAAAGCATTCCGGATGAAACAATACTAGAAAATAATTAGAAATTAATAGGAAACAACCTACAAATATGACTTGATAATAATTTCAATCAACAGAAACTATGGGATTGTCAATTCTATTGTACGTGGGACTGGCAGTCGTCGTCCATTTTGTCGTCGAGTACTTCCGGAGGAAACCCCAGATAGACAACATATCTTCCAAATCAGTCTTTATCACTGGCTGTGATACAGGCTTCGGGAACCTGCTCGCTAAGAGACTGGATAGTTTAGGATGCCGGGTGTTTGCAGGTTGTTACACACAGAAGGGAGCTGATGAACTACGGAGCTGTTCCTCATCTCGTCTGGAGACTATGGAACTGGACGTGACACAAACAGACAGCATCAGAAAAGCCCAGGAGATCGTGACCGAGAAACTTGGACCAAATCAAGGTAGGATATACAGTACCTTTTGAAATCGCCGTGACAACCCGACTCAGTAGGCACTGATTAAATGGCTGCATGGTATGCCTATACTTGAGTCGCGTTATACAAGCAATATCGAGGAATGCATCGCAGTGGTCTTCTGTTGCATTTTATTGTGGTAATCATAATCTAAACATTATAGGGCTTTGATGATGAATTAACAAAGAGAATACATGTGAACTCACAACCCAAGATTAAACTAAGTCTCTATCGAAACGATTTGTTTCCTGTATCGCGTACAAGTATGCTGCGTCCAGATCCAGTAACCCGTGCGAGCCATGCCTGTATTCATGCGGTCAAAAATTCAATAAACATGCGGAGGGGTTCACCAATATGCTGAGTTAAAACGAAACTTTTTCTCCCTCAAGTTAGGTGTTGATAGAAAGTATACTAAAAGGAATTTACAGTGTACCTGTATGTAGGCCATGAGGCTTGTCAAAAATGATGAAAATATTTGTATCCTCATAGAGTGTGCGTTCCTCGCTGAAGGATTTAACGGCACTCTGACAGCCAGTTAGCTGGTCGTATACTCTCTAATGTCAGAGAGCCGGAATGGCGCTACTGCTGAAGTTATATATAGGACCACGGTACTTACCAAAGTTAGACGCCCACTTTTTTTTATCCCGTATCAATGTAGATACCTCTAACACGATGACACTACTAACACGACCATTTTGGCTGGTTTCACAGGTGGAGTGTTAGTGAAATTCCACTGTATAAGAAATAATACGGTGCCTTGGATATCACGCGGCTATTAATACACTATATAATTATGAAGGGTCACAAATGCTGAAGCTAGGGTACAATAAAAATGAGTTTCCAGTCCAGTAGTCCTGTTAAAATTTCTCATAATTCTCAACTATATTTTATATTTTAAGCGTATTAGACAACAAAATTCCGATGAAAAAGGTTTTTCTTTCGTTGGGAATCTTTAGTAAATCGGAGGGTAAAGGAGTTGTGTGTGATTCAATCTGTTAATTCCCCAATTTGTTATTCAGACACTTGTGAAACCAGCAGTTACAAGGAGGTCACAACATTTTCACAATAACATGTATTTCGGGTTCGTTCACTCCGTTTCACGAATTAAAATATTCAGGGCTACCAGGAAACGTAAACAACGTTTATTCTTCACATAATGTCTAACAGATCTGGTACATCCGAAAACACCAACTATCAGTAAAACACTATCTCAGCGAAATATACAGAGAGCATATAGCCTGAACGCAGTTTTGAAACCATAATTACAAATATTGATGAAATATATACTTGATGGTTCTGTTCAGCGAACTCAAATTGACTTATAAGCCCCGGTAATCTATTGGATTTTTCTCGACTTCTGCCAACACGTGAACAGTGCTCTGACATCCGAAAGCTTCTAGGTGAGACATGTCTAACGGTAACAAATCTTCCACTGATCATACAAATAACATTATCTAAAGCGATATATTAAATATAATAAATCTTTAAATGTGCCAATAACAACTGTACCACAATACTCTTACCCGAAACCATGGCACTGGTATAAATACACACCAAGTTCTTAACAGGCAGACACTTTTTCCCCTGGAGAGCAGGCCATCCTTTGACTATACTCCATCGACCTGTTATTTGGAGATAATTTTCTTAAAAGTTTTATATTTTTCTTTCAATGATTTCCTAAAAAACTACAAAAAGAAGTGATAACCTAATATGGCAATTAAGAATTTTACAATAAATTTCCAGTTTATGTTTAACAACTTTTTGGTCTCTTCACAATGATCTGGCAGATCAGATCTGTCCCTGCATGAGTGACCATCTTTGTTTTAGATGATTATATTTTTAGGGTTTTTAAGGTAGGTATTTATATACCTTGTTTAAAATTAGGATCCTTAATCCTCTACCCACATTATCTTGTTTTTACCTTGAAATGTAACTTATAGAAAAAACAGGTGGACATGAGGGGATGAAATGCTCCTCTCCTTCACATGTTGTTGCTAAACTCTGTACATATTAGTAGGACATTCAATTTTATTTAAGAATTGAGGGGAAATTTTCAGATTGGATCAGATAATGAGTTCCACATAGTTCAACGTCTAATTCATTTAACTTCACGTTCTAGCACCTACGCTAATTTCAAAAGGGAGTACAGTGAACAAGCTCTGGTCGTCAGAACTCTACTTAACTTGGCCCCCGTTGCCAGGTAACGTGAAATTTCTCACCGAGCCTATCGATTGGACTATCATATATATATATATATATATATATATATATATTAACAGACATGCGTGGACTGCGTATGGAGATGCCAGAATGGTTTTGCCAGAAATAAACTCCGGAGTCGTGTTAGCCGTGCTGGCCTAAACTGACCTGAAACCCTATTCCTTTGACAAATGTTACTATTTAAATTGCCCTTTTTATAATCATACATGTAATCTATATTACGTGTGACGTACTGCCTAAATTTTACCTTTAACTAGTTTGTAAATAAATATCCAGTATAGTTTATCCTGGTAGTTTCATTAGCCAACATTTTTATACTTTAATGCAATCACACCGTTTCCTTTCAGCGTCAATAAACAAAAATAACAAAACCTCAAATTTTTACAAATGTCGATCTTCAGGTTGTGTTAGTCTGTATATGTTTTCTGGCATTTTCATTCTTTATATTACATTTTTTTGTGGTAATTTTTCGTAAGCCAAAATGAGCTGCGCAAAATCGGCGCACTTCGGCTTAGTGAAATATCGGCGGCGCCTCCTGATAAACTCGGCTCGGCTTGATCCGAACTCGGCCTGCGGCGGCGCAAAATGGCAGCGGCGGCGGCGGTGGCGGGCTCTAGCCAGAAAACCGTTGTATTCAACCAAAATAATCGAATGTTGTGAGCAGGGACGGATCCAGTTTTAGAAAAACTGGGTCGAGCCCAGGGGGACAAATGACAAACCTAACATTGGTCTTAAACACTTGAAAAAGCTGGACAGCTGAAATAGGGGGCTGGGGTCCGCTTCTTGTAAGATTGTATTAATTATTGTATTGCAAATGTTTATGTACCTTAAATATCTTGAACATATATTAACACATGTTTCTACTTAAAATAGATCGTTTACAGGTCTATGGGGTTTGGTGAACAATGCTGGAATTGGCGCTCCAATACAAAACTTTCCTGAATATTTGATAAAACAAGATTTCCAGGAAGTTTTAGACGTCAACCTCCTGGGCATGATGGACGTTTCGCTGCATTTTCTACCTCTACTAGCGAAGAGTAAAGGGCGGATCGTGAACATGGCCAGCGCCGCTGGTAGGATAAGTTTGCCAATGTGTTTACCCTACCACATCAGTAAATGCGGCGTGGAATCGTTCAGTGACGGGATCAGGTAATGTCCATGTTTCTAAAAGTGCTATTTCTTTTGGCTTGTGATTCGCTCACTGATAAAAAAAGACACCAAGTTGCATCGCCAGGAGGGTATGCGTTCATCTCTGTTTGTGTCTGTGATTGTTCACATCATAACCCACGCATTATGAACGGAATCTCATGAAATTTTCATGTCATTTCTGGAATGGGCCAATGAAGAATCGTTCTGATTTTGGTGAGATCTGGCACATGATCCGGATCCAGGAACGTCATTAATGAATATTCACAAATGTATGCAGTCATGCACTTATGCACTAATGAATCTGGGAATATTGTCAAAATAAGTGACTGGCGGAGTCTTGCATTCATTTGAGTGCAGATTTATAAGATAAAGGTTGCCTCATTTGCCACGAGAGTTCGGAACTGGGGAGCAATGCGATGCAACATATGTTCGAGTTTCCTGTACCCGCACTGGCTTGGTGAATTGATCTCCTGAAGATATAGATATGGTTGTGCCCACCTTTCCTGACGCCGTGTTAGATTTAATATAAGATATGTGTAGTGCTACGTGAGCATGAGTGTCTTGTCATGTCGATTATGTAGCCATGAAAAGACCTGATGCAAAAGCCATTATTTTCCACAATATGTGATATTTTTTATCCTCTTAAACATGCCACCAGATGGCGCTACGATTTATTTAAATCATATAAATAATATAAATTCATCTCGTTTTGGTACCAATCTTTTAAATATTAAGTATTACTTTCGGCTGGAATATTGTAGCCATACCACTGTCATGGTAAATGTTGACGAATGTTATCTCAATAGACTTTTATTCGTGAAACTTGCTGGATAAAAATTGACAAATATAATATATATGTAAAAAAAATCGCTGTACTTTTTTTAAGGCCTTACACGCAGAGATATGGTGTACATGTAGCCATGTTGGAGCCAGGATCGTTTGCGACCGCTCTGATGAGGGAGGGACCATTACATGACAAAGTACAGAGGGGATACGACAGACTGCCAGACCCTGATAAAGAAATACTAGGACGAGACTATGTCGACAAAAGTAGGTCTAATAAAGGATGGACACGCACACACACCATCACACATTCACACACAGATTCATTTGTCCTTCTCCAGCAACTTGTTATTGAGGACCAAAATAACCTGATTTGAACTGCCTGGTGTAAGATACATGTTTAATGCCCCCCCCCCCCCGAGATGAAGAAAATGGTGAGAATTGACTCTCGGACATACATGTATCACTAAAATGGTGTTTCCTTTTATCTATCTAGATTGTAAGTGCAATGATTCATGGCACGATATTTAGTTGCGTAGCTCTAATGTTCGGACAATCGTTTGGAAACTGTCCATAATAGCCTAAGACAGCGATTCGAGTATTTGTGTTAATTATACAAAATTTTCATTTATAAATTTATCATTAAAACTGAATCACGTCTGTGCTGGCTAAATTTCAAGAACTGAAAGTGTTTTTATTTTTGTAAAAATGGCAGAATTTGACTAAATTTCACGCATTTATATTCTGTCTTGACCGATGAATAAAAACATATCGCCCACTTGCTCCGCATATTTTTTTTTGGTTCCTGAGTCCGTAGAACATTTTCTGGTGTTTCCTAACGTTTAGCCGTCTTACGCCCGCAACAGCTAATTGTGCCGAGGTACCTTTAATAAAATATACCGAAATACATGCGTGTTCCACTTAAAGAGTGTATTTGTAGGAAAACCATGGATTCTTTCCGCAACGCGAACTTTATAAGAAGCAAATTATTAGCAGTAGGCCTACATAAAACAGATTTAACGTAACATGAGGTATATACAAAATAAATCAGCAAAAATCACATTTATTAATTCGGTTATCTTATCAGTTATTCATTAAGTATGTAGTGATCCATCTTGTAAATTTACAAAACCCATACGGTTTGATTTTAAAGTAACATATGTTATTTATCTCTATTTTCCAGCCATGAAACTCTTAGTGCCTTATATGAAAGGAGCAAACAAGAATCTGAATGAAGTGGTCGACGCCTACCAGCACGCCCTCTTTGCGGTGAATCCAAAGAAACGTTATAGTTGTGGCCTGGACTGTCGATTTTTCGTCCTTCCCCTCTCTTACATGCCATCTTGGATACAGGATTACGCAATCAAGGCTATGACAAAATCAGAGGTGCCGGCGGCCCCACTTTCCAAACTGCGACATTGAGTTGCCCCAGGAAGTGTATGGAAGAAACTTGATAGTCACTCCAGATGCCGCTACCGCTGTGGAAGGGGAAGAAATTCAATACACTATTTAAAGAAATCCTTCATTTACCAGGCATACCCATAGTCAGCAACAGAGGTTGAGGTTTCATTTTAATTGGTTTGGGCTGCTTGGTGGAACTCTTTGTGTTATTGTGTATACGCTCATGTTATTCTATGAAATTTTATAGATCAAAACTTTGAACCATAATCTCACTGAAACCAATCATTGCATTCTTTAGTTCTACCAGCTAATAGTGGCGACCCATTTTCTTGGGTTGCAAAAATGCAAGGAGCACTTGCATCCACGGGATCATGGGGTCAAAAATCTCATTCTTCCCTATTAGAAGACAATAATGTGCTTTTAAGTAAACATGGCAAGAACCTATGATTTAATTTCTGTATATGATACTCTCGACAGATGGGCTTTGCTTGGACCACATCTAAGTGATTTGTATATTGGGTTGATGATTTTACAGTGTTTGAGACATCTAAAACATCTAAATGGACAGGTTACCAAACTCTCGCCGCAGATAAATTCGCGACTCTCCGCTGCACTCGGATCATTTTCGTGTCGCATCCCCTTCCCTTATCGAACCATGACTAGTTTATTCTCCCAGTTTCGCGAAACCGCTCATGGAGGCTTCCATTTTGCGTATGTCACAGGTCGCATGAGTATATAGGACTGCTATTGGACATAAAAAGAGACAAAGTAATAGTGGTAGTAGTAATATCAGCAACAAAACATCTCTACCTTTGATATAGGGTGGAGATAAGATATTTCTCTTTTACCTGCCACGTATTTTGCAAGGATACATCCTGGTGCCTGTTTGTGCCAGAAACATGTTTTGTCTGTATATATATATGGAAGAGAACTTGTCTCCATAATAAAATTACAGTTATTCCAATAATCTGAAACACATTTTCGTTTGATTCACCATATTCAATCGTGGAATTAATCGTGTACCAATAATCAAGAAACAAGGTCTCAAACAAGTAAAGAAAACTATAGAGCAGATGAGTACGTATTTTGTCTCAGATATCAACATAAATACGAAAAGTATATTATAGATAACCCGGACATTGAGCGCAATGTCCTGAATACAAATGTTCCTGCAGATCTCGAGCTAACTGTCTATATCAGAACTGACGAATGTTACGTTCCTTTATGGCCACGCCTCAGAGATGCATACACTTGGTCTTGAACTCTCGGAAACGATGTCAAATGTGTCCTAAAAGGGTCATATCCGATAATTTCCCATAAACCTGAGAAACTTGATATCATTTTTTTATAGGCTCTTGCAGCGCCATCTATCAGAAACTAAGTGAACTATATAAGAGCGTAAATACGCTGGCGGACATTAAACTGTATATTAGTAGTGATGTTATATGGATTTTCCAATTTTACAAGAGTTTATGTGCTAAGTGTTCGATGGATCTCATTGTGCATCATGATCCCTCAATTGCTCTTAGTTCTAAAAACAGACTGCATGGGGATAAAACACGAGGTAATTGACCGGATAGAAAGCTACCTTTAATCCCGTGGAAGGAAAGTAAAAGTGGATTTGGAAGATTCGTTAGTTCAAAATATATAACCGTTAAAGTACCTCAAGAAGCCACCTGGGACCCAACTGCTACTGTACACGGCTCTCACTTGAAGGCGATTGGAACGAGTAGTACTACCCGAGACCTTATTTATATCTTGCACACATATACGCGTATACGTATACACATGGAGATATGCTATATATTCTGAAATACTAAACTTGTCAGTGCTTGCAAATTACTAAGTGAAGTAGATTTCTAATTCTCTTAGCTCTAAACTTTAAAAGTTATCAAACTCCAGGTATAGGTAATTAACTGTATTTACAACTAGCAAAAAGGTTAATAGAACTGTCAAAGCTGACATCAGGACTGCATACTTGGTAATACAAAAGATGGCGCTTTAATTCAGCAAACGGAATCTTCTGTATTATCTGTGAATGTTATGCCCAGACTGACTCTCAGATCGGATTACCCCCCCCTTATCTAGGTGTTGTTACCTCAACTGATATGATTCACCTCGGTGACCTAGGCCACGGCGGAAATTTACAACAGTAGACATATTTTATTTCATGCTTATTGCATTGAACAAGAACCTAGTTTGATTACAGATTAAGAAATATAGCTCAACAGTCTGTTACACTAACATACATAATTTTTTTAAAAACTTTTTAAGGCCCCTTTTTTTGTGTGATCCTCCAAGTTCTTTTCATATAATTCTGGGACGGACTGAGACACCGTCAACTCATAAATGCACACAGAGGTAAAAGACATCAAATTTTAACGAAATTAATAGCGTATATTAAGAGTACTAAATCAGTACTAACAGGAAGCCTCCGGTAATGACATTCCATTAAAGTATTATAAACTCCACAGAGACATGAAATATGAAAATTCCATACAGTAATAAAGATTAGCAGGGTCTATGAGTTTATACTGCATGCACACCTATACAATTCCTTTTTGAACACTCACTCAAATGCGAGTACTTGAGAATATTTTAATACAACAGTCATCGGCAGTCGCGTAAACAGTGGGATGGCCGAAGGACAGAAAGAAAAGAAGGGAAAGAGGGAAGAAGAGAAAGGGAAGGAAGAAGAAAAGGGGAAGAAAAGAAAAGAAAAGAAAAGGAACAGAAAAAGCAGAAAAGGAAGGAAGAAGAAAAAAGTACAGAATCGGGAAACCCGCGGGCGTCAGGTCTGGTTACACCCCTGGTTATCGGTAAACAACATTCATTGGTAGATGGTGGGGTCACTCAAACTCATGGTCTTAGCAAGCCTGCACTGAGATTTTCAACCCCGGGTCGTACCACTAGTCCAGCTGTTAAGAGAAGAATTGTGCAAAAAGTGAAAGAAGCATGAAACTTGGCATAATAGTTGGCCAGACCATACTTAACATTTTCAGATATAGGGCCAAGCGGAATTCATCCGGTCTTGGTCAAAATCCAAGATGGCGGCCAAGATGGCCGCCGGATTATCAAATATCAATACATTCGATTATATTTGTCCTAAAATGCTTTCAAAGTGCACTATTTCTACATTTCTGGGGTCGATAAATTCATTTATAAGGGTTCAAAGTCTGTAAAATGACTCTGTGAATGAATCCTGGTTTCGTTTATATTGAAATTTTCCTACATTTTTCCTTGTTTACTAGCACAATGGATAGCAAACATTTTTTGTTGAGTTCTGCACAGTAGTCGCATACACTGTGATCGTAGTCAAATGAAAGTGTTATTTGCTGGCTTAGGTTTGTCTGCTTTGTTATAAATTCGGATGCTTTAATAGTAGAACAATTTTTTAATTGCAATGTTTCTTCCTTTCTTCCTTTTACTTCCTTTTTATTTGCATGCTAACAAATATAATTCCTTTGAAGAGGTGAAGGGTGCAAAAAACTTATCTGCAATGAAATTAGGATTGAACTTGATATGTGCGTAAACACTTATCATTAGAATATTTGAAACCTACATACATGTACTTAAGTTTTACGATCAGCATTCATGTTAACCTTTGTTAGGACAATTGGAAAATATCAAATGCATAAATCCAACTGTGCTTACATACCTATGTAAGGAGCTGACAGCTGTCAGCTGTATAGATTCCGCCTTGTATGTACCTACTGAAATTGTACTAAAATTCCCCTTTTCATCAGTACAATAAACGGTAAACTTGATAAAATTTGCAGAATACTGCACTTTTAAATGAAAGTGTCATTTGCTTGGGTAGGTTTTATTATATTAATATTTGATATCTGACTTTTTCCGATTGAAATCCCTTTATTTGCATGGTAACGAATGTATTAACTGCTTTGCCGAGGTAAGGGATGAAAGAAGCTTAGGTATCCTGTCTGATATCAGTGGGAGCTTCATATATCAGTGAAGAATAGGCATTGTTTTCGAAAATCTACAAACATGATATATAATTTTACCATCAACTCAGTATTCATGTAAATCTTGATTAGTGCAATAAAAATCAAATAGTTTTGCTGAAATTTAATTTACATGTTCCAGTTAAAAGTATTTGAACCCCATGTGTGTTTAAAAGGAAAGAATTTTATTTATAATGAATTTAGAGTACATGCGTGAATGACAAGATACGCGGTTATGTAGAAGATCACACCTGTGCTTCTTTTGCCATGAAGTGATGGCTTTCAGACTGTATGTTGGCAAGAAAACAGAATCCACACACATTAGAGGTGCGCAGCACGTTGCTGTATGCTGCCTTTGTACTATGGTGATGAATGCATGAAATAATACTTGTTTTGTGATATGGTTACGATGCAGACTTTAGACTGCATGATTGTAGGAACCGACACATGTGTCAGTAGAGTATCACTGCCATTTGCTGTGTTGCAATTTTTGTGATATAAAATTTGTTCCTTCCCAACGAGTTGCCATTAAAATTCACTTTGCATAATGAGTTGGTGTCAACAAAATAATTTCATTTGCTGACATTATGCACATTTGTAGATTCATGTAGTACATGCATATATTGTTAGAAATATTCACCACATGTATGAGTCGGTGCTGCCAGGATCAAGCTAGCTGATCTTTCATGAATGGATGCTAAGAAAATGGTACAGCAAGACGGAAGATAGAAAGTCTAATTCACAAAACAAGGTTGAAAATTATAATGCACCCTCAGGTTCCAGACATGCATTCTTTCTTCATTAACTTGATTACCAAAAAATTCAGTACAAAGTTTGGTTTGAGTTTTTATCGACTTGATTGGTGATTGTAACTTTGCTGTCCTCTCAGCTTCTGAGCTCTGGCAACCTATGTACTAACCCTCTATATCAGTTTTATGCCCATATGCAGAAACTTGTATTTCATACCATTCGCTTCATCAAGTGAACATATATTAATGAGTTTAGACTACTTCTGAATATTATTACTGTACAGAACAGTTTATTACATTTTTTTGTAATATTGCCAGCAAATTTTATAACCTTGCCTGAATATTTTCTTTTATATTTTGCAGGACAAGAGCGTTTTTCTTCTTGTAAAACGCCAACAATTCCAACTTACTATCTGTTCTTTTTATCTTATGTGTAAAGTTCAGTCCGACCTATAGAATTTTGCATTCTGTGCACATGAAGATAAATTATTTCATTAAATGAAGCAAATATTTATAATTTCTAATTATCATTTTATTTATTAAAAGTGTGCATTATGTAAACAAACGAAGTATTTTAAGACATCACTTGAAAAGCCAAAGTTAGCTTATTGGTTAGGATCATAAACCAGATTATTAATGTAGAAGGTAAACGGCAAACTGCACAAGTGTCTACAAGTGTCCAGATTCTGTCAAGTACAAAGATAGCTTATACGGGGTTAGTACGTTGCCTCGTGGTAAAGGACGTGTTTGTAGGTCCCCGGTTCAAACCCCGTCGATGTCGCACTGGCATAATGGTGAAATCTCGCCACAAACCATGAAATTTTCTCTAATGTCTCAACGATAGGTTATGACTTCTTTCTAACAACATACCATCTTTATCATACGGATAACTTCATTCTCATTCAGTAGAAAGTGATACCAACAGGCCTTAATCTATCACCTTAAAAGAAAGCGTAGCATACAGCATAATGTGGTGAGCCGCTAAATATGTACTGATTCTGTCTTCATGCAAGCAAAGAGTCTTGAAGCTGCACCGTCACCTCAAGGCAAACGAGCCACAACTTATAAACAAATAAAATTTCTTTTACATTGATTGTACTACTGGTTATAATAACTACTATAAGGCACTTTCCTTGGCTCGGATGGCGAAGTGATGGATGGAATCAGAGTACACGTAGAAAACAACCGACTCTGTATGGACCACAACAATCCACACTCATAGCAACAACGGGGACAGAAACTTCAGTCGCCAGGGAAGAGAGCCGTGCGTTTTACCAATCGACTGTCCTTTTCATTACAGTGAAAGAAACATAGTGTTCAAATACTTAAAATTAACAAATATATTAAATTTCGGCAGGGTAATCAACAAATACGTTTCACCGTTAGATGTGCTGGTGAAAATGGGTAATTTTAGCACAATTTCAATACCAACAAAATCAGACTTCATTCACACATGCATGATACAGACCTGGAATCTTTATAAATAAATTTATAAATAAAATAACATAGAAACAGGGCACTTGCAATTTATTCCAGGACAAATATAACCGACTATTTTGGTATTTTAGACATATTTCGGTTGCCATCTTGGCCGCCATCTTGGAGTTTTAGCAAGATATTGTGAATTCCGCTCGGCCCCATATCTGAACATATAGAGTATGGTCTGGAAAATTATTATGCCAAGTTTCATTCTTCTTTCGTGGTTTTCATTTCAATTCTTCTCAATATGCAGCTGAACTGTTGGATTAATGTGAATATTACCAAATTCGTGATAAAAACAAGCTAATGAGTACCTGGAGAGGGTTGGAACCTCAAATATTGGATTTCTCAGTCCAAAAAACATAAGATTAGAGTACTTGCAATGCTTTCTCGGGACATTTTAACTCAAGTTATTGACATTTTCTAATTTGGCGGCCATCTTGGCCGCCATCTTGGATTTTGGCCAAGATAATTTATTTTCAGCTTGGCCCTATATCCGAAATTCATCAATAAGCTCCAAAGAATACTTTTGCCAACTTTCATGCTTCTTTCGTTTTTTGCACAATTCCTCCAAATATGAGAGCTTAACCGCTGGACTACACGAAATGGTCTGTTTTATGCGCGCACATGTGTCGAGTGTATGATTTGGTTTGTTCCAATTAATCACGAAATTTAAAAACTCGCTCATCGGAATTTGACAGAAAACGAATACTGTCTATATATAAAGAAGAGACCTCTGGCTGCAGAAGTACTTGGACTAGAACTGATATCTACATTATCTCCGTATCAGCAAACCAATAAACGAAATTAACTTTCCAATATCATATAACTTTGGCAACTCATATATATATATATATATATATATATATATATATATATATATATATATATGTATATGTATATATATATATGCGTATTATGCGCAAACTAATATATATAAATATCGACTTTTGACATAACTTGAAAATACCACTCCGTTTATTAATTGTGTCACTTTTTGGTTTACATTAAATTGATATGCCTATACTCCTTATGACATATATAGTCACTTTTAAATATAGTGATATAACTTTTTTTTACTTACTATTATATATCAGAAACGATGAATTTCTCAATACATATCATGTGTGTAACTTATGCGGATATTGTGTGCTTGTTCAACAGATAGAGAGGATAGAAGCTATGATTCAAGGCTGACGTTGGGGGTCAGCATATGTGGCGTTAATGGGTTTAAAAAATTTTAATGAGTTGTTTGGCATGCATCTTTAATTTCAGTGTATCAATTTTTGTATTAAAAATGTACAAAATGGTTGCTATAAACAAAATAAATTAGAGATCGAATGATCGAGTCACATTGAACCACTGATAGCACAGACATGTAAAATAAATTTTATGTTTAATCAGTCTTCCATATGACACTCTTTCGACAAAGGCTCCTGATTTGCATGTGAAGAAACAGATCTTTAGGGACACAGACTGGCACAAAACTGGCTCACAGGCCCGCTGACGCGAAGAACAAAAATAGGGAGGTCACACGTGTCACGTTTGCAAAAATCATGCTTTGATTAACGTGACACGTGTAGTCACACACCCAGAACAATATCAAGCGCAATCTTACAAAACACTGCACTACCTTAATAGTTAAAAAAAACTGACTGAAGAAGATGTAATTCCGTCGGTGACACATCATAAAAAAAAGAATATTTTTTACCAATCAGGGTAAAATTCTTTGACTTGCATATATTAATCCAGATATCTTTGTTCTGTGTGTATGAAAACAAAAATCAATTATAGGTAAATTTATTTTCATAATTTGAAAAAAAAATAACATTTTGGAGAAACCATCTGGTTCCCATGAGCACCAAATGTATAAGAGAGAATATCTTTTGATTTTCAAATATATTAATTCATTCATAAAAAAATCAACAGAGTCGCAAGGATTGTTTTACTTATCAATTGCTTATATACCTGAAAACCAGTTATCTGATAAAATATTCTTGACTATGTTATGACGAAAAGATATCATTAAAAATTTATTTATTCATTATTATTATTATTATTATTATTATTATTATTATTTATTATTATTATTATTATTATTATTATTATTATTATTATATTATATTATTATTATTATTGTCAAAGGATAGATATTTTTGGCATTTCAACTTACCTTCACTCTTTAGGCCTACATGTACATTTTCGACAGCACCGGAGATGTTCTCTTTCCCCCAAACTACATGTATACAAAATTTAGTTTATCATACAATCGACAGAGGCCAGCACCGGCAGATCGAGTGCCAGAACGAGGCGAGTGATTTCTCCTGACAAACGACAGTGTTCACAATCAGCTGATTGTCAGACTGCGACGCACGGACAGCGAACTGTGAACTATCATCGTTTAAACCTCCCAGGTTATCGGAATTCGATCGAAACCTTACTGATTTACTATGTGCGTTTTCTAGCAGTAAATCGGATATGAGGTGAGTAATTTGGTACGCGTCATAATGTCCATAGCGTTTGGTGGGAAAATGAACCAGAGTTGGCCCCCCCGACTGCGAGTCCAAGGCGTTCCAGAACAGTTCTACAGTTGATACTTTTTATTGCATTGTCTAGAATAGTGTATTTAGATAATTTCACAACAAAGTGTGCATTTATTCGAAAACTTAAATATGCGTTGACTGTTGTGCACAAATCTTCATACAAACTTAACGATTTGGGGCTTCCCAAACAAGTGGATAGAACTGGAGCGAATAAGTGTGCACTGACTTTGTGGCAGCAGCCTTGCCCAGGGGTGTGTTATATAAAACCACTATGACATTATGAGGTCAGGTGGGCCAATGGGTGGTAGTCAGCTGGTACAGTTGGGTCATCTCCAGTTCAAGTTCTACAAGACAAGCTGTCAATATTTATTCTGATGAAATACTAAAATTCTCAAATGATCATCTGGTAAATAATTAAAGAAACTTAGTATTTCATCAGAATAAATATTGACAGATATTCTGGTAAATAATTAAAGAAACTGATAATAGGAGTAGTTATGATAATATTATTAATAATAAAAGTGACCCTTGATGAGCAAAATATATGCCCTTTGCATAATTGTATACCCTCAGTAAATTTCTTGGTTTGCTTAATTATTAATCCTCGAGAACTCTATTGGTCTTATTTTACCATTGACCATATTGGTCAAAACTTAATTATACAAATGCATTAGCATATAATTACAGGGGCAGATCCATGATTTAGGAAAGGAGGGATAAAGCCCAGGGCAGGGTTGGCAAAATGCAGGCAAATACTCATAAAGTCCATGCCGGCAGTAATCCTTGGAATGCCACTTTTTGCTGGCAAATACTGGCATTTCCTGGTTAAAACTGGCATATTAAATTTATTCACTCCAGGTCATAGTAAAATATCTTTGTCTTGATTTTACACACACTTATATTACTACATTCTTCCCTATCAGATTGTATTCCTAGAACTGTAGAAGTAAATATAAAATAAAATAAATATTTATGAGAGGTGAGGTGGTTCCTTTCTCTTGGTTGTTTCCCTTAGGGCAGTTTTGGCAAGTTAGTTTATAATATGGGGGTACTTGTATATCAAAAGGGATGTGTTTCTAGGCTGACTAGGTCACTAAGCATATGAGCAGAACAGTCAGTATAACTCGCTGGGACACTGAGAACGAGCTGCAAAAGTGATAGCATCATTTCAAGTGGCCATATGTACAATTCATGTAGTCTCCACATTATTTGAATTGTCTCTGGTAAGCTTAAGTGAATTTTACAAATACCCCCCCCCCTGAGAAAATTTGGGACATTGGTAGTGGAAAAAAATATAATAGACTGGCTTAGACAAACAAATATTAATTGCCTATATCTGTTTTTTGGAAGAGAGGTTTCTAGGTGTATTCCTTTGCAAAGCACATGAGCTGTTTCTGCCTTCTTGGAAAAAGGGACTATCAATATGTACACATAGGGTGGGATTTTTTAAACATTGGCTTTTGACCTACACAGTACATTTATATAATAAACAATGATAAAAGCTTCCACTCTAGCTGTATTTGGTGATTCAGTATGTCTACAAGGAGGACTGTCTGTGTCTGCACAGGTTTCTACCCCTGGTATTCATAGGGTCAACTGATATGTAAAGTTAGCGATTTACATAGAGAATTTGACCCCATAAATCACCACAAGAGCTGTTCAGTGAGGCAGGTCATGGTGTTATACATGTAAGCTTCAGCACAACTCACCAAGTCAAGTATATCTTCTTGACCCTCTTCTCATGCCTGCATTTTATAATATAAACTGTCATAAAATCTAAATTTTAAATTCAGTTCATTTAGAACAGTTTGTTGATCCAAGTAGGCTGTTGATGATGTTGATGATGTAGGCTGTTTGGTTAAAGGTTAGGGCTTTAGGCTTGAGACAGCAGATCTGTGAAATTATATCCTGGCTCTGTTTAAACTTTCTCTTTCCCTAAGACCCCTGACCAAGAACTTTGTTACAAGGCTATACCTTCTGCACCCAAAAATTCATTGTTTCTGGTCATTGATAGGTGATAGCCGTGACAACCCGACTCAGTAGGCAGTGATTATTGGGCTGGTAAGCCTACTTGAGTCATGATCAAAGCAATATTGAGGAATGCATCATAATGGTCTTCCATCATGTTGCATTCATATCATTGTAAACAGCCCACAATGTTAACATTATCCTACGAATGATGAAGCAATACAAGTAAATATGTGAACTCTTAACCCTAACTGAAACTCTCTATCGTAACGAATCGTTTCCTGCATTGCGTACTAGTTGGCTGCACCGAGTAACCCATGCGAGCCATGCTGGTATTCATGCAGTCAGTAATTCAAGAAACACGCGGCGGGCTTTACCAATATGCTGAGTTAAAAAGGGACTTTTTTAGCTCATGTTTGGTGCTGCTTGAAAGTACACTAAAAATGCTAACAATTAGTCTGGATTATGTCAATTGACACTAACAGTGTACCTGTAGGCTATGAAGCGAAAAAAATGAAAAAAGTATTTGCATCCTCATGGGGCCTTATAATGTGTTCCTCAGACCTAGATGTAAAGGCACTCTGTTAGCCAGTAATCTGGTCATTATGTCAGAGAGCTGATATGGCACTATGATAGGTGAGAGATGTAGAAACTTAAGATACTCATTCAGTGTCATTCATGGTAGATGAATAAAATCTACTATGAATTAAGTTGTGGTTAACATTGATGTCAGATATAAACCGAGATCAAGTATGCTTACCAAGTTTTTACTTTTATTTTAATGTTGCATGTTTTTATGTCATTCATGACACCAGCAGTCTAAAATAAACACAGCTTTGACACAGGTTAAAATTAGATTTAAAGGGGCTTATATTCAAATATCTGACATCATCACATAGATCTGTTAACTAAAGATAATCCCTTGAACCAATCATAAAAATAGGCCTGGAAATGCTGATCCTGGGATACACAGGCAGGTTGTTTTGTTTATGCCCATGTTTTTATAATAAAAATAATCAAATCACATTCATCCAGGACATTGTCTTCTGGCAGATCAGACAAACCAGAGTTTGCTAAAAGTGTTTCGTTACTGCCAGTAGTGACCTTTCAGCTTCTATACAAATGCAATTTATCGCCCTCAGTTACATGTTGGGCCGTTACTCAACATGGACAAATACACCATGTTTACTAACAACTTGTACTAATTTGTACATAAACAAGTTCATTTATCCATCACCTAATACTTATAAAAGGAATTTGGTCCACCTATGTTGACAATGTTCTCTGAAACAGCGTTGTGTATGATACTGTGCTAGACCTCATTTTAAAGGTTATTGTTCCCTCAGTGACATGGCCAATATTAAAATAAATAATTTTTAATTTTCACATCATTTTGAGTGATTTTGTGTGTTTTCTGATTTGAGCAGAGGCTATCACCTAAAACAAATGGACTGCCTTCGGCAAAGACCGTATTATCTTTTATAATCCTCAAGCCCAGAACTGAGCTGATTTAAGGCCTTATGTGCAATTGAATAACCTTGCTTTCAGTGACGGATTTATGCATGTTTGGGCTGACATTTGACAAAGGCTCTGACCTACCAGTGTGGTCAGTCAATGTGAAAAACACATGACTCTGGCTGGCTTTACGAAAAGGAGGGGGCCAACCCAGATGGATTAAAGACAAAACAAGGTCTCCATTTCCGGAAAAGGTTTCGATTGGGGTGAGGGCAAACATTCCAGGCCTTAAATTGGTCTCTTATGATTAAGAAAAGTTGCAACGAAAAAGGGGGACCAACCCCCTGGACTCCCTTTGGGTCCACTTCTGCTACCAGAATGCATATTTCCGATTCTTTCATCAGGAACAGTTTCCTCGCCTTAAAACATGCATTTAATTCATCATTCATGTCTTCCTACTCCAATTAAAATAGAGATTAAGTTAAGCTATGTTGAATTAATCTCTTTCTCACATTAATCTGTACTTGAAACGTCCAGAAATATTGACCAGTCAAAAATCTGGAAAACCGGAGTGCCCCCACGTCCCATTCTGGTTTCACAAAATAATGTAAACATTACCAGTGACCTGGTCTTCAAGGTCAACATACCGGTGTATGAAATTCTGAAACGATTGGAATATCACTCACGCAGTGTCTCGACGAGGTTATAAGTGAATATGGACGATATGATGTTTAGGATTCATGTAATGGAGAAGTAAGATGCAGATAAAAACAAGTGGCAAAATTAAGATACAAGAAGCTGGACTTGAAAAATTTTGCTGTTTAGGAAGTGGTGTGCCTCAGAGAGGTACGCGAGTTATTCTACAGTCTTGCCAAACCACTGAAAATCTATATTTTCTTTCAATTCTTGAATAAAAAAGGACCCGACAATCCTCTCAATTAATACATATCCCCAACCCCAGCTAAAAGGCCGGTATACTGGGTTTATTAGCTAGTAATATAATTTTTTCAAAGAAAAACTCAGTCTGAGTTCCAGGTCTACTTTTACCAGAGCAGTGTTCTTGATTTACATGCTGATATTGATCTTTGCATAGATTGACATCACCACTGGCCTGAGGAGCATTCTGCAACATATACAGTACAAGTATCAATTCCTTTCAAAAGTTTTTAGCTTAGCTGACTGAAAGGTATAGGAATGGCGCTTTGTCCATTGGTTGTTTGGTTATCCAGCTGTCATTTAGAAAGGCACAAATTGTAAATGCTAACCTTAGGAACTTGCCTTGAATATTGTTCATCTTTCTGGATGTCCATCAAATTTGTTTCCTGATGATAACTCCAGCTTGGATTGACATATGGATTTCAAACTTGACTCATATATAGCCCACGTGTAATGAAACAACTCTTTTGATTTTTGGGTCATGAGGTCAAAGGTCAAGTTCACAGGACACACTTCTTTAAAGGATTGTTAATCACTCGATGATGCGAGAACCCAGAGGGAGCAATTAAAATTTGACTCTACTTTACTAAGTGTAACCATAAAATGGTCATCAAGGGGCGCTTGAAGAGTAGTTTTTGGCAGAGCAAGATGCCTGTTGAGTGTTTGACTGTTTGTGATATGGCATCTGGTTGGCTGCTAGTCACATCATACGCACATTTTTCAGCAGACAACGACCCCTCACCTGGTGTCTAAGTGTATCATAAACTGTCAAACCAGGCAGCGGGAAAATCAGTTTCTTCTTCAGAAGCGCAAGATTTCAGCTGCCTTGGGAGCGTATCATAATATGTGTAAATATTCTGTCTTTGACATGCCCTCAATGATGGGACCTCTTATCATAGGTTTTATTTTTGTGATAAATTCATTTCCACAAAAATCACATATTTACAACCCTTGCAAACAAAAGAGTAACCACAGTATGTCACCGTGAACATGGGAATCCAGTTCAGTTTGAACTCAGCTAGTTGAGTTTTGAATACCCAAGTCTACTAGTTTAGATGGGCATTTCAGTGTAAACTGGTCAACTTCCAGTTTGCATGGGAATTCTCATCTCAACAGTTGACATTGGAATAGTCACTGTTATTCCAATCTCAACTGGTTGAGTTTGGAATATGGATCCCAGTGTACACTGGTTGACATTGAGATATCTGATTAACGTGTGAAATACACCAATTTACTGTAGAATATCCAGATAATTCAGCAGTTCTGTATTTATCATAAATGTGTTGTTTAAATTTCACTGAAAAGGAACTAGTTTTGTACATACAATTTTGTCAAAAAAAATAATGGAAATAATGGAATCCAAAAGACAACCAGTGTTCTTTGGAACATTCCCAACTCAACAAGATCTGGTTCACATGGGAATTCCCGTCTCAACTCATTGACTTGGGTATTCCCATCTCAACTAGTTGAGTTCTAAACTGAACTAGATTCCCATGTACATTGTGACATATATATATATATATATATATATATATATATATATATATATATATATATATATATACGTCAAGGTAGAGACTGAGATCTGGTAGAATCAGAGTTTGTACTGGTAGAAACTACAATCAAAGTCTCTGCTGGTAGAAACCATGATTGGAATCTCTACCTGTAAAAACTCTTCATTCTACTGGTAGACACTCCATTAACAGTTCCTACCAATAGAAACTGCGATCCTTCTGATAGGAACTTCAATTCTACTGATAGTAACTCTAATTCTTTTTTTGCAATCCTGAAATAAGTTTTTATGGTTGTAAAAAAAGGTCACAGGAAGAAATGTCTCAGATTTGGGAAGAAAAACAGTTTAATATGAGACTTTTCTTCATACTTAAAATTGTGACTTTATTTCGTGTGACTTTTTTCTCCTTCAAAATAAAATTAATAACCTTGATGTTTGTCCTTCTAACAAAGCTACTTACTAGGTGAGAAAGATATCACAGGTAAGGCATAAATTAGGTGTTAGCTTTTTTTCTGTGATAGATGCCACATCTGAAAGGTTTAGATAAAGGTATGTGACACAAATGTGCAAGCCGCCTAGTGTATGGCAAATGGAATTTCATAAAATAATGCAATAAGTTAGGGGAAATATAATTTATGCGGTGCATTAACAGTTTATATTAAATTGGAGTTTCAGATCATAAAGTGTAGTTGGAGAGACGGAGTTAATAATATTTAGTAAAGTAGTCAGCTGTTGTTGTCCTCATGTTTGTTTACATCCGTGCTGACGACACTGGTGGGTTGTTCAATAGTATATTATTTATTATGTAAGTAAATGGACTTACTGTACCATGATTTATTATAATTAGATGACAGAAGGTTCTAGAGAATTCAGGTAATGTGAAATTTCCAATAGGTAAATTCTAGAAAATCCCGTAGGTGCTAGTCTTGACAAGAAACGACTTGATTATTCTAGAGACTTCTAGAAGTTTTGGTTACCCAGGTATAAATAGGGCGGTGTCAAGGCCGGTCGAGGAAGAGAAGTGAATGAATTTGGAAGTTACCGTCAACTGGTGACAGGTCGTTTTATGTCAACGACGGATTAGTTGAACACCGAGCAGGGTGTGTTATAAATTCCGCGAGGACGGTATTAGTCCTGGAGAGAATATAGATAGTTGTAGCTGATCAGGGCGTTAGAAGATATACGTGATTTGTATTTGTTGAAGACGTTGTTATTGTGAGATTGGAGCCAGTCAACGACGACGGTGGCCAATTGATGGGTGTGACCGGAATAAACCGTGTTCTTCAGTTCAGACAACGAGTGGTATTTTGGACTTTTCAGTGTGAAAGAACTCGGGAATATATGTCCGCTGCGTGTGTGGTGTGACAGTATGCTTAATTGGAGATCTTGGATTGATCACAGTTTCTACCGGTAGGAACTGTGATTGGAGTCTCTACCAGCAGAATCAGAATTTCTACTTGAGATTTCAATCTATGTCAAGGTAGAGACTACAATCTGGTAGATGTAGGTATGCTTAATCAGTGATCCTGGATTGATCACAGTTTCTACTGATAGGAATTGTGACTGGAGTCTCTACCAACAGAACGAGTTTCTACTGGTAGAGATTACGATTATGGTTTCTACCAGCGGAGGCTCTGATAGTAGTTTCTACCAGTAGAAACCCTGATTCTACCAGATTGCAGCCTCTATCCTAACATATATATACAGGTTATCATAATTCTAACTTTGACATATAATACTCAGGGAAATATTTGGTATAATAATCTCTGATATTTTGTGCAAATTGTGCAGTATTGGATGTATAACAATTGTTAAGCATAGAGGCAAATTATTTGTGTCTTCATGTTTGATCTGTCCACTGTCTGGCTGTTTTAATTTAACAAAATACTTAGTAATATGTATAATTGAATTCACCATTTATTGCCCATTTCACAATTTGTATACTTGTTATTGGTTCATCATGGTATATTAATGCTCAGGTTGTAAAACTTTTCTTTCATATTTTCAGATTCTCTGCTTTGAGGAGCAACTGCATGGCAGACCACACTAGGAGCTCTACCCTGCCCTCACTTAACCGTGATATACTCCATCTATGCAGACCCATGACTAAACTTTTCCTTAGCTCTCTGTTCACAATATACATAGCTGAGATTTTTTCTAGTAACTATTTAATATGCGGGACACTCCGGAAAACTCCCGAAATAGGAACTTCAGTAACAGCAGCACACCATCTTCAAGCTCAAGTGATACCTCGTCACAATATTCCCTCAGCCCACCACCTGATGGAGGCTGGGGGTGGATGGTTGTGCTCGGGTCGTTTGTGGTTCATTTAATTGCTGACGGGTGTGCATTCTCGATCGGTGTGTTTTACATGGAGATGCTGGATTATTTTCGTGAAACCAAAGGTAAAACATCATGGGTAGGTTCTCTATTTGTGTCAGTGCCATTATTTATGGGGCCAGTAGCAAGCGCAATAACCAACAAGTATGGCTGCAGAAGAACTACTATGGCAGGAGGGTTTATCGCTGCTGTTGGATGCATCCTTAGTGTGTTCGCACCAAGCATCAACATACTATGCATCACATTTGGCCTTATCGCTGGTTTTGGGCTGTCACTTGTGTATATGCCTGCTGTCGTGGTGGTGGCCTTTTATTTCGAGAAAAAACGAGCTTTTGCTACAGGTATTGCTGTGTCAGGTTCAGGAGTAGGCACCTTCATCATAGCACCTTTAACGGAGTTCCTCATCGCCAGGTACACATGGAAAGGTGCCATGTTGATTGTTGGCGGAATAATGCTTAACATTGTAGTGTGTGGAGCACTCTTTCGGCCATTAATAACAAAAAGGGAAAAGAAAAGAAAGAAATATCTCAGGTCCTTGGAAAAGTTTTCACGTCACAGCTCACGCCTCAGTTTCCACGAATACAGCAAAGCTGTGGGTAACAGCCCTAAAACAGATATTGATGTCGAAACAAGAGAGAAGTTGTATAATATCTTGTCTGAGCCAGTATCTCATTCTCTGACAGATATGCCAACATACCTTAAAGATGAGCTAAATCATATGATTCCTGACATCTTCCCCAATAGTCCTACCATACAAGATATATTGGCTGACCAGGAAATGCTACAACAACTGAGAAGAAGCGTTGGTGATATACCTGGACTTTCCTCGGAAGAATCATCTTTGCCAGTTAGAAATAAAACCCAGGAGTTTGTTGATGATTCTGGGCGAAATTTAATCTCGAGCACTTCAGTTGTAGAAAAGCCCAAGAAAGACCTGTGGAGACAGCGAACAAAATTGAAACCTGGTTTAAGATCCCAGCTTCCAGTAGAACAAATGCCATTGTCGAGGAAGGACATCTTTTATCGTGGGAGTTTAATTAGGATGGGGCACAGTCTGCATAACAAGGCATCGAGCTGTCCAAATATATTTGTTCACAGTGCTTCAAGCAGTGAGAGTGACTTGCAGGACAGATGTATGGAAATTCCTGGAGAAATCAAACACATAATGAAGAAAATGATGGACTTTTCCATTATGAAGGATGTTCTTTTTTTGTATTTTTGTATCGCAAACATGCTCTTGTACATGTGGTATGATGTGCCATACTTGTACGTTCCAGATAAAGCAGTGGATAAAGGAATGCCGGAAAAGCAGGCGTCTTTCTTAATCTCAATACTAGGTATCGTGAACACGCTGGCCCAGATTTTAATTGGCTATATTGGAGACCATCCACGTGTCAGTAGCGTACAGCTGTATAACCTCTTGACCTCTGCGGCTGGGATATCTACTGCCCTTGTTCCACTTTGCTATAACCAGTTAACTTTTAGCCTGTATGCAGGGGCCTTTGGTTTCCTGATAAGTGGAAATTATGCATTAACGACCATAATTTTGGTTGAGTTGGTTGGGATGGACAAGTTGACCAATGCCTTTGGTATCTTGATGCTCACCCAAGGGATTGCCAATCTTATTGGACCACCACTTGCAGGTAAGTGTTTGTGATAAGTCTACCACATTGCTAGTATAAATCATTGCATGTCCATTTGGCGAGACACAACAGTGGTCAAAGGTCTGAAGGTGAAGGTTTAGTCTGGGTCAGAATAGTACTTGATAGAAGTAAGTGATTATGATTTCAGATATCTTATGGAGCATGATGGGATAATATTTATGGTACAAGGGTTGAGGTTGCGAGGGTGTAAGTTCAAATTCTCATTGGACTGCCTTCCTCAGTTAGACTCCTTTCAAATTACTTAACCCTATAACTGCACCCTCACTACCCAGAAGTTATTTTTTACTGGCCATGGGCACAGGCAAGTATAGAACAAATAACCACCTTGTACCTACTATGGCTATTTGGTTATATACTCCCCAGGGGGTTTTGAAAAGCTATATTGGTGAACAGGCTTGAAAGAAAGACAAGGCAAAGAGAAATGTGGGACTAGGCTTGTACCTTTGGTGATATCAGATTATGAACCCAACCCTTCCCTATGATATCTGTGATTATAAATATAATTGGGATTACTTAAATTTTGCTGAACTTTCTGTAAGACCATATAAATAGTATTTGCATGATCATGTTTTTTTTCAGCTTTGATAAACTAAAAACTACATGATAACACACACAATAATCAATGACCATGCAATAAAAAGTTACCATGGCAGGGCTTTATAATAAAAACAGTTCCTGTATAAGTAATAAGAAAACACTGAAATATAGCTTGCACAGTATTAGAGCTTTTTCCCCATTTTAGACTGCCTGTTGGTGATGAAATACTGTCTGGTGTTGGTAGATTTTATAACTTCAAGGAAGAATTTTTTTAGGGTTGTGCCTGCTCCTTTTTCATAAAATATGCTATAAATTTCCTATGATTGACAAGATAACATCAGGGCCAGTGACAGTGGAGTTTATGTGTGTTTAAGATTGTGCATTGGGGTTGTGTAATGGTAAGAAGCTCCAGATGTGTAACTGCAAGCTAAAACTGTCAGAGATCCACATCCCATTCAGTGAATTGAACCATTCTCTGCACTTAAAACTCCTTTGCAAAGTTTGTACCACACAACTGCACCCAGATATCAATGGGTATTTGCCATTGGTAGCAGTTAAACATAGAATGAGTAACCCTCCGTATTGACTACTCATGTTGTATGCTCTCCAGGCAAGACTACAGGGAAAGGCAGAAAGGCAGGTTGGAAAAACCAGCTGGAAGCGTGTGATGTCAGATGGGACTGACATCATCAGTGATATCAGGATAAACCCTTTGCTTTTATTGTGTTAAATATATATGATGATTGATTGACAGGGGATTCGATTTGTGCCTGCTTAGTTTGTGCTGTTTTTGCAGACTCATTGTCACAGATAACAATACCCTCTGTGTGTGTGTGTGTGTGTGTGTGTGTGTCAGCAAGTTTGTGGTAGAACAAAGCTGCTGTCATTAGAAATGATGCAAGCATCTGGTATAGGTTGTGCTACTTGCTTTGAACTCTTAGACCCTCGGGTTCAGTTAAGGTTAAGGTTGCACAAAGGGACCAGTGTCATCCTGAAAACTGATACCAGATATCTTGATATCTGATTGAGACAAGTGATAACCCTGATAACAGAACTTACATTTGTCCCAGTATCCAGTGGGTCAGTGTTTAAGCCACATTTAAAATTACTTGTAGAGCACAGTAAGGCTTTACAAGATTAAAATACAGCTTTCTTTTCTCAACAATGACATTTCACTGCAGTTTTCAGTAGGACTTATTATGCTACTCTCAGGTAGCCAGCAGATGCTGATTGCCTGAGGTTTAAAACTGTGCAAATGCATTCCCAATAAAAAATTTTATATCATACTTGTGTGATTCCCTGATTCATTTTGAACATAATTTATTTTCTACAGAGCCTTGAGGTAGTACCATCAGGGCTCAACATTTACCATTAAGGGCTTGCCCAAGGCAAGTTAAAGTTCAAGAAAATAGTAGGAGGGCAACTAAAAGTCACCTCCTACTTCCCCAACTGGGCAAGTGGGTCCAACATTACCTTTATCTAAAGGCCTGAAAAAGGATGATCGTGTTCTTATATAAAACCAATTATTTTTGTAGGACAAGTTAAAATTCATGTAGGGCAGTTAAAAGCTAGATGTTACTTGCCCGACTGGGCAAGTACTTTAAAAGGTTAATGTCAAGCCCTGACTAGTAAATGCTGGCAGCTGCTGAAGGGAACATTTTTCACATGGTGCTTTTGACTATTAATATATTGCATAAATATAATATGAATTTAAAAAGAGTGCTGAATCTGATTATCTGTATTTCTGTTGCAATTAACCTTGTTTTTATTCCCTAGAAAAATGGGTGGGTTGAGAATACCAGTGTTAAATAGGTAAAGGTATGGGGTTTGTAGTCTGCTGTTACCGCTGTCAGTCACAGTCCCAGTTAACTTTTAACACTTTGCCTTCCTGGTCTTTGGACCTTTTCATTCTTGTTGCTTTCCTCGGCTCCCTGGGGAGCATACAACCCAAGCAGCCATTACAGGTGCTGAAAGGTTATTCGATTTACATTTGCTTACCACCAGTGACCCATAGTCTGAACAGGACACGAACCCACAACCCTGCGGTCACAAGTCCATTAGGCCACCACGCTCCATAAATAGAAAGCCTGTCCTGTTAGATAATTTAAAAGAATCTTGATATGATTAAAAAGATGTGTGACAATGGAAGTAAATTGGTCTTGGTCTATATAGGCTGTGTTAGTGTGATAAATTTTAAATCATCAGTTCAACTGTTATGTGTTATATTGATTATCTATTGCATTAGCTGCAATAGACCAAAACAGACAGGGAACCAAAATCTGTGCCTTTATCTTAAATACTGTCTGAGTAATCTCTCAGACTGAAGAGGTTGCTATTTAGTTGGTTTTTTTTGTCATCAAGGTAGATCAAACAATTTCAAAATTTAAATTTGTTTTTGTTTCATCCCTGTCAGCTTGAGCTTTTCTTACTGTGTGTGGTATGTCACATTTCAACAGTGACTTGCCAGGTTTCCTCACTGATTGGAGTTCAGCATTTGCCCACACTTTATAGTCATACTTGAAAACACCTATATATAGCTGTTTAGTGTCAGATAACATGCAAAACAAGTAGCGCCCTTGTTTATATATACAACATTAAGTATCTTGTTGAATAAATTGGTCTTGTAGATTGTAACCATGACAGCAGTGCAATTGCATTGCTAGTTCTATGATAACGGAATAGTTAACACTGCAAGAGAGAGTGTTTTGGCATCAAATTGTTTACTACAGGTGTATTCAATGACTGTTTCTATTTTGAAGGTGAATATATTTACATTGTATATATGATGTAGGGAAGTGCTTCAAATATGTTTACAACACCTAAATTGCCATAGGTAAGAGTCTTATTAGCACACTTATATTATCGATGAAAAAGGTTGGCTTTATTTGACCAGGTGGTTGAATGGTGCCCAGAAGTTTAGGTAAATGGACTTTTGAACTTCTTGGTCTCCTTTACCATGGGCTTAAAATAAATTGTGATGTTATGATCAGACATCAGACCAATTTGGGGTTCATGTTTTTCACACAAAGTCAGACACTTGTGCAGAAGTTAAAAAATAATGTGTTATAGCTAGGGACTTAAACTTGTGTTGTTTAAGTTTGCCTCTAGTAAACAATACAAACAGGTCATTACTCTTGGTAAAGTTAACATGGAGAGCTGCTCACAAGCAAACTGTGGCCAGGTCTCACTCTCAGTGTCCAGGGGTTTATGACATATGATAACATAATGAGACTGTACATACTACATACTGTGAATTATTTTACATTCACCTAAAATCCTGTTACTTTGATGAGGACCTAAGGTTACCTGAATGAGGGGATATTCTTGTGTCCCATTGGCAGGTAATTTGGAATATCTGATGTATGTAAAATCATTTAATCTTTGATTAATAGATTTCATGTAGGGATCTATTATTATTTAAAATAACAATTTTTAACCTTACCACTTTTGATGCTACCGGTACATGCAATGAATGACATTTTACATAAAATGCCAATGAGGCTAAGTACTGTAAAAATGGCTGTTCCCTTTGTGTAACAGAGGCGTCTTACACACTAAAGTTAAATTATTATTGTGATAATTTTCTTTTCACAAATATTATGAATTTGAAAACTCTCACAAACAAAAAGCCGACCTGATTATAGTCATTGACAGGGAATAATTTTGCAGGGCAGTGTTCAAGTTTCCTCCATTTTCTGTTCTCATCTTTCTGATAAAATATTACTAGTGGCTCCTGTGTGCCCATTTCAGAGGCCAAATGCCAGAGGAAAGCTGATACCTGTTAAATCCATATGAGATGGACTTAAATACATGACAATGCAGCAGTGTTAGGTAGAGGTATCAGCTGTCATTTTCTGTTGACTAATACTTACAGCGACAATGAAGCAACTTGTCATGAAATATTGTGCGCATATCAATTCCAACAAGAGCATGAAAATTTTAAAAAGGTTATCTAATGCACCGCTTGTTTTTTTGGGTGGGGTCATATATTTGCTATACAAAACGTCATTAATCTACCCACCATGTCAAATATATGAGTGAATTCACTTTAGCTTTTGTTTTATGAAAAGACTATTTTAATTACACATTCACACAAAACATGTCACATGGATTTCATTAATTTAAAAGAGTTTTTAAGCTGCTTTCATTTGTCATGCATACCAATGAACATTAAAATTAATTTTTTATCATTTCCAATTCCAGAGAGGAGGTAATGTTTTGTTATAGCCTTTGTAATATATGGTGGAGAATACGGTATCACACCACAGGAAATGAAATCTTGACATGTGAAGAAATATGAGTTCACAGATCAAGCAAAATATATTAGAAATTGGTTCAAGGAAATAAGAAAAACTAATATATAACAAGCAAAGAATGTTTAAAAATGTAAATAGGTATCTTTTATGAATGTGGTTTGGTAATAAGTATTGTGCTTTGACATTTGGGACTTTTTCTTCCAGTGTTCTTGGACTGATGCTTTATCAGAAAATGTTCAACACGCTAGTATTTCTTCTTAAGTTCTAACTATGATTAATTGTTCTTAGGCAAAACGGATTATGTGTAAAGCCAGTGTGTTATGTGAGTACTCTGTTAAAGGTGGCGTTTATGAATCCCTACTTTGATAAGTGAAGTGGTTGTTGTAATCATTGTCTCCTGCGCCGTGTCCTGCCTTCCACTAGCATCCTTCATCTCGCTTAGCTTCTGGAGTAATATCCGTTTCTTTTGATTTGCAAGCGGGCCTGATTTTTCTTCTACCGTGTTGCAGAGTTTGAGATAAGAGGCACTAGACTGGTTCTTATTGATCTGTTTGTTCCCCTTGACCCAATACATCCAGTCATACTTCTAGTTCTTGGTGATCAGGTAGCCTCTCCTGACGATCTCGTTACTTCCTGGTCAGTTTTATAATCAATGCCTGTCATTTCAAGTGTGCCAGGGTCCTTTGTAATTGATGTCTCGTCATTTTAAGTGTTCCAGGGATGGTCCTAGAATGGAGGGGCCATGGAAGATGAAGCCCACATGCATTGCACAGTCACCAGAACTTGTTATTTATGATGGAACTGGGAGTCTCCACAGAAAAATCAAGGTGTCTGAAAGATTTCCCGGATAGAGGGTTGTCCTGACCCTGGATACATCGTCCACTTTGTTTTTAAAATGTTTTTAAACTGCAGATATTGGACTTCAGACAAATCTAGTTTAACAGTGGCTAAAGTACTTTGTTTAAGGTTTGAATGTAAAGAACAGTAAAGACATATTTACTGTGTAATATTGTAAATACACTGAATCATGCCATTTTGCTTTTATTTATTAAAACACAAAAAAATACTTAATTGAATTTTTTCAACTTCCAGTTTTCCAGTTTAAACATAAACACGCTATGCCTATCTTTTAATGCTCTTGATGTTTTAAATTGTGTAAAATCTTATTGTCAGCTTTGTAGTTCTTTAACTGTTGGAAATTGAAATGAGAAGGATATTGTCAGATGACATCAGAAACTTTGTCAGTTTTAAGCCACTGTGCAGAAATTTCCTATTTTGAAGAGATTGATATATAATCACAGGTGATACCAAATTTAGATCAATTAAGCTTTAGATACCAGTCACCCAGTTTCTGCAAGTGATTTAAAGAAATCCTAGAAGCAGAATGAATAGGGTGTGATTGTTGTTTCTGTAAATCCTCTTTATCTTCATACTGTAGAGTCTGTGGCATCCAGCTATCCTTCTGGAGACCTTAATGCAACAAGCCTCTCTGGCATCTATTTCATGAATAATAAACAAGGTTGCAAGTGTTCAGGTCAAAATCAAAACTGCCGATCAAGTCCAACCAAAAAAAATGTTAAACTATACATTGTTCATACACCATCTTTACTGGGACAGGTACAAGAACTCATGTATCAGAAACGGGACAGACTTGTATGGCTTTATTTGATTGGTTAGATTCTTGAAGCCTTCCAAACAATGCTATATATCTGAATTAAACATACCATCAGACTTCCACTTAGAACCAGTGTATACCAGTCATTTGATTTGTTTGATTGCCGTGCACATTATTAATGAAACAAAACTCAAAACAGTTCACTGAATCAAGGTCTGTGAATTGTAGCTAGTGACTACACACTTTATAGTTTGAAGATTGGTCACTTCTACTATTATTGAAACTTTTTATGGAACTATGAATTGCACTAATTAGCTGACTACATTTAATTGTTTTTCACATGCTACCATTAGCCTCATCTATACTTGAATGTTGCAAATGGTTTGTGGTGGAAACTGAAAAGAGGCCTTAGCTGAAGCAGACATAATTTTGAGTTGACATTTAAAGGTCTATATCTGTTGACATTTCCAGAAGGTTTATATAAGTCAGAACAAAATGTATCAGTAATCACTTAAAATGAAATACCCTGTGGCATTTACTGACTAGCCTTATCAAATGTTAGGTGTTTTGTCCCCAAGATATTATGAGCACGAATTCTGATATGGAAACCCTTTTACATAAAGCCACAGCATTGGTTTTACATGAAACCTCGAGAGTTACTGTTACAGTCAGAGAACTTAATGATCACTCCCATGGAGCTTAGAATATGATTAGGCTTTGATTAAGTACTGTGTACATATATGGCTCTAAAAATCCCATTCAGTATTGCTATAGCATTAGTAGATCCAGGGGAGTTGAGTTTGTAATGAAGAGTTGTCTCTGTTTTAGCCCATCTCTTACAGTTGGATTTAGCTTGGTCTTTCTTTTATGTACATTCACTCATTCAGTGATCTCACCCAACATCTTCTTTCAGATCTAGATTGAAACTATATATGTAATATGAATATACTGTATCAGTATGCTACACTCATAATATATGGTATTCCCCCAGCCAAGGTCTTCTCCACAAGTGTTCTCCTGTCCAAGTTCTTCACCAGAGGGTTGTGCTTTTCCTGCAGGGGTCAATATATCATCGGTAAGACGAAGCGTCTCGGGGCAAGGATGGCTATAAAATTGATAATCCTTGAGCACCTGAAGTTGCTGATTAAGTTAAAGACAATTATAGGTCTGACCAAAGCTACAAGAAGAAATATGTCAGGCCAGAAAGATCAGGGAGGCAGTGTTGGGAATGTTGGTCATGCGGGACTAAAAAAAACAGTCTGAACCTTAACAAAGATTTTCTGTTTCTCAGACTACCTGGCTGGCTCAGTTCCTATTTAAGCTTCATAAGATCAACAGTTTATTCCAATCTGTCACCTGCAGCTTGCCCACTCACAGCTCAGACCTGCCTAAAGCATGTAACCAATTCAGCAGGGAAATTACTGTCAGTAAGAATGGCTTTGCTGCAAGGGCTGCACTGTCTGGGTCAGTCACCTTACATGTTACTATTGTTAGCCCAGTGGACTTAATCTAACACCTCTGTACATATACACACTTGGCTTAAAGCCATTAATGCAACCTTGGACCTCTTTAGGAAACTTGAGTTTGTGCCTTCTTCACCTCATGTTTGTGTTATGCACCACCTTAGACTCCCTGTATTAAACCTCTTGGTCATGTTACAGGGCTCCACATTAAAGGTTAACCACATCCCCAGGGCAAGTAAAAATTTCAGAAAAACTATGGTAGGGCAACCAAAAGTGGGCTCATACAAACCCAACTTGGCAAGTGGGTGCAACATACACTTTTACACAAAGGTCTCAAAGTTCTGTAACTAATCTTCAGTCAGGCATTTTCTTTCCTTGAGCAGTAAAATTGTATTGACAATACTTCTTCATATTAGATTACCTGTACTGTAGTATATCTGTACTCAAGATAAATATAACCTTCAATAAAGCATGCAATACAATTATGTGGAGCCCATTTTCTGTTCATAGATGTGGTCACTGATTTTATAGGGCTAGTAAAAATTCCTTTAGGGCAAGTTAATAATGAGCCCTGGAATGTTGGCTGAAACGTTGCACGTAGATATGCATTATATAGGCTATTGGCATTAAAGGAAGCTATATATTCACCCCTGTAATTTTGTCTCTCTGTGTCTATTTGTCATAACTTCGAGTTTAAATATGCATTTTTAAATGCATTTTGTTGGACAAGTAAATATTCATCTAGGACAAGTAAAAGTTAGATTTTACAGGATATCTAAATGGGCTGTTAACAAAACTTTTAATTTTTATGTACATTTCTAAAATCAAATTTTATGGAATTATAATTATAAATATAGATTTAGGTTCTGAGGAAGATGTGCAAGCTGATCTGGATTAAACAGTAGACATAAAAAAAATGTTTATACTTGTACTGTCTTCTAGCAGATATGAGGGATCAAAGTTCTGCTGAAGGATAAAATCACTCATATACATGTAGTGGTTTGACTTTTCTGCCTAAAATTATGCATATATATGTATACAACTTGAACAGCTTTCTCGATTATGTGGTAGGTGGCGCAACCTACATACACATTTCGGCTGCAGACATCCCAGCTAAATATGCAACACACCTCACTCTATTTCCTTTTGCCACTCAGTCCATGCCTCACTTCACCCGTTCCACTCTGATTTTGGCTGATACACTTAGTTGCTTGTTGACTACCTGAATTCTAGTTAATAATTTATGTTTGAATAAAACTTTCAAGAACATATGATAGGCTATCAATTATAACAATAACCAGTTGACACATGCAGATGGTGCCATATCATAAATTTTCTTAACTGAAAGATTATTTAGGAAAATATGACTTAACTGTTAATTGAATGACAGAAATTATTTTGAGGGCAATGCACATGCCCCCCCCCCCCCTCCCCCTTGCCAAACAAGCCCCATTAAATTGTATAAATAAATCAAAAGCTGTACAATACAATTTAAGATCAAGATCCTTTCTCTGAATATAGGTATGACTTTTGCATGCCTGATACTCAGACTGGATGGCTACAACCTCTGTGCATTGCCCACTGACTAAGGAGATGATGGACAGATTTTCCATTTTGTGGCAGAACAGTTTCAGACACCTTGCTAATTTCTGCTGTCACCCGCAGATGTTTTGACAAACAAAATTTTCAGTTTTGATTCTAATAAAACTTATCTCTGATATCAACTTAAGTCAGTGGCAAGTTCAGCCCATGGAATAGTGTTTACAAGCTGTAAAGCAATTAAAGATATATTAATACTTAATGTTTATATATGGATATTGTTACATTTAGTCTGTAATTTTGTGTGAAATATAAGCAGCACATGTTAATCATAATTTGTTTGTGTCATTGATATTGAAACTAGAAGCCAGATCTCATATATATCTCAATCTCTATATAAACATGGTCCTTCTCCACTTCCCGTACTGTTCTCTTTTTATACCCTTTGAATGTATTGTATTGCCCTTGGGGAACCAGGTCATGACTGCTTATCAGTAAATGGCAGCATAAAATGTGTTGCTGAATATATGAGATAGGTTTCTCTTGTCTCCATCTGTAGTCACTGCAGTAATAATTAACTGATAAGACAGGAAGGCAGGAAGTATTTCACCAGTTCCAGTATTGGTCCAATTCTGTTGGAGGTTATATTTTACTTTTCTGTATTCGAGACATCTGCCTGGAGAGAGAGCCAGTCTGGGACATATGCCAAGCTCCAGGGTAGTTTTGTGCCGGAGCGTATTCTGTCTGTTTGATCTATTGCCAAGAACAAGCACTGGAGGTGCTTGCCAGTGTTCGCTAGCCTCTGTTATATAAAGGATAAAAATAACCCAATCTACATTATGAATCAATAGTATCAGCCTTGTCCCAGCTTTTATTTAAAAAAAAAATTATTTAATCAAATTTACCAATAATCATTCAAACAAGTTTCATATATTATTTTAAATGGCCCAGTATGCTGTTTTATATGTATTTGTATATCATGTATATAGATTTGCTGGTGCCACTAGGGTCTTATCTATATCTCCCTAAATATCATCAGGATTGTCTGAAAATTCACAACCATAACCAAGCCATCTCATGCATATTCCATTTGAGGGAAGTCTAAGACCATGCATCAGGCAAACCATACATTCCTCCCCCGGCAGTATGCTATCGATCAGTAAGTTTTTTTTGTACCTGAAACAGGTAATGGTATAGGATGAACCCCATTAGAGACCATGATACTGTATGGCAAGGTTACTTTTATATTTATGATGTGTTAACATGCATGAAACCCAGGGGGACCAGATTTATAACTGATGACTTTGTATCAGTCTACAGATATGAATACTGTATGTACATAATAGTAGTAAATTTATATTCAAAACCAACATAATTGGATTTGTATATTAATGGTTTAAAGGATACACATGGCTTCTTCTCAATTTGAGAAAGAAAATTTGCATATTTTCATATATTCAATATGCTTACTGGATAATTTATGATATATAATTGTCTGATATGAGTATGTGGATAGCCATCCTTTTTTAGAACCCATATATTACTATTAGTCTTCTGCACTAAGAATGGTAGGACATACATTGATCTAGGCATAGCTGGCTCCTTTTCTCTCCTATCTGCTTTAAGGCAATGACCTTCTCAAAGTATCTCATACAGTATTTCATGCTTTTTGTTCCTGATAATTTATGTTTCAGCCTCATTCAATAACTGATTGCAAGCCAGTTGCATTGTGTAGCCTAGATAGTGCAGTGCCAGAAAAATACCTTGTGATTTGTGGGAGCACTTGGATCAGAGCCAGCATCTGTGGGCATTAAGACTCCCAGCATGTCAGTCATGTGTTCAGGAAGATGTAAAAATCCACAAGACTAACTGTTTATACAACCACACAAACAAGGTTATGAAATCTAGAGCTCTTCTTGGCAATGACCGGGTCACCTCTTGTGGTCCCACATGTATGCTTCCTTGCATTTTAATCATATAATACAGGGCATGAAATTAACTTTTATAAGCCTGTGCCGTGTCAGGCAAGTAACATTTAGCTTTTACTGACCCCACTCAAATCAATACTTTAACTTCAAAAATCAATATTTGTGGCAACAGAGTATATTTATTTAGATTGTTTTGATTGTTAGACAGTAAATAGGTGTTCAGATGTTTGTTCATGTGTCCCTTAATTAAACAGGCAATTTGCATGGTACAGGTAATTTCAGAAAGAAAGAGGTATATTAAGTGTATGAATTTTTAAGATAGGAAGTGATTAACTGCAAATTGTAAGATTGAAGTTTATGGTGAATCAACTTACTCAGGTGGGCAAGTAGGAAATGACAACCAAATATGTAACAAAATTTTATTTGCCTTGGGCAAGTGGTTCACTGTTAATGTCAAACCCTGCTTTACTATACAGTCTAGAAGATTTATCGTCTCCTCACAGTGTTATAGTGTGAGGTGCACTGAGGCCATGATTGCTGTCTGTAGCCTGGCTAGGCTGATACTACCTGTTTGTTTCCTGGCAGCTCTGTTCATGTTTAAAATAACCTAGTTACTGCCCAGGCAGGGAGCCTTGCGCATCACTACAGCTTGTAAAAGTCCCAGTATAAAGACCAAGGATACATTGGTCTGTTATTTGTCTCTGCCCAAGACTTGTGATTCCGATCCGCTCTGCTCCTCTCCGTCAACAGCTAAGGTACATCCTTCATCCAGTGAGCAATGGCAAATAATACATTGCTGCAGAGTTCATTCACCCTTCCATCTAAAATGTCATGGAATTTATTATGTGATTTTTTTAAAGGCTATGCACCTCATGCAGAGTTATACACTGCAGTGATCCCAGGTCTCCTTTTTTGTAACCGCTGCTTTATACAGCGAGATTCTATGGACTCCCCAATCAGACTGGCAAAGAACACAGATTTGTAATCAGACCAATGACAGCATGGTGTCGCTTGTGCATCCAGCCTCAACTTCTAAACATGTGACACCCTCTCCATTGGTCTGATTACACCATTATCTGATACATAATTTTCAAAGATTTCAACCCTGAAACCACTGACTTTATTACTTTATTCATCGAAATATGAGGTAAAACAATTCACTTTGTTGTCATCTGCATTGAGCCTGCATTGGGCTTGCATACAACAATAAAATGTGTATCAAATCCATTTTGCCGAACTTCTTTTCAATCCATGTTTGAATGAGGATTTCAGGTTTTCAATGCAGATTGAGCATGGCAATTAAAAGTGAATGTTATCCATTTTGACCATGTCTAGTAAAATTTAGTGATGTCATTTTCATCCATGGTCTCTTTTTTCAGTTGAAATATTGGTTTGGGAGGCATGATGCTCTGTTCACCTGGGCATTGACCCAAATCATTTTGAAAGCACCAAACCTGTTTCTGCATCAGCACCAGCAGTTTAAGTGCTGTGTGAGAGGGGTTCAGGTATTAGTCTTATGAGTGTAAATGAAAGAGTGACCTGACAAAGACAAGGTTATAAAGCTGACTTAAGCCCTTTGAATGTCTTGGATGTGCCTGAATAATCAAGTAGATTTCTAACAAGAATGATCTTTGTTGTGGTTAAGACAAGTAACACTGTAGAAAAGTTGTAATAAAGTATGTAATTGTATCCGCCAAAACAGAGTTTTGCGGATACCATGTTTTCAGTCAGCCACCGCTGCTGCATATAGGTTTCCGGAGAACTCCTCCGTAACCACTGGGCAGAATTTTTTTAAATTCAGGATTATGATTGGGTCACGTGAACTGCTGCGCCCTCATTTTTGGTTGACCTCGACCTTTCACCTCTGCCCAGCGTCCATTTGTGCATCTGTTTCCACACATATCTCAAGAACCATTTGACTGGTCAGGCTAAAAATTTTGCACAAATGTAGCCCTTGGATAGCTTTTTAACTTAAACAAAAACATGGAGGCACCACCTGCAACTATTTTTGCACAGCGTCCATCTGTTCATCTGCCTTGGGATAAAATCACTCATATCTCTGCATTGGTTTCACTTATCCACCTGAAATCTTGCATGTGTATAATTCCTGGACAGCTTTTTGATTTTATGACAGGTGGCGCCACCTTTGTTCATGTTTACGCTGCAGACATCCAAGAACATATCTCGGGAACTGTTTGACTGATTGGGCAAAAATTTGGCATATATATAGATCTCACATAGCTCTTTATCATACGCAAAACTGGTGGCGCCACCTGCAACCATTTTTGCACAGCGTCCGTCTGTTTGTCTGCCGTGAGACAAAATCACTGATATTTCGGCAGTGGTTTGACTATCTGCCTAAAATTTTGCAGGTTTGTACATCTTGGACAGCTTTCTGGATTTTGTGGCCGGTGGAACCACCTACATTTATGTTTACACAGCAGACATCCAGGCTTATATCTCAGGACTGGTTTGCTGTATCTTCCTGAACATTTGCATCTGTATAGATGTCACATAGCTCTTTATCATATGATATAGAGCCCCATTTTTTCCGTTTTATAAATAATTTTTTTCCGTTTTCATAAATTCAAAATTCCGAAATTTTCTGTTTTATCTTTATATTTTATGTAATATAATTGCTACATATTTTTAAGAGGTTAATCTTGTAAAATCAGGATCATTAAATGGATTTTGTGTTCAATAAGGTGTTTTTAATTTAAATACTGCTATCATTGATACCATAGTTACTTATTCATATTTAATATTATACTTTGTCCTTCGCATAAATGGTTCTTCGTCAGGCCCAGACGTAAGTAATCCACAGCATGTGTTCACTGAATCGGCAAGACAGTTGGTCTTCATCTGTACACAAATCAGTAAGGACCTGTTCTGTCTGTGTTTTACCGTCGATCATTTCAGTCATTTGAGACAAGTATGGTAATATTATATTCAAAGCTATTTCGCCGCAGACATAATGACATGCTGTAAGATCAGGCTTCTCCACTAGAAAATTTTGATATATTTGCTTCCTTAATATGGTTATGCTAGACAACGGCTGGAATTCCTACACCAAAAAAATTTAACATGGATGGTTAGCAATTATGTCCTTTAACCTTTGTAAAACGTTTGTTTAATGTACCGGAGAAGTGAATCTGGAATAATTCTGATTTGGTTCGGCTGATTACTACTGCACGGTGAAACTGCATCATTGTATGTCACATAATGGCGGTATCAGCGTTTTAGGCATGTTCGTTAATAATCGAAACATCAAAGCTTGGTGCTTACTGTAACGGTTGTGAGCCGAAATTGGCAGACCTTGCTTGTTATGTAGATTGCTGGCGCAGTTTGAAAGATTTTTTTAACAAGATATTCATTGAGAATTTCCTTATTTGCAGTTTAAATCTGGTCTAAATTCTGACTTTCCGCCATATTCCGTGCATTTAACATAATTCCGGTTTTGAACCCTAATGCCGTTTTCGAAACCTAATTCCGTTTTTCCGTCCGTTTTTCCGTTAAAACAGAAAAAACTAGGCTCTACGATATGCAAAACTGGAGGTACCCCCTGCAACCATTTTTGCACAGCGTCCGTCTTGTTTGTCTTCTGTGGGATAAAATCACTCATATCTAAGGAGTGGTTTGACTTATCTGCCTAAAATATTGCATGTTTATACATCTTGGATAGCTTTCTCGATTTTTTGGCAGGTGGCTCCACCTACATTTATGTTTACACTGCAGACATTCAGGCTTATATCTCAGGACTGGTTTGACATATCCCCCTGAAATTATGCATGTGTATAGATCTGGCATAGCTCTTAATGATACACAAAATTGGTGGCGCCACCTGCCACCATTTTTGACAGCGTCCTTCTGTTTGTCTGCTGTGGGATAAAACCACTCATATATAAGGAGTGGTTTGCCTTTTTGCATATATAAACAACTTGGACTTGAGCTTCCTGGATTTTGTAGTAGGTGGCACAACCTACATACACATTTTGGCTGCAGACATCCATGCTACCGTAAAAGTCGTTGCAGAAGTCGCATCCTTATTACAAGTCGCACCCTGACTTTTAGGAACCCCCTGGGGAATAGCCGTTCAAGCTTTGTTTCAGGAAAAGTCCATTATATAGGTCGCACCCAGACTTCAGAGGCGTCCCAACCACCTGATACATATGGAATTTGAGTATCATTCCTTGCGATGCAAGACTACAACCAACGTCCCCGTAGTACTTATGTGGTTTATAAACTAGATAAACCATCTAAACATAAAAATAATTGGACAGCTTTAATACAATGCTTATATTTAAGGAATAACAACAGAATCTTAACATATAAAGTCGAGGTTCAATTGTCAGGCAAGATTTGTATAGTGTCGGCTGCTTCGGATAACATTTTGTGCTGTGAAACGATGTCATTGTTGCCGTTTCTTACTAGGTTAAGTAACATTAGAATGCAAATATAAAGTTAAATGACTGTATTAATAATCTAAAAGAGTTTGAGGCAAAATACTATCACAATCGAGCAACTCTTTAAATCGTTGAAGATTGTCAAACATAGGATGGATTCATTACACTGATTAGTTTGCGTACGCGTGACGAGTCCCAATCCGTCGCATTGGGCATGATTTTAACTGACTTAAGACAACTGAAAGATGGAAAGAATAATTGAGTTTGATTTTTTTTCACCTAATTTATAATTTTTATATGAAACACACCTCACTCTATTTCCCCTTGCCATTCAATCCATGCCTCACTTCACCCGTCCCACTCTGATTTCGGCAGATACACGTAGTTGCTTGTGGACTACCCGTATTCTAGTCACAAAAACAAGTATATTGCAAGAACCACTACAATGCTCTAAAAAAAGTACCTGCAGTACTTGTATTCAGTCCATTAATTAAGCTCCTGATTAAGCAGTGACCCATGGAAATTGTTGCTATGTTATACAAATATTAACAATACAGTTTTTCATTAAAAAAAACTTCTCCTTAATAGTGTGGCCATCAAATATACATACCATATTTTGTTTTCATATAAGCCAAAAATTATGCAGACAGGTCATGGATTATGTTCAGTCCTGTGGATATCTCATGAATGAAGCTCCTAAATAAACATTGACCCATAGAATAGGCTCCTATGCATGCCTAGCATGTTAATCATGAGAGGCCATGGGATGTTTTTTATGGGAGATGGGGGGGGGGGGGGGAGCAAGCTCTTTTGAAGTTTCACAAGGGCTCAGTCACTGGTTGGTGAAGGAGCTGGAATCATTGATCACTTCCCCAGAAATGAAAATTATCTTTCTGGATTAAGTACATGAATATTGCTGTTCATTTTGGCTCTCTGACTTACGGAGTCTATAGATATAGTGCCTTTCTTTAAGCTTACAGTGGCCTGAACTGCAGCAGTTGTATAATGTTTGATGAGGATGCAAATATTTTGTTCATTTTTGAGAACACCTCATGGACAACAGGTATGCTGTCACTTAAAAAAAAAATAATTTATTAGGTAGGTTTTTGTGCTTTCTAACAGCATTTACCATGTGTGAGAAAAAATGGTTATAACTCCGCATAATGGTAAATCCAAACCCCCTCCCCCCCCCCATGTTTTTTGCATTTCATACTGCATGATTACAAGCATGGCTCATACAGGTAACTGGACTAGCCCACTCGTGGGCAACAGAGGAAATGACTTGTTAGCATAATGATGGATTTTCATTTTGACTCTTGAGGTCACTTGTATTTGTTGTGTTAATTCACCACTCATCATACTGAGTCATAGCCTAATGTTCATAATACTGGGTGTTTACAACAATATAGATGCAACAGGATTGATGGCCATTGCAGTGCATTTCCCTTTATGGCTTTAATCATAACTCGGGCAGGCTTACTGATTAAATAAAAATGCCTACTGAGTGGTGTATTTATGGCTAGGACATTAAATGATATATGAGTTCTAGTATGTGTAAAGAGACACAGAATAAAATATGCCCTAAGAGGGACCATAATATCAGATTCAGTGTGCTCTTGTCAAGGCCCAGATTCAAATCCAGACCAATCTGCAATTGTTCCTAACCATATCCCAATCAGGATTCAGTCCGGCCTAAACCCCAATCTGGATCTGGTCCAGCCCAAAATCCTGATTAGGATTTAAGGCTGAACTGAATCCTGATTAGGATTTGGTCTTGACAAATTGCTAATTGGTCTGGGTCTTTCCTGAACATAATTGTCCAGTCCATGCCCCGATCTACGCTCTTTACACAGCCCTTTAACTATAGGCCTACTTCCCATATGGTAAGCGCTGTTTGTTATGACCTCGTATCCTGAATTGCTACACCAGAGGGGAACACTGTATTTTTGTCCAATCAGATGAGACCTGGAAGACACGGCCAAGCGAGGAATACACGGAGCCAATCATGTTCATTTTGTTTTGAGTGACAGCTCATCACCCCGGTAACCGTATGAACAGGCCACAGGCTCAGAGAGAATTGCCGCAGACGTGGTTTACTTAGGGCCTTGGGCACATAGGATGCCTGGTCGGTGGGCTGTAATTCAAACGAAACGTAACAACAAAGGCTGCGTGCACACCTCGCTGGCTGGTTTCAGTTCTGCAGACACCAGAAACATGGCTACGCTAACACAGTCATATTGTCAGAATTGAATCGGTTGATGATGCGAGAATGCAGAGGGAGCAATTAAAGTTCGAACGTAAACTTGTCTTCAAACGGCGCTTGAAGTGCAGCTATGGGCGGAGCCAGGATGCCTGTCGCGCGTTTGTTTATTGGCATCTGGTTGGCTGCTTGTCACATCATACGCACGTTTTGTTCAGCGGACAACGAACCGCCATCTGGAGTTTAAATATATCATAAACGGTCAAAGCTGGCAGCGTGAAAATGAGTTGCTTCTTTAGAAGCGTAAGATTTCCGCTGCCTCGGGAGTGTAGCCCCGATCAAGATTGAGCTGAGACCAGTTGGTCCAAACCAGATCCTGATCAGATTTGGTCAAGCCTAAATCTCAATTGGGATCTGGTCTGGACCAATCGTGGATTCTTCTAGATCTTGATCTTGGCCTTGACAATAAATAGTGAAAGTGTTATGAACCCTGCTGCTGCCTCTGGTTCACACTAAATGACTGGATGGTTACTGACCATCTTATCTGTAAAGGAATCTCCATGAGACATGATTACTCATTGGTTTGTAAACAGCATGAACCATTCTGGAAACTGCGAATGTTGGAAATTCCCATATGTGGTCAGATATCTGATTAACACTACAAAACAATGGGTTTTCTTAGTATCCTTGCATTGTTTTCCTTGTTGACTTGGCATACATGCAGGTCTTGTGACATAGAAAAATATACTACCCTTGTGACTGTGACAGGTTTAAGGTTTCAGTTCATGCTGTTCATGCTGTTTGGTCATGTGTGTATTGTGTGTAACAATATTAGTTACATCAGGTTTTATATACTTTGCATGAAGGTCATTATTAGGCATATATATATATATATACTGGTGCTTGTTCTCATAACTCGACTGCACTCGCATTTATATAACTCCAGCAGCTGTAATAGGTTTAGTTCTATCAGGGTCTTGTTTATGCTACACTTGTTTATGTCCTTGACTACTGCCATTCATTACAAGGCCAACTGGGCACCTTTGTAGCCTTAGTACATGAAATCACCACTAAGCCTTTCAGTTCAACTGGTGCAGAAAAGATGTACCAGTACATGTTAAGGAAACAACTCTTAACATGGGGCCTTCAGTTTGATGTCAGACAGCCTAGCAATCAGCTGATGTAAAATATATGTTGTGTTTAATGCAGATACATTAATTTTAATTAACAGAAGCTTGCCAGAATAGGTTTTAAACTTTATATGTACTAGTAAGAAATAAAATGTTCAGACCTAATCAATAGTAACCAAGTTTGATAACTGATATGTAGTTAATAAGTTTAATTAGTTGGCACAAACGAATACTTGAGTGCAATATTTTTGAGTTTGCAAAAATTACTTTTACACCAGTCTTCCTTTCAGTGCTTGAAAGTTCATGGAAAATAGTCAGATATGTAGGATTAGACACTGGGAGAATGTTTACACTCTTATAAATTTATGAAAAAAATGTGTTATTTTAAGTGACATATGCATGCAAATCTTTAAAACAATTATATCAATCTGTTGATCTTTGATATAATCCACCAGCCTTGCAAGTTAGTATATATACAGGAAGAGTTTATATTTGATGAATGAAGTCATTCTCATGTTTACGGTATGTAATGTATGAACTCACACTTAGTCACAGTAATTCCATACCTATAAATATCATGTGAGGTGGCATTGTGAACAGGACTAAAAGCCCTGCAGAATGCTGAGTTTAGTGCTGCCATCTTATGGTGAGATTTGACACCATTTATTTAAAACTGCCTTGGAGAACAAGTTTTGTGGCCAAAATTATATAATCTTCAGAGAGTTGCCTAATTCCATTGTTTACCTGAACTTGAATATGCAGTTAATGCTGCATTCCAGGACTCAACATTAATGGTGAACCACTTGCCCTGGGCAAGTGAAAGTTTCAGAAAATAGTAGGGGGGCAACTAAAAGTCACCTCCTCTATTTGCCCTAACTTGCAAGTGGGTCCAACATTGACCTTTACCTAAAGGCCTGAAAAAATGTTTGTGATCTTAAATAAAATCAGTGATTTTTGTAGGGCAAGTAAAAATTCATGTAGGGCAAGTAAAGGTACTTTCCAAAGTTAATGTCGAGCCCTGCATTTAACATACTTGACTCCCTTTACAACTGAATTAGGGCTTTGAGTGATCAGTATAGATTGGAGACTAGTTCAGTAATTAATATTTATTGTATGAATTCTTCCATTTCTCTTAACAGGAGTTAACTTGTGCATACCATTTAAGCTCTTTCACTTTGTAGTTGTCATTTGATTGTCATACTGTAACATAACATAAAAAAATTGTTTAAAATTTTATATTTTTAGCACAGCTGACTGTAAGTCCTTTGTCCGGCCGGCCGTCCGTTAACAGGGCACGTTTTAAAACCATTGGACCTACGAATCCAAAATTCTGCATACCATTAGATGTCCCCAAAATCTACTACCATACCGAAAATTGGGTTATTAGAACTTCGTTCCTTTGAGATATTAAGGAAAAACCTCCGTTTTCCATAAAAAAGCAATTGTTACACTTCAAGTCTGCCTAATATCAAAACCACTGATCTGTTTTTGATCATATTTAGTATTCATATTCTTCCATACATTTTCTGTGCACATACCAAAAATTAGGTCAGTATTGGGTATTATTTTGAAATTATAGGCCCAAATATAATGCAATTTTTTAAAAATCAGGAAATATATTTGCTCACTTAACATGAGAATTGCTGAAGCTGAAGACTTTTTTTCAGGGATATAACTTTATTTAATCAAGATTCAATTGTTTGCCCATATTTAGGTCTGAATTTTGCAAATTTTTCAAGTTATTAGCATAAATAAAAAATCAATACCTTAAATTTTGTCCAACTTTGGCAGTGGCACGTTTTTTCCCTGTAAGCACTGTTGATTTAATTTTCACAGCATATATACATAAGGATTTAATCTTTTAAAATCTGAAATTTCAAAGAAATTGTTTGAAAAGAGTAGCTTTTATTCAAGTTTTCATACACCATGTCAAGTGTTGTTTACATCTGGCCCACCTAGTAGTACAGCCTTCACTTGCATTATGTAACCCACCCCAGGCAGCTTGCCTTGACCCAGCTTGGCCACTACTAGCAGGCTTCTCCTCTGCCCTGCACTCAACCCCCCCCCCCCCCCAGCTGGTGCATAAACTAGATGAATGTTATAACTTTCTGTATTTTATTTTATTCTTGGACATGCTACATTTTAGATTTTGTATTGTACCACCAGGGTTACAATGATTAAAGTGCACATTTAATTGTGTCCACAAAGTGATGTATTGCTATGAAAGTGTGGATGTTCATCAGATAAGTAATGCTTTACTTCAGAATAGTAAAATTGACTATTAATTCCAGTTATTAATTATAGCTGAGATTGTAATTAGCATAATGATATTGTTTGTCCCTCATTCAACCAACAGTGTGTATACTTTATTTGAAAAGATGTTTTTATTTTATCAAATTAACTGAATTTTTTATTTTATTTCGGTGAATAAAATTAAGCATGTCCTGAAAACTCCAATGTGCAAAACTTTTTAAAAGGGATTCAAGGAATAATTTTGTAGATGCCATGTTGTGGCATTATTTTCTTTTACATTCAGTTTAAACATTTGATTTAAAAATAATAAAATATATGTGTATGCATAATATGACCCAATGTGAGCTACAATCTGGATATGTAATGATTGCAACTTAGAATTCTAATATTTTAACTTATATTTTCACTTTTATATTACAAATTTATAACACTTGTAAATAAAAAAATGAATCAGATAAAAACTATTATTGAAAAAAGTGGATATGCTTAAAAAAAATAGGCTTATATATTAACTTAAATGCATTATTCCCTTGAAAGTGAAATGACGGTATTAGTCCATTCTGTCCACTTGCCTGTCTATCTGTAAATTTTTCATATGCATCACAGTATCTCAAAACTTTTACTGTTTTTTTTTTTCATGACAGTCTTGTCAGAGTATTAGTTTGCAATCATATATTGAGAACTTTACTATAACCAAGTAGGAGGGCCCTTTCCTCTTAGCTTCTCATATGCTTATATAAATATAAAACATTACAATAAAATATTTTTCATATTTTGCATTTGCTAAATTTCAAACTTTTGTTGTGACCCATGGGTCCTTTGTTTATATTCTGGATTCTCAAAATCATTGTTTGGCTAAAACTGAATAAATACCAGACATGGTGCAAATACTTTGCAAATGTATATGAATATGAATATGAATATGTACTCCATTATAAAATTTCTTGCATAAGAATGGGAATTCAGGTAAAAATGAAAGTATTTGAATACCAGTGTAAATACTTTCAAAATGTATTTATGAATGCATATATTCTATAATATTATTTTAATAATTATTTCAGTTATGTTTTATTTAAAAAATCATATGATTCTCTTATTATTTTTAATAAAAATTATATTGGCACAATATTTGTTATTAAATTTTAATAAATAGTTAAACTCTTTTATTATATGTGCTGCTTATAAGTTATATGGCCAAGTCAAAATCTGTGTGACAATAGCACTCCATTTGTTAATAAAATAAATGAAATCAATCCTCTTCCCTGTCTCCAAATAAACTATCAAAATCATACATAAGCTAAACACCAACTCATAATAAAGCTTATATTTATTACCACACAAAACCAGCATATGCCTCTTTCCCAAATCATATTTTTTATCATATATAACAGCTGAGCGCCGTGACCCATGGGTCCCTTTTTTTAACTTTTCCATGAAAAAATTTGAAAAATAAAATATCCTGGAGAGTTATTGATTCTTTTAAACCATGTATTCAGGTAGAGGGGACAGAGATATATGGCTTGCAAACATGTTTAGACTTGCACTTATTTGTGTTCCAGGGTGGCTGTCTGATGTGACCAGGAGTTACGACCCGGCCTTCATCATCGCTGGAGCTTTCATCTTCATCTCTGGCTTCATGCTGACTGCTGTTCCTTGCCTTAAAAAGCTGGTGTATCGGAAGCAGCAGGACAAGGAAGACTGCCATGACAGCATACCATTACAGGACATAACGGGCAATGATGTAGAGTATATACACAGTCACCCGAAGCCCAGGGGATCTGTAAGCATGGTGTGAGACACACATGAACAAAGGGCATCTCAGATCTAAAATGGACCAAAAAATTATGGGTAAATGAAAACAGTGTAATAGCTGTAATCTTTACTATGTTACATACATATATCTTGTTTATTGTAAATAGTATGGACCAAAAGCTTTTTGCAAAATAAATTATGAATATATATGTCACAGGACAAACTCCGATCAAGTAGATCGTCGATCCTACTAGGACAAAGTCCGATCGGACTTTCTACTAGGAGAAACTCCGATCAGACTTTCTACTAGTAGGATCAGCTATTCTACTAGGACAAACTCCGATCATAGCTTCTACTAGGAGAAAATAGGTATAACTTTTTTTAAAAAACTACAATTGGAGTTTGTCCTAGTAGAAGCTCTGATCCAACTAGTACATTTATATATGATTGGAGTTTGTCATAGTAGAGACCACCATCGGAGTTTGTCCTAGTAGAATCGCCGATTCTACTAGTAGAAAGTCTAATTATGTTGTGGTCTCTGGTTGATCAGAGTTTATCCTAGTAGAGGCTATGATCAGAGTTTCTCCTAGTAGAAAGTCCGATCAGACTTTGTCCTAGTAAAATCGACGATTCTACTTGATCAGTGTTTGTCCTGTGACATATATATATATAAATATATATATATATATATAGCCACTGTGCATTTATGATGTTTTTTTATTATGATTAATAAAATTAACAAAGGCAGAGAAATTCTTCATGGTTTGATATTGAATTTTGATTAATTAACTTTACTTATGAATATGCAAATGAGTGGAGTTCTCATTATGTTAAAGATACAGGATTTCTTGTTGACCTGATGCAGGGTGAAGAAGAAACTGATGAAATACACAGGACTTGGCAAGATGACCTGAATGTCTTTCATATGAAACTTTCTCATTGTATAAATTTTAACATTACTGCGAACAAATATTAACAATGTGATAAACTCAGCATCATTCTATTTACAACATATTTCTTCCTAATTATCTTAATCCATTCATTACTTTGTATGGTGATGCCAGTCCATTTATCCTTCTCAAGTCTATCATTTATTTAGAAAATTCTTCAAACCACAAAGTTCTGATCTCTCTTCTAGATAAATGTATTTATATTCAGATACTGTTCATGCTATCACTTTTAATGCTTGCTGTATGTTAATTAACATATTTGCATATATTATAGTTGACCAAATATTTCATGACAGAAATCTCACTTTTTAGGAATTCATATATTCAGCCATATTTTAACTATATCTATAACTAAATGTATGTATTTCCTCAACTATTCTCACAACAACTAATATTACCTATGAATTTATTTCTTATGATATTAACCTTCAATTTTCTCTCCCTATGTAAATATATGCTATCACAGTGACTGATTAACACGTGGGTGAGCCTTTATATGTGTGGTCTAGGCTGTAAAATAGCGGTCTTTGAATATGACCATTTGGACTGATATCAGATATAAATATCCGAGTCATTGACTGAAAGATTAAAGAAAGACTGAAAAGGAAGAAGGAATGAACCAATTGATACCATAAATCTGGTAAACCATAACGTCTTGTACCCTTGAGGTTTTAACTGGTCATTGAAGGTGATTTTACTGTCTGAACTCAAACATAATCTTAATGGCATTAGGTTCTATCTCACCGATAGTTCCCATGAACTGTAACTGACCTTTCCCATGTTACTGGCGCCACAGGCGCGCGAAGTGTTCAGTTCCGTCAAATTCACAAGAAAGATCATCGTGTGTCTATCTAAAATGTTAAATGATAAAATCCTACATTTTATATAACTGCCTCTCTGAACCTTTGGTTTGTATTTAATTTCATTAAACAAAGTCTGCATCATTGGACCCAAACCAAGCAGACCATCATAACGTGCAGTGCACGTGATCGTAGGGATCACCTGTTGAGGTCACCATATTTTCACATGGACACAAAAAGATACGGTAAATCAGTGCTAAGGTATGAGAGACCGATGGTTCCCAGTAAGGTTCATGTTATTTAATACTTCGTTTGTATGAAGAACATGAGCTACTTCTTGTATCATTCGATGACGGCTGCTATATATAATACTATTTTGTTCTCTTGTCAAGTGAATTCATTAAGACACACGAGACCTAAGCGGTTTTAAATCAGGTAATTGATCGACGTACATGTAACCAAACAGCAGATTTGTGCAATTGAACTTTCCATTATCAGTAATACTATGTATTTGTCATGTTTTGCTCAGGTGGTTTTGTATTATCTCATCCTTGCCGGTGTATGCATATTGTATATTTATATATCAGTAGTGTTGCTGAAATCATTTAATTTTTGTTCTGTGGGTGGCAGTAATGTATAGTTTCTCAGGGAGAGCGATGTTTTCAATGATATCTGCAAAAGGTGTATTGAGGGTGTGTGGATGGGAAATTTATCCATGTACAGATCGTCATTTGGTTTAGATATTAAATATATTTGCATGTGGTTAACGTAAGTGATGCTCTTTCAGTTTCAAATGAAGTGCAAGATATATGTGGGTATCATTGACTGTACGAATGGACTCGTCTGAAACAAAGCAATGTTACCCATTCCATCCTGAACTCTGCTTGGTCCTCAAGGCTTAGCGTAAACCAACCCACGTCTTCACATTTTGTGATTGTTAGCTCAGGGTTACACGTATTGCCCAAAATACCGTTGTACCAGTGGTTTCATGTCAGATGTCACATATTGCTTATACAAATGTATATAAATGCCAGGTGCAGCGACGTGTGACATGTGGATAAATGTGGAGCGTCAAAGGAAATTGTAGACCTGTCAGGCCGCTAGTAATTATATTGACCACTTCATTAATATAAAATAAAATGTATTTGGTGCCTCGATAGACGTGACTGTATACACAACCTCTGTGGTTATGTAAAGACCGAAACTGACTGAAGTTGGACGCTCATACAAACAAAATTAGTTTTTTTAATTGCCGTCAGATGGCAGTACCTCGCAGCGCGTGCAAGTTGTTCTGGCTTTATCAGCGCTAGCAAATCTTATCGGCTTTAGCGACAGAGCCAGTCGAGGGAATTGCAATCGCCTTAGTTTTTGTCTGTATCCTATTTTATTCCTCACTGATTCGGATGCAGTGATGTTCGAAAAGCATTCAAGTTGCTTTAATTATCTAACTTTAGAAAACAACAGTGAGCGAGGGGTTGCCCAGGGGCAGATGAGCATGAAAGAATATATGATAAAGACTGCCATAAAATGAAAATATAGCTCCAATTCAAGACTGATTAAAAGCGCATTTGTCTGTCCTAGACTCTGCATAAACAGTGTTATCTCCGTGTCATTGGGTTACATGTTGTGGGAATTGCAAATGGTCTTTATCAGTGATAGTAGTTATTTGTGTATGAGATATATGATGATATGGTAAGACTGAATGCACAAGGATTCGTGAGATTACTGATATATCATAACTTGTGCTGTTTGTGTATGTTGCTTTGACGTGACACCTAGGCTACCACAGTTTATTATCTTGTGCATGGTGTATATATATCAGAGTCCTTGTAACAGTATGAATGATTTTTCATTTACGATGTTTTGTAAAATATCACATGAATACTATGAGTTGTCTGTCTGAATGTTAACTTCAGAAAGGAAAACAGGTCATGCCATTGAACGTGCGAGTTTTATTTTTTTTTTTTTTACATTTGTTCCCAGTCATTCTGAAAATATTTTGTTCGGTTTAATGTTTATGCATCGTGTACAGTGTTTATTGTCAGCTTGGTTCATCGTCTAGTCAAGGAGTAAGGCTGATTTATCATAACTAACAATAAACTCATCATATCACTGAATACGAGTTTGTTATTCTTTTTAGCTCGACTGAATGAAAGTCAATTGAGGTATAGGTATGGCGCTTTGTCTGTCCAGCCGTCCGCTCGTCCGGCCGAGACTTTTTTCAGGGATATAAATTTATTTAATCAAGATTCAATTGTTTACCCAAAATTAGATCTGAATTTAACCAGCCTTTAAGTTAGCATATATAGAATCAGTACCATGAATTTTTCCAAATTTTACCATGGCACGTTTTTTCCCCTGTAACTGCTGTGGATTTGATTTTCACAGCATGTAGATATAAGCATTTCATGTTAAAATCTGAAATTTGAAACCAGTTGATTAAAATTTGTAGATTTTATTCAAGTTTTTAAGCACCATATCAAGTATTGCCAGTGGTAGCCCTCAGCTCCCTATACTAAGCCCTGTCTGGGCTTTAGTATTTGCGTTTACCGTAATAAAATGCTTAAAATAAAACGTGATTCCATGTACCGATAGACTTAACTCAGTGCCAGCCCTTGTCACTTTAAAGCCCTGTAAAGTCCGTATGGTGAATCCCTGATATTTGCATATTAAGGCGTCACAAGGCTCTATGAGGACCTGATGATTCCCCCGTATTTGCATATCAGGCCATCACGCCTCATGTTAGTGGCATCGTTGCTATGAGAACGCCAACAGCGGTCCCACAGCTCGATCCGCTTGGTAACATTCGCACTGAAATCATGTATTCAGGTAGTCCACACATGGACCTTCGTGTTCTATTATATATCTCTGCTGAACGAATATTACGGTCCATGGGCCAAATGAAAGTGCATATTGATGTAGACACTATCGCAGCAACTTTGTACCGACAGGTCCAGTAAAATTCCCTCTGCCGAGATGACAAGAGCAGCTGGCAGCATTTGTCCGAACCCGTGTATGAACTGTCAAATTGCGTCTCGCGAATCATCATCTTTTTAGTCAGCCGGTACATTTTGAATGCACTCGTCTTGTGCACCAGAATATCTGGCGCTGATTGGCTGAGCCAGCGTTTGTTAGATAAACGTTAACACTGAGGCTGTGGGTTATAGTGTTTTAAAGTCTCGCCGAACTCAACATAAGCGACGGCCTATAAATATTAAGACAAATTAAATGGGTATATAAGGGTATAAATTGGAAGCCCGGAATAGGCGATGACTGAATGTACCATGGAAGTTTTGAAAAAGATTCTGGGAAAGACCACTGCAGAAGCGGATCCGCCCCCCCCCCCTTTTTTTCACCCGAAGCAACCCTTTTTAAGGAGTTTTAGACGTAATTTTGCGGCCTGGACCCCCCCCCCTTTTCCAGACGTGATGACCTTTTTTTAGAATTTTCATTAGTCCTCCTGGGTTCGACCCCCCCGCCCTTTTTCCTAAATCCTGGATCCGCCCCTGCACTGCTGACGTCACTGGAAAAGACCTTAGTTCAGCGAGGCGGTGATGTGTGGCGCTGACCGTCCGGGAAACCGGCCAAGATTACAGTCCACGAAATAAGAGGGTCAGATAGTGGAAAATTAGTTATATGAGTTCCCGCAAGATGGCGGTACCGACACTAAATGTTATACAACGCGGGAACGTTTGATTTCTGTCAGAAGCAACAATTAGGTCATAACTATTTCATAGACTGGGGATGAAATAAGAGGGTCAGATAGTGGAAAATTAGTTATATGAGTTCCCGCAAGATGGCGGTATCGATACTAAGTGTTATACAACGCGGGAACGTTTGAATCTCTGTCAGAAGCAAACAATAAGTCATAACTATTTCATGGACTGGGCCAGTCTACATTGACTCGTTATGTAATCATTTCAATCCTGGCCAGCTGGCTCTCTCTAGGTGAGCTGAGTCAGGCTGTCTGCAGAAACTACCACAGAGAGCCTCTCTCTCTCTCTCTCTCTCTCTCTCTCTCTCTCTCTCTCTCTCCACCCCATTCTGTTGACAGACCTGTACAATAAACAAGATGAATCGTATAATTTCACATTTTTTTTCAGCAACCATCAATAACCACAGAGACTCCTCCCCCTCCTTCAATACACAGGAGTAATAAACAAAATTAAACTTAAAATTTCAATATTAAATTCATTTTTTGTTGAGACTTGAACATTTTTATTTTTTTAAGGAAATACATATTCAGGATTTGAATCCTTATATTCAGATCTGCTAATTAGGATCTTATGTAAATGCTTATTGACATGTTTTAAGATTTAATAAGATATAAATACTTTTTAGCATTTTATTGATACCTCTTAAAAGTTGGCGTGGCCTTGATATGAATAACACTGTTAAACTTCGTTAATCAGGAATATAGGGCAACCTTTCATGGGATGAATTTTAACTCATATGGCCATATATTTAACTATTGAAAACTTAATTACATTTACACATTTTTGGTCTATGAAATGTATCCTTTCATATAACATTTAGGTCCATTTTTCCCTTATTGCATCATTAAATGGTTTCAGGCCACAAGTTAAATTTACACAGTACAAATGCGATTTATACCTACTTGCAAGGCTTGTTTTAACGTGCAGTTCAAATTTTGTTAATGATCTTTTGAATTGTTTACAACTTTTTATTTCTGTTAATAAATTAATGTTTATTATTAAACTTGGGCTCATGTTCATTATTCTGTAATTTATAGAGTTTCATTTTGGCAGGGTTTTTTCCACTTAGCTTATCAAATGCCAAAATATGTGAAAAAAAAGAAATAAGCATATTTTGCATTTGCTAAAACTTTCCAAAATTCACCTGAGCGACGTGACCCATGGGTCTTTCTTATACCGTGAATTTCTTAACACAAAAAATTCCATGTTGATGTCATTTGCCATGAAACTCTTCGATTCCAACATTTTTGAAGGGACTACCTTAAGCGTTTTACTACATTTTTACCTACGCCACTGGCGTTTGTAGAATATAGCCGCGGTGCATTGTGGGGATCAGATTATTACGCCCCTTAACCGTAAACAGCATACTCTTGCGAGTCTTAATTATGACCGTATTTGATTTCATGATTTTTATTCATATGACCGAACCTAGGAATTGCCCGTTTTAATACCAAAATTCAAACCAGTAACTGCTAAAATCACGAAAAACAAGCAGTGTAAAATAAATAGGCGTACTGATTCTGACTTGAGACCGGATGTGATCTGTCTCATATTCTAAGCGTGTAGTCTGATTCTCCCGGAATAAAGCTCCCGGAATAAAGTTCCAGGTTAAGTTTAGTGGCAAGTATATGAAGGCCTATGTGTTTCATGAAATGTAATTTGGCATGTTGAAAGGAATGAACAGAAAACAACCGCGTGACATTGAATGTAACGGAAGGGAAGTAGTTGTGATGATGTTCAAATGAATAAAATCTCATTAATGATGATTTACATAATGAAGAAAAACAAATATCCCACTTGTTTGTGATTTGAATTTTTAAGGGAATAAAACGCACGCAGGGATATCCCAAACCGCCATCTCCCTACCCTTCCTCTTTTGGACATAAAAAAAGAGCGGTCAATATACCTAACAACAGTGCCGGTGTAAAGACTTCAGATCCCCCCCCCCCCCCCTCCCCCTTTGCAGGTTATCCTCCCCCCCCCCCCCCCCCGGTAATCTGAAATCGATTTCAGATTACCCCCGGGGGTAGCCTGTACCTGATTTCAGTTTACCCCCCCCCCCCCCCCCCACTGTTCAGATTACCCCCTCACTGATCAAGCTAATATGATTACTTTTTGTGTACGTAGAAACTCGCCGCTCCTGATACTTTTATTAACAACATCCTCAGCTTGCTGGTGATATAGTGGTCAGCTCCTTCGGGCCGTACATCCGTCTCTCTGCCCGTAACCACTAAATAACACGTATTATCTGAAAAAAAATTACTCACTTCCCATTTGAATTATCTAGGCAGATGTATCTTATGGATCTCCTCTCTTGATCTGGTTTTGGTCACACTTACTTGATTTTAGCACTATATGTCGGTCCGTCCAATAACCGGAGAGAGAATGTTTTGTACAACAGGGATAATGACAATTTAATAAAAAAAATAATCTACATCGTTGATTTTACTATAGTTATTATTATAAATTGTAGTTGTAGTAATAGAATTTGTTGTTTTTGTTGTCAGGTTACTTATGTTAATGTATAAGATAAGTATCTAAATAATCATAAGTAAATATTTTGGGGGGAGGGGTAATCTGAAATTAGAGGGGGTAATCTGAAATCGATTTCAGATTACCACCGGGGGTAATCAAAAATATGGTTTCAAGTTACTGGGGAGAAATCTGAAATCGATTTCAGATTCCCCCCCCCCCCCCGGTAATCTGAAAGAGGGGTAATCTGAAATCGCTACACCTGAATTTGCATTATGAAGCGTACAGTTTTTTAATGTTTTGCACTATATGTAAAGGGGGGAGAGCTCAAACGTGTTTCACTCTTCAGATGTTGAAGCCTACAACATCTGAAGACTGTCACACGCTCCGAGCTTGTGGTACGAAACTAATAAGTCATGAAATGCCTGCAGAAAACCTAGTTTAGTTCTTTCTATACAACATATATATATATATATATATATATATATATATATATATATATATATATATACGTAGCTCACTAACTCACGCTAAATATGTCGAAATTCAATGCACGACGTGTGTATAGCCATGCAAAGGCTGAAATTTCCTGAGAAAAAAATCGCAACCATCAAACGTATCATGTATATTGGTATTTTTATAGTTGTATATGGTACGTTGTACCCGTAATATGAACAAAATAATACTACAACAGTTATTTCACTGTTGTTAATTTTTGCTTTTTGTTCTGAAACTATATAAGAAAGACCACACAGTATAAGCTTCATAGTTAATCCATTGAAAAAAACTTTTAAATGAATGATAGAATAGTTATAACATAAGGCATGATGCTCAAGATTGTCTCAGGGACAGTGGGCAAGTCTACAGACGTTGATTTGTATTACGTCTCCAGGGACGTTCAAAGGTCAGAGGTCGTCCTCATGGTGACGTCAACATTATGACGTCATGAAAAATTGCCTATGGCCGGTGGAGAGTTTGTGTATCAGACGTGGTTGCACATCGCTCTACAAATACAATGGCTTGAACATAATACTTGATATAAGATACCCTCTTCCTCTGAGGAAAGTTTATCCCACGATTGAAGGTAAGACGTCTAAAACGTATATGCATTTGCTGAAACGTAACACTTTTTAAGTAAAAATATTGCCTCGTTGACACATTGTCATCACTGTCATGAACACTATATTCAATGCTTTTTAAATTGAAATGTTATAGTTTTCCAATACTGTTTAATATACTATCACTGGATCCTACTAGAATAGCCCCCTGAGCTATTATATATTGAAATTATTCCCAGTAATACTAATAGTATAACGATGAAGATATCAACTTATTCTCCGTTATAATACCGGTAGGTGAATATTTTAAACCTTTGTTGCGGTTCTGACGATTCATGTATTTAATGTATATCTGTAAGAGGGATAAACCGGACCGACATTCCTGTCGAAGCTAACAGATTTTGCCTAATATTAGCACATTTAATTTAAAAAAAACACGTTAGTTGAGATGAAGGAATAAAAACTTCGTTAACTATGAAAATCATTTGTAGTTTGCACGAGAAGGGGCATCTAGGAGTCTAGTCCATACATGGACCTCTATGTCCTATGATACTTCTGCTGGACGGACAAGGTCCATGTATGGACTACTATGAGTCACATTTTGAATGGAGTTTCTTTATTATAACAAGTCTTTCATCATGACAGCCTTAATGTTTATCAAATAAAGAACTTTAGTTTCACTATCCTAACAAAATTCAGTTCAGACGGTCATCCACATTTATTGATCGAGTTATTTACTCTGTCCAGTATCAGCATTTTTCTTGTCACTCTTCCCGTTTGTATGTTTAAAATTCTTCTTAAACTAGACATACCATAAGTTGGTCTCTTAATATGGCCCGCCCGCTACTGTTTCGGACCTTCACAGAAATCAGTCTTACAAGGAACGATAAAACTCGATGACCTTGACCCGGATCGCCACGTCAAACGAGGTCATCACCTTCAAATTTCAACTGGACTCCACATACAGTTCTTTGTTGGTTGGTTAGTTCATTTCCATATATGGACATGCATTATACCTAAAACTAGTAAAAGGTTTAACGTTCAGGGGTCAAGATCTAGGCCACCGGACACGCAGCCTCAGTTTAATTTAGCCATCTCTAATAGAAAAGATATTTATATGCCATTGATATACATGCGAACAATGGGTTTTATAGTCAATGGATTTACAAGTAATCAGGCACCCATCTAGATCTACATAAAATCATACTTCTTCTGTCGTCTATGAATTTTCCACCAGAATATCAATATTAATTTATGCCTTAGTTCTTTGAAAGCATAGTTTTACATTTAATTTTATATTTTCAAATATTTTGGACCTCTCTTAACAATTTAAGTTTTCAAATTATTATTCTCATCAATTTATTTTCCTCCTCCACCGATCGTTTCTAGATGTTTCCAAAGGAGCTCGTCTTACTTCTGTTGCTGGTTCATCCGTGTATCGCAAAGGAACCGTCAGCAGCTCCCGATACGGCCAACGTCACTGATAACCCTACAGGTATGTATAAGGTGTTTTATAAATAAATACAGGGCTGGAATGACTTTAATATATGTGTAGGAATCCTAGTATGCTTCGAAGGCTAAATCGTAGTATCAAGGCAGGGACGTCAAAATAAAGGGTTTGCCGGGGGGGGGGGGGGGGGATGGATATATGTTAAGGGGATGAGGGTATAATTGAAATCATCCTCCACTATTAGAGAGAATAATATTTATATAGAATTACATACTTTTCTTCCATTTATGAGTTTTTTATATTAAATATTATATCTAACACCGATTTAGAATTTACTCAACATATTACCTAATTTTCTTAAAATCTTAAATATACTTAATTGTAATATATTTGAAATGTGAATAATTATATATATTTGAAATGTATCATACACACATACACATATTTATACACACATATTTGTATATATGTATATATATATGTGTGTGTGTTTGTGTGTCTGTGCGTGCCTGTCTGTCTTTTGCACCACACTTGCGCTATCTGTTGGCGACGACTGACACTAAGGGTTCGGGTTCGTCAAATCGACTTAAGAGCTTGTATTTGTTACATCTTAAATGACTAAGTAAAAAATCCCTAATTTTTAAAGATGAGGGTCCAGTCGTAATCTTTGCTGTACCGGTATATCAGGTTTCACTAGACAGATCGCAGTACTGGCTCAAAGAACCCGAATCCAACAGGCTATCGTTATGCACAGTGCGCGTGCTCGTAGCAAATGTCTTTTAATGCCCGTATATAAATTAGTGTAAATTTCGAAATTTGATATTATTATTTTCAAACCAGCCAATTGTATTTAAAGTTGAGGCTATCATTTTAATATAATCTGCCTTTCTTAAACTACAATTTAGTTTATAATATCTTAAAATGTTGTTTATAATGTGGAGTTTAATTAAGATTGTGCCTGTGTTAATCGTCATTCCGGCTGAGACAGTTGTCATTTAAATTTTATAAGTACAAGTCCAAGACTTTGTTTAAGGGCGTTCAGTGTTAGCTTTGATAAATATTTTTTTCTATCTATATAATTAATATGTGTGTAAACGGAATGATACACAATGATAGATTTTAAAATTTACTTTGATAAAAAAATGCCTTTGATAAGAAAAAGCCGTAAGCCAAATGATTTTTAAATATTTATATTAAAAACTTATCTTTTAGTTTCATCGGAAGAGTTGGTGCCTGAAGACCCAATGTTCAACCTACATATCCTGAGGGCGATGCATTATGTTTTACCGGAAGACCTCGACAAATTTATATCCAGCTGCGTACAGACGGAGGTCATATGTTCCATTGACCAGTTCCTGTTGGCGCCAAAATTAAAACGGCCATCAACCGATCGAAAAGCCAATGAAACACAACCAGTTAAAAGTAGTAAAAACACCACATCCACGCAGAAACCCACCATACGACTGAGGTTGCATACGAATGAACGAAAGGTATGAAAATAACGTAGATAAACTTTAATTAAACTAATTTGAATAAAATTTAAAAACTAAATTTTATCAAATTTATTTTAATGAAGTTCAAAAGTTTGTTTTAATGAATATTAGAATTTTGTTTTTAATCTAATAATTTAAAAACTTGCCTTTAATATATATTAGTCTATTCATTGTTTCAGAATGATAGAATTTGATAATTATTGTCTATATAATCCTATATAGCTAATTGGAGCCATTTGGAAGCGGTAATTCAACCTAATCATTACATTTAGAATAGATAAATGCAAGCAGGTAAAAGAATTAAATTATTATTAGAAAGGTCCCAAAATCGATGCTTTTTTTTATAGAAAATGCCAAGGGCCTACTACTTTCGCATTGAACCTACTTTCTCTTTATAGCAGCTACTTTTTGCGGTATATTTTGCACTTTCCCATATTAAGCAATATAAAAATTACTTTTCTCTTTGAGATAGATACGCTTTTGGAACCTATATGACTGTGCAATGGAAGAAAAAGAAGCAAAGTGTCCAGGTAAGCTATTTGTGTTTAAAAACTCAGATGGAAATGTTATATTTTGCTCACTTAGACTATTAATTTACGTCAGCTGATGGTGTTTCTTCAGAATGAGCATCTCAAAGATTCCTTAGTTCCGTCATGTCCCCAATATCTCCACGAGGGCCTGTAATCTGGCGATATTGTCCTCGAGTTTCTTGTTAGGCCCCCGCTTGAAACAGCCCTTTAGTATTCATTACGTCCGTCCGTGTGTCTGTCTGTCCGTCCACATGTTCGATTCCGGATGAAAACTCGAAATTGGATTGACATATGGATTTCAAACCTGACTGGCCCACCACTAAAGCAAGAACCCATTTGATGTGGAGTTCATGAGGTCCAATGTCACCGGAACCACCACTTTAAATGTATTGTTCGTGCATTTTAAGCCAAACTTTTCATCCCAAACCATCCATCTTGTACATATAGCTTTCCTGCCAATAGGGGAAACCACCTATATTGTTTTAGGGTTACAAGATGATAACTCTAATTTGGATTGACAAATTGGTTTCAAACTTGATTTAACCACTAAACTTGACCCACCACTAAATTAAGAACCCTATTGATGTTGGTTTCATGAGTTCAAAGCTGAACATCATATACCTTCCACACCCTTAAAAAAGATTGCGAATGCATTTAAGTCATTACAAACCTTTCATCTTCTACATATGGCTTTCCTGCTGGTAGGAAAACATCCTTTTTGTTTTTGACATCACAGGGGCAAAGGTCAAGGTCACAGGACCATTCTACTGATTTATATACGGACCAATCTTACATTTTAATAGATCAGATATAAATATGCCTGATTTGTGTCAGTTCCCTGTCTCTCAGTCTGCATGAAACAGGTAATATCTTATACTTTTACAACCATCACTTAGTCCCCACTAGATGCCTATTGGCCTTTTGCGGGACTCTTCCTGAACTGTCATTATTCTAGTTGTAAAATGTATCATGAGATTTTCCAAAGACGTTGTGCAACATGTTATTACATGCTTACGCCGACGCTCTCCGGGTAGTCAGCGAAATGACTGCAGTAGTTTATTTGAAATTGGCCCATTCAAATAAGCTTTTTAATCTTAGATGGTTTCATGTGTCTGTTTATTGTATACTAAGACGTTTTGTGCTTCTAGTGGACGGATGGTGGGGTGTGTGGTCAAGCTGGAGCCAGTGCAGCAGTAAATGTGGAGAGGGTACACGAAACCGGAAACGGAAGTGTAACAACCCGACCCCACAACGAGGTGGGCTGCCATGCCACGGGCTGGAAGAGGAAACTGCTGACTGTAACGTGCAGTGTGCCACAGGTTAATGACAAAGTTTAATACTAAGTTACTCGCTGTCATTTGCGGACAAATATATCAGTTTATTGCCTTTATAATAGTGTAAATATGTGTAATTACATGCATATATGCAAATGGCTCCAGAATAAAATTATAGTCTTTCTCTCGTTATGGTACCAGTCCATCAATATTTAATTTCCCAAATCATTCACAATTATGTTCCATGCCCGTTTGTGACTATTCCTACAAATAAAATCACATCACACTTACAAAGGTAAATTGAACGGTGCACGGGGAGTTTTAAAGTAAGTTAATTTATGGGCTAGATTTTCTTAACTGTCCACTTTTATGTATTTTTATGTCGCCAGCATGTTTTTCAAATCCAGTAGTAGATTTCAATTCAGGACCTGTACCAATAGATAGATCATCCTCTGAGCTTGCTTTACATATGTAACATGACCAGGTGGCACTCTACACTGTCCTTGTTCTTGAATGGAAAACTTAAAAAAATTACTGATTTTTAAAGAAATGCTATGTCGCCAAAGCAATTCTTTATTTTCAATCCAGAAGAAAGATAATGTACAGAAAGTATGGTGAGTATTTAGCTTTGTTCAGTTCGGGAAAACACACTAATGATATGTAAAAATGATATCAAAACACACCTTGCATAATTTCCCTTCCAAAAGAAAATCGAAAAATAAATGTCTCTTGAGCCATGTGTTCTCCTTTACCAAACAAAATGCTATACATAGAAATAGCTAAAACATCACTAAACGTTTGGAGTAACATTGTTTATTAATAACTGGATAATATGGTCTGTTTTGACGACAATTATTTCTGTATGCATCTAATTTTATTAAATATATGACAAATCAAATTCTGATACAGAGAGGGATGGGATAAGTAAGTGATCTCTTTTACGCTCAGTTCCTGAGATACCATGGTTCCGGCAGACTGTTAACACCTACGGCTATATTGCCAGCCTACTGGAGACCCCTGTGTAATAAGTGAATACAGAAATGCACAACACTGCTGTTGGTATTAGAAGGCAACACGTCAGGAATGTGAACTCCTTTACGTATTCTCCTTTACCAAGACTTTTATGTCTCAGATTGTATAGAGGTAGTGTCCTCATATTGATTTTAAGTTTGCACTCTGAACATCAGCCCCACTGTGTTTCTTGAAGAAGGTACTAAAAAAGCGAGTCGTCAATACCACATGAAGGCTTTCTATGACGCAACATGTAACATTATGAAAAACGATAACTCACTCTCCTGTTTCAAAGCCCCAATTTAGTAACCCAAAGCAAGGAATTAGTACTTTTATTCATTTTCACTTTTCGTTTGCATCATTTGTTTCTATATCTGAGCGAAAGTAAGAACATCTAACTCAAAGGTCATTCCATTCATGTGGTATTAAAGAGCTGTAAAGGAGTTCACAGTGTGTGTAAAGGAAATCACTGCCTTAAATCTTTATCCTTTAAGTGCTACCATCTTTTGATGAAGAATGCTGTTTCAGATAGGAGTTATATGTAATCTGCAGATCCTTATAAACTGATTTAACTGTTATGTTTTATGAAAAATACATATTTTTTCACCAAGGGGTGCCAATAAACAATTTGCCAATGATTTTCTAAATGACAGAATTAAAGCAAAGACATGATGAGGCATAAATTCCTCGTTACAAGGATAAATCCAAACCATATCTTGCAAATAATATATTAGAAAGCAAACTATTTTTAACAGCATCTAAATCCAGCCTGATATTGGTCAGGGTCAGATGTCACATGCGCAATGCTAATAAATGTAAAAGCTGCTGATTTATTGTACTGGTACAGTGTTCTGAATATTCTGGAAAAATGTATCAAAGTGAATATGCCAATTGTTCATTAGACCCCTAAGAACTCGGATAGATGTTGATTGTAAATGTAGGTCCTATCTGACGTCTATTAAGCAAAGATAATCTTGTGTTATCTTTATGAAAATAGGCCAGAAAACCGCCGATCTCAATACAGAAAAGCCGGTTCGTTTTGTTTATATCGTTTTGTGTATATCCACATGTTTATAACATGTGGGGACCGCAAAGGTAATCTTAATACATGCAACAAGGACTTCTGGTGGCAAGTCAGATGAACCAGTGCCATTGAAAAGGGCTTTTTGCGACTATAGTGACCTTTCAGCTTCCGCAAATGTGAAACCAACAACGTAAGGAAACAAGGTTATTTTTATTTGTTAACAATGGCGCATGTACCGTGTTTACAAAGAGCTTGTAGATAAACATACGAATTTTTCGTAACAAGTTTTATACAGTTTATTAATATGTATGCGGAGTAAGCAATATGAAACTATACCTCTCTACTTCCCTTTTATTAAATATTTATTCATATCTGTACTTTTACATTATTAAAGTTGCCAATTCATCTACCTTTAGAAAAAGAATGTATGTGATTACTAGCTTCCCCTGTATATATTAATAAATAAGGATAATTTTGGTTGTAAAAAGTTCTTATAAGGCTTTCGTGTATGAATTTGTTTATCAACAACATGTTTGTATATAAAAAGAGCAATGTTGACAAATGGGTAAAACATGTACCATGTATATGCTGAGGTCACTTATTGCAAAATGCGATTAACAATGCTCTGGCTTATCTGACTTGCTGCCAGATGCCCTTGTTGAATTTCTTTTTATTATTTTGACGCCCCCATATTATAAACACGTTAATAAAAACAAAACAAGCAGCCTGTGTGTGGTGATATCCACGTTTTATGGCCTATTTTTATATGCTCCAAGGGATAACCTTTTGTTAAAAAGGTAAGATAGGTGATTAGGTCCATCTAAAAGGAAGAGCTATGTCTGTCATAAAATATATATATTTTTTTTTGGGGGGGGGGTCATTTTACATATATTAAAATATCCCCCACACACTTTTGACATGCTTTCTGTACCTTTTTAAAATTACATATGCGTACATGTAAAAGCATGTTTTCAGTATATATTTTCTATTACCATCCTACAGCAAATGTAGTCTTATATAACTTTATATAATTATACCAGTTAATTCTTGAAATATTTTTCAGAAACTTGAACCTATAAGCTATAAACAGGCACACAATTTTGATTTACTTCATATCGATCTGATATCATTGCTCTAATTAAAACCTTGTATATAACATTGTTTGCATTTTCAGTCACTCTGTTCTTATTGTTAAGGCCTTATATACTTACTGTACAAACAAAACAAAGAAGATATATACCGGCCCTAATATCTAATCCTCAAGTTAACTGCAAAAAAAATACTTTTTTTTATTTTATTTGAAATGATATGACCGGCTTCATGCAGGTTTATAAAGTTGGCTCAATATGCGCAACATGACATTATGTAAAAGACATAGTTAGTCATTATAATACATGAGATTCCCCATTATCCACTTTTTTCTGCGGGTGTTCTCTTTTACATAGAATATAATTTCATATACGGTACCTTGCTGCCACACATACCAATCTCTTTATCTATCTTCCTGTCTATTCTTCTGAAACAGCATCATTTTGTGTTTCCATTTACCTTTTAAAAGTGATTAAACACTGTTCATTCAAGACGAGCATTTTATATTTTTTTGAGAGCATGAATATTTCTCATCTAAAAGAAATAAAAAACATAAATGATCATATATTGTTCTCAGATTAGCACACAATGTCTGTGGGTGAATTAGATCTTACAAATCCCTGCATGTATATTAGGTACTGAGAAACATGTCTGCAATAGATTTGTTCCTTCTTTATAACTAGTTATCTGGTTATAATTTCGGTGTTCTCCTTTACATGCCAATTGTCTGATTATAGTATCTCGCCATCCCACACCACATATTTGTATTATCTGTTTAAGGTTCAGGGTCATACAGAAAGAGGGTAGTTTCCTTTAATCTATTTGTGGTAAGTTTTGGTAATTATTCTAATTTATATTATTCCGAACCATCATTGGTTATTAAATTTAAGATCAACGATCAAATAGATCAAGTTCTATTGGCCAAATAGATCTAGTTCAATTTGCCAACAATTGTGGTACCGGTAAACGCATCATAACACAAATGCCTATATCAAGTACTTAAAATAAAACATTTCTTCAACAGCTGTTTGTTGTCCTGTTTAGTATTTCAAATACAAATACAAATACAAATAATACATTGTATACCCTCCTTATGTTCTCCTTTACATGGACAACCTCTGTTTTGATGCCACATGTGGAATATTGTTTCTGCCTTCTGGCTCATTGAGTGAATTAATTTGGGGAAAAGAAGAGATATTGTCTCATTGATAAAAGGCCAGGACATGCCGAGGTCTTACTTTCCAATGTTCCACATTAATCAGTAATACATGTTTTAAAATGTTCAGAAAACATGTTTAATCCTAGGGAGACAATCTTTATTTTTCATATGCTTTGCTGACACACATTTATATACAGACCAAATAGCGCCCACACGTTTATTTCCTCGATACATGATCTTCTGCACTGCGCTAGAGGTATTGCAGAATCATGGAGCATTTTTGTTTGAAGACATTTCACTTGCTTCTGTGAAAAAGGTAAAGGAGATCACACACAAAATGCATACCTTATTTTGCTCATATGACAAAATATGAAGGAGGATAGTCCGGATGCTGTTATTTCTTGTACTTATAGTAGAAGACCTGTACTTTCAGGCATTATAATTATTAATACGATATTTGAAACTTAATTTTTCCCAACCGAAAAGTGGACACTTAAGAAAATCTAGCCCTTTACAACCTGCCTGTCGGTAAAAAATAAATATCACATTAACCATCGATGAATTTTTGTTGATAGGCCTTCTAGTTTTGGTAAATTAATAAACATTATACCGGGTTCAGTGTATCTACCCCGAAGTATTGCCATTCAATTTCAACAGACTGAAGATTTGTTTGTATATCTTCTATTTCTATTTACTTGCAGGTGACAAATTATCTGGTTCTCAGCTGAAGGCTCACACGAAACTACAGACCTTCCATGACAAGCACCCTAATCTGTACCAGGGCTGTGTGGTCAGGCACTGTCTGTACAGTACCGTACGTCGATACCTAGACCCAGGCGATGCAGTATGTATAACGTTTACTACCATCATAAATTATTAGATTGAAGGGGCCACTCATTCTGCTGTCATTACATTCGTTTTTATTACACTCAGCCACTGCTTTCATTTGGAGCATTTGCCTTAGACCCCCGCCAGGCATTGGTACCGTACAGGGCAAAGAATATTAAAAAAAAATGAGAACGACGCATTCCGAGATTCTTGGCACTACGCCAATGCCCTGGCGGAGGTCTATTGCAAATGCTGCCCGTGCAAGCAGTGATCGAGTAGGTTTATAGAAGGACCGCAAGGAGAACCGTACTTGAGGAGTGTAGCATTGTAAACTGAAGTTAAATAATATTTTTTTATAAATCGGCAATACTCATAATGGCGTAATCTCGTCTTTTTGCTTTTCTCCCAGCGTATTTTTCAGCGTAATCTGCCAGTTAGTTTAAATTATTTATTATCATTATATTTATCATATTGTGACAAATTTACACTTTTTGGATGTATTACCATGATATGCATTATTCTGTAAATTGTATGTTTCATCCCATTGCTGAAACTAGAAAACGCTGAACAAATTTAATGAAAAAGTGTGTTAAACTGTCCGTGGTTTTATTACCAACATGCAATACGTGCCGTTGTTTTTTTTTATTACCAGCATGCAATACTAGCCGCTATTTATTATTACCAGCATGCAATACGAACCGCTATTTTTTATTACCATATTGTGACAAATTTACACCTTTTGGATGTATTAATATGATATGCATTATTCTGTAAATTGTAATACGAGCCGCTATTTTTTATAACCAGCATGTAATACGAGCCGCTATTTTTAATTACCAACATGCAATACGTGCCGCTATTTTTTTTATTACCAGCATGCAATACGAACCGCTATTTATTGTTACCAGCATGCAATACGAGCCGCTATTTTATATTACCATATTGTGACAATTTTACATCTTTTGGATGCATTAACATGATATGCATGATTCTGTAAATTGTATGTTTCATCCCCTAGCTGAAACTAGAAAACGCTGAACAAATTTAATGAAAAAGTGTGTTAAACTGTCCGTGGTAAAAGTACCAGCATGCAATACGATAAAAGTACCAGCATGCAATACGATCCGCTATTTTTTATTACCAGCATGCAATACGATCCGCTATTTTTTTATTATTAGCATGCAATACGAGCCGCTATTTTTATTACCAGCATGCAATACGAGCCGCTATTTTTTTATTACCAGCATGCAACACGAGCCGCTATGTTATTATTACCAGTAACCCCCTCCCCCCCCCCCCCATATCTCATACCTGCCGCTGTAACCTGTATTCGTCACCAGGTATTGAAATTTCAAAATGTGCATGCATGAACTTGACCAGATTTCCATGGCTATGCATATAACGGTGGATATGTCAAGACCATTGCAGCAGCACAACTGACACTTTACAGTGTTTGCTGTGTAAAGTTATGACAGTATCTGGGTGAATGTAAATCAAAATATTTGTTGCCGGGTTCATTTTGGTCTTGAGGTCCAGTAACTGGACTCCGAAACATGTGTTTGGATCATCCCCTATTTAAAACACGGCCCTTGTTGTAAAAGTCATTATATATGGATTGGAAATGTCTATTCTCTTCCGATGTACTCGGGCAAAAGTATTTTTTATTCGCAGGAAATTTACTGGGATATGCTCCATTGTTACAAGTACAACCGCGCATGCCCCGGTAGGTCAGTTACAATGAACGTTCATATGCAGTTATTTATTAAAAAAATATTTATCTCAAATATATGCGACAGGGTTTATGCATTCCTAAATTAAACGTCTGCAGATCAAGGTTTATCGAGGAATTGCAGACATTTAAATACATATCCATACAGTAAAAATGTTTAATAAGTTATTGGGATGAGGTTGTATTTTTGTTCGGAGGAAGAATTGACTAAATTTCTGGTATAATTATTATGACATCGTAATCATCACCAATTGTTTAAATCTGTATGGTGCAATTATTAAATATATATATATACATGTATTAAGTGTCAAAGATCAACAAAATGTAAATACAATCGCTAAACTGTTCAATTTCCATTCACTGCCTGTCTTGTGCATTATACTTATATAGATTAGATCCTTTGATCTTATTCATTTTAGTGGACGGTAAATGGAGTGATTGGGCAAGCTGGAGCAAGTGTACAACAGATTGCGGTGAAGGATTACGAGTGCGCATGCGCACATGCAACAATCCTCGCCCTTTAAATGGCGGCGAATATTGCAGCGGAAAACCGTCGGATATCGGAGAATGTGTTGGCACGTCATGTAAGATAGAAGGTAAACTTTTGTTTTCACAGTTTAAATATTCGATAAACGAAAAGAAACTTACGAATTCAAAATTCAATAACACTATAGATAACCATAAATGCAGAATCCATTTTCCTTCTTTCCTTTTCTTATAGAGTGTAGATATTGCGACTCTGCGTGTCCATAGTTCAGTCTTTAACGGTAAAACTTAGGCAAAAAAATAAAAGGTCTGGTTCTCAGGCACCGCCGACGTCAGTTTTAACCCCCAACATCAAAAATTTTCATTTTGATTCTCATCTTTCAAGAAGATAAAATAATACAATTTTGATAAGTTTTCCTTTGTTATGTAGTGCTTTTACCTTTTTGAAAAAAATATGTAATTTTCATGCTTTTCCCTGATCATATTACATTTTTATCGGAACACACAAAAAAAGGTAATAAAAATTGCCCGCACGCACTGGTTTAAAAAAAAGTACCTGAGAACCAAATCTTTTTTGAGGCCTTAACACCTGTCTTGACCTGACGTTAAAGTTACTGCTTGATTCCTCAGGGAGCATTAAAAATTGTCTTACAGGCCGAGTGTCGTATAGCCATACATGCATGGTCCCAGAAGCCCGCTGCATCGGACGGTCTAAATTAACACAGAATACTGATTACGTTTTCGACAGTATACGTTTTTTCGGTAGTATATTAGCAGATTTAATGATAGCAGAGAAACGTTCGCGCGGTAGCGTCCACATGTTCCAAGGGTCGTGTAATAGTTTGGTTCCCATGCAGATGCCTTTTATGCATTAAGCCACTTAAATTTTCATGTAAAAACATGCAGTGAAAAAGCATTTGAAAAATTATAGGTTAAAGATTCAAATTGACAGCTAATAAATAAAAACTGTTAACTAAGCACAATAATTTTATTATTATTATTATTATTTTTATTATTATTATTATTATTATTATTATTATTATTATTATTGTACATTTTAATCATCAATCTCTTAACAATTATTCCGTTTGATTAATTTTTTAAATTTGTTTACAATATTATTATTGAACAGGAACAACGCATTATAACAAAAAGAAAATACCACGCAGTCGTACCAAATTTGACCGAGAGAGGTTTTAATGAGATAATAAAAATTGATACCACATATTTAAATGTTTAATAACATAAATGCAACTATGATACAGTTACCAATTTTTAGGTAAATATTTTCATTTGCACTTGTCTTTAGCAGCTGAAGTCAGTTCATTTTCAATTGCTCTAATTAAGCCCTGTGGCATCTCCTGAGAAAAGCATCACTTTTTGACAAAGTGCGGCCTATCAATCTCTCATGGCCGACTTAAGATCACCCCTGGGTCTCTATTACCTGCAATACATTTTATCATATATCAACAGTAACGGGACATGCTTGGAATGTAAGCTGAGATTAATGCTCTAGGCGCCCACTGTCGCCCTTATATAGTGTGTATTAATGACGGTATTATGATGGACCGGTCATTTTTGTCGGAATCTTCCATTCCATGCAGACAGACTTTTTGTGTCCCTGTGGATAGCAGCCATGCACTGTCCCTGGCACCTGACAGCGGGCAATGTGTGGAAACGTGAGACTTCAAGTATAAAGACGGTTAAAAGATCCACCTCAGCGTCTTTGGGCAGGCCAGCGTAACCTCGTGCCGTGGCCTCTTATAAAGTCTTCCTTAAAAAAAAAAAACATTAATATTTAAACAAATTATTCATAGAGGAAGTGATTCATATTTGTTTTATCTGCTACAGCAGGATTATCCGACAGCTGCCTGTCACATATTATAGTCCATTTCACCACCTGCTGTCCACCTGTGTTTTGTAGATGATTTATTTAAAAGTTTATATTTTCCAATATTTTCCAAGTAGACAACACAAGGAAGTGACAACCTAATATGGCAGTTAAGAATTTTACAATAAATCCCCCGTTTATGTTTCACAACATTTTAGTCTCTTTATCATGATCTGGCAGATATGGTGTGTCCCTCCATAAGTAGCCATCTTTGTTTTTGTTGGTTATATTTTTTAGAGTGTTTACATGAGATTATCCAATCAGCAGCTGTCAGTTCAGCCTGTTTTTGCATGTGACCAATGACCTTGACCGCCATAAGTGGGTCTGATATGTTGTAAAATGTAGACTGATTTCTCATATTTTCAGAAAATTCTGTAACTCAGATATGGCATAAGGTAGGAATTTAGTTACCTAGTTGAAAATAAGGTTCTGTTATCTTCTCCTATACACTATAATTGTTTCCCTTGAAATGTAACTAAAAAAATGTCATAGCAAAAAACAGGTGGACATGAGGGGATGAAACGGACTATAGTATTATACTTGTGGGTATGTATTAAATATAATCGGCAGAAAACTACCATTGAAAAGTTGAGACACGACACATCGTATTTTGCATTAGCGGATCAATTGAGAGGGGAAACACTCCCACTCTTTTTTAGCCGCAACATGTGTGTAAAGGGTTTTAACCAGTTTTAGCAGTTTAGGCTCCCCTTTCCGGGCCGGAGGACCTTTTCTGAAAGGTTTTCTATTAAGTCTCCTTGGGTTGACTCCACTCTTTTTGCAATCCTGGATCCTCCCCTGCTTTGCTACCCTTAACACCCGTCTCTGGGCCTCCATGTTTTATAGCCTATACTCGTCTGTTTGGTTATCCCACACGCAGACAAATACCAGTCTATAAAACACAGAGATGCCATGCTTGTTTCAAAGGAATATCTGTGGTAATCCTTTTCCCCATTTATAAGCAAGAAAGCGGCGTGCCATCCCTATTCAGTGATCCTTTGGATCACGGAACGTTGTAATGGTGTCTAGACTGTCGATATATTGCCCGTTGTATTTGAATATATGATAAACCTTGCTTCACAATCCCCGGCTCCAAATTTACACACTTGTGGCTCGGTGATATTGCTGTCACATCAGCTCCAAATCCCTCGATTAGGCTTGTCTGACTCATCCTCAGCAATGTTGCTCGTGATTATGACATTTTTAAGCGAGAAGCGAGGGTTATTGTTTTCACTCCATTCTGTGTGTGTGTCTGCACGATATCTGGAGACGGTATAACGGATATTATTGAAATTTATCATATAGGTTGTTATAGTAAAAGCTTCCAAGAAGTTCAATTTTGGTGTATATCCAAATGTAAGTAACCCCGGAATGAGTGATTTTGGGGTTTTAAAACACATTTTACCGCTTGCACTGGTTGCATGTGACCACACGGCCATCTGTCGAGCGTGATCCGTTACGTCACAGGTCACAATGACGTCACGCCACGCAACGTTTCCCTGAAAGGTGGTTGTAACTGAACGTATAGCATGGTCATGGATATACAGTTAAACAGGACCGACTGTATATAAGTTAATGTCTAATGTTACAGGGTAGTATCTTTGAACACAATCTTCTCCGCGTGCGTAACGTGAGTGAAAATGTAAAACGCGTGTGCTGGTGGAAACGCCTGAACGTTTTCGTATATTATAATGAGGCTTATCGAGAGCACAAACGTCATCATGTCACTGATAGGCTTATTTTAAAAGCGAAATATTATTTAGGTCTAAGCACAGAAAACAGGAAAATTATGAAGAATAGTATCACGGATAATATTGAAAATTATCGTTTAGATTTGTACTGTAATAATGTCTAAGAAGTATAATTTTGGTGAAAATCTATTAGTAAACTAGAAAAGCACTCAGAGAGCGCAGACCTTCGCCAAGTCAGCTCATAAGCCTCGTATAGAACTGTCAGAAAAGCAGCATTATTCTCTTAAGATATTCCTGGCTCAAGAATGTTTCCGTATAAAAATTTAATCAATTTTTCCTTCGATCATTACCGAGCTATCCTGAAGATTTCATCAAACTCCGTCAATAACTTTTTGACTAATGTTGTTAACAGACAAATAAACAAACCAATACCCGCAAAAACATAACCCCTACTACTTAGTGGAGGTTATAAACAGGTAAAGTCGAACATATTTGCAGACTAAAGCTAAGATTTCTCATACGTACGGAACGGGGGATGCGGAAAGCTAAAAAAAATCGGTACACGTATTGAGAAATAAAGAAGGTGAGATTCCTCATTCGCGGACCCGGCAAAAATAATCTCTACATGTAGTGAATTTTTAAGTATCTGGATGTTATCAAGGGGCAACACATAGAAAAAAATGCATGCCGATGTGCAGGTTCATTTGAAATCTCTCAACACACAGTCCGTATTCCGTAGACAAGGAATCTTACACGCTACTACTGAAGAAACAAGTCCTCGAAACTTGCCAAAATCGTGTTTTGGCCCCATATCCCGTGGAGGTCCAACAAGTTATGAAACAGGGCCAAGGAAATATATATATATATATAACCATGAACAATTAACGACACACGTTTTAATTCCGTTTTAATGATTGCTTAAATAATAATTATTCATAGACATCAAAATAATCGTGTAGGTAACTTAACAAACACGAGCATGTTATTAATATTATGTCATAGGCATATATGGCATGTTAATTTTGAAACTAGTGAAAGCAAACTCTGACAATATAAAATAAAGCCATTTTTAGAATTGTATTGATTGGTAGAATCGGTGTGTTCTTTATGACAAATAATAATGTTACGGTAGTTTTGTGCAGTAAAAAAGTTTGTAAAACTAAGAAAAATTGAGGTTATTATGTGGATTTGAACCCATGCGGTAAACCATCGCGGTTGAATGAAGTCCGTACATAACCCCTATGCCATTTTTATTTCCCGTGTCTTCTCATATTTTATAGACCTACCGCCTATAAACCAGCAAATGACGCAAACCCTGGCCTGATCGAGCCCCTTTAAAGTAACATCTGTATTTAAATAAATCATACATGATTACTATTGTGACGTTTTATGAATCTCCATGTATTATTTCCTCTACTATATCAATGGTCCATTCGAGTGTCAATTAAGGATTATATAAAAACGAACAATTAACAACCGTGCCCCCCCCCCCCCCCGTACGTTGATTTAGTACGTGAAACCTTTCAGGGAAACGGCACGTAGACGTTTAGTGACGTCATGGTCCTCCGTGACGTCAAGATATGGCCATCTTTGGAGTGCGAGTCGTGACGTCACAGTGGACAGTGACGTCACTCCACGTGTGCGTGCCGTTTCCCTGAAAGGTGTCAGTAAATCAACAGCATGGGGACCATGGTTGTTGTTTGTTGTGTTTATAATCAAGGGAGCAATGCAACGATGTCCAAGGGAGTTTTCAAATTAGTTTAATAAACATTCCAGGGCACCAAGTTTGAACACATTCTTCTTCACAGGGTTTGCGTCCCCATATCGGACGCTTTTTTTTATTAAAGTTAAAATGGAAATTGATTCCTACGTACAAAAAAAGATTATGCTCATCAAAAAAGCATGATATATATATATATATATATATATATATATATATATATATAATTGTTATAGCATTAATAATCTCTTCGCCAACGCCTGTGTTACAACCTAGATCAGAATCCGCCCTAAAATTTGTCTAATCTCCCATTTTTTATCATTCCTTTTTCTCTACCCTTTGCCCTTAGCCCACTTTCCTAAAATCTATTGAACTCCATTGGCATGTAGATATATAAAAAACAAACACACACACATATATATATATATATATATATATATATATATATATATATATATATCATATACCGCTAGTCCATTTCAGACTGTATATATGCTCTCTGGTATATATATCCACGTTTCCAGTTTCTCACTCGGAGGCATGACAGATATAGCTGGCTTCGTTTTAGAAAACAAGAGTACGCGACAGATGAAATAATTCTTTTGTACTTTCAGTAATACGGTTATTATACTGACATAGTACACTTCCATGATGACTTCTTTCTCTCGACTTAATTACCTCAGATGCGAGGTAAGTTATGTTTGTCCTTGCAATATAGCTCCATAAGTCCGGATAAATTTAAATGAAATTCGTAAAAAGAGAAAGGTGAGTCATGCGAGAATTGGTTCAGTTTTGGGCGAATCGGTTTACCTTTGGTGAAAATATGTGGTTTAAGAAAACCAGAACAACTGAAAAGGGAGCAAATTTGGCTGGACCTATATCCGCACTTAATTTTTTTTTCTTTCTATCTGTCCCGGACTTTCAACAGTTGTTTCTTGGCCCATGAATTATCCTTCATTGACATCCATAGTGAACCTTTCGAGTTATTGCGTGGACAACCAGACCACAAAAGTACAGCATTGATCACATAAACCTCTGCCAACTTAAATGCCGGCTATAGTAATAATAGTATTGCAAATAATAATAGGCCTACAATGTGACGGTCAATGATATAAACGTACCAATTTCCGTGTAAAAAATTTCTGTTTTATTTTGTTTTTGTATGTTACAGGGGGCGTTCTGTCAAAATGGTCGAAATGGAGTGACTGTTTGCCCCATGGTTGTTCACAGACATCAAGCTGTACCAACCCCTGCGACAAACACGGCAACCAGGTCCGAACCCGCACGTGCTATGGGGCGAAATCTTGTCGTATTGGTGAGGAGTCACTGACGTCATCACTTAAGTGGGAAAAGCCATGCTATACAGGCCCTTGTGAAGGTACCAGTCTAAAACCCATTTGTTAAGCTACAAAATTACTATGTTTTCAGCTCAGCTAACTTAAAGTCTGAAAGTGAGGTCTACCCTTTGTCCGTCCGGCCGTTTCTCCGGTCGTCCTTTAACAGGGCACATGTCGTAACCTTTTGACCTAGAATATTCTTACTTGACATCCTGGGCGGTCCATGAAACATCTCCTTGGAAACCTGAAATTAAGTCTCTGTTGTCCATATTCTTCTAACTATGGGGCTTGTAAGTTACCCCCCCCCCCCCCCGAATAATTAAAAATTTGATACAAAAGCTCCAGTATTTGAATTACTAATGCAATGATCGCCATGATTCCTTGCATGCTAATTAATCATGAAGTATTTCATCAGTTCCTGAAGACTATTGGCTCCAGCTCTATTTTTTCTCGATTTTTTTACACATTTTATGGTCTATTTTTGAGATCTTCATTTTCTTTTTACCTAGAATCTTCTAACTTTACATCCAGGGAGGTCCTAGGCGAAAAAAACTGAAAAAAATCTCACTGTGACCTATTTTCTGCAAGCTGTGTGAAAGAACATGATTTTAACACTCTATGAGTCATATGGGCAAATATGGTAGCAGCTGGATGTAGAATAAGGTCACTGTAACCTACATCTAAGGTCTATTGAGAAATGCATCATTTTGGACACTCTATGAGTCATTTTACCAATTGTTCAAGGAACCTTGAATTCAGCTTAGCGTCATGTCCCATGGGCCACTTGTTATAAATATTCTTGATATAAGACCAGAATTACCACCTTTAATGATTTGGTTCGATTATCACAGACCCCACAATGATCATATGTTAAGAAGGACTGTCAGTGATTCTCCTTTATAATCACTGCAGCAATTTATATATATTTCTTCAAATGATCTTTACACAATTTTTCGGTGACTCTTTTTATTTTAAATATGAGATATAATTGATATATATATATATTTTTTTCGGTAATTTCACTTTTAATTTACATTTTCACTGTGATTCTGTAGACTCTGTTTTAATTCTAGTCACTTTATTAGTAGCGTTGACAAGAAAGATATTGTTTTTCATAAACATTAGGCCTATTCCTTGGAACGTTGCAATTGTCATCACCAGTGGTTTAATATATAAAATGTTTACATTGTTATGCTTTGGATTTTTATTATGAAATCAGAGGTAAACATTAGGCCTATTCCTTGGAACTTTGCTGTTGTCATCACCAGTGGTTATATATATATAATGTTTATATTTTTATGCTTTGGATTTTTATTATGAAATCAGAGGTATGCTCGCATAACGACTTATTGTAGACCTAAACTTTTGTCATATCGCAGCACTAAAGCACACCATACCTGATATTGTATTTCATAATCGTGATGCTGATGCATTGTATAGCTGAAGGCTGTAACATTGAAATAACATTACTTTAATTTTATAATTCAGTTCAAGGAGAGTGGTCCGAATGGTCTAAATGGACGGACTGTTCTGCGTTGTGTGGCACAGGACGCAAAACACGTTTGCGCAAGTGCAGTGGCCCGCGCGCCACCGGAAGTATGACGTGTGAGGGGAACGAGGTAGAAACAACGGACTGCACTGTTTCCGTAAAAGACTGCAATATCCCTGACCCCAAAAGAGGTATGATGATATACAGTTGAAAGCCGCCCTCCCTTCTACCATTTATTTCGCCGGCCAATTTGATTTTAACGACCGGAAAAATCTTTAAGTAACGTTTGCGCCTGCTCGTAAGCAACCGTGCGCATCACCAGAATTTTGCGGCCATTTTGGTCACTTCTGGTTTCTTTTCCAGGTTTTGCTTTAGTCATCATGATCACGAAGTAAAATATCTGCCGGTTTTTTTTCGGTTCCGTCATCATATTGGGATTTGGGAATTCTGTTTAAAAATACCAAAATGGTTGTTCTGAGTAAATTTGCGTATAGAGCATCTTACAGAAAGGAGAAGAGGCTCACTTGTTTTACATAAGGCAAAAAAAAATAAAGATATGGTTCTCATATGACATTTTTATCGAAACATACAAAAACAGGTAAAAAAAATCGCCCGCCCACGCTAATTTCTGAAAAAAAGGTGCCTGAGTTTATAATCTATAGATCTATATGCGAAGGAGCAGTTAGATCTGTCGGTAAATGTAAAAATTTACTGAATGATTCACATACAGAATAAGCGACATTTAAGAGAATATTCCACCTTTGGTCTTACCATCACAAGATATATACACTTACAGTCATGATCAAGGAGAAGAAATGTTATTCCTAATCGAGTAAAATCTGCTACTCTTAAAATTCTGTTTGTATAATATCGCCTCCTGGACCTCCATCATAAGTTTGTGTATTTTATTAAGACGTGATCTAGGCAATCCTGTAGAATATATGGTCCAGTTGAAAATATCCCTACAGGCGCAGATCCGGGGCGGGGGGGGGGGGGGTATATCCAGTTGTTGCTCTGTTGTAAACACAAAGCCTCAGGCTTCTTTCATTTATCAAGCGGACAGGAGCGCATGCAGGTGACAGACGATGTACCCACTTTGAGTACATTTAGCCTGTTGTTAAGCCCCGGGTGATTGGCTGGTGATTGTTTCAGGCTTACCGTGTGCACTCCACGTGTTACATCATCACTGCCACCTTACTGGCGCACCCAGCTGAAATGTGATACATGCGCATGGCCAGCTGAAACAATCCAGTGTGTAACCCTGGTAACAACGCTGCCTGTAGCCAGTGGTCGAGTGTAGCCAGTGGTCCAGTCACAAGGACACTCACACCATGCACCAGTGATGATGTAACACATGCATGCACATTGCTGCCTGAAACAATCGGACAGAGGCACTGGGATAGGTAGGGCCTACCCGATATCAGGTGTAGCCTATCCCCGTCCGCTAAATAAATGAAGGCAGGGACCTGTGGCTCTGTGTTTACAACAGAGCCACAACTGAGTCTGGTTGGGGATCGAACCACAATTTCAAACCCTCCGCTCTCAACCAACAACCTTTTTCTTTAGACAAATCATATGTATGACGGGGTTATTCGGAGGTCGAAACCCCCCCCCCCCCCAACCCAACCCTCAACCAACGACCTTTTTTTACACAATTTTATGCATGACACACTTTGACCCCTCCCTGCAAAAAAACCTGGATCCGCGCCTGCTCAAGTAGAATATACTGCTGCCTTCACGCTTGTTGTTATGGGACCTTACAATAAAATATGTTATTTTTTTTCTCATCAGATTACCTGCCATTTAATACAGCATTAGGCAGCCTCGTGAAGGTAAGGTATTCCGAACTACAGTTAATGTTTTTGTTACAATAAAGTATTAGGTATGTATTGTTCGAAAATATGAATGAATATAAATCGTCTGGGAACTTATTCAAAAATGTGGTTGCCCAAACTTTGCGCGTTGCGATGTCGGCGCACTGCGAAGTTGGACGTTAACATATTTTAATGAGAATAAGCCACAGTAGCCATCTTCACGCTTAGGGTCTCAGTGAACAAAGGGATTCCCTGTAAAATGAAGTCACTCTGGATTTTTTTTTTTTTGGGGGGGGGGGGGGCGGGGGGGGACCTGTTTAAACCAATATATTAGTTCCATATAAGTTCCATGTCAAAACCCATATATTATGCAAGTCGCATGCGTCTTATGGAGCTGCGTCCCAGCGGGATACTTAGTTATATAGTTATAATCAAATTAAGTACGTCTTGTCGGGACGCGTCTTCTAGGGCAAACTCAATATAGTACACAAACGAGGTACATTATTTTTTATTTCACCGAAGACATGCAGGAACTACCTTTTATATGACCCCCCCCCCCCCCCCCCCCCCTATATGTCTGTCTGTCTGTCGGTCTGTCTCTATGATTTATCCATTAGCATAACGTTTATAGTTTTTCCCCTTCTATTCTATCCAATTTTTGTCTGTTAGTAATCTTGCGACAGCTCTGAGTCACATACATGCAATTTGTAATTCCTCGTCAATGTTTCTGTATAGCACTTAGATTACCCAGCAGAGGGAGACCCATACCACGTGATTCTCAGCCCGGAGCTTGAGGACCAGCACGGCGCCTGGACCCCTTGGAGTGATTGCTCGGCTCGTTGCGGTGGTGGTTTGAGACGTAGAATTCGACTTTGTGCAGATGAAAAGCTGCTGTGTAAAGGAGAGAGCGTACAGCAGCAGTTTTGTAACACGAAGATATGCACAGGTACTTCAACACACTACACCAAACCCATCCGTATAATTGTAATAAAGAACATCATAAACTACACAATAATTGTTCACGGTCGGTTCCAACCAAGGGTGAGCGCTCTGCGGGCTCAGTGGGAAGGCCGTGTCTAACGGCCTTGTTTCACGAACGAGTGCGCCTTTCGGGGGTTCCTCTGTGGTATGCCTAAGCAATGGGGACGATTACACACCCAGGGCCCGAAGGTGCAGAAGTCACCAGGCATGGTTAACACAAGGATATAAAAGGAGAGGAAGCATGAACTGCTGCCCTGTCATGTTGCCTGAAACCGGATTGGAATTCTGCAGATGTACCATTATAACTTTAGCTAGCAGCAAAAATGGAGGCGGTTACCTCCAACAACAAAAAATTACAAAAGAAAGTAATTGAAAACAGTTATATGCCCATTACATATTTTTTTATATTTTCAGGCTTTAAAATAGAGAGATACAGTCATGGGAGTTTGTTGCATGGTCTTTTTTAAAGATTCCGTACGACTAAAAGATATAATTTTGTAACACCTCCCCAATCCCTCCCTCCCCCCCCCCCCCCTGTTTTTGGTGACGTTCCGTTGATCGTTAGGCCATGCATTCAAGGTGTGCCTTATTTCACTTTACCGAAATCCGGCACCACTGGATGTTAGTATTGTCTTTATATCCTGCGTTATAATTCAAGCAACTCTTTTTCGAGCAATTTACACGAAGACTTTGTATGAGATACAGATTCCCGTATATTAGCACAATCATCACATTATTCACACTGTCGGCACTGACCGGTGCGTCTCTCCTCGCTGAATATCAGTCAAATTCATCACGGGGACCTGAGGCCTCCAAATTGTCACAGAGAGCCTCGTTTTGGCAGATAACCGAACTTAACGCACGCGGCAGACGATCGTTTTGGCCTCATTAACCGTCCAGGTTCCCAGTGAAGCCACTTTATATCTTGTTACTGGAGTTTCTACTTGGTAATAAAACAAACATTGTCTGCCAGACATAAACATGTTCACTGCGAGTTGAGTTCTGTTTATTTGTCGCCTAACTTAAACATCCGGTTTGTTTTCGCATGAGACTGGCTGGGGTTATGATCATTTTAAAAATAAAATGTTATGTTGTGTTTGTAATCATAGAATATTGCTCCTGTGAGAAAAATTTAAAAATAATGTTTTCCCCTCCTGTTTATTAAATATATAAGAATATATATTATATATCAGAAAAAATGAATGAACGATATATATATATTAAATATGGATGCCCAATAAGGTCATATAATTTACATCTTTATCATGTAACAGTGGAGGGGCAGATTGATGAATCGTGGTCGGTATGATGATTCACATTATGCAAATTCAAAATAATGAATAAAAATTAATACAAATTACAATAGAGCGTCGTTTATCCGAAAGCCTCGGGGCAGGCTTTTTGTTCGGATGAACGATTTCGCATATATTTTTTTTTTTTTGCTCTTTATATGAGACCTTGCTAAGACGACCGTCTGGTGAGTGCGACCATTTTATCGGGTTCCCCTTGTAGTAAGAAATTTCGAGGCTATATATATATATATATATATATATATATATATATATATATATATATATTCTAACTAGAATATTCTTGGGATTTATTTGGTCTATGTTGTAAAGAAAGGTGCAAATTAAGTATACCTAGCCGTAACAACCCGACTCAGTAGGTAATCGGATAATCGGGCTGGTAAGCCTACTCGAGTCGTTTAAGTCTGTTTATCAAGGTTTATGCGCGCCCATCGGGTACAGTTGCTGAGAAATAAAAAGTCATAAATATCGATGGCTTTAATACAGCCGGTCACTGCTATTCACCGTATCCAGCCATAAATATTTTTATTTTATGAAAAATGGTACTCAACACATCACAAAAAAGAACGCACATTGCTTTTATTGAAACTTTTTCTGATTAGAAGTATATATGTGTCAACCTTCCGAGGGCAGCCGCGTTACAAACGGAAGACAGTAAAATGCCGTTTGGTGTACTCTTATTGGTTACTGTGCTTTAAAAAATGATGGCTCCTTTTGTAGGCGTATGCGCAAACTTTCTTGTTCGAAAATGATAATTTAGATCATTTTTCACATATATACCTAAAGAGGACAATCTGTTCTGGAACTGTTGGCGCCCAATGCTTTATACAGCTTCCAGACCTTTTGACGAAAAGGATTTACACCAGACGGTCTCATGAATTACATGTAGTTCCAATATCAATTATAGCGCAGTGATAAGGCAAAAATAAATGAATAAATAAACTAGATGACCAGAGGTCACGCGCTTGCCGGAAATGACACTGTGTTAGACAGATGAACGAGCAGTGTCAAAGTGAAAGAAAATAATCCATAGTTTGTGAAGAAAGAACCAATATTAACAAAGTTCTAAAGAAAATAAGATTTTGATATATTTTGATCACCTTGACCTTGACCTTTGACTTATTTGAATAATAAACATAGGACTTCCAGATATCATCACGATATATGACAAGTGTAATTTACAAAACGATTCCTTCAAAACTGTGGCCAGTAGAATGCTACATGTGAGACGCAAGAACCAGGAAGCAGGCGAAATTGAGGACAACTGACAAACAGGCAAACATACTGACCCAAGATTGAGAACAGATGACTTAATCATGTTATGAAGAAACCTAAGAGGAAGATAATAAGCTATAATTTATGTAAATGAGGTTAATAGTTTTGGAGATATGGCCAAAAAATGACATGTTGTGCAAGTTTGAGTGCACCGCCCCCTAGCGGCCAATTCTGGAAAATGAAAAATCGGTTTCGAGATATTAGTGTAAGACATAAGATGTAATAGTTTTAAAAGGATTCTTTCAAAACTGTGGCCTGTAGAATGCTATATGTGAGACGCAAGAACCGGCAAGCAAGCGAATTTGAGGACAACTGAGAAACAGACGGACACACAGACAAAGTGACTCAAGATTGAAACCAAATGAAAACACCAGGTTTTTGGAAAGACCCAGAGGAAGAAAATAAGCTATAGTTTATGTAAATGATGTTTATAGTTTTGGAGATATGGCCAAAAAATGATATGTTGTGCAAGTTTGAGTGCACCGCCCCCTAGCGGCCAATTCTGGAAAATGAAAAATTGGTTTCGAGATATTAGTGTAAGACATAAGATGTAATAGTTTTAAAAAGATTCTTTCAAAACTGTGTCCTGTAGAATGCTATATGTGAGACGCAAGAACCGGCAAGCAAGCGGATTTGAGGACAACTGAGAAACAGACGGACACACAGACAAAGTGACACAAGATTGAGACCAGATGACTAAACGAGTTCATGAAGAAGACTTAGAGGAAAAAAATACAATATAGTTTTTGTAATTGAGGCTTATAATTTTGGAGATATTGCCAAAACATGATATGTTGGAGAGGTTTGCACCCAGCGCCCCCTAGCGGCCGAATTAAAAAAATGAAAAATTGATTTCGAGATAATAGTGTAGGACTTAAGATATGCCAGTTTCAAAAAGATTCCTGCAAAACTGTGGCCTCCAGGGCAAGATTACTGAAATCTCGAAATATCTCGTTTGACGAGATATTATACGAGATATTGCGAGACTCTTAATAGAATCTTGTAGTACTAGGTGAATGCTACCTGAAGCAAAAAACTAGACCTCTGTAGCTTTAAAACTGACAAATTTAGAAAAATATCAGCACTTTTCCCCAAAAATGCGTTACCATGGTTACCGCAAATTGTGTCAGCTACACACCAGAAAACAGGCCTTGGAATGACGATAAAAATGAGCTACTGTTGAAGTAGATACGACCAATATTAACACAGATATGAACAAAAAACCGTTTTGTATACTTTCGATGACCTTGACCTTGACATTTGACCTATAATGCCCAAAAAAATAGGCCTCCAGGACTTTTGCTTTTCTACCAGCTGTATAAGTCTGAAAGCAATTGCTGGAAAATTGTGGCCTGTAGAGAGTACACAGACAGACAGACAGACAGACAAACAAACAAACAGACAAACAGACATCCGCGACTGACCAACCTGCTTGCAGAAATCGAAGATTTCCGGCAAGCAATAAAAAGGATTTGTTCTCAGGCACTTTTCTTACAGAAATCAGTGCGCGGGGGCGATTTTTAAAACTGTTTTAACGTTTCGATAAAATTGTCATATGATCAGGGAAAAGCACGATAATAAAGGAAATCTGATCAAAATTGTACTATTTTATCTTCTTGAAAGAAATGTCCGAGCGGCTGGAGCTCAAAATTGGTAAGTTTCTATTGAAAATCAAAATAAAAAATTGTTGTTGCGGGGGGGGGGGGGTAAAATTGACGCGCGGGGTGCCTGAGAACCCTACCTTTTTTCGCCTAAGGCCTAAGTTTTAGAATATTTAACCTCAACAAAACAAGAGTCACACCAGAACGTTTCATTATGATGTTCCATCATGATTAACAATACATTTATAAGGCCTCAGGTTTAGCTAAATTTATATATATATATCTATCATGAATATGATTATTTGTGCAGAACGCGGAGGTTGGAACAACTGGCTGGAGTGGACGACATGTTCGGTCACGTGCGGAAAAGGTTTTCGGATGCGGTACCGGAGATGCAACAAACCTACTCCGAAAAACGGCGGGTCGTGCATGGGGATAGGCGCTCAGGAAACTTTATGTAGAGAGGCTAGGTGTCCCGGTAGGAGAACATTTTAGATATAGATTAATATATATATATATATATATATATATATATATATATATATTATATATATATATATATATATATATATATATATATATATACAAATTGTTTATCAAAGGCCTATATAGTGTCAACGACACATATATTATAATAAACGTATATATTCTGTAGTGCGCCGAGGTTATATTCTTTCAGTCATTTAAAAGACATGTACATTATATGTAAAGTAGGGAACATCCTTGGTAATTTGCATGTTCATAGTCATTTTCAGGAGCTGAAGTGTGTATATATAGAGTAAAAATTGAGTATGTGTAGTTTTACGGATATCTATACATGTCATATATCGCCTGTTATTTTACTTGTTAATTCTACTTTGGGCTAGATACCCAGCGGTAAACAGTTGACCGATCGTTTAGAAATACAAAGTCGGATTTTTCACTTGATTAACATGCTTTATCTATAATGAATGTACAAATGCAATGTCTTATATCTCATATTTCGTATATATCTCGAGTAATAATGAAAGGCCAGGAAGGCAAACTATTAAGTCGAATGAGACGGACATCATCACTGGTATCAGACTATATATACAACCACCTGTTGCCTTTCACACTTTTTTATATTTCATAAACCTGTAGTCAGACTTTACCTTCCTATACTTATTGATCAGAATATATAACGTTTCTTTCAAATTTATGTGTCACAGAAAAAAGAAAGGACCCCTCCTTCGGCGAGTGGTCAGACTGGTCGGCATGCACCACTTCTTGCGGGGGCGGTGTGTCCAAGAGAAAAAGGGTGTGTCGTTGGTCCGCCAAACGTGAAAAGAAGTTACCGGCTGTATGTAAGGGCCAGGCAAGGGGTGTACGCCCGTGTAACACAGACCCGTGTCCCGGTAGGTTTCCCCGTGCCATGTCTGTATATACCTTATAACATATACATGGTCGTTCTGAGTTTCATGTCCCCCTCTCTCCCCACAATACTTCAATACTTCGTCCTCGGTTACAATTCTACAACGTTCAGAGTTTCATGTCCCCTCTCTCCCCCACGATACTTTGTCCCCCGGTGCCACTCCTAAAACGTTCTGAGTTTCATGTCCCCCTCTCTCCCCACAATACTTCAATACTTCGTCCTCGGTTACAATCCAAAAACGTTCAGAATTTCATGTCTCCCTCTCTCCCCCACGATACTTTGTCCCCCGGCACCACTCCTAAATTGTTCAGAGTTTCATGTCACCCTCCCTCACCCACGAAACTTTGTCCCCCGGTACCACTTAAAACGTTCTGAGTTTCATGTCCCCCTCTCTCCCCCACGATACTTTGTCCTCGGTAACACTCTTAAAACGTTCAGAGTTTCATGTCCCCCTCTCTCCCCCACGGTACTTTGTTCTCGGTACCACTCAAAAAACGTTCTGGGTTTCATGTCCCCCTCTCTACCCCACGATACTTTGTCCTCGGTACCACTCCTAAAACGTTCAGTTTCATGCCCCCTCTCTCCCCCACGATACTTTGTCCCCCGGCACCACTCCTAAAACGTTCTGAGTTTCATGTCCCCCTCTCTCCCCCATAATACTTTGTCCTCGGTTACAATCCTAAAACGTTCAGAGTTTCATGTCTCCCTCTCTCCCCCACGATACTTAGTCCCCCGGCACCACTCCTAAATTGTTCAGAGTTTCATGTCTCCCTCTCTCCCCCACGATACTTTGTGTACCCCGGTACCACTCCTAAATTGTTCAGAGTTTCATGCCCCCTCTCTCCCCCACGATACTTTGTCCTCGGTTACAATTCTACAACGTTCAGAGTTTCATGTCCCCTCTCTCCCCCACGATACTTTGTCCCCCGGTACCACTCCTAAAACCTTCTGAGTTTCATGTCCCCCTCTCTCCCCACAATACTTCAATACTTCGTCCTCGGTTACAATCCTAAAAACGTTCAGAATTCCATGTCTCCCTCTCTCCCCCACGATACTTTGTCCCCCGGCACCACTCCTAAATTGTTCAGAGTTTCATGTCACCCTCCCTCACCCACGAAACTTTGTCCCCCGGTACCACTTAAAACGTTCTGAGTTTCATGTCCCCCTCTCTCCCCCACGATACTTTGTCCCCCGGTACCACTCTAAAACGTAGAGATTTTCATGTCCCCTCCTCTTCCCCGCGATACTTTGTCCCCCCGGTACCACTCCTAAAACGTTCAGAGTTTCATGCCCCCCTCTGTCCCCACGAATCAAGACCCATGGCACATAGGCCTATACGTTGACGTGTGTGTGGCAAAATGCCGCTAGTGCATAAACCATTGTGTTGTGCTACATTGCACTACGTATATACATACCTGAAATTATAATTATAACATTATTTCACATTTTATCATACTAATAGCTGCACATTAGGAGAATATACTTCTTGTCACGGGTATGTACTCGAGTGCATGAACCATAGTGATCCTACCATGTCTATTGTATATCCAATGAAAGAAGCACTAAAATTCATGTATTTTCTTATTTCAGTAAGGGGAGACTGGTCCGCTTGGGCAGAATGGACAAAATGCACCAGCAAATGTGGTTGGGGAGTGCGCATGCGTGAACGAACATGCACTGACCCTGCACCCGTTGGAGCCGGAAGTCACTGCACAGGGCCGGCCACTGAAATTCTACACTGTATTGATGAACCCTGTATAGGTAAGTTTTTATGTTATTTTTTTCTGGAAAGAAAAACGAATGAAAATATCTAATATGTCTAGCTTAAACCATGCAACATGATTTTAAAATATTTAATGAAATTATATTTAAATATTAGGTTGTAGGGTACTTTGTAAAACAAATTTCAGTACGAAACGAACTTCAAGATAGCGGTTACGGACGCACATACATATGCTCTCTGGGCAAGATTTGTACTTTGGAACAGTTTTAGCGTTTACCATAAACTCAAGTTAAACAAACAGGAGGAGAGAGCGTAATAAAAATTCTCTTTTAACTTATGATCTGTATGAAAGTTAGTAAAAATGGTATATATATAAACCCATGTTATATTTAGTTTGATTATGTTCGGAAATGACAAATTATCCTTGGATGAAGTCATTGATTATTTTATTATCATTTATGTCAAAACATAAAACGCTGGAGGCAAACAAATGTGATGACGTCTGTTAGAATGGCATGTTTGTGATATTATTTTATAATGTATTTTCTTGTTACGTTTCATGCACTATATATGTAAGTATATATTTCCTGGTGTCGTTCTAGACAAGACAGACGTGGGATATGATTTTGAGTCAGACTCATTTTTGGAGTACGAGGAGTCGGGAAAGGCGTCCAAAGTCCTGCTTATTTTCTTCCGGTTTAAACCATCTTCCACGAACGGCGTCATCCTGCATCGCCATGACAACAGGTGCACTAAAAAGAAGTGTGACTCCCACCTGACAATACGGTTGAAGCAAACATACTTATTGCTGGAGGGTACCTTACAGGAGACAGGGTTTTCTGTTATGGTTGGGAAAGAACTGGAGGTACGAATGTCAGCGTTATGACACCCGTTTTTTTAGCTCAGCTGACTGTAAGTCATCTGAGCTATAGCGATCACTCTTTGTCCGTCGTCCGTCTGTCCGTCTGTCCGTCCGTCCGTCCGTCTGTCCGTCCGTCCGTCCGTCCGTTAACCTGGCACAAATCGTAACCGCTGGACCTAGAATCTTGTAACTTTACATTCTGAGAGGTCCATGAAAAATCTCCTTGGAAACCAGAAATTAGGTCTCTGTTACCCATATCCTTTGAGCTATGGTGCCTCAAAGTACCCCCCAGAATATTCAAAAATTTCATACAAAAACTTCAATATCTCATTAACTACGTCACTGATGGTCATGATTTTTTGCATACATATTCATCATGAGAAGTTTCATCATTTCCTGCAGACTGTTGGCGCCACCTGTATTTTTCGATTTTTTACAAATTTTTTTCTCTATTTTTGAGACCTTTGTAAATGTGAACATCTGTTAACAGCACACAAATCGTAAAGACTGGACCTAGAATCTTAATTCTTGACACACTGAGAGACCTATGAAAAGTCTCCATGGAAACCAGAAATTAGGTCTCTGTTACCCATATCTTTCAAGCTATGGGGCCCCAAAATACCCCCCCAGAATAGTCAAAAATTTCATACAAAAACTTCAATATCTCATTAACTACATCACTGATAGTCATTTTTTTTGGCATACATATTGATCATGAGAAGTTCCATCACTTCCTGCAGACTGGTGGCGCCACCTGTATTTTTCGATTTTTTACGAATTGTTTTCGCTATTTTTGAGACCTTTAAAAATGTGAACATCTGTCAACAGGGCACAAATTGTAAAGACTGGACCTAGAATCCTCAATTTCTGACACAGTGAGAGACCTATGAAAAGTCTCCATGGAAACCTGAAATTAGGTCTCTGTTACCCAAATCCTTTTAGCTATGGCACTCCAAAGTACAGCTCAGAATAATGGAAAAATTGATACAAAAGCTGAAGTATCTGAACAACTAATGCAGCGATCACCATAATTGTTTGTATCGATATTGATCATGGAGTGTTACATCAGTTTCTGCAGACTGGTGGCACCACCTGTATTTGTTCGGGTTTTTTTACAATTTTTTATCTCTATTTTTGAGACCTATAAATATATGAACACCTGTTAACAGGGCACAAATCATAACAACTGGACCTAGAATCTTCATTCTTGACACACTGGGAGACCCATGAAAAGTCTCCATGGAAACTTGAAATTAGGTCTCTGTTACCCATATCCTTCAAGCTATAGGACTCCGAAGTATCCCTCAGAAAAAATTGGACAATTTGGTACAAAAGCTGAAGTTTCTGAACAACTAATGCAGATATCACCATGATTCTGTGCATTGATATTGATTATTGAGTGTTTCATCAGTTTCTGCAGACTGGTGGCACCACTTGTATTTGTTTAGGTTTTTTTTACGATTTTTTTCTCTATTTTTGAGACCTTTAAGGATGCTGTCATCTGTTAACGTGGCACAAATTGTAACAAAAGGACTTAGAATCTTCATTCTTGTCATGCAAGGAGGCCCATAAAAAGTGTCTGTGGAAACCTGAAATTAGGTCTCTGTTACCCATATCCTTCAAGCTATACGACTCCAAAGTATCCCTCAGAATGATGGAAAATTTGATACAAAAGCTGAAGTATCTGAACAACTAATGCAGAGTTCACCATGATTCTTTGCATGGATATTGACCATTAAGTACGTGTTTTTATTAGTTTCTGTAGACTGGTGGAACCACCTGTATTTTTTTTTAAGTTTATGCATTTTTTCTCTATTTTTGAGATATATAAATACAGTCACAATCTTGGCCTGTTGGTTAATCTGTTTGATGCTTCAGTTGAATGGGTATATACTACCATTCAGATGATAAAATTTCCTTTGGCAAATCTCTTCCCAGTCAGCTGAGCGTCATGACCCATGGGTCACTTGTTAAAATATGGTCTCATGGAGCTATGCATGACGGGAAGGTTGGTCCCTGAAGCTTGGTTCATAAACAGGCCTTGTGGTATGGCTATATGTAGCGCAAGTCACATTGAGAACCAAGCTATACACCTTAATTTATTCCATCGACAGCACAATATTAAAATCAAGTAAAACACAACTAAATCAGTCTCGCATGTCGTCGCCTGAAGCGGCTATATTGTAATTAAACTATAAAAAGGAGACTTGTTATTAATAACACAAACGACATCATGTATTGCACTCAGAGGCACATGTACAAAGCCACTATATATATATATATATCGTTGGCTTTAGCGCCTCACAATATTTTCTAGGTTCGGAAATGCGCTTGTGCAGTTAAAACGTTTTTCAAATTAACGAGCAAAAATGTTTAGAGTTACGGGGGTTAACCAAAGAACTTAATAATAAGGCGATACCAAAGTCGTCATTAACAGTCAAACAGCATGTATATACCTCTTACAGGCGGAGACGTGGCATGACGTCACCGCTATCATTCTCCACGACCGAGTGACCTTGGTAGTGGACAACGCTGAGCCCTCCACGCGTAAATTCCTGGGAGCGGGGGTCAACCTGGACCAGAAGATGGTGGTAGGACACAGCCCGGAGTGGCTGAGTGACGTAAAAGAACACAGATTAGGTAATGTTTGGTAATTTTTCAAAATGTAATTTATTCTGATTTTCCAGTAAAAAGAGACGATCTGGGAATACCATTTATTTTTAATTACTACGTAAACAATGGTGCAGCAAGCACGCATACCTTTCCCATATATTAAACCCGGAGGCCCAGTTATGTTTGTTGTCATTTGATTGGCCAGATGCGTTATTTCCCAAAATCTAATTGGCTGCTGTTCGGAGCGACTAATGTATGACCGAAAGATTCATTAATATGAAGTGTTAGGCAACTGTGATTTTTAACGGTTTAATTTGAAATGCTTTGAAAGTGTAGATAAAATTAATCATAATAATCATTTGGTATATATTCAGCCTAAAACTTGGGAAAATGCCTATAATTATTTTGGTTGAATTCAGCAAAACTGACTTAAACAATTTGATTTTTTGTTTTAATTTGTGACCCTGGCTTAGAATGTATTCCTTATATTTTTATACTTTTGTAAATAAATAACACCTAAAACAAGCTGATATCAAACAAGTCTCAACTTAATATTGTGGTATGTATAAACATTATATATTTCCATGTGCTAGACTCTTATATGTATTTCACAGGTTTTACTGGACAGTTAAGCGAGTTGCGGGTGAACTACGTCAGTTTATCACTAGAACCTAGTTCTGACTGGCAAGGGTACGGCACACCCGTCAAGGGCATCAACGTTGAGAAAATAAAGTTAGGCATGTACACATTAAATCATTATTAATATATATCCTGATACTTATAGCTTTTCATTTTATTCAATCATTTGTATACATTATTTCAATATATTGGTATTTATGCATTTTTCACATAAATCAGAATTATTAAGACATGATTATGTTGTCGTCTATATCAATCTGTTGTTTAAAATGAACTACAGAACTGTGATTTAATTTATTTTCTCTAGTCAACCTTGCACTTGCTATATCTGAAACTGGATTTAGGCCTACAGGGCTTTGGGAACGACTGATTAATCATACGCTCCAAATCTCTTTCAGACGCTCGCCACCTGGTGTTCGAGTCACCTACCAGACATCCGTATTTCTGGCTCTGCAACTCAAATTAGGCTCTTGTATCAGTAATTGAAAGTTGAAAATAAAAAACTACCCCATACAAACCAATCTTGTAAACAATGCCCTAGGCCAGGTGTCCAGCCGAGATTGACCCTTACCTGGTCATGCACTTTATTCATATAATCATTCAATGACAACATAATATTTTATATACTAAAAAATCGATTTAACTTTACATGAACTTTTTCAAAAATTTACACAAAGATCCCTTTTTGACGCATCAAAATACAATGCATAGGACTCTCTAAAGTCTTGGCCTGAGCGTCCCGGACTCCAATTTGTAAACGCATCGAAAGCCAAGGGCTTGGAGTCAATCGTGACAGAATAATTGTCAGAACCACGGAACTCTCCTTTCTCTATTGTTACTGAACAGCTCTTTATGATTGATGAATTGTGAACTTCTGTTACTAAATTTTTGTTTTCCTGTGCAGATGTGGAAGCAATTCTACCTGAATTCGACGGAAACCGCTACACAGTTATCATTAGCAACAATGACGGTTACAACAACACTCTGTATATAGGCATCGCTTTGAAACCCTCAGAAGATTCGGGTCTTATCCTCTACAGCGAAGGCCAGAAAGCCGGTTCCTACATTACCGTGTACATCCGGAACCTTTGCTTCCACACATGCGTCAGTTCCGGTGACAAACGCGCATGCGCAACGTCAGAGGAAGTTGAGGTTAACAAGAATTACTTCATCAAATCTAACTAAGAGTAAATTCAGTACTGTTACATATAGGCCTACGTGACGATATATGAGTATTCTTTATGTCTCACTTGATGATTTTGTATCCGCAGTGACGTACCGTACACACGTCAGTATTGAACGATTTAGCATCAAATACCATCACTATGAGTGTTCTCTCTCTCTCTCTCTCTCTCTCTCTACAATGTTTATAATTACTCGTGAATACTTTAACACTTAAGTATAGTCCCTAATACTTATATGGTATTATCTTAATTACCTGTAACAGACTTAAATATAGATATTAGTTTGTGAACCAAACTATCCCTCTTGTATCTTTGCCACTTCTATTTTACATCTATACTTTTATGGCGATCACTATCAAAAGAGGGACTTGATTAAAACGATGTACCGCTTGTATTCGACTAAATGACAATCTTCCGATTGGCAATTATGAACTATTCAAAAGAAACTGATTCTGAGAAGTTTAAGGATTACATTATGTCCTTTTTTGTTCCCAAAAGGAAGGAAGCTGGCATTATATAAGTGTTCTGTTGGAGAGCAGCCGTGCAGACATGCGCTTGGACAACAACCATGCATACCAACTGACTGTGCCAGGTGACACCTACCGGCCAGCAGGGAAATACTACATAGGGGGCGCTCCCACCCAGGAATGGTCAGTCTTGACAACTGTCACCGAGCTGGAACAAGGTTTCCAAGGTTTGATTAATCAGGTCAAGGTCAATTACGAGACGCACTCTCTTAAAGGTGTCGCCCTCTACACAAAGAAGGAGAGCATAGATTGGCTTGGTGCTAGCGAAGCAGGTATTCGTCTTTTTTCCCCCCAAAGAAAATGATTATTGCACTTTGACGATTATACATTTTAATAAAGAGTGAATTTGATATTTTGCAGAACTATTACATTATTCTATATAACAAATGTTTCAATTAATCGGTTCATTTAGCCGAAAAAGATCAATTGATATTGTACATAAACCTCATATTAAGATAAACAGAACGACGTTATAACAGTTTACAAACATTTACCGGTACCACTTACGTACTGGCCCAATCGACGATGCAGTTATCAGCAGAATTTTAGGATTAACACCAAAACCATTGCTGAAGGAGCACTAACAGGGCCTCTGGAAAGTTTTATGGGTTCACATTTTACTGTTAATATCATGTAAAATTTTGTGGCAAAGGTAAAAATAATCCATTATTTTATAAGAAATTGTGTTTCCTGTACCGAAATATACGTACACTATTCTCTCTCTCTCTCTCTCTCTCTCTCTCTCTCTCTCTCTCTCAGGAAGGAGGTAGGGAGGGGAGTGGGAATATGTCTTCAACCTCTTACATAATGATACATGCTCCCAGATGGTTTGTGTTCCAGCTCGTTTCCGTGACGTGTACGTGGCTCCAGGTTCTAGCATCCTCTTGAGATGTGATTATACAAACTTCCAGCTGAAAGACAGTAATGCCACCGTCAGATGGCTCAAGGGAAATCACTTCCTGTCACCCGGAAAACATTACCACATCACTGACACGGTAGGTCGTTTATCACACCAGTTCCACCGTAAGTCTTAAATATAAACTGTCAAATGTATTCACAATCCACGTATCCAGTAAAGTCTTGCCGCCTAAAATTATTTTGGTCCGCATTATTAATGGGCCTAATGCCTAAAAATACTGAAAACTTATTTGAGGCACTTTACTTATGTGATGCAGTATGTTTCCATATGCAAAGGTGTGCGATATTATCGAAAAATCAATATATCGCGAAACGGCGATCGCCATATGGTTTTTCTAATATCGATATATTGTTTAACATGACTGGGAGTGATATATTGTAAAAACATATGTTTCAGAAAAAGTGAAAGGCTGAAACCGAGTGCTACCCAGTATGTCTCGAATATTATGGTATAAGAAATGTTCAAGCAAATGTTCATCTGATGAAGGTTTTCCCGCTTTTGGTTGACATATTACGTCATAATAGGTGGCATAATGATTGTAATTCCTCGGCAGCTTCCTGGTACAACGGCCGTCAGTGAACTCCGGATAAAACCGACAGAAACAAAGCTCGTGGAGGACTTCTACGCATGCCTGGTCACAGCCAATGAACACCGTTTTATCCCCCACGCGTTCGGAGTATCTTTTAATTTCCTCACAAAGAGTATGTGTATAAAAAACTATTCTTTTTTATGAAATATATGTTCAGTTTGAATGTTCTAAATTTAAGTATCAGATCCAAAATGGATTTTATGTGCAGGACGTTTTCAGATTCATCAGACAGATTTCGAAGTACTGATTATATAGACAGGAACATTAATGCTACATTGATGCAAAATTCAGGTATAATCTACAGATAACGTCCCTTCCGATGCATTTTGTAGCCGTACCTAAGTAGGCCTAGGCATGGTGTCTGGCAAGATAAACTGTTTTCAAACATTTAATAGTACTGTAATTATGTGTCGATTCACCGACGAAATTTACAAAAAAAAATGAAAAATTACTGACCACATTAATGTAAAGTGTTTGTGGTCTAGTGTAGGAAAAATAAAAGATTACCCATATTGCACTTTGTTGACAGATTACACACTTATGGGACCGGAAATGATCGTTACAATGGCAGCAGCAATCTTCGTTCCGGTATTTCTCATTCTGGTGCTTGGTGGCGCCTTCGTATTTTACAGACAGAAAAGGTAAGAAAAGATAATTATTAACATTATGCGCACTAATCCTATACCAGAACACGATTGTCAGCAAGGTTGTAGTACAAAACACTGGGGTTAGGCCTTACACATTCAATATAATATATTTTATAACTTACTCATATCATGGAAGCTAGCGTTTGTAAACATCTATGTAAACCATTTCTGTAAGTTATATAAACGTACTTAAAGATGAAGATTTTTCCCTTTACAAAATTAGGTAAATTTCTTAATTATTTTTAACCGGATTATATCTTTTTCTCAGATATCCCTTATTCGTGTGATGCTTGTTAATTTCGCCGCTTTTCCTTTACACGCTATCATGAATTCATTTCGTAACCAGAATATTGCACACTATCGCCCATGCTTCAATAAGTTCGTCACCTGTGCGTAAAGACAGTCATACAATCATGTTTTCATTAGGAATCCAACCTAACTATAATTTTATCATACGTCAGTTCGAGTGGAACCGGCTCGCTGCACGAGCTGGCGTCTACAGACTACATGCCACCGTGGATGCGGAGTGTGAGAGAATCATCAAAGAAAAAGAAATCTAAAACAAGTCAACTCGGTGAAGAAATGGAGCCCCTGCTAGATGAGGATGCACAGGAAGAGGTCGTCAGTAAGGTGCAGAACTATCTAGATCAACAGAGTGAAGGTCCTCAGCAGGAATCGTTTATTGCAATGTCTGGAAAAGGGTGCGTTTTGGGAGTTAATGTCTAAATAGCACCTTCACGATTTTATTCCTAATAGCCAACATATTCCCATACTCTGATATATAAATAGACCATTTCAGCCACACTAACGATGTATGTCGGTGACGATCGATATTAAGCGTTCGGGTCGGTTATATATACAGACATATTTATATTTAATCTCAAATTATAAAAGTAATATCTTGTCTGTAAAGGCGAGTTTCTTGTGGGAGACTCTGGGTTGTACACGGTATCATTTTACAAAGCCTGCTCTGCTGGTTCACTTGACTAGCAGACGACGTTATCATAATATTATACGCGCAGTAAGCATGGTCGTCGAAAAGGACTATTGTCTGGATACCTTGCGATATGCCACGACCGACTGGTGTTTCTTTTACCTTCATATTATGAAATATAATATAATATAATATGAAATCTGATCCGAGTTTAATGACAGGATTACGCAATATGTCTAAAAATATTGGCTTCGCTTATAAATGCGTCTCGAATTTCCATGCGCCACTCCGGGAGTTTCATAAACCTAAGCGTGGGACCTGACCGTAAAGTTCCTGAAACTACGTGCACATAAACTCTCTACCTTCACACTGAAGTGTTTTCCTAACTCAAAAGCATGTGAATTCTTGAAAAGGCATCACTGTTTAAAACATTTTGTCACTATAACGATGTAATCTGCTCTCTTCCAGATCGGCTGCAGGATCGCGGGCATCAGGGAGCATCGGCAAGGTGTGTTCACTACATACACGTTTTTCACTCAGAATTGTTTTCCAACATCGCACAAAAACGTTACGCATTGTAATCCCATGCCGTTTACTTCAATTATAGAATTTTATGTGTGAAACAAGATACCAAGATATACTACAAAGAACTTTATACAAATATGGTTACCTTCATTGCAGTGACATCATGTCTTCCGTTTATTTAATGACTTTATTTAATTCGTTAACTTTAAATTGCATTCTTTAACACAACTGGAATATGACGTTCAATTAAAGCGTCTGGATAACAAAGAAAATTATGCGTCTGTGCGCGTTTTCTTGAAGGTTCTGGCGATTAAAAAAAAACTTTTATTGTGTTGTATAGCTGTAGGTGTCATGCAAGCGTAGTTTACCCATTGACAGGCAATTTCTTTTATGAGAAAGCATTTGAGAGAATAATCGTCTCAACAAATACGTTATTATTCTGTCTTTTCAGCGAAAGTCCAGCTCCAGCAAACATAGCAGATCCTCTCTCCCGAAACCCCGGGTTGAGGAACCCAACAGAAAATCAAAGAAAAGAATGCTGAGTAGGGTGTCAGGTATACCAAAAGGGTTGATCCGCAAGGCATGGAAAACTGCTGAGTCATTATCAAAGTCTGACAGAACTGCTAAGTCAAAAAATAATGAAAAACGAGAGAAGGATATAAAAGCCACTTCAGGAAGCAAAATTTATGACGAAGGTGGGCTTCATCCCATAGAGGAAGTGAATGACATCGATGACGTCAATAGCGATGACGTCATCAGCGATGACGTCAACAGCGATGAAGTGAGCGGGGGCGAGGAGCTTGAAGCTGCCGCGATGGAGGACTTTGCCGAGATGGAGGACTTTGCCGAGATGGAGGACCTTTCTAATGAAGAAATTAACGAAAGAAGTGAAATGAGCGTTCATAGCGCTGATATCGCACCGATGACACAACCTAGGATAGCGGTGACTGTGGAATCCCCCCTTGCGTCAAGAAGCACGCTGGCGGATGGACCGAACTTCGCAGACGACATGTCCAACTTCAGTGACGTGTCAGGACAAACCGGAAATGTATCCCTTGACCTCAGTGTCATCTTGGACGGACAGTCAGACAGGAGCAGTCAAATAAGTGACACTGGAGACGAATCTGTATAAAAATTATTTCAATATCACAGGAAGAACTGCAACCTTTGTAAGATTTTCCATATTCTTTTTGAGATGTGATATATATATATATATATATAAATATATATATATATATATATATATATATATATATATATATATATATATATATATATATGCGATACGCATATTTAATCCAATTAAATATAGAAATATATATTAAAACACTGTGAAACTGGATGTTTCTCCTACATCAATTTTCTTGAACCCGGAAACCCACCATTTTGCAAGCATGTGCTTCCCTCGAATAGTTTCTAGAACAGTTTCCACCGAGTGTCAATAAAGTAAGCAAGTATCTATTTTGAAAATATCTAAATATCACCAAGGTTACTGACACATTAATCAGTCTTGGATCTATACAAGTACTATTTCCAGTCGGAATGCCGGGCTTCTTCGAGAAAAACATATGCAATACGACCTTTGGTGATACGTACACATAGAACTTTACAACATGATATCAAGAACTTTTGCTCTCCCGCTCTTGTGATCTCCCGCATACTTTTGTACACACTGATCATCAGACTTCCTGTAAGAATATGTAAATTATAGTGTATATATATTAATAAGACAGATTTTATTATACAAAGAGCATGATGATATGAATATTGGATTCGTTGATTAAAATAATATATATATATAACGGTTTTGTTGTGTATTCCCGCAGAGTACAACAGATTTAACAAATATTGACGTTACAAAATTCTACTATTTATCAATTTATTTTAATAATGCTAGAGAGTAGAAACGATCGTTGTTTTAATTTTTCAATTTGTTATGGCTCCTATAAGCCTTCATAGCCTGGATTGACTTTTTTTTATGAAATTACATTTCATGTTTTTGTATGTGACCCATGAAACCATCTCGTTCTCCTAAAATAACGAGCAATAAAGTAGACGTTTGATTTATATCATACCATATATATAATATCCCCATTAATCAACGAAGACGGCATCAGCATGGTGCGTGTGTGTCTGCCTGCGCGTCCGCGCAATATCAATGTTCTCAAAGAATTTCAATTCAATTTTGTAAAGGAATGAATCTTAGGCCAGAGAAGGACAACTTTAACTTCAGGACTGATCGGTAAAATTAAAATGCGGAGCGGAAAAATCCAGTCAATTCGCCCTCTTTTGTTGCTGTCAAGTTTGTTTTCCCGTGAAACATCTCCCAAATATATCAATTCGCCTTATTTGGCCTATGACCCATTCGCCAAAGAATTTTTAGCTCAGATGACTGAAAGTCATCTGAGCTATAGCGATCAATCTTTGTCCAGCGTCCGTCCGTCTGTCTGTCTGTCCGTTAACCAGGCACAAATCGTAACCGCTGGACCTAGAACCCGTAACTAGGTATTCTGAGAGGTCGATGAAAAATCTCGTTGGAAACCAGAAATTAGGTCTCTGTTACCCATATCCTTTGAGCTATGGGGCCCCAAAGTACCCCCAGAATAGTAAAAAATTTCATACAAAAACTTCCAATATCTCATTAACTACATCACTGATGGTCATGATTTTGTCATACATGAGATGTTCCATCAGTTCCTGCAGACTGGTGGCGCCACCAGTATTTTTCGATTTTTACGAATTGTTTTCTCTATTTTTAGACCTTTAAAAATGCGAACATCTGTTAACAGGGCACAAATCGTAACCGCTGGACCTAGATCCCGTAACTTGGTATTCTGAGAGGTCGATGAAAAATCTCCTTGGAAACCAGAAATTAGGTCTCTGTTACCCATATCCTTCGAGCTATGGCCGGGCCTCAAAGCACCCCCCAGAATAGTAAAAAATTTCATACAAAAACTTTAATATCTCATTAACTACATCACTGATGGTCATGATTTTTGGCATACATATTGATCATGAGATGTTTCATCAGTTTCTGCAGACTGGTGGCGCCACCTGTATTTTTTATTTTTTAAAAATGTGAACATCTGTTAACAGGGCACAAATCATAAAGACTGGACCTAGAATCTTCATTCTTGACACAGTGAGAGACCTATGAAAATTCTCCGTGGAAACCAGAAATTAGGTCTCTGTTACCCATATCCTTTGAGCTGTGGGGCTCCCAATTACCCCCCGGAATAATGGAAAATTTGATAAAAACAAACTGCAACATCTCAATAACTACAACACTGATGGTCATTATTTTTGGCATACACATTGATCAAGAGGTGTTCCATTAGTTCCTGCAGACTGGTGGCGCCACCTGTATTTTTTCATATTTTCACAATTTTTTTTTCTCTTTTTTTAGACCTTTAAGGATGTAGTTATCTGACAACAGGGTACAAATCGTTAAGACTGGAATCTTCATTCTTGACACACAGGGAGACCCATGAAAAGTCTCCATGGAGACCTTAAATTAGGTCTCTGTTATCCATATCCTTCTAGCTATAGGACTCCGAAGTATCCCTCAGAATAATGGAAAATTTAATACAAAAGCTGAAGTATCTAAACCTATAATGCAGAGATCACCATATTTGTTTGCATGGATATTGATCATGGAGTGTTTCATCAGTTTCTGCAAACTGGTGGCACCACCTATAATTGTTCGGGTTTTTTTTACGAATTTTCTCTATTTTTGAGACCGTTAAGGATGCTGTCATCTGTTACCGTGGCACAAATTGTAACAACTGGACCTAGAATCTTCATTCTTGTCATGCAAGGAAGCCCATGAAAAGTGCCTGTGGAAATCCCTAAATTAGGTCTCTGTTACCCATATCCTTCTAGCTATAGGACTCCGAAGTATCCCTCAGAATAATGGAAAATTTGATACAAAAGCTGAAGTATCTGAACAACTAATGCAGAGATCAGCATGATTCTTTGCATGGATATTGACCATTAAGTGTTTTTATTAGTTTCTGCAGACTGGTATTTTTGTATCCGCCAAAACGAAGTTTTCCGCCGCCTCCGCCGCGGCGTTCGTTTCCGGAGAACTCCTCTGAGACTACTGGACCGATTTTTCCAAAACTTACACCAATTATCAGGTCACATGTGAACTGGTGCCTAACCAATTTGCGTTGACCTCTGACCTTTCCTCACTGCCCAGCGTCCATTTGTGCGTCTGTTTCCACACATAAACCCTCATATCTCGGGAACCGTTTGACCGATAAGGATTTTTTTTATACAAATGTAGCCCTTGGATAGCTTAATAACATACACAAAAAATGGTGGCGCCACCTGCAACCATGTTTGCACAGTGTCCATCTGTTCATCACTCATATCTCTGCAGTGAATTGACTAATTCTTCTGAAATTTGGCATGCGTATACATCCTGGATAGTTTTCTTGATTTTTGACAGGTGGCGCCACCTACATTCATGTTCACGCTGCAGACATCCAAGCTCATATTTCGGGAACTGTTTGACCGATCAGGACAAAATTTTGCATGTGTATAGATCTCACATAGCTCTTTCTCATACACAAAACTGGTGCCGCCACCTGCAACCATTTTTGCACAGCGTCCGTCTGTTTGTCTGCCGTGGGATAATATCACTCATATCTCGGCAGTGGTTTGACATATCTGCCTAAAATTTTGCGGGTTTGTACATCCTGGACAGCTATCTTGATTTTATGACAGGTGGCGCCACCTACATTCTAGTTTACGCTGCAGACATCCAAGCTCATATCTCGGGAATCGTTTGACCGATTGGGCCAAAATTTTGCATGTGTATGGATCTCACATTGGTCTTTTTCATACACAAAACTGGAGGGGCCACCTGCAACCATTTTTGCACAGCGTCTGTCTGTTTTTCTGCCGTGGAAAAAAATCACTCATATCTCTGTAGCTGTTTGACATAACTGCCTAAAATTTTGCAGGTTCATACATCCTGGACAGCTTTCTTGATTTTATGACAGGTTGCGCCACCTACATTCTAGTTTATACTGCAGACATCCAAGCTCATATCTCGGGAACCATTTGACCGTTTGGGCCAAAATTGTGTATGTGTTTAGATCTCACATAGGTCTTTATTATACAAAAAACTGGAGGGGCGGCCTGCAACCATTTTTGCACAGCGTCTGTCTGTTTGTCTGCCGTGGGCTAAAATCACTCATATACATGTATGTTTGACTTTTCTGCCTGAAATTTCGCATATGTATACCCATTGGACAGCTTTCTGGATTGTGGTAAACAACCTACATACACATTTAGGCTGCAGACATCCATGCTAATATGCCACACACCTCACTCTATTTCCCCTTGCCACTAAATCCATGCCTCACTTCACTCATTCCACTCTGATTTTGGCGGATACACGTAGTCGCTTGTTGACTACCCATATTCAAGTTTTTTAAGTTTAAGCATTTTTTTTCTGTAGATATTTAAATACAGACACAATCTTGGTCTGTTGGTTAATCCGGTTGATGCTTCAGTTGAATGGGTATATTCTACCATTCTGATGATAAAATTTCCTTTTGCGAATCTCTTCCCAGTCAGCTAAGCGTCATGACCCATGGGTCACTTGTTATTTTTACAATTTTTTTTAGACTTTTTTGGCACAAGGTATATACTTTTATAGACTGGTGAGGAAATGACGTTGTAATGATGACGTCTTCGTCACGGTGACGTCGTCTTAATTGAAGTTGGATGCAATGTGGGATCAATGACATTAACGTTCTGATTAACATATAAGGGGACACACGAAAACAGAATTGTTTTTGCATTTTCTTGGGGTTCCATTAGTGAACATCCTAAAGAAACAATCTCACCGCGAATGAGGACTTGTAGCCTATAGGTTATATGATGAAGAAATAAGGCGTCGCACAGCCAGGTGAAGGGGTTGAACATCTGGTATAGTTTGTCGGCCGGAGAAGCATTCTGCGACGACCTTTTGAGGTAGACTGTGGATGTTCAAAAATATTTCCTTCCTAAAATCTAAAAGATTCTGGCTAGATGTGGCCGGAGGTAGGCCTACCTCTTATCACGTGGCTTCATACCAGGTACGTAGCCGCCAACGGCAACGCTAGTTTTTTTATTTTTTTTTTTTGGTACCTTAAGACTGTTGCCCCACATTGCGCAAGTCAACAAACAAAGGGAAAAGGGCCATCGCTGTAGCTCATATTACATACAGGCAGTTGATAAAAACAAGTGACCCATGGGTCATGACGCTCAGCTGACTGGGAAGAGATTCACAAAAGGAAATTTTATCATCAGAATGGTAGATACCCATTCAACTGAAGCATCAAACAGATTAACCAACAGGCCAAGATTTAGTCTGTATTTATATATCTGAAAAATAGAGAAAAAATGTGTAAACTTTGAAAACTAGAATACAAGTAGCCCACAAGTGACTACGTGTATCTGCCAAAATCAGAGTGAAGTGAGGCATGGATTGAGTGGCAAGGGGAAACAGAGTGAGGTATGTTGCATATTAGCATGGATGTCTGCAGCCTTAATGTGTATGTAGGTTGTGCAACCTACCACAAATCCAGAGAGCTGTCCAAGTTGTATACATATGCAAAATTTTAGGCAGAAAAGTCAAACCACTACATGGATATGAGTGATTTTAGCCCACGGCAGAAAAACAGACAGACGCTGTGCAAAAATGGTTGCAGTTTTGTGTATGATAAAGACCTATGTGAGATCTAAACACAAGCACAATTTTGGCCCGATCGGTCAAATGGTTCCTGAGATATTAGCTTGGATGTGTGCAGCGTTAACTAGAATGTAGGTGGCGCCACCTGTCATAAAATCAAGAAAGCTATCCAGGATGTATAAACCTGCAAAATTTTAGGCAGTTATGTCAAACCACTACAGAGAAATGAGTGATTTTAGGCCAAGGCAGACCAACAGACAGACGCTGTGCAAAATGTGCAAAAATGGTTGCAGGTGGCCCCTCCAGTTTTGTGTATGATAAAGACCTATGTGAGATCTATACACATGCAAAATATTGGCCCAATCGTTCAAACGGTTCCTGAGATATGAGCTTGGATGTCTGCAGCATAAACTAGAATAAAGGTGGCGCCACCTGTCATAAAATCAAGAAAGCTATCCAGGATGTATAAAACTGCAAAATTTTAGGCAGATATGTCAAACCACTGCCAAGATGTGAGTGACTTTATTGCACGGCAGACAAACAGACAGACGCTGTGCAAAAATGGTTGCAGGTGGTGCCACCAGTTTTGTGTATGATAAAGAGCTATGTTAGATCTATACACATGCAAAATTTTGGCCCGATCGGTCAAACGGTTCCCGAGATATGAGCTTGGATGTCATCAGCGTGAACGTGAATGTAGGTGGTGCCACCTGTCATAAAATCAAGAAAGCTATCCATGATGTATAAAACTGCAAAATTTTAGGCAGATATGTCAAACCACTGCCGAGATATGAGTGACATTATTGCACGGCAGACAAACAGACAGACACTGTGCAAAAATGGTTGCAGGTGGCGCCACCAGTTTAGCGTATGATAAAGAGCTATGTTAGATCTATATACATGCAAAATTTTGGCCCGATCGGTCAAATGGTTCCCGAAATATGAGCTTGGATGTCATCAGCGTGAATGAGAATGTAGGTGGCGCCACCTGTCATAAAATCAAGAAAGCTATCCAGGATGTATACGCATGCCGAATTTCAGGTGAATTAGTCAATTCACTGCAGAGATATGAGTGATTTTAACCAAAGGCAGATGAACAGATGGACACTGTGCAAACATGGTTACAGGTGGCGCCACCATTTTTTGTGTATGTTATAGAGCTATCCAAGGGCTACATAAGTATAAATTTTATTTTCTGATCAGTCAAACGGTTCCCGAGATATGAGCTTGGAAAGCTGATAAAATCAAGTCCCAGAGGAGCTCTCTGGAAACAAACGCGGCAACGGCAGAGGAACCCGGTCAAAAACATAGTATCCACAAAACTTCGTTTTGGCGGGTACAAAAATACAGGTGGCTCCACCAGTCTGCAGAAACTAATAAAAACACTTACAAACATCAATATCCATGCAAAGAATCATGGTGATCTCCCCATTAGTTGTTCAGATACTTCAGCTTTTGTATCAAATTGTCCATTATTCTGAGGGATACTTCGGAGTCCTATAGCTTGAAGGATATGGGTAACAGAGACCTAATTTTAAGTTTCCACAGGCACTTTTCATGGGCCTTCTTGCATGACAAGAATGAAGATTCTAGGTCCAGTTGTTGCGATTTGTACCCTGTTGACAGATTACCACATCTTTAAAAGTATAAAAAAAAGAGAAAAAAAATCGTAAAAATTTGAAAAAAAATATAGGTGGCGCACCCAGTCTGCAGAAACTGATGTAAACAGGTCATGATCAATATGTATGCCGAAAATCATGACCATCAGTGTTGTAGTTATTGAGATACTGCAGTTTTTGTATCAAATTTTCCATTATTCTGGGGGGTAATTTGGAGCCATACAGCTTAAAGAATATGGGTAACAGACCTAATTTCAGGTTTCCATGGAGACTTTTCATGGGTCTCCCTGTGTGTCAAGAATGAAGATTCTAGGTCCAGTTTTAATGATTTGTGCCCTGTTAACAGATGTTCATAACTTTAAAGGTCTCAAAAATAGAGAAAAAATTCGTAAAAAAACCCCGAACAAATACAGGTGGTGCCACCAATCTGCAGAAACTGATGAAACACTCCATGATCAATATCCATGAAAACAATTATGGTGATCTCTGCATCAGTTGTTCAGATACTTCAGCTTTTGTATCAAATTTTCCATTATTCTGAGCTGTACTTTGGAGTGCCATAGCTCAAAGGATATGGGTGTCACCCCTAACTTAACGTGAAAACTTTACAACGGATATATCCTATAAAACAATAGGATGGGTTTACGCTCGCCACTTGATTTCACTCATCAAGAAATTAGATCCCGGTCATTACAGGTGACATTTCCAGGTTCTTTTAAGGACGTGTATTAAAATACCAGACAATCATACACCCAGATCAATAGAAACTATGAGACATCAGGTTAAATTCACAATATAATTCAAGACAATACTTACAAAGATGTAGATGTGTGTGTGTGCGTTGATGTGTCAATACGACAGTCCTTCACATTAAAATTACAGGATATTTTTACTGAGTCCGTGGTTTGTATAAAAACCAATAAAGTCCAGTTCCTTCAGAGATCTCTGGTTACTGTTTTGTGTAGAATCTAGCGTATGGTTAGCAGCATATAGTCTTTCTGAGTTTAGCGATCTTCAACTGATCTTGCTTGTCAGCGACCCGGGTAGGTTTACGATCACATGAATGCAATAGCGCCCTTTGTTTACGTTGGGCTTAGAGTCCTTGACCTTGCTCGTGTAGCAATGGGTTCACGGCTTACGGCGGTTATGTTTCTAGGTCAAGCTGAACTAGGCCGGCAGGTGACAAGCGCGCTCTCTCTATATTGCCAATACGAAGCTCTTTCGGCAGCACGGCTGAGTTCTTATGAGCTGGGTCCTTGCTTCATGTAGAAGCTTGCTTCTATGCCGTTCCTGGCGTTTCAATGTTCCTACTCCCGTTCGTGCGTGCTGCCACCTCAAGCTTCAAGACCCAACTGAAGGCAGCTTCCAGCGTCTCTCCCTGAACTCTGACGTCACAATCGTCGTCACAATACGGCGATCCGGTTCTCTGATTGGCTCATTTCTCAAGTGTCCCATATAAGGATATATGTGACCTAGTTTGACTGTTAGCGTCACCTTGGCGACCCACATACCAAATGTACCAATACACACGATGCGCGACACGGATAAATCAGCTGATAGCCGATGGGATTTCATACGAGAATACACAATATATATACACAATCAAGACCTGCCAACGCCTTAGGATGACGCTTCACGTCAATATCAATAGAGAACTGACTTCGTTAAACTATGATACAAAACACCGTACTTATTGTCACCGATTTCTGGTGACAATGGGTAACAGAGACCTAATTTCAGGTGTCGATGGAGACTTATCATGGGTCTCCCTGTGTGTCAACAATGAAGATTCTAGGTCCAGTCCTTACGATTTGTACCCTGTTGACAGATAACTACATCCTGAAGGGTCTCGAAAATAGAGAAAAAAAAATTGTGAAAATTTGAAAAAATACAGGTGGCACCTCCAGTCTGCAGGTACTGATGAAACACCTCTTGATCAATATGTATGCCAAAAATCATGACCATCAGTGTTGTAGTTATTGAGATGTTGCAGTTTGTTTTTATCAAATTTTCCATTATTCTGGGGGGTTATTGGGAGCCCCCCATAGCTCAAAGGATATGGGTAACAGAGACCTTATTTCAGGTTTCCATGCAGAATTTTTATGGACCTCTCAGTGTGTCAAGAATGAAGATTCTAGGTCCAGTCTTTATGATTTGTGCCCTGTTAACAGCTGTTCACATTTTTAAATTCGTAAAAAATCGAAAAATTCAGGTGGCACCACCAGTCTGCAGGAAGTGATGGAACATCTCATGATCAATACGTATGCCAAAAATCACGACCATCAGTCAAGTAGTTAATGAGATATTGAAGTTTTTGTATGAAATTTTTTACTTTTCTGGGGGGTACTTTTGGGCCCCATAGCTCGAAGGATATGGGTAATAGAGATCTAATTTATGGTTTCCACGGAGACTTTTAATAGGTTTCTCAGTGTGTCGAGAATGAAGATTCTAGGTCCAGCGGTTACGATTTGTGCCACGTTAACAGATGACAGCATCTTTAATCGTCTCAAAAATAGAGGAAAAAATTGTAATAAAATCGAAAAATACAGGTGGCGCCACCAGTCTGCAGGAACTTATGGAACATCTCATGATCAATATGTATGCCAAAAATCATGACTATCAGTGTTGTAGTTATTGAGATATTGAAGTTTTTGTATGAAATTTTTTACTATTCTGGGGGGTACTTTGGGGCCCCATAGCTCAAAGGATATGGGTAACAGAGACCTAATTTCTGGTTTCCAAGGAGATTTTTCATGGACCTCTCAGTGTATCAAGAATTAAGATTCTAGGTCTAGGCTTTACGATTTGTGCCTTGTTAACAGATGTTCACATTTTTAAAGGTCTCAAAAATAGAGAAAAAAATTTGTAAAAAATCGAAAAAATACAGGTGGCCCCACCAGTCTGCAGGAAGTGATGGAACATCTCATGATCAATACGTATGCCAAAAATCATGACCATCAGTCAAGTAGTTAATGAGATATTGAAGTTTTTGTTTGAAATTTTTGACTTTTCTGGGGGGTACTTTGGGGCCCCATAGCTCAAAGGATATGGGTAACAGAGACCTAATTTCTGGTTTCCAAGGAGATTTTTCATGGACCTCTCAGAATCCCAAGTTACAAGGTTCTAGGTTCAGCGGTTACGATTTGTGCCTGGTTAACGGACGGACAGACGGACAGACAGATGACGGACAAAGAGTGATCGCTATAGCTCAGATGACTTTCAGTCAGCTGAGCTAAAAAACTAGATGTGTCGGAACGACACGAATGCCCCCGCCTGGGGCATATTAGAAACATTTGTTAAAGGACAGGAGGTGTTGTATGGTCAAAAGTAGGTCAACAAGGGCAAAATGCAAACCTGATCTGTACCGGGTCATTATCAAGCAACACACCAAAAATCAGGCCAGTATCTGCAGGCATTGTGAAAAAAGTCCATACATGTGCATTTTCCATAAAAATTTCTGTCTTTCATGAAATTTTCTATTTTTAGGAGCCATAAAACAATCAAAAGTAGGTCAACTGGGACAAAACAAAAACTCAATCTGTAACTATCTGCCTACACACCAAAAATCAGGCCCACATCTGCAGGCACTGCTAAAAAAAGTCTGATCATGTGCACTTCTTAATGAAATTTTCTATGTTAGAGCACCATCAAACGGTCAAAAGTAGGTCAACTGGGATAAAACGTGACTCAATCTGTAACTGGTCATTATCTGTCCACACACCAAAAATCAGGCCAATACTAGAATCTGCAGGTATTGCGAAAAAAAGTCTGTACATGTGTATTTGTTATGAAAATTCATATTTTTCATGAAATTTTCTATGTTCAGGAGCCGTAAAACAGTCAAAAGTAGGTCAACTGGGACGAAACGCAAACTCCATCTGTAACTGGTCAATATCTGCCCACACACCAAAAATCAGGCCAATATCTGCAGGCATTGCGAAAAAAAAGTCCGTACATGTGGATTTGTCATGAAAATTCATATTTTTCATGAAATTTTCTATGTTCAGGAGCCGTAAAACGGTCAAAAGTAGGTCAACTGGGATGAAACGCGAACTCCATCTGTTACTGGTCTATATCTGCCCACAAAGCAAAAATCAGGCCAATATCTGCAAGCATTGCGAAAAAAAGTCTGTACATGTGTATTCGTCATGAAAATTTCAATTTTTCATGAAATTTTCTAAGTTAAGGAGGCGTAAAACGTTCAAAAGTAGGTCAACCGAGACAAAACGCGAACTCAATCCGTAACTGGTCAATATCTGCCCACACACCAAAAATCAGGCCAATATCTGCAGGCATTGGGAAAAAAAGTCCGTACAACTGTTTGATTTCGGAATGACGGAAGGATGGACATGATGGGTAAAACTATATGCCCCAGCCACTTTGTAGCGGGGGCATAAAAAAACAAATGTGTGTGTGTGTGGGGGGGGGGGGGGGGGGGGGGGTCCGGTACACCGTTATTTATGCAAAGTGACAACAATCAGATGTATTATTACCGAAGTAAAGACTAACCTCAATTCGAACCCTGTATTGTATTAAAATAAGGTCCTCCTAAAATAAGTCCAGGAATAAATTGCGGACAAATAAAACGCATCAAACGTATAGTGCTGTTCAAGAGAACTTGTGTGTGACTGAGAAGAGATATCCGATCAATGGTTGGGCAATTCCCATTAAAGCCAACAGATGTCGCCGCCTCTCGGACAGCTCTTCCTCTGCAGACTAACCCCTTTAGTGCCGGTTTCATCAGAAAAAATACATACGGTCCTTGTTTTTTCAACGCATATCTCGCAATTTCGCATTTTTTACAGTAACCCTTCAGAAGACCTTTTCCCACATAAGCTTTTCCTCAGCTTATATTTAGACAAAGAAAGTACCTCCGTCAACTGAGAAGTGTCTCTTTGAAATTGTGTCACCTTCAGTAACAGCTCCTGTCCCTTGGGTCCTTGCATATTATCAGATAGGCGACTTCTTCTGGTTTTAGGTAAAGGTTAGTTTACCATTCGGTAGGAATTAACTGATAAAATGAATTGGTGAGAGGGTCAGCTTCCATAGTGCCTTTTTTTAAACATTTCTCCAAACTGTGCCCAGTTTCTCAGATTAAATTATTTATTTCTAGGTTTAGCAGTAAATCCTTATAGGAAGTATAAGGATCAAAATATTCTAGAACAGACACACTTAATATAGACATCATTTATTTACACATTTGTACATTGTTTTTCACATTCAATTCCTTTCACACTTTCTTTCCTAACAAAAGTATATATGAACAAAACACGTTACCAGTTACATTAAAAGCAAATGATCTAACCTTCATGAGTCCTGACTCTATACAAACTGTTCATATATATCAGCACTTCAACTTTCAACCTTAAAAAAGTAATTCCATCATGTAGCTCCTTTCCTTCTGATTTTTGGATTATTCTGGATACAAACTTTTATTCAATTTATGAAACCATAAAAAAGTAGTTATCAATTTATATTAAACATTACTTTCAAGGAAAATACATGGCATGAATTGATGGGGAACTATACATTTAAACTCATGTATACTACTATTACCTGTCTTCTCTTTAAGAATATAGGTCCAGCCAGTGTTAGCCATGTGTTATTCCACTATTTTATGCAACCCTGTTGCAATATAAATAATCCCTAAACAATCCTATTTATGTAATCTACACATCATGGAAATATATGGAAAATATCAATTTTCCATGAATTTTACTGCCACCGGGAGAAAGTTATGAACACTGGACCTCATTTCTTGATTTCACAATTTTGTGTTGTTGTCCTTTGTCACCATCAGGAACCCTACCATCAGTTGTGAAAATGATGAAAACCAGATTTCTTAATATTTTGCAAGTTTCAATCCTTTGCCACCTTCAGGAAGCCTGCCGTACTGGAGAAATACTTCTGGTTTGCCTCCTGAACCCTCTTCTCTGCCGCTTGTGGATTCACGATCTCAAGACCCTGTTAAACACACATAACATATACAGAACTATTCTGGCAGCTCCTGACTGAATGTAATCATGAAATGACCTTGCTGAACCATATATCCTTTCTCAATGCTGGTTACATAACACTACAGCAAAACACTTTCTTGAATCATATTTGACCTTAAAATATCATAAGTAAACCAAATGAAATACCACTTTTTATTGGATAAAATTGGGCCAAAAATCATGTTTAATTTGTTTCTCACAATATTTTTATCTTACAGTTACAAGCCTTATATGGCACTGAGACATGAAATATAGCCAACATCACTTTCCATTCAGCTATAAATATCATGAACATCCATACAGGGACACCTTACCTTTGCAATATAAATTTTTATGGCCCTATTAATATTGTGTGTGTGTAATGTGTGTTTGTGTGCCTGTGTGTTGCGAGTATTCATTGTTGTCTCACCTGTAGGGGTGTGAACGCCACACTTGATGCCGTACCAGATATCTGCTTCTTGACCGTTGTGCTGCCACCCCAAACATTGTTCTGTTTGGACAATTTTTGCTGAAAGTAAAGGAATAACATGACACATGAGAGAAAAAAAACAAATGATTTGCATTTTGTAAATACAGAATTAATACTATGACATGATAGATTAATTCTCATTACTATACTCAGCTGTGGTGTATGTTTAGTTCTGAATGCAGGCTAAGGGTTTTAAATACATTCAAAAGATATTATTATTTTATTATTTTGGGGCAAATGACATAATTTGCAAAATGTTCAAGTGATCACAGGCCTTGTTTTTCTTGACTTACTACCAATATAATATTGATATCTTATAAGAAAGGTGGCTATCTCATTAGGTAGCCACAGCTGGGTGATAATACTAGCTATCAAACACACTCCTAACAAGCCTCTTAAGAACATATGTCAGTGATTAATGGTAAAGGCATTAAGAAGGTTATCATAATGGTTAATAAATGATAAATCTCAAATATTTGTGTTTACCTGTTGACTGAACATAACCCCCCCCCCCCCCCCCCCCCCCCCCCCGGATGTACAATTACAAATCTACCAACTTTACGATGTAAATTCCTGCCACAGCCATCAATAATTGTATCCCTCCTAGCATCGATCAGTTTATCATTAAATACTGCCAGCATTGCTGTATATGTGCCCAAGAGCCTTGAGCAGTCACTGAGCCCTTTCCCTCAAATGACTTACCTGTAGTGTTTTGGAGATCCTTGCTTTAGTTTTTGAATCAACTGGCGGCCCTCTGACCCGGCCGGACCTGGATTTACCCAGACTGCCAAGGGAAAACCCCAGATCCTCCTGGTAGGCATCTTCCTCAATCTGAACAGAAAAAATCAGAACTGTGTTACGTCTGTTGGTCTGCTTGGTCAAATTGACCGGATTACCTGTCACAGCATTAGGACCGCTGGTTCTTGGTAAGAAGGGTCGCCAATGTTTTTTTTTTCAATAGTTGGGAGATACAACTAAATGGTGGTTAAAAAATATTTTGATGCTATAAGAAGGGATAAGAACAAGGGACCCATGGGTCATGGCGCTCAGCTGTTATATATAATACAAAATGTGATTTGGGAAAGAGGCACATGCTGGTTTTGTGTGGTAATAAATATAAGCTTTATTATGAGTTGTTGGTGTTTAGCTTATGTATGATTTTGATAGTATCTTTTGAGACAGGGAAGAGGATTGATTTCATTTATTTTATTAACAAATGGAGTGCTATTGTCACACAGATTTTGTCTTGGCCATATACTTATAAGCAGCACATATAATAAAAGAGTTTAACTATTTATTAAAATTTAATAACAAATATTGTGCCAATATAATTTTTATTTTAAAAAAATAATAAGAAAATCATATGATTTTTTAAAATAAAATATAACTGAAATGATTATGGAAATAATATTATAGAATATATTCATGAATGCATTCATGAATACATTTTGAAAGTATCTGCACTGGTATTCAAAAACTTTCATTCTTACCTGAATTCCCATTCTTATGCAATAAAATTTTTTATATGCAGTACATATTCATATTCATATTCAAATACATTTGCAAAGAATTCGCACCATGTCTAGTATTTATTCAGTTTTAGCCAGACAATGATGTTGAGAATCCAGAATATACAAAATTCACAAATTTAAATAATGATCATAAGTACCTGGTTTTATGGCTTTTATTTATATTAAAAAAAAATAAATGTAATATATTCACTTTGGACTACTTTCACATCAATCTACACACTAGACCCAGTAGAAATTTAGATTAATATTATCAACTGCATCTTTGTCTATCATTAATTTCCTTCATATGATCCCTAATGAATAGTAATGAATAATATGAATAATTTTTTTATCATTAAAATTTAACTGAAAAATACCATAGGTGACTGCATGGTGTTATTTGGAATAACATTGACATTGACATTCTATCCATCCATACAAGATTCTTACATCATCAGAAACTGCAAGTTAATTTTCTGTTACTCATCAACTAACAAATTCCTTTTCTATTAATTTTTATTGAATTTGTTATAAAAAACCAATACAAAATTATTAATTTATTGTTTATTGTTATGTTGTTTTTCAAAACAACTACTAGATGAGTTGGGTTGGACACCTGGATCAACTGTGGCTGGGCATTAGCTGCCTGGCTGCCCCAGTGTATGCTTCGCTCAAGCATGCATAATCTGATGAAAGGTCAACAAGGTCAACATACAGGTGACTGACATGGTCTCATAAAAACATTAATAAAAGCTACAATATTTGGCCAATTTCTTTCAGCTTTCTAAACTACAATGATAAAACCCTTATGTGTGCAGGATATGAAAATTATATCAACAGTGCTCTCAGGAAACAAACGTGCCATAGTCAAAGTTGGGCAAAATTTAAGGTACTAATTTTATATTTATACTAATAACTTATAAAATTTGAAAAATTCAGAACTAATTTTTGGTATTCAATTGAATCTTGATTAAATAATGTTACATCCCAAAAATTCTCTAGCTTCAGCAATCCTCTTGTTAAGGGAGTAAATATATTTCTTGATTTTTAAAAAAGTGCATTATGTTTGGGCCCATAACTTAAAACAATTACGCAATACTGACATCATTTCTGGCATGTGCATAGTGAATGTATAGAAAAATATGTATATTATATATGATCAAAGTCAGATCAGTGGTTTTGATATTAGGCAGTCTTACAGTGGGTTTTTAATGGAAAAATGAAGTTTTTCATTAATATTTCGAAGGAATTAAGTCCTAGTGATCAAACTGCATAACACTAGCTTGATGTAAACAATATGTGACATTGTGCTTGAAAACCTGAATAAAATCTACAGTTTTTGATCAACCGGTTTCAATTTTTTGGTGTTAACAGACAAAAGCTAACAAAAACATGCTGTGAAAATTAACTCCACAGTACTTACAGGGAAAAAACGTGCCATGGTCAAACTTGGGCAAAATTTAAGGTACCAATTTTATATTTTTTCCAATATTTAAAAAAATTTAACAGATTTTGATCTAATTTTTAGTATTCAATTAAATTTTGATCAATTAAAGTTATATTACTGAAAAAAAGTCCCTACCTTTAACACTTTTGGTCTTAAGTGACCAAATATCTTTCCTGATTTTTTTTACAAAGTCCATTACGTTTGGGCCCATAACCATAACTTTCTTAAATTAAATAATACTGACTTAATATCTGGCATGTACACAAGAACTATATAGAGGAATATTTATGGTAAATATGAAGAAAACCAGATGAGTGGTTTTGATATCAGGCAGTCCTGAAGTGTGAAAATAGATTTCTAATAAAAAATTGAGATTTTTCCTTAACCCTCCTCCTGCTGAATTGATTTTTCCTTATATGTGCTGAATACTGAATTGTTTGCAGATGTTTTGCCTTAGAAGGAGTGCTGAATGGATGCTTTATACGCAGCATCTGTATGTACTCTTTTTTTGTCCCAATGGTCAATACCTGTAGTATTGTATACCAGACTGAATCAAGAATGCTAAAGTGGGAAATTTTAGGATATCCTTACATATATATATATATATATATACATATTTATATATATATATATATATATATATATATATATATATATATATATATGATTGCCATGGCAACCAACTGAAATGTGAGAAATAAAACGTTTAAATGTTTTTTTTGTCATTCCAATTAAACAATTTCTTGCTGAAGTTGTTATCGGTCTTTTAAGTCTTCAATCTCTTAACATATGTCTTTGATAAGATATCCTTATATATATATGGTTGCCATGGCAACCAATTGAAATGTGAGATGTAAAACAAATGTTCTTTGTCTCACTCTAATTTAACAATTTCTCGCAGTGGTTTTGTTGTGCTGTCTTTTTAAGTCTTCAACCTCTTAACATAGATCTAAAAAATATTTTTTGTGGAAGAGAGTGGAAAGAATTATTTTATCTATATAAATATGAATAAATTTACGTGGAACACATGGGAGACAACAGTTTTGGAAGGTTTTTATTTTTTACGTTTTTTTTCTAAAAAAAATACTTTGCTTACAGGACATCGTCAAAATGTGTAAGCTTCATTAAAAAAATGTAAAAAACTTTATTATAAACAGTTAATATTAAAGAAAATTTATATAATAAAATAATAATGCAAGGACTACAACTTGCGGCACGAGTTGACATGCAAGGTACATGACGATTAAATCGCTAAATCATTCCAATAATGTTCACCCATGGGAGAGAACTTCTCTACACGTTATTATTCAAGTGACTTTTTTACTTTTAACTTGTCTTACCTCTTACATATCAAGTTTTTTTTGTTACAGTTTACATTGATTTCATGCTCTTTTCTAGTCAAATATATATTTCATCAATTCATCACGTCTTGAAACATAGCTGACGTGCGCGTGCCAGTTTGAAGTCAGACACCGCGCAGTCCGGTCCGTCACATCACCGTTTGCCCACTCCCATAACAGATCAGTCAGTTCAAGATCTATAATGAAACTGGCTGTCAATTTCATTGCATTAATAAGAAAAACTTTTCCCATTAGTCGATCAGAATCCAGAAATAATTGCGCTATTTCCTCATTGTCAACAATAACAGACGCCGCCATGATTGACCTACTTCGCGGGTCAGGACTGGTCATGTCCCGTACACATGATAAAAATGTCTTCGCTATTTGCACACGGTTTGTCAAATAACCTTCCGGGAAAACGAAACCATTTGAATGGATATCCCCTTTAGTGATCCCGCATAAAATTTCATACGGATTGATGGGATAAGAATTTTTTTATTGGCCTATAAACCTAGCACCCTCCCAAAACATATCTATAGTATCCCGCATGGCGGGGATGCGGCGCGTCACCCGTATTTATACGGGTCCCGCAGGAGGAGGGTTAATATCTCGAAGGAACGAAGTCCTATTGACCCAATTTTTGGCATGGTAGGAGATTTTGGGGACATCTAACTGTATGGCGAATTTCAGATTCGCAAGTCCAATGGTGTTGAAACGTGCCAGTCTTACAGACGGACATCCAGACGGACAGACAGACGACGGACAATGGACCACGACTATAGCTCAGATGACTTATAGTCAGCTGAGCTAAAAAAGGCAACACCTTATATTAATTTTGCCACTCAGTCTAAATTTCCTATAAAGGGTTTTCTATCTGGAAGTCCTAAGTTTGGTCTGTATATGACCCTGCTTGTTGTTACATGAGAATAAAGAAAATTCAAAGAAAACTTGACAACTGCAATAGCGAATAAACTGAATTCACAATACATATGCTTCATGGTGGATACAAAAAGACAACACGGTCTTTGGGTCAAAACTAAGAGCTATCAGGAGCAGTACGGTGTATCATCTCTGCATTGGATTATTTTCCTTTGCGTGAATAAAACCCTTATAGCAATAAAATCAATGGAACTTCAGGTAAAAATGAACTACTGAAAAACATTCACCAACTACGGACTGGTCCTGCACTTTCTGTGCATGCTTGTGAAAAGTATCCATAACCAATGTTGGGTTTGTATTTTTCATACAAAACTTCATTCAGTCTTCATAGTATAAATCCATATACTGCTTTTGCAATATAATTTTTTTCTGGTGGAGTTAAATGCCTCCATTTTTTAATACTTACTTAACTATGTATATGTACATCTGCAGAAATCCATTCCAATTTTTGACTACATGACAGGGAGGTATCACATTTTATATCCTGGTGTTAACCAGGCCTGTTGACTGCTGCACCTGCAGGCCCTTGGTGCGTAATCATATCCAGTGCTGGGTCATACCACCGAGAAACCCCCCCGAAAGGCACATTTGTTTGTTAGTGCAACATGGCTGTGGGGCACAACCTTTCCATTAAGCCTGCAGAGCGCTTATCCTGGACGGGGGCTGACTGTAAAAAATCTCACCACCTCGGATGAGATTCAAACTCACGATCTCCCAGCTTTGAGTCCTGTGCTCTACTCGTGAGCCACAGAAGCTGGTTATAATTTATAATTATGATAAAACATTATATGATACTGACCTCCCCAAAGTTCATCCTGTTGGCTGCCTTTCTCATGTCTGTGAGACCCAATCTCTCCTTCATCTTCCTCGCCCTATATATGCAAAATAATGTGTATTATATCAACTTAAATGATGTACTGCAAAGGACTGTACACACAATGCAATAATTACCTCTACTGCATTATGATGATAGATGATGTACTGTCCAGATGTGTAGAGAATGAATAACAACTGAAGTAGGACAACTTCAGTTTCAATAAAACAGTATCATTTAGCATCATACAAACCATAAAATTCTCATGATTAATGTACTACCAAATATTTTCATACTAGAAATCTGAATTCTGAGGTTTGCAAGACTCTGCCATATTGGGTCCCTACTGTAGGATGCTCCCTAACCTGTATTTGCATTCACTTATATGGCCCATTCATGCATAAATGACTGTACATTTGTGAATATTCCTTGATGACATTCCTGAATACAGATCATGTGCCGGATCACACCAAAATCTAATCATGAAATGCCTGGGAAATTTCATGAGATACCATCCATGTTTGCATGAGTTCACATGTTGTGAACGAACACAAACACACATAGACTTGCCCTGCCAATGAAAGGGCTTTTGATTGGCTCTTCTCTGACAGAGAAATCAAACAGAGCAATGTATAGTGGTCTTTCCCAGATTTTTATTTTCAAAACAAACATGATTAATTCAGTCACTGCCAATTGTGGGCTTCCAGCTTGCTATTTATATTCACATTTAATAAGTCTTTATATCTTTAGTTCCTCGGATATTTTGAGTACGGCAAGACTTTCAACACTATATATAACCCTCAGCCTCTTAACCCTCCTCCTGCTGAATTGATTTTTTCCTTATATGTGCTGTATACTGAATTGTTTGCAGTTTTTTTGCCTTAGAAAAAGTGCTGAATGGATGCTTTATTTGTAGCATCTGTATGTACTCTTTTTTGGTCCCAATGGTCAATACCTGTAGTATTGTATACCAGACTGAATCAAGACTGCTAAAGTGAGAAATTTTAGGATATCCTTATATATATATATATATATGATTGCCATGGCAACCAACTGAAATGTGAGAAATAAAACGTTTAAATGTTTTTTTTTGTCATTCCAATTAAACAATTTCTTGCAGAAGTTGTTATCTGTCTTTTAAGTCTTCAATCTCTTAACATATGTCTTTGATAAGATATCCTTATATATATATATATGGTTGCCATGGCAACCAATTGAAATGTGAGATATAAAACAAATGTTCTTTGTGTCACTCTAACAATTTCTCGCAGTAGTTGTGTTGTGCTGTCTTTTTAAGTCATCAACCTCTTAACGTAGGTCTTTGAATATTCTTTTTTTGTGGAAGAGAGTGGAAAGAATTATTTTATCTATATAAATATGAATAAATTTACTTGGAACACATGGGAGACAACAGTTTTGGAAGGTTTTTATTTTTTACTTTTTTTCTAAAAAAAAAAATACTTTGCTTACAGGACATCGTAAAAATGTGTAAGCTTCATTAAAAATGTAAAAAACTTCATTATAAACAGTTAATATTAAAGAAAATTTATATAAATAAAATAATAATGCAAGGACTACAACTTGCGGCATGAGTTGACATGCAAGGAACGTGACGATTAAATCGCTAAATCATTCCAATAATGTTCACCCATGTGAGAGAACTTCTCTACACGTTATTATTCAAGTGACTTTTTTACTTTTAACTTGTCTTACCTCTTACATATACGTTTTTTTACATTTTTTTGTTACAGTTAACATTGATTTCATGCTCTTTTCTAGTCAAATATATATTTCATCAATTCATCACGTCTTGAATTTGAAACATGGCTGACGTGCGCGTGCCGGTTTGAAGGCCGACACCGCGCAGTCCGGTCCGTAACATCACCGTTTGCCCACTCCCGTAACAGATCAGTCAGTTCCTCAAGATCTATAATGAAACTGGCTGTCATTTTCATTGAGTTAATAAGAAAAACTTTTCCCATTAGTCGACCAGAATCCAGAAATAATTGCGCTATTTTCTCATTGTCAACAATAACAGACGCCGCCATGATTGACCTACTTCGCGGGTCATGACCGGTCATGTCCCGTACACATGATAAAAATGTCATCGCTATTTGCACACGGTTTGTCAAATAACCTTCCGGGAAAACGAAACCATTCGAATGGAAATCCCCTTTAGTGATCCCGCATAAAATTTCATACGGACTGACGGGATAAGATTTTTTTTATTGGCCTATAAACCTAGCACCCTCCCAAACCGTATATATACGTATCCCGCATGGCGGGGATGCGGCGCGTCGCCCGTATATATACGGGTCCCGCAGGAGGAGGGTTAAGTTAGAGTATCATCATTTATCAGACCATCACTTTTCAAAGCAGGCCAGTTTTAAAATGTATCATTAGCTCAGCCAATCAGCGTGAGAAATTTAGGTCCCACGACGAATGCAGTCAAACTAATTTATGTATCGCCTGGCTAAAACGATCACAACAATCAGCCTGTTGGCAACTTAACAGTGGCAAGACTTCCAAGTGTAAATTGAACACTAACAATTACACAGTACAAAACGATGCGAGTGTCTACAATGCACTTAGATTTGGCATATGGACCATACTGTTCAAACACCAGAGCTATATCATAATATACGAAGGTCCATGTGTGGACTTTCTGAATACATGATTTCATTGCAAATGTTACCAAGCAGGTTGAGTGGTCTTTTGCCAATGGGACAACTGTTAGCATCCTCATAGCAAGGATGCCATTCACAGGAGGTGTGATGGCCTGATATGCAAATGCGAGGAAACAGTCAGGAGCCTTGTGTCGTCCTAATATGCAAATATCAGGGATCACCATACAGCTATCCAGGGCTTTAGTGATAAGAGCTTGTACTGAGTTATGTTTATCAGTAAATGGAATCACGTTTATTTTAAGCATTTTAGTAGTAAACTTAAATATATACTAAAGCCCAGGCAGGGCTAAAACACACACAAACACTGACACATACCCTCCTGACGAATGCAAATAAGTATTATAATTGTATTTTTTTAGAATTTATATCTTTTATAAATTAATATATATATATATATATATATATATATATATGTGTGTGTGTTAATGAATCATCCTTTAATCTGTTATTTAATGAGATGCATGGGGGTCAGAGGTCATCCTCACCTTCTGCCCCCTCTCTTCTTCCTCTGCTGGTCTACAGGGGCTGGCAGCGGCTTGATCTGCTTCACTGGTGGGGGCTCCTGCAGCTTATCCAGCTTCTGTTCTATCTCTCCTCGCAGCTGGTCTCCAATGGCGGCATCTTGACTTTCATGGAAACTGTCCACTCTGGCTGCCAGGGTACACTTTGCTGCTACTAGCCTGGCTGCCTTCTTTCTTAAATCCTGGAAAATAGAATTACAGACTGTCAGATATTTCCAAATAATATACTATGATAATATAAAATCTCTCTGATCTCTGCCACTTGGAGGAGGAGAAGTCAGTGCCTATGTTAGGTTCACAGTCACTGGTGGTCACAATAACAACCAACCCTCATCAAACATACAATTTACAACACAATTTTCGACATATTTATAAGTGTCGCCTAAATCACAGTAAATGTTTGAAATATATTATGAAAGATATTCTAAGTTTTATTCTCTGTTTTAATAGGATGTACAAGACTGCTCTAGCATAAAGAATTCTTTTAACATATCATAGTTATTATATGATCAAACAAGAGGCTACTCTTAATATCAACAAAAAGGAAAAGTTGATCTTTGGAACAGACCTAGTATGTCCCCCACCTGTTGTGGAAACAGCTGGGAAAAAAGTTGGGAAAACCTATATGAAATCTGTGATGGGTCAATGTCACCTACCAAGATAACCTCTGTGACCTTGCGAACTGCATCAAGGTCATCCATATTCAAACTTGACTTAGTCCTTCAGGTACGTCAATGCTGCAAGTTTTGTGACTGTGCCTCAAATTCTTTTTGTGTAATTGCGTAAAATTCATTTAAGCATTATCCCCTGTGACCTTTAAAAATGTGTCAAGGTCATCCATGTTCCAACTTGACCTATCGCTTAATAACTTGCATAAATGCTGCAATTTTGGTGATTGTTTTTTTTAAATCTTTTCGAGTTTTATGTTAACATCATTTTAGCATTACTCCTGCTGTGACCTTGAAAAATGTGTCCAGGTCATCGATGTTCAAACTTGACCTAGTCCTTGATAAGGGTCATCAATGCTGCAAGTTTGGTGACTGTACCTCAAATTCTTTTTGAGTTATTGTGTTAACTTAATTTGTGCAATTTTGCCACTGTGACCTTGGAAAATGTGTCAAAGTCATCCATGTTCAAACTTGAACTAGTCCTTGATAAGGTGAATCAATGCTGCAAGTTTTGTGGCTGTACCTCAAACTCTTTTTAAGGTACTGTGTTAATATATCTGTGACGGACAGACCAACAGACAGACAGAAAGACGGACCCTCACCATTTCTATATCCACTGCCAACAGCAATGGCAGGGACAACAATAAAAGCATCCTCTGATATACACAATCATGTAAGTCATATAATATATATATATATATATATATATATATATATATATATATATATATATATATATATATAGGATATGACTCCCAAAAAGTCTGAACATACACCTTAAAACTAACAGCTTCAAGATCATTAAATAAATACCATTACATAAAGCATATCTTACTGGAGGTGTTTTCTGTACAATGTCACTGTAGTAGACAAACCCTGTGTGGGGCATAATGGCTGTGCTGGAAAAGCCAGACAGTGTCCTCTTCTGTGCCCCAAGCACTAGGACGTTACAGGCCGGCATCTTGGACAAGTTGGTCAAACCTCCAGCCACACCTGCAGGGGGTAACAAATATGTTAAATCCATCTCATCTTATTCTTAATATCTTAAATATTCCACCGAAAACTAGGGCTGAAAGGCACAGTAAATTTTGTACTAAAGTACTCAATAGTTAGTATCAAACTCAGACTTTGGTTCTCTTTAAAACTGTGAAACATTAAAATGGAATATTTTGAACATTTTATAGCATTAAGATCTGTGACTTTTATTTAAAAAGATCAATATGTTGTGTGCTATATAAAGATACAAAGGCTTTAGAGTTGCATTAAGCAGGTGTTAGGCTTAATGCTGCTTCAGCAAAAGCCATATTTTACCCACACTCACTAATAATAAATTAGATACACACTCATTAATAATGGACTTAGGTATCAACAATTTGATCAGTGCAATGATTAGTCTTGTGATACTAATTGTATCCGCCAAAACAGAGTTTTGCGGATACTATGTTTTCAGCTGGTCGCCGCCGCCGCCGCCGCCGCCGCCGCGTAGGTGTCCGGAGAACTCCTCCGTAACCGCTGGGCGGAATTTTCCGAAACCCGGGATTATGTTCGGGTCACATGTGAACTGCTGCGCCCCGATTTTGTTTTGACCTCTGACCTTTCCTCTGCGCTCTGCGTCCGTTTGTGCGTCTGTTTCCACACATAAACCCACATATCTCGGGAACCGTTTGACCGATCAGGAAAATTTTTTTGCACAAATGTAGCCCTCGGAGAGCTTTATAACATACACCAAAAATGGTGGCGCCACCTGCAACCATGTTTGCACAGTGTCCATCTGTTCGTCTGCCTTGGGTTAAAATCACTCATATCTCTGCAGTGACTTGACTAATTCACCTGAAATTCGGCATGCGCAAACATCCTGGATAGCTTTTCTGATTTTATGACAGGTGGCGCCACCTACATTCACGTTGACGCTGCAGACATCCAAGCTCATATCTCGGGAACCTTTTGACCGATCAGGAAAATTCTTTTGCACAAATGTAGCCCTTGGAGAGCTTTATAACATACACCAAAAATGGTGGCGCCACCTGCAACCATGTTTGCACAGTGTCCATCTGTTCGTCTGCCTTGGGTTAAAATCACTCATATCTCTGCAGTGACTTGACTAATTCACCTGAAATTTGGCATGCGTATACATCCTGGATAGCTTATCTGATTTTATGACAGGTGGCGCCACCTACATTCACGTTTACGCTGCAGACATCCAAGCTCATATCTCGGGAACCGTTTGACCGATCAGGAAAATTCTTTTGCACAAATGTAGCCCTTGGAGAGCTTTATAACATACACCAAAAATGGTGCCGCTACCTGCAACCATGTTTGTACAGTGTCCATCTGTTTGTCTGCCTTGGGTTAAAATCACTCATATCTCTGCAGTGACTTGACTAATTCACCTGAAAATTGGCATGCGTATACATCCTGGATAGCTTTTCTGATTTTATGACAGGTGGCGCCACCTACATTCATGTTTACGCTGCAGACATCCAAGCTCATATCTCAGGAACCGTTTGATTGATCAGGAAAATTTTTTTGCACAAATGTAGCCCTTGGAGAGCTTTATAACATACACCAAAAATGGTGGCGCCACCTGCAACCATGTCTGCACAGTGTCCAGCTGTTCGTCTGCCTTGGGTTAAAATCACTCATATCTCTGCAGTGGTTTGACTAATTCACCTGAAATTCTGCATGCTTATACATCCTGGATAGCTTTTCTGATTTTATGACAGGTGGCGCCACCTACAATCAAGTTTACGCTGCAGACATCCAAGCTCATATCTAGGGAACTGTTTGACCAATTGGGCCAAAATTTTGCATGTGTATAGTTCTCACAAAGCTCTTTATCATACGCTTAACTGGTGGCGCCACCTGCAACCCTTTTTTGCACAGCGTCCATCTGTTTGTCTGCCAAGGGCAAAAATCACTCATATACAATATAGTGGTTTGACTTATCTGCCTTAAATTTTGCATATGTATACAACTTGGACGGCTTTCTGGATTTTTTGGTAGGTAGCGCAAGCTACATACACAATTTGGCTGCAGACATCCATGCTGATATGCAACACTTCACCCGTTCCACTCTGATTTAGGCGGATACAAGTAGTCGCTTGTCGACTACCCGTATTCTAGTTTTTTGTTTATACTTACCCATGATTTTGGCTGCTGTGGACGCTCCAACAATAACTGAGAGGTTGGGGGCAATAAATGACATGCGAGATTCCACATACTCGAAGATCCTGGCTTTGTGGTCTATCAAACTCACAGCCTGTACAGTGAAAGGTCACAGGTTACAGTTCTGAGCCTTATCATGAAGGCTTTTCATATTCAATGCTGCATTACTATAAACATTGTACTAATCTATCGGTTCAATTACCTTTACAATGTAACTGATTATGATTACAATTAAATGCATTGAAACAAAATGTTATTGATTACAATTATTATATTTTAAAATTTTACTAGTTGTAAGTCGGTACAATTACAGAATACAATTATTTACCTTAACATTATTGATTAAATATATTCAAATCATCATTATTATATCTTCTAATGTAACTTGATGGAATTTTCAGGTTGAGGATATTAAGAAGTGAGATGAATATAAGAACATATATTTACCATATCACAGGCCTCTACAACTCGCTCAAGTTCTTCAGATGTCAGCTCAACACTAAAAAGAATACTCACACATGAATACACTCTGAGAAAAAACTCATTGTCATGCCTCCATTATCTCTTACAGTCTTACAACTTAAAGCTGCCCATTCACCTACCTTTTGAAAAGAAGTTATGTGATTTCTGGCTTCCTCTGTGTATATTATAATGATCTACTGGTAATTCTGGTTATGAAAAGCGATGTTGCTGGGAAAACATTAACCTAAGGTGGTATTGCATATATGCAGAGGTAGAAGAGTCACTTGTTGCAAAACATCATTTACAAAGCTCTGGCTTATCTCACTGGCCTCCAGATGCCCTTGTTGAATTTGTTTTGATTATTTTGGCAGGCCCCTACATATTATAAACATTTTGATATAAACAAAACAAGGAGCCTGTGTGCATTGATATCCACATTTTCTGGCCTATTTTTGTAAAAGCTCCAAGGGTTTACCTTTAGCTTATAAAGGTCAGATTGGTGATTAGGCCCCTTTAAGCTGATCTTGCAGAATGGCTTCAATAGACTTTACGATACCTTATACAGTGAAGCCTCTCCTAATGGCCAATTCTGTATCCTTGACAACTATCATTTATGGACACTTGTGGTGGTCTAGTTAAATGTACAATTTGAGTTTTGTGACCTCTTTAATACAGGGTGACAACAGATACCTTTGTATAACAGGTAAAGCCCGGGTCCTGTCGTAATTGAAAGGTTCCATTGTGCTTTTTAAAAGCACTTTGGTTGTTGGTCAAACAGTCAGATTATACATTTGACAGAAGAATCAAGACCCTTTTGGTATAAAACACTATATTTACAATGAAATGGTAATGAAATAATAATCTGTTAGTTAAATAGTTTCAGAAATAAAAAATAACTGTTCACACTTTAAATATTCCTCTTTTTTCAATTAAAATATACACAGCAACTGTTTTATACATTTACGTTTCACTTTTCCTAAGAGAGTTTCAAGCTTGAATCTATAAACTCCTTCAAGTTTGCGGTAACTTACCCCTGTGTTGTGGAGGCAGTGACACTGACAACCATAATAGTGGCTGGAGTAAGGATTTCCTGTAGCACCTCATTGTTCTTTGATTTATCAATACTGTTACCAAGTTCCTGTATCATACAGAAGTACATTATTTACACGACACCTGCACAAATCTTCATAAGTATGGGACATCTATATATTGTCTCAAGGTAAACTTGGCATTTTTCTGTTAAAATACATGTGTAAGTTTACTCGATACAAAATTTTTCCTTTAAATAACAGTATACAATGACAGTAAATTTGGTATTAGAACCGTCTAAAAGACATGGTGTTACATCAGTGATTTAGTCCAGTCCACACCAACCAGGTCTAAGTATAAGTCCTTGAGGTCCGAGTCCAAGTGCTTGAGGTATGAGTCCAAGTGCTTGAGGTACGAGTTCAAGTCCTTGGGTACAATTTCAAGTGCTTGAGGTACGAGTCCAAGTGCTTGAGGTATGAGTCCAAGTCCTTGAGGTACGAGTCCAAGTCCTTGAGTAAGAGTCCAAGTGTTTGAGGTATGTATCCAAGTCCTTGAGGTAAGAGTCGAAGTGCCTGAGGTACGAGTCGACGTGCTTGTGGTACGAGTCCAAGTCCTTGAGGTCCGAGTCCAAGTCCTTGAGGTCCGAGTCCAAGTCCTTGAGGTACGAGTCCAAGTCCTTGAGGTACAAGTCCAAGTCCCTGAGGTATGAGTCCAAGTCTACATTCTTTTAGGCTGAGTCATCTGAAACCCAAGTCCAAGAAAAAACTGTTAAGAATAGAAATTTTGAGCGAACTTTGAGATGACAATAAGTATTTTTATGTTAGTTTACACATGCCTTTTTTTAAAGATTTAATTACATTAAGCTTCTGATGCAGACCTAATATTGTTAGTAGTTTTCCATATGTATAGAAATGTGTTTTGGTTTTAGACAGAGCTTGCCTTCTCCTGGACTCAAGATGGACTCTGGCTGATTTCTTACCTCCAGTGGGTTCAAGTCAGAGTCCAGGACACTGGAGTCCAAGTCTGACTCCCTAATAAAGTAGACTCAAGTTTTGAGTCAAGTCCTCCTGGGATCCATCACTGTGTTACATGCAATCTTTTCAATATTGTTTATATAAAAAAAAACAGTACACTGACCTTAACTGTCTTCAGGTACTCTAGCTGTAGAGGCACTAGTGACTCTAGCTCAGGAAACCTCTTCTGGTATATGTCCCTGGTAAACTTGTGAATCACACCTGAGTAAAGAAGATATATATATATATATATATATATATATATATATATATATTATTATTATATAAATCTTCATCAATCTCCAAAGCTGATGTTTGTTTAATTGCATAGTTTTTACAAATATCTTAAGAGTGTTGTGTTTTTCATATTTACATGTTGTTATGCAAATCCTGCTAGTCATCAGCCAAAACACAAATTTATGATTATCAACAATGTAATCTTAAATTTATTTTTGTAGAATAATTTCTATAATTTAATATGCCCAGTAAACAATATAAACCGATTATTTTCACCATTAATAAAATGCTGTTTTTACCCTTTCAAGCATCAAATAGTGAAGGATTGTTTGCATACGTTCTTACTTACAATCTTAAATCTTACCTTAATACAAGTTCTCATGGTTTATATCAAGGCATTTGAAAAGAGTTACAAACATAAACTTACTGATTTCATTATCAATCTCCACAGTGATGTTGTTTGCCTCCACTATCAGCTGGTATTCTAGATCAGCCTCTACCGGACCATTCACTGAAAGTAATGTTTGACACTGTTATGATACAAAGAAAATATGTGATACATAAGTAAACAATATAAATACGTTTTATGAGAAGTACGAACCACATGAAGACTGGGCACTATAGTCATTTGCGAAAAATATTTGACTCTATTGAATATCAGTGATATATTAAGTCTTATCCTTCTCATTATTTGAGCACCTATTGGCAATGGATATGTTAGGAACACCACACTGTTGATATTTATAAGAATTTTGTTCTGTAAATCATGTTTACTTGATCATTTAATAGGCAAAGAACATAAAAAGAAAATATGTTTCATCCCCATTCATTACTAGTTAACAATGAAGCATCATACCTTCTCTGCGACCTTTCTCTTGAAAGAATTCAATCTTGTCCATTATGTCTGATAACTACAAACAAAACAAATACTCCTTTATCCACAGATTTACATAAAATCATTTCTTCTAAAATGTTACAATTTCAAATACAACATGATGGAGTGGACCATAAAACAACATGAACATAATGCCAATGAGCCAAACTCATTTAAGGCATGATAAATAGAAAATACAGAATGTTTAAACATTTATATTTGCTAGTCTTTATTTGCTAGTCTTTTACAATAGATCAGATGAAGTTGAACAATGTACTGACAATATTTCCTACCTAACCAGTTTGGCTCTGATTAGCTCACTTTAGTCAGAGCAAATTAATCTCTTTTAAAGTGTTAAATTCAAAGTCAAAATTATTTCCAGATATACTATGGTTGGGATTTTGTTCAAGAGGGTTTCAAATATGCGATATCTTCAAAGGGGAAATCATGGCGAACATAAAGCAAAGGTATTTCATATGAGCCATTAGTATCAATGTTAGCATACATTTTATGTAACCTGTAATTCAAAGATTGTTCATTTAAATAATAATTAATTATTTGATACATCTGCCACTACTGTACGAAGAATATCCAACTATTCAATGTTCCCTTAGCTTCTCATACTACAGTTAGTAAATAAATATAAACTCGCGGAACAAATTCAAAGAAGGAAGAAGTGAAAACACAAATATTCAACCTCCTGAATGTGAAGCCAACCACAGCATTTGTAACTGATGTAGAGGTGCTTCATCATTAGCAAACTCTGCAGAAGCAAAAGCATGTTCTTATAAACCTCAAGCGAATGCTATGTTCAATACAATTATAAAAGACATAAACACAATAACTATAATTAGTTTATATGTTTTTCTTTATAATACCTCTTCGCTGTGCAGGAGTTTTGCTATGCTGCGGACAGAAGCATCTTTGTCTGCTGTTTCCATCTCAACCTCCTCAACATCGTCCACCACATCCTCAGCCTCTTCTTCCTCCGCAGCGACCTCTTCATCCCCTCCCTCCTCGAGGTCAGCAAGAAGTTCGTCAGCCAATGACATGGTGAGTCTGTGCTAGATGCTGACTTAACTGAAATTGATTAGTCACAGAGTTATTCTAGATTCAAACCTGCAATCCTTTTTCCACAAGAAAGCGTTTTTTTCTGATTTGATAACCTAATACCCTTTTGACATGGTTTTAAAATGGTTTCCACATTTGATATATGCATTGGGTGTTTACACAGCAGGCATGACACTGTGTGGTCTTGCAGCAAAGCTTTTGACCCAGCCAGTTTTTGTTAATTAGCCATGTGAAAGCACCAAACTTGTTGGATGCAGTCTGACCATGTGAAAGGGGTATAAATATGCTTCATTTCAATACACTGAAATGGAGTGATATCAAGCATGATCATTGATTTCTGAATTTACATAGACATTAAATTCATATATTACATGCATTTGTATACTCAACTGACAATTAAATAAAACATGCAAACGTACTTGTATCATAGTTAAAGTCACAAGAGAAACACAGATAACAGTATAACCAATTCAATTTTTTTAGACTTGCAAATGAGTTTGACTTGGATATTGTAATAACTTGATTACTATTATTGGAATTTCTGATTATAAGGGATGACCACATATTGGAATACACCTATTAAAACAGAAATGGACATCCACTCCCAGGGGATAAACCAGAACAAAGGTGTGATATCAGTCACTGATAAATCCGAATTACTTCATTTATTTTCGGATAAATGATTTCAACTAGGGCTGAAACAGGTACAAAATTTTGGACTCAAGTACTCGATAGGCATTACCCGACTCGGACTCGAGTACTCGTTACCATGGCAACGCTGTGAAGATAAAACGAACATCTGTTTACCGATGCAAAATATGCATAAATTTGACTTAGTGACGGCTTAACTTTATCGCAACGAAGGAATAGATATATGTCATAACAAGACCTTGGTTAATTTGACTAGCATATGTTTAGAGCCCTACGCCAGGCTACGACAATGGATGAATAATCCTACAGACTGTCCTAAAATCTGCAGTAAAATACATATGTATGTACATACAAGAGTACTCCGTACTCGGTAAGTATTACCCGGACTCGAGTACTCGAGTACTCCTTTCAGCCCTTATTTCAACTGTATCGAATACTGCAACCAAAGTTGTTTATTAAGATTCCTGTACTGAACAACAATTATGTATACTTTGATGGCATCATTCTTATCAATGATGAAGGGGGAAATTTATAATGACACACGACTTGCTACACGCGCTGGTTATCCGTATTTTGTGCGTCGGATCGAGCGATAATAGGAGAAAATAAATACTTTGCTGCAGCTCTCACGTTTTCCCATTGCAGTCCACACATTAAAATTCTTAATCAGTGTCTGAACAATATATTAAGATCTGATGGACATACATAGTGTAGATATTATAAAAGACAATACCTGTTGATAATAATTGGCTGACTGGCAGTACTTGAGATCTCTGGGCTTTGCTTTGCGTGCAAGACGGCGATGATAAATAACAGTTATCCAAGCGACCAACAGATGGCGGTAAAGGCTTGCATGCCACTGTCGATTGTTGGAAGGTTAGCAGTTTTGGTAAACATGTCAGCACGTTGATTTGTTATCAGTATGTGCAGGTGCATTGCATCAAGAACCTGATATAAGACTTGAAAATACTTGCCTCCCCAAGAAAAGGGGTTCCAGATCCACCATTGAAAACATTATTATTAGGCAGGCCTTATTGCCAATACCCGGGAGTGGAAATAAGGATCGAATGCTTATTTTCACTCCCTGTATGCTGAGCTGGCAGGGTGCAGTCTGAGCATGTATATATATATATATATATATATATATATATATATATATATATATATATATATATATATATTACACGAAATACATTTCAAAGTTAAATTTATGACTGTATTAAACATTTTTTCAAAACATATATGATTTGCAAGAGTAAAACCTTGCAATTAAATTACATTCATAGGCCTATTTGTGGCGAACTTTTTAAAGACAAAATGTATATTTTTTTTTGCAAAAAGTTAAAATGTGTCAACTAGTTTGTTTGATACATACATTTATAGATGTGTGTATAAAGCATAAAGACAAGCAGCTCAAGTAGTTGAAATAATGTTACAGTCAGAAATGTAATGACAACTCTTGTTTCCAGGCTCAGTCCTTATCAGTAGAGGTAGTTAGCACATCATCAGTAGGGCTGGTTTAGAGTACGACTGTTTCGATCTCCACTATATATACTACAGTGCTGGCTCAGTGCACAGGTAAAGTCTAGACAGTTGCACTAGACCAGCGCACCCACTGCTCTGGTTGGTTATTTCATGAATTTATTAAGTGTCAAAATAAGTAAACTTTGTCTAAAAATCAAAGTTAAAATTGAACTACAAAGAAACATAGGATGCATGCAAGAGTAATAGTATGAATGTTTTTACCAATTTGGACATAAAAGGTAAGACAAATAACCGCTTTCTATTATAGTCATCCATGCGATCCTAAATAGGGCTGATGCAAATAACTATCAAAACCTAAAAAAAACCATTTAACTTTTATATTATATTAATTATATTAAGCATTCTTTATTTCAACTCTCAGAGGGGAGTTGAAATAAGCATCCCGTATTTCCACTCCACGGGGAGTGGAAATTAGCACTTCATTTTTATTATACTATATTGTTAAAATAGGGGGGGGGGGTTAAAAATATATGGTATACGCCGATACCCCTTTACAAGGGCCTGTGTGTGTCACACATATTGCAAAAGGAAATTGCGCTCCCTGCAGAACAAAGTTTACAACAAGTGACCTTATGTCATATTTTATGGAAGATCCCATCAGGACCTTTCCTGTGTAGGGAAGGTGGAGTTTTCTGAGTCAAATTTCTACGATTTATATTAATGATTCTCACCTTGTATTCTAAATAACACTGGTATGAATACTTAAAACAGAGAAATCAAAGATGATGATACAAGCTTTCATTAAAAATTTTTTAGGATAAACCGTTCATAGCGAATTGCATGATAACCAACCCAGCTGTTCCTGAGAGTTCTGACCTATTGTGTAAATTTCACTGACTGATAATTGAGAGTATTAACTTCGGAGGTGCCCTGCCAGATGTTTAGCCAATTTAATAACTGCGATTATATAAATCAAAGTGAATTATTTTCACAGAGGGCCGATGACCTGTCATCTATAATTGGATATATGCATCGTAGATATCCAGTAATCTCCACTATGGAGAGCAACCACCGCATGCAGGGAAAGAGCACGGGAGCTAGGGCTACCTGTCAGCATGTGAAGTTTGAACGTCTTTGAGTTTACGGCTACGATTTGTGCTCTGTTAACAGACGCACACACGGACAGACAAATGATAGACAAGGACGACTAGTTTTCAGTCAGCTGAGCGTCTTCACTAAGGAACGTTGTTTCATGATTTCTGTATGGGCTTGCAGGCGCGTCAGAAACAACGTCCGTGCAGATACTGGCGGCACTTGTGCCCACCAAAAAAAAGGAAATTCCGAGTCCTGCTCCCACAACTGTGCACGCACTTACCCTCTCTCGGAAAAAAACCCCACAAAACCTAAACTAATGCTAGCATTTTTGTCCTCGCCTTCCCTTTCCAAGAATAACATGAAATGAATTCTTTTTTAATTATCTGAGGACCGTTTTAATTATTCATTCACCTACAGTGTGCAGGTGGAAGCTTTTGTGTTTCATGGACGAAATGATCCACGTGGGAGTCTAGTCAAAAGAATGAAACCTTGTAAATAGGTATATCTTTTGTTGCTATAGTAACCAATCAAGTATAATACCAGAGCGTTTGTAAATACTAAATGATTCACGGCGTCTTACGTCAGAGGACCTCGAGTATGGACGAGTATTGATTTGCATTTAATCGCAGTTTCAATGTCAATAGAGAACTTTAATAATGTTTGGATTATATTTACAGTAATAATTACATTAAGCAGGTGCCTACGCTGCTCATGTAGTGGCTATATATACACTGCAGTTCTCCAAAATCTCCCTAGCTTAAACCGCTGCTTTGTAAAGCAAAATTATCTGGGTCCAACCACCAAGACTGTCACAGAGCAAAAAAAAAATGTAGCCAGACCAATAAGAGCGTGGTATCGCATTGTGCATCCAGCTCCAAATTCTAAACATGCGACACCCGCGCTGTCGATGGTCTGATTACACCAGTTCTTGCACATAAACATGCAGCGAGAGCGGTTGTCTCGGTATAATCAGACCAATGAGAGCGGTTGTCTCGGTATAATCAGACCAATAAGAGCGTGGTATCGCACTGTGCATCCAGCTCCAAATTCTAAACATGCGACACCCGCGCTGTCGATGGTCTGATTACATCGGTTCTGGCACTCGGCCAAGATTTAAACATGCAGCGAGAGCGGTTGTCTCGGTATAATCAGACCAATGAGAGCGGGTGTCGCATATTTAAAAGTCAAGGAGATCTAGGACGACTGCATTGTATAGCCACTGCGTGAGGAGCGTATATTCACTGCTATCTCTCTCTCCCAGTCCTTGTCTCCTCGGAATAAACAGATACGTTGTAAGACACGGGATCCAGTTTTTAATGACATTTTCTTCACAGTGCCATGCTTCTAGTTTTCAGCAAGAGGAACGAAGCACTCAAAGATAAACGTTCTCATTTCAATTTTTCGTTTGAAAATTCTTCATACAAATGGATTAAAGATAATTGTATGGGGTAATATTTACATTGCGGCTATATAGGAAACAAACGTTTCAAGTTATATGTTTGGATATTAATAAGGTAAATACAAGTGCAATATAAAGTGTCATTTAAGCGTGTACACTATATGGCGCTGATGAGAAATTGTGGCATTACGATGAATAAATATAATTATTAATAAAGATATATTACAGGAAACATGAAATGATTGGTAAGATCAAAAGTTACTCATTTTACTCATCAAACTGTTCTTTTATATTAATATGTTTCTCCTCCCAGTCTTCTTATCTTCACTGGGAAAAAAATAGGTGTGGGCGTTCGAGGTGATCCAAGCTTATTTCCGACGATCACAATGTTAAAACGTGCGCTTAGCGTATTATGGCGTACAGATAACGCTATATGTACGCCTGCGTTTCATCAATATATACAAGTGATGCCAGACGTAGCATGTACATCCAGCTTTCACGGAGCTCACTTTTAAACAGAGTTTTGAGAATCTTCACTTTTTTTTCTGCGGTCTAACTGCGCTATACTTTTAGAAATTTAAGAACATGCACTTACTATTATACGTCTGTGTTACAACCAGTGAACACGCAGGGTAATTTCGTATACAGATTACGCAATATAGGATTTCCCCCACAAATAAAATAAAACAACACATCAATTCAAGTTTTAGATTACCAAATGGCGGAAAGTTCTGGTAACATGTAGAATAGTTCTTATTACTAAACCAAAGTATATACAGCCAGTCTATTAGTTAAACGTGATGGTCAACGAACTATTACAATCGCGGCGGGTCACTTTCAAAAGATTTCCTCTGATGTCGATTAACGATTAACGTAAAAGTGACTTGACCAAGTGCCGTCCGAGACGAAGCGTTACGTATGCGATTTAATATAGTTCATGTGGTTCACGTGGTGATTTATATTTGGCTCTTTCCAACCCAATGCCTTATCAGCTCCTTCAAATTCAACTTATCATCTATCTTCACTGTATTTATGTGATTTCTGGCCTATTCTCTGTGTACATATTAGTGAATTGTGCCTTAATTCCTGTTGAGAAAAGTCCTTATAATGCCACTCTGTCAGATGTATGCGCTTGTTTATCAACAAGATATTAGTAAACAAGCTACAAGCTTCGATGATGATAAACAGAAAAAAAAATGTAACCTAAAGTGGTTGGTTACAAATGTGCTGAAGTTGTAAGTAACTAGTTGCAAAATGCTCTTGGCAAACCTCTGGTTCGTCTGACTTGCCGCAAGTTGTCCTTCTTGAATGTGTTTGGATTTTTTTGCGCCCCCCACATGTTGTAAACACGTAAATATAAACAAAACGAAATCCTGTCTGCATTGTGATTTTCTGACTTATTTTTGAAGAAAGGTTCAGGGATTATCTTTAGTTAATAGACGTCAGCTGTCAGAATAAGCCCCTTTAAATCTACTATAGACTCTACAGAGTACAGAAAATCGTTGATCTAGTGTTTGGGAGATTGTCATGGAATCACACATGCACAGGTACCCTGCTCGGCTATCGATGTATTTTTACATTAAAATAAACTTTCACAATAACGAACAAGAGACCTTACTTATTTTTATCCAACGTTTATATTTGACTCATACAGTAGATTTACTCTCTAAATTCACATGTAAATAAAGTTCAGTATTTATAGGAGGATAAATTGCGTAACTTCCATTTACGACATTAGGAATCATCCTTTCACTGTATGCATGGAAGTTTTACGACATTAAGTCTCATCCTTTCACAGAATGCATGGAAGCTTTATGACCAGAATTTGCTTTGTTGACCAATGTCGGTGTGTCTATTTATGATTGATTATATTATGGTACGCTTCGCTGGGGACGTCATCCATTACCAGCGAAACCACTCTACCGAAGGTACACTACATGTAAAATACATTGGTTAATATTTTGTTCTATTTTAGCCGATCAGGATTAACAAAATTTTTTGATCGAAGCAAATTATGGACCTGACCGCTTTTGATGCAACGTTAATGAATAAATGGAGTATTATTTGCACTTTAACATTAAAACACCAATTGAATATGAGACTTTTATATCAGAGCACAGGATTAATGCCAAATTTCAAAGTAAAAGCGATAACGTTTGATCTTCCTTACTTTATTCATTACCATAATATAAAACATAAAAGTGAAACTGTTTGTGTGTGAATATTAAAATACAAATGCAATAAGTTTGATGTCCTAGCTGAGAATATTTTCTCAAATATACTTTATGAATCGTTACAACGAAAACCATTATTAGTGGAAGACGGAATTAATAATGTTTAAATTATTGTTGTAACGAGAAGGCAGTCAGAGACCGCATTAATTATTTACCTCCGCCAGTATTCTGATCACTCTTATTATTCTGATTTACTGTGTGCATGTAACAGGAGTCTAAACAAAAAATATAAATGCGAGTGGAATGTGTGTCACGGCTCACCAACTCGATGGTTGTATCACAGGTAAGCTCTGCTAGTCAGAACAAAGACAGGCCCTAATACCAGTGAATAACAGTTGTTCTCGGTCAGAAAAAACAAAGTGTCCCCTCTCCCAATGGCAAAGAATCTGTTAAATACATTAAACATATTAAAACATCTTGGGGATTAAGCGTATCTATAAGTTGTCATTTAGTGTTCCTTAAGCACAACCTTGATCCTCCGAGAAATATAGGCAAAGTATGGCCATAAACCTGTAGAGTGAGGCTGCTAACAGAAAAACGATCAAACAGCCAAGACAAAAATAAAGGTACAATTATGAAACTTTCATGCACTGAAAGAGCAGGTGAATTGAATAAATTATCCCTTACATGAACATATATATATATATATATATAAGCATAGATATAATTGTAAACGTTCACGGTGGTAATACTAAAGTACATGAGTTTGTTTATAAACATACACATTGAAATACATTCTGTAAATCATAAAGCTGCATTTTTTCCATATTTCCTCAAAGAACCATAACGTAGGAAAAATAAATGAAAGATTTTAACTCATTATGTTATGACGGGTGTAAAACTTTCTCCCCAGATCATAATAACTGAAAAGTAGAAATGATATTTCGTCATGAGATAATCTTTTCATAAGACAAGTCGAGACAATTTATCAACTTTTTATGTAATATCAGGGAATACAAATCCACAGATAATCCCATAGCTTGGCGTATCGTTGTTATTTCACCCAGAGTACAGGTATAATGCCACACACGTTAAGCTACCGTAAAGACAGTAAGCATCAATCAGCACTTGAAATGACCTCCGCGGACACTTTGATCAATTACCTAAGCGGCCGCTCCCTAGCATATCATGATGGTGGTGCCGCCATAGGCCGGCCATATTTCAGGAGCCTTGTGATAAGGCGATAAGTTGTAATCCGAAGCCGCTTGCCGCAGATGCAGCTCCGAGGGAAACGTGCGCTGCCAAGTGAGCTGCAATGACTCGGGTATCAATGAGTGACGCACCGTCGGCAGGGCGTGCCGCCGACCGATTAAGTCCTGTATCTCTCGGACAATAGCTATTTGTTCCACCTTTAATTGCCGGAAAAACCTCCAAAGGATCCAAACAACAAAACCAAGGCAGTGATCGCTCCATTTTAACTCAAGTGAAAATTTTATTTCCATTGTGTTCATGTAAGTATAATTCATCAATATTTTTTTCTGGTATAAATTGAATTTTCATTCAAAAAAGTCAACTAAAATTTAAGTATTTATTAAAATGAAATCATCTATTAACGAATATCCTCATGGTCCTGCTGATATTGTAGGAACATTATTATTTTCTTCTTTGATCCCTTCTTCAGGAGTTTCTGTAGCCTTTTCTGATTAAGATTTAGCGGTCATTTTACTATACCGACGAGGGTATTTCGGTAATTTAAAGAAACTCTTAATTGTGTAGTTTGACATTTACAGTTAATATTGTAACTAGTTGTCTTTCGCAGTGAACTAGCAGTTTCTTTTTAAAAGGAACTGGCGGAGAATTCTAGGACATATAAGCCATGCAAGTGTTATCAGTCCAAACCTCGTTCTTGGCTGGTGGTCATTTAAATAGCCTACCTTCGGATTGATCACGGAGTCTAATATAAGGAACCGGAAGATTCGAAAATGAGTTATTTTTAAGGGGAGTCAGGTCATTTTATATTATGTGGTTTATTGAATGCCCAAGTGAAGTTTGTTGTTTACAACTCTTACAACTTTAATGGACATTGACCGTGTAATAAAAAATACAAAAATATTTAAAAAAAAAATAAGACACCTGTACAAACCTTACTATCTTATTTAAGGACAGGCATAGAAAAACAAAGAAATTAAATGGTGCATGTATAATATATGGCATTGATGTGGTGATTTCACCACAAGGGTCGGCAGCCAAGACAATGGCAAAAAGCCGACAACAACTTAATTGGCTTTTTTGACAGACATATTTATCATAATCCGTCTTGCTTCGGAACGTGAAGACGGGCGCGTCATGAAAAGAGGTTATTGAGTACACTTCACAATCAGTCAATGGTAATGTAATTGGTGGATGTAGTAAGATACCCTCCCCATCCTCCGGGGTGCTCCGCCATCAGAAATCAACATTAACCACACTTGCAGACCCTTCATCTAGCAAACCCAGGAAAAAAGGACCAGGCACGAGGGGTTGGTACACAAAACGCTCTCGGGTTTTGTTTGTCGACTCGCCCTTATTACCAATTCCAGTCATGTGTTTCCCCAGCGTTTCCCTAATATATTCTTTGGAGTGTTTCAACAAGAAGCTTTTGTGAAGATATCAGTCCGATGAATTAAATAATTTAAGTGTGTCATTGTATTTATTCTGCGCCACTGTTTGACCACATTGCATCGGTTTGTTTCAGAATGTCCCAAGCCTGCATGGATTGACAGCACATATATAGGAGTCTGTGTCTAGCAACATCCTAGAATGATTCGATGAAGGTATGTGCAAATGTGTCTAATATTTTTATTTTGCTTCTATACGACATTGAACTTGTATATGGAAAGTTTTACTTATGTCCGAGATATCAGTCGTATGGCAGAGCTGATATATTGATAATCTGATAACAGTTTAATCCTGTCAAATTGTGGCTGCAGCCTCTCAATAATTGAATGGAATATATAACCCAGTTTGCATTTAATTAGCCAGAAACATTTTTCAATGGAGTTCTGAAAAATGTTATAAAAGCCTGATTTTGCAAACTTTGTGTGTTTGTAAAATGATTGATATGACGTTCAATTATTTTATCTAAAATACACTGATATTGCCTTAATTCAAGCTTTTGCGTAGTTTTGATGTGATTAATATGATGTGTCAGAGATCAATCGTTAGATCTCATTTGAAACTCTATGTTATAACAGGTTATTTCAATATATAGTTGATTTAAATAAATAACAAATCATTTAATTTTGGCCATATTGCAAAACGGATACATGGATACAGAAAAAGAGAAAATTTGGTAAAATTTATGTTGAATTTAATAAAAAAAACCAGGAATCTTAGCATCAGACAAAACTCACTTTTTTGCAGAAAAAATAATGACACATTTAACTCTTAACTATACCAGCGGGGTACAGTTTATCATAAATGGTCTTACTTTCAGGGAAACCAACGTTTGCGAAAGACATGAGGCTTCATTTTCGGGTGCTGCCGGTGGTTGTCACACTTTGGGTGATGGTATATAGTAGCCACACATCCAATCTGTATATCCAAAACCTCCCAAGTGTTACATACAGCAAGGAGGGGACGTTTAACCTCGGTGTGTTGATGCCGGTACACAGGTATAACCGGAGCGCCTTTTGCAGCAATGAAGTCTCAAGCCTCGGGTTGCTACAGCGGATGGAAGCGATCGTGTTCGCCATTGAAGAAATCAACCGTAACCCAAATCTTCTCAACAACCACACCCTTGGATTCGTCTTTTTCGATGATTGCAACAAGGATATCACAGCACTAGCGCAAACTCTCAGGTTTCGGAAATCCGGGATGGCTGGGAGATGCGCGAGACATGCTGGAATCACACCGATTTTGCCTGACCCTTGTGAAAACGACACCGTTCAACAGTATAACGTCATCGGCGTTATAGCATCAGAAAGCAGTCCCTTATCCGTCCAAGTTGCGAACATGTTGACTGCTTTTAAAATCCCTCAGATTAGTTACATGTCAAGCAGCTCTGCACTAAGCAACAAAGAAAAGTATCCTTACTTTCAGCGCCCTATCCCGTCAGATAGATATCAGATTGAAGCGATTCTTGATTTGCTTGAGCGGTTTAACTGGACCTTTGTCTCCGTAGTATATGCAGAGGGAACGTATGGAACTGAAGCTTACAACGCTTTAAAACAGGAGGCAGAAAAACGAGGAATTTGCTACGCAGAGACATACGAAATAAATTCGGCACTTAAAGAAGATGATTACGTAAGTATTGTGGGAAATCTCATCAGGATCGGAGACAAAGCCTCCGTTGTGATAATGTTCCTGTATGGTTCACAAGCTCGGAGGATTCTTGAGGTATTCAGAAAGCTGAATACGGGGCAAGAAAAAGTTAAGCTGACTTTCATCGCCAGCGACGCCTGGGGTAGAAATTTGGAAGAGTTCCATGGTATAGAGGAAGAAGCGGTGGGTACACTTTCTGTCAACTTCCGGTTGAAGAATGTTCCTCGTTTTGACAAGCACTTTCGGACTCTAACACCAGATACCTGGAAGCAAAATCCGTGGTTTGCAAAATACTGGGAATGGGCAATGGATTGCTCGATAAAAAGTAAAACATGCAATTCCACCTATGGCCTTGACCAAAGTATTCACTATAAGCCTGAAGTGTATGCATCAGCATGTTTTGACACAGTATATTCTTATGCGTACGCCTTGGATTCGGTTATTAAACAGCACTGCCTCAACCTAACAGTGGAAGACCTAGAAGAGTGCGTTGATGACCATCTACTCGAGTATCTCCGCAACACAAGCTTCATCGGGGAGACTGGGCATATCAAATACGACATAACCGGGGACGGTGTCCCGGCATACGAAGTACTTCATTTCCAAAAGAGAGGTACCGCTTACATCCTGGATAAGGTTGCACACTGGAATACGCACACGGCATCGCTTAATTTTAGCACTGAATTAAGTTGGCCAGGGGGCGCTATCCCGCTATCCCGCTGCAGCGCCCCCTGCAAAATCGGAGAACAACAACACAGGAGGGAAGCTAAATGTTGCTGGGATTGTGAACGTTGCCAAGACAACCAAATATCAGTTCCTGTGAACGGGTGGTTGCGTTGCATCACATGCTCAAACCACACATGGCCAGATCAAGAAACCCGTGCCACCTGCGTCGACATTAAGCCGAGTTTCCTACAATGGCACCATGCTTTGGGCATCATTTGTGCTTCTGTATCCGGATTGGGAATTATCATTAGTTGTGGTGTATTAGTGATGTACGTGATAAACAACCAGCAGGTCTTGATTAAAGCCTGCAGCCGTGAGCTAAGTTACATCATGCTGGTTGGCATCATTTTATCATATGCGTTAGTGTTTACATTCATTGGGGCGCTGACTGACGCTAAATGCGTTGTGCACCTTTATGGGATCGGCCTGACTTTCACGTCCTTGTATGGACCACTCGTCACCAAGACAAACCGCATCTACCGAATTTTTCAGGCTGGCAAACGGACAAAACAGAGACCTCCTCTCATTGAGTCCCGCTATCAGGTTATTATAGCCCTGGTCATCATCCTGATTCACGTAAGATGCCAAACTTTTACACCTCAGACTTTTAATTGTAATATAAATATGTACATAGTTTTAAGTCAGAAGTGTGTAACTTTCAGAGAGAACTGTCATTTTCTTTGAAGTTATATTAGATATTGTGCCATAATTGTCTCACATTACTTGCGCATTCTATCATACTTACGCAAACGGTCAGGCTTTCATCTATTATTACAGAAAATGAAATAGGATTTAGTCTAACATAAGTCAAGGAATGGTATACAGACATTTACATTATGTTGTAAAACGGGGCAACCAAAGTACCTAGGGTTTTCAAGACATGGTGCATGAAATTTATAGGTAACGGAAATATAGACCACAGAAAGGTTTTTTTTTCAGGGTTTATTATGCTGAGAATTCACGATAATCAATAAACAGTAATCAGCCAGACGGACACGTAGAGTTCTCTAAAGGCCCAAATACTTGTGTATATAGTTCTGTTTACATGATATCTCACATTCATGACTTTAGATAGAACTTAACATACTCGTTTCAGGCGGTGTTATTGACCATAGGCATGGTTATAGATTACCCCAGGGTACAAGACATAGCATCTACAAGCGGGACCGTGGAACGGACGTGTTACTTCCCGCTGGGTCCGTTCGCTCTCGCATTGTGTTATAACATGATCCTAGTGGTCGCCTGTGCCTTTTACGCCTTCAAGACAAGGATGCTGCCGGACAACTACAACGAGTCCCGCTTTATTGCGTTCTGTGTCTACAGCACTGTTTTCCTCTGGCTGTCATTTGTGCCTGTGTATTTCCTTGTACCGATGGCGTACTACAAAGTGACGGTACTTTCTGTTGCGGTGATGGCCAATGCCACCGTTGTCCTTGTCTGTATGTACATTCCAAAGTTGTTCGCTATTTACTGTGTGAAGAAAGAAAATTTGCTGGTTGATGACGCCAACACTATCACCCAGTCCACCCTGGACGCCACGACAACTCGCATGCGGTTTACTGCAAAAAGTAAGAAAGTTGCCCCGATCCCGGACTCCTCTGGAAAGCAAGACCTGAACGGTACTAAGAAAATCTGAAGCTTTATTTCTTGAGTTCACTACACTACACATAGAATAATTTAATTTAAACTGTTATTCTGGTAGTTTCACCACCTACCATTAATTAATGAAATTTGCAAAATTGTGCGTATAATGAAAACTAGGATTTTAACCAGGAATGGATATATGGTTAGGAATTGGTGTGCCTACTGGCATTTAATTGTATCTGCAATCAAAATGAGCAGATAAGAAGACTTAACATAAAATATTGAAACACATTAATTCAAAATTGCCCTTCCAAAATGCGCAGAGTGATGTCCATCCGCCCATCGCCATTGAAATAAAGCTGAAATATGTAGTTATATAATCCAGATTCCTACCCTGAACAGGTGGAAGAACATGCAATTGCCTTTTTTACGTGCATGAAGTAGAGAAGGAATTCACATTGTAACGCTTCGATTATTTACGTTTTGATTTTCATCCGAATTGTAAGTACAAGGTTCAACGCCCACGTATTAACTGATTGCTCTATCGCATTCGCAATATATCAGCCTGGAGTGGGCGGGGAAAAATATGTAATGGCGTAATATCTGGATTTTTGTCTGACAAAGCGCAGAGACTACGGAAAAAAATCGGCGTACTTTAACCTTAAGCACGACCTCTCATATGCGGTCATGGTTAGTTAGTCCACTTATTAATTCACAACAAAGGAAATCAGTTTCCCTCAGTCTATATTGATTTTGTTCAAGGACTATTGGGTAAATGAGATCGTGCATCGCGGTATGAATTTGAACATCTGCGGCCTATTGATGTCTATTGACTGACAGTACGTAGTCTTTCCTAGAGGCCCGGTCAGGCCAGACCAGTAAAAGTATCGCAAATAATGACACAATGTAGACTGCAGCAGCGGCATGCAGAACTACCGAATAGGGAGATGAATAGTTTAGATGAGGGTATCATTGTAATTATGAATTTGTAATATTTATATTTATATATATTCGAACTATCGAATACGAAATATTAAACTTCTACCACCTTTATTGTCCACAACAAGCTCCTTTGCGCTTGATGCCGTGGGCACATAAAAATGCTGCTTTCGCAACTACGAAAGATAATGCGCTATACAAAAAGAAAAAAAAATGAATAGCAAAACATCATTGTGACGGAAATAAAACTGTTTCTCTGTATCTGCAAGTATTACTGAAGTCGGCAAACAAACGAATACGTGGTCTGCTTGGCCTTTGAATAGTAACTGTTTGTGGCTAACAGTTTCACCATACAGTACGTGTCACACTAAGGATAACATACGGACCGGTCACTGTACATGCTTGTACCGGAGGGTGTGACCATCCCGCCATGGGGGACACCGACCCCAAACCAACAGAACCTCTTGTAAACCTACACCCAGACGCCCAGGACCTGGTCCGTCGGCAGGAACTCTCCTTGACGGATGGTAGGTAGATCTTCATTTTCCTAATGTTCAGTTCCCTAAAACTATAGCATGTACTCTACTCTTAAATTCAATTATGACTAGAATTCACCATTTGCTGTAGACAGTGTAATGTCATTCATTTGCTGTGTCAAGCAGTGGCATCAATTTATCTTCAAGAGTGGGGGTGGGGAGACTCACAGGCGAGGGAGGGTAATCAAAGTTGGGAAAAAATAAACATTATATATATGTGTGTGTGTGCGTGTTTTGTCTGTTTGACACATTTCAAATGTATGACAATATAATATGGTTTTTGAAAAAGGTAATATGTTTCCAGTATTTAGGTTAATTTTATGGCTGGCTAGGTCTAAATCTAAAATATTTCATAGCAAACTCAGAAATGGAACGAAAGCCTATAATTCTAATTATCATTATATTTCATTTCCAATAAAAAATATTATTTTCTGAATAAACAGGAGGATGATTCAGAGACCATTCGCATATAACTTCTTGTATCAGAACTTTTCCTGAACACTAATTTCAGCTGATATAATCGATCCGCCAGATTGTGCATGTGATACAGATCCATACTTTATTCTATACAGCAAGCATTAACACCTCCTGAACAGGTATCTTCTTAACAGAATCATACACTTTTGCTTCAAACGACAGCATGTGTAAGCGTGACGGTAAGGAAAAATCGGAAATGTTAAAGACGAGTCAGAAATGAAGTCACACAAAGTCATGGATTCAGGAATGTTTGATTAGTAAAGCACCAAAAGTATTGCATCTAGTGTTTCTTAACATACCCTCAGTGGCGTCAATTTTTCTTCCAGGGTGGGGGGAGATGACTTGCAGACACACACACACACACCTTTTTAGCGTCTGTATGAACACGTTTAAAATATATTAGCGTCTGTATGACACATTTCAAATATATATATATAATTAATCACATTTCAAGTATATTACAATTATATATAAGGTTTTGTAGAAAATAAGGTATTATGTTTCCAGTATAAGTTAATTCTAAACTAGGTTTAAATATAATATTTCATAGTAAACTCACAATAGAAGTTTTATATATTTCATTCGCAATATATGAATATTATTCTCTGAATAGTGTGTGTGGGGGGGGGGGGGGGATTTTATTGATCATCCCCCCTTGCCAAAAAGTGAGGGGGGGATATATACCCCCACCCCCTTTACTGACGCCCCTGCATACCCTCTAAAACACATTAAGAAAGGTCGTGTAAAAAATGCAAGAAGAATGGATACAGAGCATCCCTGATTATTTTTCTAAGAGTTACCAATCATATGAATTCTATTTCAGTAACAAGATGGAAATCCGAATCTACCAAAGGACATCACTATGTAATCAGAAGTCAAGGATAGCCGTGTCAAGAGTTATTTTATCACCCCGCATGTTATTCAAAAGTCATCAACTAAACAATCAGTAAATATATTCTGTATCGAATTCTTGCTAATTTTAATGGTTATGGCAATCAGTTCTGATATGGCATCTGCTAAGTTATTATTAAACTAAATTCGTTGGTTAACAAATCGAAGAAACAACGTGGGCCTGGTTGTCAGATGAGAATTATATCATCAATTTAAATCGACATCAGAAGCGGAGACATCAGACCTTTATTTTACTGTGAAAATTTGATCCTGTTGTCATGGCTAACAGAAACCTCGTCTGGCTAACTTTTACTTCTCTATTCTCTGGCTTGCCATTCTATGCTTTTACAGGGGTTAATACCTTTTTTATACTTTTTTTCTAAAACCATCATTTTCAGGTGGTGATTATACATAGGCTTTTAACCTGTACCAATTGAGTGCAGTAGACATGCTCCGTCAATATTTTATATTAGTGGCAATTTATTAGCAATGTTTTTTTCTGCCATCTTGCCAATGTTTTGCATAATCACTGGATATATGGCATACTGGAATATATATACATGTATATATATATATATATATATATATATATATATATATATATATATATATATATATACGTTCTTACTTGAAGCTTGTTCCGAAGTATCGCATACTGTAAAATTGTACAAAAATTACCCCATTTGTCAGAAAATTTTTTACTTTTTGTAAGGCTTTATTTTTTTTTCATGGCAGTACTGATGCATCAAGTCATAGAGTCATAGAAATATACGTAGAATCAATGTATTGTCAATATGTGAACCCTGAAAAGAACTTCCATGCTGCCAAACTAGTATATCTTTGCCCACTCCTTGTCAAGAGTACGGTGCTCAAAGCTCCGACAAAACCCAGCAAGTAATTTTATGGAAATCTATAGCGGAAGAAAGTCTGCATGACATTGCTACTATTTTATCAGGAAGCATCGTCTTCACGTGCTCACATTACGTCAAACGCATTTTATCTTCTTCAAATAAAACGTGACACAAGGATGGATTTATAGAGCTAAGTTTTACCCTGGTTTGTTTAAAACAACAGCGGGACTGTTTGTATATAATGTAATATGATGTCCCGGATATACGCATTCACGAGTTGTTCAATCTTCGCTAAACATCCTCTTTAAACATCGTTGCCTTATGTTTCCGGCAACTTCCTTTATCCACTAATAACGGTTGGTCGATAACAGGGTAATTAAAAGCTTGCCAAATTTATAGATACAATAGGCTTATGCATATATTCATCTTATAATTAGCATTATCCCTTGGAAGCTCGAGATGAACTTACGTTTTAGTTTCCTTTTTAGATACAAGAAAATATATATCATATAAATAAACCTACAATCGTATCCGCCAAAACAAAGTTTTGCAGATACTGTGTTTTTGACCGGGTTCCGGAGAACTCCTCTGAGACTACTGGACTGATTTTTCCGAAACTTACACCAATTATCCTGTCACATGTGAACTGGTGCCTAACCAATTGGTGTTGACCTCTGACCTTTCCTCTCTGCCCAGCGTCCATTTGTGCGTCTGTTTCCACACATAAATCCACATATCTCGGGAACCGTTTGACCGATCAGGAGAAAATTTTGTACAAATGTAGCCCTTGGATAGCTTTATAACATACACAAAAAATGGTGGCGCCACCTGCAAACTTGTTAGTTCAGTGTCCATCTGTTCGTCTGCTTGGGGTTAAAATCACTCATATCTCCGCAGTGGTTTGACTAATTCATCTGAAATTCGGCATGCGTATACATCCTGGAAGACTTACTTGATTTTATGACAGGTGGCGCTACCTACATTCGAGTTTACGCTACGACATCCAAACTCATATCTCGGGAACCGCTTGACCGATTGGGCCAAAATTTTGGATGTGTATAGATCTCACATAGCTCTTTATTATACGCAAAACTGGTGGCGCGACCTGCAACCATTTTTGCACAGCTTCCGACTGTTTGTCTGCGGTGGGATATAATCACTCATATCTCGGCGATGGTTTGACATATCTGCCTAATATTTTGCAGGTTTGTACATCCTGGACAGCTTTCTTGATTTTATGACAGGTGGCGCCACCTACATTCTAGTTTTCGCTGCAGACATCCAAGCTCTATATCTGGAACCGTTCGACCGATTGGGCCAAAATTTTGCATGTTTATAGATCTCAAATAGCTCTTTATCATACACAAAATTGGAGAGACCACCTGCAACCATTTTTGCATAGCGACCGTCTGTTTGTCTGCCGTGGGCTAAAATCACTCATATCTCAGTAGTGGTGTGACTTATTTGCCTAAAATTATGCGTGTTTATACTTCTTGGAGTTTCTGGATTCTGTAATAGGTGGCCTAATCTACATACACATTTCGGCAGCAGACATCCATGCTAATATGCAACACACCTCACTATATTTCCCCTTTCCATTCAATCCCACCTCACTTCACCCGTTCCACTCTGATTTTTGTGGATACACGTAGTCGCTTTTCGACTACCCGTATTCTATTTATTAGCCCAGCTGACTGAAAGTCATATGAGCTATTGCAATCACTGATGGTCCGTCGTCCGTCCGGTCGTCCGTAAACAGGACACAAAACGTAACCACTGGGCCTAGAAACTTCTTACTGAGAAACCATAGAGGTCCATAAAAAATCTCCCTGAACCCATGAAATTAGGTCACTGCGACCCATATCCTCCAAGCTATGGGGCTCGTAAGTACCCCCAGAATCAATAAAAATTTGATACAAAAGCTCCAGTATCTGAATAAATAATGCATTGATAGCAAAGATCCTTTCCATGCATATTGATCATGGAGTGTTTCATCAGTTCCTGAAGAATGGTGGTGCCATCCGTATTTTATTCTATTTTTAACACATTTATTCTCTGTTTTTGAGACCTTCAGATCAAGCAGTACGGCCGTTAACAGGGCACAAACCGTAACCGTTAGACCTAGAGACTTTTATCAATATGTACACCTAGGATGGTCCTAGGCATATCTCCATGGAAACTTGAAATTAGATTTTGAGCACTCAGTGGGTCAGACGGGGCATAAATTGTGTCCATTTAGCCTAGAATCTTCTGAAATAACATTCAGGGAGGTCCTGGATAAATCTCCGTGGAAACCTGAGATTAGGTCATGGCGACCTATATTCTGCGAACTACTTGCCAAAAACATGATTTTGAGCACCCTCAAAGTGAGATGGGCACAAATTGTATCCGCTAGCCCTTATAACTTCTAACGTAAAATCCTGAAAGTAATTGGCAAATCTCCATGGAAACCTGAAATTGGTTCATGGTTACCTATGTATGCGAGCTACGGGCCAAAACATGATATTAAGCACCAGACGGTCAGACAGGGCACAAAACTTGACTGTTGCACCTAGAATCTACTCACCTGAAATCCAGGGCGGTTCTTGAAAATTCTCCCTGGACACAAGAAATTAGGTCACTTCAACCTATATTCTCTGAGTTATGGGGCGTGTTATTATATCCCAGACTAATTTAATGTAACAGATTGACGCAATAATCGCCAAAGTAAGTGGCCACAAATTAAAGAAACGAGAGCCCATTGGTGGATAACAATTAGGTTATTTCAGAAGCGGATCCTGAAAATCCCCCCCCCCCCCCCCCCACCCTTTTTATCCAAAGCAACCTTTTTTAAGGGTTTCAGACAAAATTTTCGGGCTGGACCCCCCTTTACCGGACCTTGGACCTTTTTTTTAGGGTTTTCGTTAGTCCGCCTGCGTTGGACCCCCCCCCCCCCCCCCTTTTTTTTTCCTAAATGCTGGATCCGCCCCTGTATTTTGAATAAAATTATAAGTCGATCGTGAGCCATCAATGGCCATGTTAGCAAGTAGCCAGCTCGCCGTCATGTCTTCCTGTGCTGATAAAATGGTAACAGATACATTCATATTGAACAATTATAGTGTTTATTGCGGTCAATGGAGCCAGCCACCTTGACAGCACAAACAAGTCTGTCGTCGGCACTTCAGTCCTCCCCGAAGGTCTTGGGTCACGTGTCTCTATGGAGCTCACGTGTTGCCAGGTGTCATGCTGAACAACTCGAGTTCTGTGTCGTAATTACGAACTGAGATAACCCATCTTTTATTTTCACAATCACGCCCTGCTCCTCACATAAACTAAACAAGCGGCTAATATGCCGGCACAACATCACTTACGGATATATAATGATATGCATTTTGACAATTCTCAGCGCTTTGATGTTCTTTCCTTTCATACATTTGTTTGCATGTGTTTGAATTCTCTATAGATTAACAATAAATGAATGAATGAAATTTTATGTGATTACCCAAATATACACTCATGTATATCAGTACGATAGAAATCGGTCCCGTTTAACTGAATATAGTATTTGTCAACCGATAATATTCATTTAAGCGGGCTATTCAAATACACGGGGTGTTAATCTTCAAGGTTGTAGCCGTCACTATAATACAATGAACTGCCATCGGATGGCTTGCGTGTGTTTCTGGTATTATTAAGATTGTTCTGAATCATCTGTTTTGGAATTTTCAGTGAATGATATTTCAATTAATTATTTCATATATTTTATTTATTTATAATTTCTACACTTTCTACGGAAAAATACAGTATATTCCCCTGTTTGATTTTATTATTGATAAAAAAACGATCTCACTGCCAAGGGCTGACAGCTTACCGATCACGTGAATAAATCAAATGTTGTCAAAGGTTTAATACGATTCCTTAAGGATTTTGATTTATCATAAAACATTTTATTTGTTTCAGCTCAAGTGATAAAGAATTACGGTGCATTCACCTGTATGTTATCTATTAAAAGCAATCCTGCAAAATGGCTGACAGCTTAACGAACACGTGAATGTGTCAACTGTCACGAAGTTTAGCAAGATTCCTGAAAGATTTCGATTTCTGGAACACGAATTTTTTTTTTTACTTTTAAAAATACTTTCTGTACGTTAACCTGTTCGTGTGTGGTCTTAAAAAAAGAAGTTTCTGGAAAACGTAATCCTTCCGCCAGAGATCGTTTCTACTCAAAACCATTGCGAGTACGATCCTACGCAGTGTGCATGGCTGGCTGCATACCGATAACGTAAATGTCAAAGGTCAATAAGGTGAGAGGCCCGAAAGGCTAGCAAAATACAGATTCATACTTCGAATTAACTATAAAAAAAACGCATCGATACTGTTTTCCATACGGATTTTATTATGAATTATAAAACATATTCACCGATTGACCATACAGGTATAATGCTCTCGAATAAAAGACCATGTTTATAGCGTATCCCGTGTTTTATAATGCAACCTTCCCTGTAACAGTTTTCCGGAGAGCACGTGTAGATTTAACGCATCAAACACACATTTAATTACGCATGTAATCAAGGAGGGGAACCATTTCAGCCGATGACTCGAGTCATATCAAAGGCTAATTAGAAGAAAGAGTGGTCAGTGGTCCAGGAGGTAACCCTTCAAACCTGTCGGGCGAGCGATATCAAAGGCTAATTAGGGCACCGGGCGGTCAGCAGTCCGTGAGACCTTTGTCGCACATGAATATCCGGGATTGTCGTGCATGATGGACGGATTTTACTATTACAATTACCCGATATATAAATTTATCAGATCTTCATATAACCGGAGAATTTTATAAAGAAGACATAGAAAAAGGTTTAAGTTTTCATTATTTTATACAATTAAACGGGATATACAATTATACGATATACAATTAAGCAGGACCGACTGTATATACTGTTTAGGTCGCCCATTTTTGAAAAAATAGATCATGCAAGTCACAGTGAATCCTTGTGCTACGCCGCGGTGACGCTGTTGAGTCCTCACTAAGTACTATATCCGAGTCCGAATGCAAGTCCGAGTCCAGGCAACTCGAGTTCAAATCCAAGTCTTTATTCTTCAGGTTTGAGTCCAAGTCCATTCTTCCCGAGTCCCAGTCGTGTGGAACCCGGATACGAGTCCAATACAAATATCTCGAAATGGATTTGGCCTTATTTTTCGAGTCCCAATCTCGTAGTCTGAGTACAAGACCAAGTCCAGTGTACCCACGAGTCCAAGTGAGAGTCTCTATACGGCATGAAACCGTTTGGCTTTATCCTTGGCTGCAAGTGTATATAGTCAGATATCTTTGATAGATCAGTTGGATACCAATGCAGTATAACCCCGGTTTTTCGGAAACATCACGGATCAGCATCACAATTGCTATCTGCGGTAGGAGAAGATGACGGATAATCGAGGGTATTGATTCGGGAAACATTTATTGAGGACAAATACTGCCAATATGTTTAATGTACCATTTAGCACATAATGAATTCCTGATAGCCATATTTCGGGTGATTAGGGTCAAGAGACCACAGTCAGCAAATAAAACTGTGAAATGTACGAAGAATGGACCAATGGTATCATTGTAAATTACAATATGTGTCAACATCAAAATGAAACTGCCACTTTTGTTAGATACAGGGAAACGTATCTAATAATCACATTCACGTTATGGTCAACTCCTCCTCTTTGATATTAAGTATTTCTGCTCCATGACAGAATTATAATTTTACATTTCTGTTATTTTACTGTTGACTACTTTGCTTGTTTTTTTAACTTTATTCTTTATTTTTTTATCAAACTGGGCCACCTGAAATTTTTGGCCCTGTGCATGCGAATGCAGTATATGTTATTTAAACAAAACGGTCCTTATTATAAGATCTGGTCAGCCCGGCACATGTGAGTTTGCGAGAAAAGATCAATGAAACAAAATTCCGAATTCGAGAATTTCTCAATATATGAGAACAAAAAAAAACGAGGTGTACAGTATACTGACCTTACTGAACATAAGTTTCCTTGCATAATGTTAGATCATGTATTCTATAGTTCTTTTGTGATGTAACCATATATTAAATACATACAATTTATGATATGATACTGTTCCAGGGCAGCGTTTGGGCATAACCATCGGACTCTGCGTGGGAGGACTAGCACTCATCCTAGTTCTGGTAGTACTCGCTTTGCGGCGCTGCCGTCGGCGGAAAGGTGAATTCCTTGGCGATGAATTCAAGGAACTTGCGGGCTCTAACAGCTCCAAATCGGCTCCTACCACAAGGTTCGTATACAAGCTTGCAATCTATAGTTTTATTCAATAAAAGTTTTTTTACTGATAATGCTGGTTTAATTTTGAGGAGCATTAAGGTGGCATTTCATATATGCGTAGTCAGTAAGTATATGTGTTTCGTGCGCATATACAGCTTTTTTCATGAAACTATATATGCGTATGCGGTACGTATTCGTATATATATATATATATATATATATATATATATATATATATATTCTCTGAGACCCATCATATGTCTGATATTTGTACCATATGTAACACTATATGTCACCCAGTATTGCAAGTTCTCCGAACGTAGGCTTGTGCTTTTGGCGTGCAATACCAGCTGTATGGTATTGAACTGAACATGTGCATCACAACATGAAATCTATATAGTCCATTTTGAGTCCCCGTGATTTCAGCAGTATCCTAAGGTCACAGACAATTTAAGAGTTTCATATTCCGTACATTTAGGACCGTAAATTCCCCATTTGAGACAGTGTCACATGATTCAAGTATGACTGGCTTCCTCTGTAAGGGTTTATGTTGACCATTGTCTATCTGTATTAGTTAATCGTGGTCTATATACCAAAAAGACGAGTTAGAGTAGACAGCTCACATGTCATTTAAAGTACAAATACATTTAGTATGATTGCCAGGGTAAGCTTCTCCAACTAGCCCGGAGAGAGAGAGAGAGAGAGAGAGAGAGAGAGAGAGAGAGAGAGAGAGAGAGAGCTTTAGTTGTAACGAAAAACTGTTGATGTAGTATTTAGGTATTTTTTTTCAGATGATATGTCGTTTACAAGAAATGCTGTTTAGGTATCATGAAGAGTTCGGTGGATCGATAGGATAGGCTGAGCACCAACATATAAAATTCCACGTACCCATATATATAGATCCCACAAGACCCAGATACAGACACAATAGATCTTTATCACAAAACGACATCTGTCGGCGACAACCGGTACCCAGTGTTCAGGTCAGGTTCATCGACAATTTATTTGAAGTCCTATCTTATCTGTAAGGTCGGAGTTTATGTCGGAGTCTCTGATTTTTATATGATTTGAACTTAAGTATTGTTTATAATGGTCTACAGAACTTCAACGCCAAAGATCGGGAAACGTCATAGCCTGGATACGGGCACGGGATCACCCTTGGAGACGAGAAAGCTGGTCCGTGCCATGACCCTGCCTGACGACTACACCCAGCCCCTGTCACCGCTACAGCAGGCTGACGGGATATTTACCATCCCTCTACATTACCAGTCCAGTCTGACGTCATCACGGATGTTAAACAGGTCAGTACTTCTGTATCCACGCCCAACATACATCAATAATATTTACGAGTGGAATCTGTCTGAAAGGCCACCTGTCTAATGGGTCCCCTGGTCTATTAAGACCACCATGAAGTGAATCAGAAGCATTCACATTGGTTAAACCAACCTGTCTTATAATACCATTTGTGAACTAAATACGCCATTAGCCAGTTCCTACAGGTGGTCGTATTACACAGGTTTTACTGTACATAATAATCAACATTTTTCAGTGATAACTTCCGATGTACACTTGTCTATTTGAATTTTTGTCATGTATATGAAGTTTCTCTTATTCTACCTAAAGGATGATCTTTCAGGGTAGATTTTCATTACTTTAAAAGATGGTTTAAAATACATTTTATTACAATACATATATCAAAATACAATATGTATGCCCGCTTTTGGTTTAAAATCAAACTTTAAAGTTTGTAGAAAAGTATGATATAGATCTTTATTAGATACTGTGGCGGTTGGGATGGGGGGGAGGGGGGGGGGGGGGGGGGTCCCGGCAACCTTTTTTGAGAAGTTCAGACCAAATTTTATTTGCGCCTGGACTCCCCTGCCCCTCCGACCCCCCCCCCCCCCCAAAAAAAAAAAAAACTCTTCCGGATCAGGGGACCTCTTCTTAGGCTTTCTTATGTTCTGGGTTTGACCCTTCCCTTTCCAAAATCCTGGATCCACCCCTGATATATAAAAATTTTATATTATGAAGGCCCTTTTCCTTACACATATACCTGATTTTTAGTAGATCTTTGATGTTCGAATAATGGAAGCAAACTACAGGTTAATGACATTCATGTGAACATATCTCTAGACCATTAAGGATTAAGGGAGTGTCATTTCAACCTATACCTTATAAATACTGGACGAGGCTTGAACATTTTATGGTAATCAAAGTTGGTGCTCAGTGTATCTTTTCCTCCATATGTCCCGCCTGCACGGAACAGCTCGGAATAATAGATCGAGTATATGCGTCTGGTGTCAGATCAACATCGCTCCATCCCGCGTTTTATCAGCCTGAGCGTCGAAATATTAATCAACCATAATGCAGGCCTATACATCAAACAAGGACAGGTGCACTTACAAAGCCTTGGATCTGTTTGAACAATATTGTTATAGTTGTGTTAATTTGGGAGTATGATTATATACAATTGATCAAATGTAATGCCATGTTATATAAGCCTACACGTACATTTTGACCTGAAGCCCAAAATATACAATATTGAAACAGCCCCAATGAGGCGAACACCGGGAAAACATTGGTGGTCATTGGTCCTAAGTGAAAGGGCCGATATGATTATCGATGCCACTGACAAGGAGTAATCTTCCTAATAGTATATTAAAGGTTCATAATCATTTGCCATAATATAGGTATTATCTCACGTTATTAGTTCAGTTTGGCTTAATATACTTTACATGAGTAGAAATATGCAGTAAAAACATCCCAGCAAATGGACTTACTATCTCTAATTTACCTGTTTTATGGCTCTGTGTGGGAGAAAACACAGCCCACGTGTATCTGTTTACCAAGACAGTGGGGTACCTCAGCATATGTCTTCATAATTAATTACGGTAAACCGCTATTGCATATCAGCGCCATCTTATGTTAATTTAGTGAACCATATGACGTTTGAGTAAGGCATTAAAACTGGATAATTCCATCGAATATTCTTAACCATTTGAGTGGATCGCCAACGAGAATACACAAGGCTTCATTGCGTTGAGCTGAAATATGATTAAAGTTAATGTTTTATCGAAAAGACAAATTTCTTAAACTTCTAAATCGTTCAGCGTTTGAGTACTAGATGGCGCTGATAAGCAAATGCGGTAATTAGTAATTACCGTAAATAACAATATCATGTTCAAATTTACCCCATTAAATGTAAACAGATATTCGATCCTGCGCTTGCGCGATAACTCGGGAACAAGGTAAAAAAAAACATGAAAGTAAAAACACAGAAGAAATACCAGTTTGAAGCTTAAACAATATTGATTTGTGAAGTTGCGCTTTACGGCACATGGCATGCCGTTACGTTAATGCTTTGCGCCATTGATGCCGCCCGGTGCATGCATATTTCTACTCATATACAGGAGTAAGCAGAACCCCTTTAGAAAGAAATATTGGCAGATAACATGATACTCTAAGTAGATCAAAATATACTTCATTTATATCTAACATACGTTGCATGTTAAAGGAACGTAGTCTTTATGTGACCTTTGAGAGGATATTAGGATATGAGGAGGTGAATTAACGTTAACCTTCAGAAAGAACATGTGTTATCTTTGCTAACATTGTTGTCGAGTGAATAATTTTTACAGACTCTGTTGTAAGAAATATGTTATTGATAATCCTTTGCCGAAAATCAATACCATCAATTTTACCGATTATTCGGCCTTTATTTTATCGAGGATCAACAACAGAACCCTGACCGAAAAAAAATACTGACATTCCTCCAGGTAATCAAGCAAGCCCCGCCAACATGTGCATTGGCATCTTACGAGTGAAAGTAAAAAACCCACTAGCGCTGCCGGCTGGCGACAGGAAGGCGAACAATATGTCAATCAATACTTACTAGTACTGCCAGCTGGCGGCAGGAAGGCGAACAAGATGTGAATTTTTATTTACATCTGTAAACTTGAAGAAAAAAATAATATAATGTACCCTCAGAGTAACGAATTGCTACGATGTAGGAGAAATATGTGACTGTTGCGTGCGATTATATATCTAGAAACAAAAATGTTATTGCAGGTATGATGATGATGATGATTATAACGACGATATGAAAGAGCAGCCGAGTCGAATCAACTTCTCAGTGACGTACGACACCAAACTACAGCAGCTCAAGATCCACCTGAGCAAGGTCCAGAATCTTAGACGTACGTCAAACTTCCACCTACTCATCTCTCTCTCTCTCTCTCTCTCTCTCTCTCTCTCCCCTCTCTCTCTCTCTCTCTCTCTCTCTCTCTCTCTCTCTCTCTGTATGTATAATTGTTATCACATAAATATTATAAAACACTAAATTCCCTACTGGCTTGTAGATTTTGTTTTCATGTACCGTTAGATAAGTTTTAATGGTTGGCCTTTAATGGTTAGCCCTCCCAATGGCAGTGCCATATCTCATTGGACAACCACGTGAACTAATAAAGAAATGTATTTATTAAACATGCTTTATTCGTATTTGCAGAAAACAAAAATATGTTCGCATCCAGTTTGCCTGGACCGAATTGTACTCCCGCTCATTAGCATTACATTATTAATTCTGAAGTGTTGTTTTAGCGAACCCGTGAGCTTATGTGATGGCGCAGCGTCGTCCGTCTGCCGTCGTCCTTACGTTCACCCATGCTATCTCAAAAACCGGCAGAGCTAGCAGCGCAAAATTTTATGGAATAATCAGTCAAATGCAAACTCTAGACCTTTTTAATTTTTTGGTAATCTGCATTGGCTTAGGTTTTACTGGGAAAAGCTAAAAAGCAACTTCTTCTCCGAAACTGTTCAGCCAAATTCTTCAATATTTCACAGAAGTAATCCCAGAAACAATCTTTCTTAAGTTTGTTCGAATGGTTTTATGTCGGTGATTTTTGGCTTTTCGGTGAATTGGACAAAAAAGGTTACTAAAATTACAATCTTAGAAATGGCTTGAGCTATCATCACCAAATTTATGCAAATGTTGGTCACATGAGTCCTATTTGAAATTGAGGTATTGGCGGCGCCACCTGCATCGACATTTTTGTACGGGGTTATCAGTACATTAACCCATAATTTCTTAGGAACAGCAGAAGCTAGCATCCCTAAATTTTATGCAAAATCTGTCCCATGTCAACTGATGTGGAATTGAGCTTTTTATGGCACCACCTGCATCAACGTACATTTTACGGGGAAAAGCTAAAAAAACTTTTAAAATCTTCTTCTCCGAAATCTTTCAGCCGAATCGTTCAATATTTTACAATAATGGTCCCAGAGATTAGCTCTCTCAATATTGTCCAAATGATTTGGGTTTCATGAATTTTAGCCCAATTACAGGAATTTAAACTAAAGCATCTGGCCAAGTAAGCATACTAACATAACAATCTCAGAACGACAGGAGCTAGCATCACCAAAATTTGTGCAAATGTTGGTCTCATGACTCATTTTTGACATTGAGGTTTTTGTGGCGCCACCTACATCAACCTGTTTTTTTTAACGGGCAAAAACCTCGTTATTTTAGCCCCCTTTCAGCTTCTTTACTTAAAATGTTTTTAATGATTTTTTTGTGGTAGCAGACTGAGCTCTTTAGGTATATCAGCAGAGCTGGACAGGCAACATAAATAATTCGTGTCCATATCCAACTTATGTGTAAGCTTAATCCATGCATAAAATATATTTGTATTCTGATATTGCTTTTTTTAACGCACCTGGGACTATTCTAAATATTTTTGATAAAAAAAATCTAATGAATATGTCAGCATGAAAAGAACATTGTAGCCAAAGTCTTTTAGTTTGTGTTAACAAATTTTGCAACAGGCCAAGATTTTGTCTGTATCTATAAATAACTTTGGCAGCCTTCCAACTGTTTCAGTTAAGGCAACAGGTCAAGCTAGTGTTCAGTCAGTGCAGCCAGGTACAGGTCAAGAGTCCAACTGCACCTGCAAATTAGTTTCGGTTCATTTGGGTTCAAGTGCAACTTCCTTCTTCAGTTGAGCTTGGTCATCCCAGTGCACCTGACTGAGAAGCTAGATGTATCAGCCTGTCCATCTTTGATGGCTTTCTCATACGCAAGACTGGTATTGCCACCTACAATGATTTTTGCAAAGTGTATGTCCCTGTTTATTTTTCTTGAGGGATTAAATATATCAGCCTGAAATTGTGCATGTCTATACATCTCGGATAGCTTTGTCATATACAAGACTGGTGGCGCCAACCACAATATTTTTTGAACAGTCTATGTCACTGCTTATTTTTCAGGAGGGATTTGATTTATCAGCCTGAAATTGTGCATAATTATTCATCTCGAATAATTTAGTTGTATATAAGACTTGTGGCAGCACCTCTAATTGTTTTTGGGTTTCATGCATCTGTGCACAAACCCCATTATGATTGAAATATCTGCCGGAAATTTTGCATGTCCATACATCTTCAAGGGCTTTCTCATACACAAGACTGTTAGTGCCACCTTAAATGATTTGTGTGAGTCCATCCATGTCATTATTTCAGGAGAGACGTTTGTGTAATTGGTGCTTTTATTCGGGTCCAAACTATTTAGTACTTGCATTGTACATGTATATGTCACACATGTACTTGAATAGTAATCAAGTACTTTTCAAATAATGGCCAAGCATGTTATCATGGAAGCATTAAACCTTATGTATATCCCATTGCACAGCTTTGCATGCAAATTTCCATTTATTTCTATCATCAATTTATTGGTATTTTCAGCGCGTGACCGTACAAGCACCACCAGGGACCCGTTTGTGAAAGTATTCCTGCTGCCGGATGAAAAGACGTCACATGAGTCGAGGGTTTGCCGCAAAAACAATTCGCCAAAATTCAACGAAAATTTTATTTTCAGTGTATGTACTTTGTATCAGGATTCTGGGTAATATGAGACAGGGTTTACTACAGTTATAAAGATAATTGCAAAATACGAACAATCGTGAAAAGCACATTACTGTAGTTTTAATCATGCTTTTATTTACTGTTGGTTATAATTAGGGCATAACATTTGGCCTACATACACGCAAGTAACCATGTCGCTTAAGATATCCATTGCTTAGCTGTTGGTGTCAATTTTCATATATCAGTCGTTCTTGGAATTAATAAGGGAATTTAAAGCTTGGGTGATCCTTAATTAATTGTTCGGTTGATACTTTTTTTGGCCACAAACGCAAAACCAAGATCTATAGCAAATGTCGGAACCGGAAACGCATCCATGCACTCACGGGATATAGGAACGACACATTTTATCCCGTTATGCATATTCTATTAAATATTTTACGGAGGAATGGTTGGTTCAGAACTTCGGATTACAGGGCCTATGAAAGTTCTCCGATTTGCCAGGAAGCTTACATTCTAGAAACACCCTCAACAACAGCAGGCTAAAATTATGAAAAAAAAAATGGAATATATATATATATAATCTAACGCCAAAAAATGGAAAGGTAAAATGTTTCATTAGGACAATTTTAATATATTGGACAGACATTATTCGTTCTGATTAACATATCATCAAATCATTATTTCTATTATCATTAAATCTACTTGGTGTCACAGGTGGAAGAAACGGAGGTGGCAAAACGCACTCTGCGTCTGTCTGTTTATGACGTAGACAAGAGACGCGTGCGTCACTGCCTGGGCCACGCCCTTGTACCGCTGTCGGAGGTGGACCTTTCATCAAGTGAAACATTGTGGAGAGACCTGACGGAAGGAGGAAGACAGGTGGGAAAATTTACAATTTTAAAACGACCTCTGTTTCAGGAGGAAAGGTATGTAGTAGATGACAGGACGTTCGTGATAATTAAAAAAAAAAAATAAAAATGTTTGTTTCTATAAGGAAAACCAATTAATGTAACGAATAAAAACCCTGGCTGAAAGCTCTGATGGGCCTAACAGAAGGCATCTCAATATTTTTTTCTGCCATCTCGCGGCCAGTTTCATAGGTACTAGTAACGAGATATCCTGTCATTAATATTAAACTAAAAAAAAATTCACATTTTTTCTCTCTATATGCTTTGTTAAATTAACAGATTCTTTTTGCTTTCATAATTCAAATAAATATACTAATATTTATACAAAGGTATTGTCAAGTTTGCCATCTTGTAATTTAGGAAACTGGTAGGTAGGAGCACAGTATAACTTAAGTGAGAATTAAGATAACTCACGGTACAGTTCAAACGTTAAAGGTTCCCGAAATCCGCAGATTTTGCAATGTGATATTTTTTCAAACCCGTATTGCAACGCATTATATTTTCCATGTAATTTACACCGAACCAGACAATTTTTCTTTTGTAAGAAATACATATATTTTTCACTTTTCTCCATTTTCCAGGGGTCTGATTTGGGCCAGCTACAGTTCTCTTTGACCTACACGCAGAACTCGGAAAAACTTAGAATCCATATACTGAGGGCAAAGAACATGCGAAGACTCTCGGATGGTGATGATCACATGACCGGTATAGCTATTGAAATTTTAATATTATCACAGGAAGCGGAAGAGTTTCAGACAAGCCGGTTGTAATTAAAGTAACTTAAATTGGTAAATAAAGCAAATCTGTTTTTTTTTCTATTAGATTTCGTGGTTATTTTGTCTGGTTAACAATATTATGCACAGTTTGTAGTATTTTTTATGGAATCAAGTGCTGCAAGGCGGCGTTGTATATGGGCGGATATCTGTAAATGAGTGGCACCTCATTGCATTGTGTCAGGCGCTTTTGTGTACTTGGCTGCTGACATGTAACTCCCGCAAAGTAGAAGACATATGATATAAAACGTTAACTGCCGACACGTCAGATTTCTAAAGCATGTATAAGTCCAATATTAATTTCACGCTCCATTTGTAAGAATCTCCATATATGTTGTAGCCGTTAATAGTAGACATTAATTTAGGTCTACCAAACTTATTTTGGTTAGATGAACATTTAAGATAGAATTAAGATAGAACATGAATTTAATATATAGATCGGTTCACATACACTGCTAAATGACATTTTCTTTAAAACACATTGGATCAATATAGGCACTACTACATCATTATGTTATAGGCCTATACATGTGTCATTATGTAATCTTTCGAAGTAATATTACCAAAACATAATCATATTCAAAAATACATTTATTGTTAATTTCGGCTCATTTTTATTATTTTAGAACTACGATCTAGGGTGAGAGTTCGTTTGTACAACGGCCCGACTTTGTGTAAAACCAAGCACAGCGAGACGCAGTTCTGGTCACCAGAGGTCGCTTTTAACGGCTCCGTCAGTTTTACCATCCCCAGCAGGCAGATGGACTCGATTAGCGTGGAAGTCGCCATGCTGGTGATTGTCGAGGACGGCATGACAGAAAATCAGCGCGTCTACGGAAAGGTTGTTACGGGCCCCTTCCTGTATGCGCGCGGCGATGAGTTACGTCACTGGCAGGATATGCTGGCGCAGCCTCGCACACCTGTCACTAGATGGCACTATCTGATGCATCCGTAGTGTGATTTTGCTAAAATCCTGTTTAATCCAAAAAAGGGAATGCATTTTTCCCAAAAAAAATTCTTTTTTTTTTAAAATCGGACCTGGCACTTCAAAGATGAAACCGGGATAACAACACACATCAAATACACTTGACATCATTTTCAAAACTTGAGGAGTCTGAATCGGCTGAGAAATGACTTTTTTTTTAAGTTTGGTTTAATTAATATTTTTTATTACATCCTTTTTACCCCTAGTACTGACTTTTATGCAGAGGTAAAACAATATATAAACGATATGGACGAGCATCCACTGGAATTATAACCTATTTATTTACTGGTATAGAAGGGCAAGGGATTCAATGACCATATATGCCGGATTTTTTTTGTCATTGTGTGATGCAGTTTTAATAAAACATCACTTTCTTTTTACAAAAATATGGATTGTATACACAAGGGGTTGACCAGTATATAATACCTGCTGTTTTGCAGTTGTTCAAAATATTTAACCAGGTGTTTGGTTCTACATTTATATCATATTTTATTGGTATTTTATGCGAGCAGATTACAGGTATAGCACATTCTGTTCTAAAAATGACTGTTCAAACGGTTTTATTGAAGTATTGTATCTATAATTGCATGGAAATAGGGGCATATTACTGCAGAAATGAAGTACGTTTCCGTGGCATTACATGAAATATTAAATGGCTATCGAATACGTAATAGTTTCCTGATATTCTTTCATAAAATCTTTTACTGAACCTCATTTTTTATCTGTTTTGTATTTGATTATTAAATTGCTTGTCATATTTATATGAAAAGGAGCGATTTATTTTGCAAGGACTTATACGCATTAAATAAATAATATCTTATTTTGGCTGTTTCTGACAAATTCTATGATCGTGAAAGAGGTTACTATTTACTATTTTATAAATGTGTCCCCAATCTGTTTTTGTATCCGGCTTGGTTGTGTACGGTAACTGGTTTTAATAAATGTTTCTTGGTACCATTTTATGTTTTCCCAGAATCCGTAGTACAACATTTGTTTATGTGTTTGGTCAGATTGCAAGATTTCAGGTCTCATTTCATCATTAGTGAAAACCACCGACCAAGGTCTACACCACAAGCTGTAGAATGGAAGGTCTAAAGTGGTTACCTCGGCTGCGAGGCTGGATGCATGACCCAAGGAGAATATAGGAGGGCAAACTTTAACGTCTGTACATTTCAAACTACGAAAGACTGAAGTTCAAACTTCATCCAAGCGAAGATAACCGGAAGTTTCTAATAATGTATGCTTGTATAAAATATGCCTTAGTGATATAAAAACTAATAAAATAAGAAACGCTTTTAATAAGGCTTTAAACGTCAAGGTTTGGTGTATTTTATTAATGTTCTGATATTAATGAACAGGAGTTCAGGTTTTATAATAAAGAATTGAAATTACTCTTTGTTTGCTTTTTTAAGATCGGGCCTGTACTGGTATGTAAGTTAGTGTATGTTTATGTACACAACGGGTCATGGGTATGTGTTAAACATGAAACAATTTAAGAAGGTCAGCGGATACCGTATTATTTATTTGTCCCACATGTGGTGTATTTTCCCTTTTTTCTAACTGTACGTTCAAATCTGCTGGCATCACATGCAGGGTCATGAAAAGTAACCATGCAAGTGAAGTTAATTGGCGACTTTCCAAATATGGCAAAGAACTGGTTTTATTCTCATTAGCAAAGTAACTCCACCTTCCTTGATCCCCGGGAAAAAACACGTTCATAGCTTGTCTGACTCCATATTTACATTGCTGTGTGGAAAGAATTTTTTCAAGTTTGACATTCTGAGAGAACGCGATGCGTAGCCAAAAAAAAAAAATAGTCACGTGTGACTTTAGAACAAGGAGGCGGGGCATGTGAGACATCAGTTATAGCCCAATGAAATGTAATGCAAACCATGATATTTGCTTGGCTTGTGCATGTCAATCGGAAACCTCACGGCTTGCATTACATTTCATTGGGTTATAACCAATACAAATACGATAAGGTCAAAAACATTTGCACTTATTTTTTTAATGATAAATTCCCATCAGCATCTAAATGAAGGGCATTCAAACGAACAAGAGTTTTGCAAAGGTCGTTTTGCAACTGGTGACCTTTGAACTTTTTCACAAATATGCAACCAATCACCTTAGGTTACATGTTTTTATTTTTTCAACATTGACTCATGTACCGTGCTTACGGTTATAGATTAACAAGCACATGCATTTAACCGTCACAGAGGCTTTATAAAAACTTTTCAAACGGTTCTTAACAAGACTTACTCACAGTTCATTGGTAAATGCACAGAGTAAGTCAGAAATCACATAAAATCTACAGAAAATGTGAATATCTGGTTTGTAAATCACGTACTGGCTTGAGAGAGTACTACATTTAGGACGAACAAAGTTCATACCGGTATATCTGCTGCTTATTTAATTTCCGGTGGTTACTAAACTCTCGTTGACCTCAGCGACCTAGTGCCCTCTTGTTGAATGTGTCAATAAGGTTTGCTATAGATATAAACTCATTTATGTTCTTTGAAGCATTGGCACGAGCAGTCTTGGAATTTAGGGCATAGGGCTTAATGGTAATTAAGCATGTTGTTTTGGGCTCATCCTGAAGAAGTGAGATGTCACATGCACCGACCTATAGCATAATAAGGAAACATGTAGAAATAGAGTTATTATCCTAACAAGCCGAATGTGGCTAGGTAGATCATATGTAAATTAACTCAGTTCATAAATTCACACCCAAATGCGTATACAAATTGTATTATAGATAATCTGATGGCACAACTTAACTTTATTATTTGAAACAGCAGCCTCGTGCAGGTAGAGCAGAGTGCATCTCCAACATTTTCATACCACCAAGTGTGTGGCAGCTACGCTTTCACAGACCTTGATGCAACGAGTCGCTCTGGAGTCTATATCATGAAAAAAAGAGAACAGTTAAATAATGAACCAATTAATTGTTTCACGCCGTTGCCCTGGCACATCTGTTACTTGTATTACCCATGCAAGCAGATTTAGTATTGCCTAAAGGGCATCGAAAGTTTGACCATACAAATAATACTTGTCCCATCTCTGGTGCATGTGTTCTTGTTCAGGCGGCGTGTGAACAGTATATTGTTTACATGTTGATCGTTGGATTTGATTGTCGGTTTGGATTTCATGAAATTGAGACCAGCGCACCTCGCTGAATCGAGGTCTGTGAAAGCGTAGCTGGCAGACTTGGTGGTATGAAGGTCATCTTTTACTCGGCAGAAATAAACTCTAGCGAACGCGCAGCTGAACTATATATATATATATATATATATATATATATATATATATATATATATATATATATATATATATATATATATATCTTTATATATATATATATATATATATATATATATATTCTACATAAAATTAGCCCAATTCCTGTAGAAAAAAAAAACATTTTTTTTCTATATATTTCCACTAAAAACATGAGGTTGTGTGATTTGTTCAAAAACTATTGCCACATCTAGGAGCACTGACAACTCGGCAGTGACGTCACACACTGGGAAATCCCCTGTGACTTAACATTCTAGATCTCAGTAAAAGCACGGTATTTCTGCCAGTCCCAATTTTCAGGAGAGAATGAAAACAACATGCATTACTAGATCTGAGTTGTTGATAAAGTTTAGTACATGATGTCTGGGCAAAGTCTGGGATCTGGATGAAATGCACAAACGCACGTGGAATAGGTTTACCCAACCTTCAGTGAAGCTACGACTCACGCTTTCTCCACATTTTAGCTACACAAATCATTGGGATATGAAGCATTCGCCTCGTCACGACCTACTAGGACTTCCGTGTTCCCTGGTTTTCATAACAGTAGGCCTACACGGAATGGGAGGAGGATAAAAATGACAATTCATGTGCACTTATGCTATATGGCAACAGTTCATAGTACGAGACTGTTGGGGTCAAGCTGTGGCCTCGTGACAACATGATAAACAGAAAGCGGATCTCTGACCCAGAGACTTGAGCCTATCTGCGACCCGTATATAAACAAGTTTGGTATATATGTTACTGAAGCGTATGAAATCAGCGGCTCACACGAATCCTAAGTACATCCTACGTACGACAGGTTTATCATAACATGAGTGATATCTAGAAATCAAGGGGTCACGCGAGCAGGCAAATGTGATAGTTACGATCGATTTTGATTCCTTGTCGTAACTGGTGTCAACTGCGTTAATAACTCAACGTGATTCATTATTGCTACGGTGTTTGCGACAAAACCGACTAACAGAATGAGGACGCGGAACCTGTTGCTGCTTGGCTTGATAGCAGTGCTACACAGCTATTGCTGTGGCTGCTTTCGCTGTTTTGATAAACAGCCTGCGGTGAGCTTGGATAGGATACGGGCAGATGGAAAATGGATGGTTGACGAAAGCGGAAGAGTTAGACTTTTTCACGGGTTCAACGCAGTGAAAAAATCACCGCCATGGTATCCTGAAGATATGCTGAACGATACCAAACTAGACTTGCTGAAGTCTTGGGGATTCACTGCAGTTCGTCTTGGCACAATGTGGGCGGGAACCATGCCAGCCAAGGATACCTTCAACGAGACATACCTATCAATCATAGAGAAAATATTATCCAAACTGGAAGAACGGGGTATGTACGCTATACTAGACGTCCATCAAGATGTGCTCTCGTCGAAATTTGGTTCTTACGACGGGGCCCCTCGATGGTTGATCGATTTGTTACCTCCGTCCCCCAACCCCTACCCCTGGCCATGGAAGAACATTACTGCGTGGGCCGATGGGTATTTGACTCAAGCTACTAGCAGGGCATTTCAGGAGATTTACGACAACGTAATGGGGACACGAAACTATTTTGCCAAATTTTGGCAGAAGGTGGCGTCCGTGTTCAAGAATACGAAAAATGTGCTCGGTTACGAAATTTTAAATGAACCATGGGCCGGTGACGTGTTTTCCGATCCTGCTCTGTTTTTACCCGGAAAAGCAGGAGCCAATAATCTCATGCCGTTATATCACGTGATCAACAATGCAATAAGATGTGTAGACAATGAGACGCTTGTGTTTTACGAACCGGTCACGTGGGGTATGATTACGCAGGGGAAATATCTCGGCTCTGGTTTCACGACTGTTCCGGGAGGGCCGAATTACAGAAACCGTAGTGTTTTATCATACCATTACTATTGCTGGTTACTGAATCCTGGGGATCACGGCAGCTATGGGGGAATAAAACGAATGGTGTGTGATGACGTGTTAGGTCCACTCGTCTTTTCTGCTATTCAGAAAGACCTCTCGGTTACCGGGGGCAGCAGCTTCCTCACTGAATTTGGTCTCTGTGAACCTGACGGAAACCAAAATTCTACGGCCACAGTCGAATGCAATTTTGTGATGGACCAAGCCGACAAAAACCTTCAATCATGGACCTATTGGGACTGGAGATTTTTTGACAACGGGGGACATGTCCAGTGGAACATTGCACGCGCATTTTCCCGCGTTTACTGCCGTGCTGTCGCTGGGACGCCCACATCCATGACCTTTGACCCTGTGACGAAATCATTTGTATTTGAATATATCTATAACCCGTCCATCAAAACACCGACAGAAATCGTTGTACCGTCATTGCATTATCCAAAGGGTTTTAATGTCAGCGTTTCCGCAGGTTTTACATGGAAGTATCTAAAAGACGCCGGAGTGGTCACAGTGCTTCCTGCTACTGCAATAGGTAAACCACAAACTGTGTCTGTAAATCTAACGAAAATCGGATGAAGTAATCACCAAAATATGCATGTTATATATGTACACTGATGTGTCATGTTATTTTCTATCGTTTATAGTTAAAACGTTCAAACCCATCTTTTCACTTAGAGTTTACATTACACAACAGGACTAGGGTTCTCACTTGACTTGAATGATATATAGTTTGTAAACTTATCAAGTATTTACCTCAGCTGACTCGAAGTCTGCTTTTTAAGATAAGCTTTTCATCCCAGATTTTCCATCTTGCACATTTAGCTTACTTGCCATTATGGGGAGAGCATTAATGTATTTGGGGTCACAAGGTCAAAGGTCAAGGTCACAGGGGCCATCTGTTCACAAATTAGTTTCCAGGTGATAACTCCAGTTTAGTTTGACATATTGGTTTCAAACCTAATTTATATATGGCTCACAACTAAAGTAGGAACCCTGTCGATATTGGTATCCAAAGGTCAAGGTCACAGGACCCATTTCTTTAAAAGGGATGTGTATGCATTTCCGGCCTAACTTTTCATCACAAACCTTCCATCTTCAAGATATTACTAACCTGCCGATAAGGGAAGATTCTTTTCGATATAGAGGTCATAGGGTCAAAGATCAAGGCCACAGGACCCATTCATTCACAAATTAGTTTATGGATGATAATTCTGCTTTGGCTAGACAGATTGTCTTCAAACTTGACCTATTAATGACCCACCTTTAAAGTCAGAAACATTTTGATTATCAGGGTCCAGAGGTCAAAGGTGAAGGTCACAGGACCGTCATTTCGTAATCGAAATAAATGATTATTGTGAAAAAAATGCAAAACTGTAAGCTGCATCATGACAAAGAGGCTTCTTTTGTTTTTAACGGTCTTCTTTTTAAACTTGACATTATAATCTGCAGCGCTATATACGGCGGATAGCAAGGCAATATACCTTATCAGCATGTACTTTAGGAAATATGGTTTCAATCATTAATCAGTCCTGCGGACACATTTTAACCATAAATTTCATTTTTATGAATGGAATACTATGTTTTCCAGCATATTTCAGCTGCAAACGCGTTTTTAACTTTTCTGCAATTGATCTACAAGAAATAAAATTTCCAAAAAGTTAGTGAATTTATGAAGGAAAGGTTTATTCGTTATTGAATTAGCAAAATATGAGCGATACTTGATATATTTGAATATATACATTGGCCTGATTCAGCCACATATTGATTATGGCCTCTTTGTCTGGGAAATGCACCTTCCTCATATCTAACCATTACACAGACTTTGACATCGAGCCGCACTTATTATAATTCGCTATTTTAACTATGAATATATATATATATATATATATATATATATATATATATATATATATATAGCATTACCAATATCCGTATAGATCCCTCGGCATCAAATCAGTTAAAGAGCGACCCGTTCACTTATGTGTTCACAAATGTGACACACGCAAAAGTCAGTCCCATAAATTATATGTATACCTAACCTCGCAGAGACTACTTTAAGAAATCCTACATATGCCGAGGCCCTATTTTGTGGAACACATTAAATGGCAATCAAAGAAACTGTTCCTTTTCAAATGCCTTTAAAAATGATCACGTTATTTCTGTCTTAATTTTACTTCATATACCTTGTATTACATTTGATTTCGTATTCCGTATGCTATACGTCCTTCAGTTCAGCTGCTCTCGTGCATATACTGTATATATAGTTGCATGTCGTAGTTGTATATTTTTATGTTAAATGTCACATCTTGCAGTGTCATTTTGTCGTAAGCCACTTGTACCAAGCTGTGTTTCCATGTATCCGTTTCTATGTGTACGTTTTGACGTGCTCCGCATGCGTAGCCGCAAAAACGGACCACATCGAAACGGATCGGTGAGCGATTCAACCGTTTTGCGGATGACAAAAATGCCTACATTTCCCGACAGCGACCCTGGGTCACCGGGTGCATTTACAGTAAAATTGTGCTTATGGCAGTTGTCTTTGCAGTTTCATAAAGAGGCACGCGAAAGGGTCTTCGCAAGAAAAACGTATGTACTTATGGAAACAGTTTTAGCGGACTGCGCACTATGGAGCGTACGTACGTCTTTTGCGGATACGATTTTTACGGATACATGGAAACACAGCTTTACATTGTCATTGGTCATTGTACTTTAAATGATTTAACATTGTACAAATTATATTTCCAAACAGGGCCCTGCATGTGGCAGACAGTCTTGTCTGAACGGGTTACCCTGATGTGTAAGCATGTTTAAATAAATTAATTAATAAATCTATAGAGAATGTCGATTTATCAGGTATTATAGAAATCTGTCTTGGGTTGTCTGTACAAGCATCACATAAATTAAACGTGTTATTAAAGGGGTTGTGTATTATTGTGTGATAACTATAGTTGCAATTTAAGCTATATATATGAGGCCAAAATAAAAAAAGGTATGGTTCTCAGGCACTTTTTTTCAGAAATCAATGCGGGCGGGCGGTTTTTTTATTTTTAATTTTTTGGTATAGTTTGATAAAAATGACAAATGATTAGGGAAAAGCATGATAATGACAGATTTGCTAAACAAGTAAAAGCCCTACATAAAAAAGGAAATTGTATGATTTTATCTCCTTGAAAGAAATGTCCGAGCGGTTGCAGCACAAAATTGGTAAGTTTCCATTGAAAATTAAAATAAAAATTTTTGATGCAGGGGTTTAAAATTTATGCGGGCGGTGCCTGAGAACCATACCTTTTATTTTTTTGGCCTTATTGATATATAGTTGTAATTGTAACATTTTGCATTGTAGTATTATATAGTTTTTATGTACATTTTATACTATTTCGATAAAATAAAGTTAAGCAGCACTGGTGACGACCCCCCCCCCCCCCCACCCTCCCCGCCCAAACTTACAGTGGCAGATCCATGAAATTTTTCGGGGGGGGGGGGGGGGAGCTGATATATCGCAAAGCTAGGATGGGGAAGGCAGAGTGGGGTCCGTAAAAGGAGTTTGTTGATTAGAATGATATCTTTGCGTTGTAAATGGTATAATCTGGCATTTTACTCATTGAATGTATAGCCTAACTTTATATGTAATATTTGTAAATTTTCGACTATTCGTTTATATCTATACACCGGGGAACAAACTCCTTTATAATAAATAAAATTATGAATGAATATAAGAAGGGCAGAACCTTTATGGGGGGAGCTATAGCTCCCGAAGCTACCCCTGGTTTCGCCATTGCCCACTTACCCCCTCCCCTCAAATCCTCAGATGGGGTTTGGAGGTTAACCCCCAAACCCCCCCCCCCCCCTCCCCCACACGGGGAAATTTACCTTTTTTGCACGTTTTGTCAGAAAGCTTTACAAAGCATTGGTTCCAAGTGTGTACATTTATATTTCATTTCCTTGGGCTGAAAAAAAATAGGGCTGGTTCTCAGGCATCGCCCTTGTCAATTATAATACCCCCCCCCCCCCCCGCATCAAAATATTATTTTGATTTTCATCTTTCAAGAAGATAAAATAATACAATTTTGATAAGATTTCCTTTTTTATGTAGAGATTTTACCTGTTCAGCATAAAAAAGGTGTTATTATCATGCTTTTCGTTGTTCAAAGGACATTTTGACCGAAACATACAAAAAAAAGTTTAAAAAAATCGCCCGTCCGCACTGATTTCTGAAAAAAAAAACAGTGCCTAAAAACCATACCTTTTTTGGCCTTATATGTTAATCGATATTTATGTGATTTAAACTCGAAAAAGAAGCGTTTATGACCCCTGTTATATGACAGCCATACTCACGAACGAAAGGTATGCGATTTCTGTTCAGGGCAAAAAAAAAAGTATGAATAAATTAACTGGTTCAGAAAAGTAAATACATAAGCCAACGCATCTCGGATGCCGGACGTCCGACGCCATATTCTAGTAATATCCTATACTCTCAATTTACTTTTAATATTTCATTTACAACTATGTAATTCAACATTTAATATATGTATATGTGTGCAAACTGTGTTGTTAAAACAGAGTACCTAATAACAAAAACAGGAAAATAATCATGCATGCTGAGGCAAGTGTTGGCACAATGATATATAATTGGAGGAAATATGTTGTAATTTTTTTTATTATAAACCAATATGCTTGTAGTTGATTATAGGCAGTAACGATTGGTTTACATGTTAACGCCCTGTATAAGGAATTATTTAATTGAAAAACATTAAAGGTTCCTAAGAATAATGTGTATATAAGTATATATATATATATATATATATATATATATATATATATATATATATATATATTTATATATATATAAACCAGTGACTGGAATGTAACAAAAATGTCACACAAATCTATTGACATTGGAAAAAGGATAAGTTTCCTTTTCCCTAGGCAACACATTTTTTTTTGGGGGGGGGGGGGGGGGTGGCATGTGGCATTTCGGGGAATTAGGAAACTGAAGTGGCATGAGGAGTTCCTAAAAAAAAATACAAATTTGGCCTTTTTTTCAAGATTGGGGAGAAAATTCAAATGTTTGGAGGGTTTTGGCAGTTTGTCCCATTTCAAGTATTTCAGGAATTATCAACTGGGCATTGGAATCAATATAATTCTTTATTAGACCAGCGGTCTTGCAATGTCAGAACGCCATCGATAATCTGAAAAGTCATATTGAGGCCTGCATTTCAGGGCCGTCTACGTTTACAGAAATATGCCTAGGCAATGAGGGTACGCCGCTGCTATAGGGGCCTAAGGTCCCATGGAGGGGTACTGTTGCGCCATGATTGACTTATTAAAATACAAAAGTCACATTTTATGTAATACATGTATTTGAAAATGAAGCATTATAATTGCTTCAATATATGATGTATGCTAAACCTGAAGTATTCTAGTACTTTACATGTATATTTCTAAAGTTCATGATATGCCATTATGAAAAAAAATAAACACTGTAGCAGCTTTAAAATGATACATACATCATGGGGTATATAATACGAATTTAATACAACTTTCGGATTGTAATTTACCAGAGATGCTACGTTAAGTTACTTCATCCTTATTACCGAGAGCTTATCCTACACATGGCTGTGCAAATATTTTGCTGCACGCTTTTTGCAATTTCAATTAATATATCATACTGGAAATAAATTATGTGGTTATGCGATCAGAAAGGTATGTACATGCAAAGTGATTTAACAGTCGGTAAAAAAGCAGACTTCAAATTTCTTCCCTCAAGAATAGCTGTGGTGAATACTTGCATGGTTACATGGTTTAAATTTTGCAATTCCGTTCAGGCAAATATTCTTCCTTTATGAATAGCTGTGGTGAATACTTGAATGGTTCCATGATTTTAATTTTGAAATCCGTTCAGGTAGGTGAAACGCATTCCTATGTACAGTTTTTCATGTTGCCTGAGCAACGAAAATGTCCAAGGTAAATTGAATACGTTCATACAGTGATGTAGCAAAGACAATGTCAGTTTAATCTGGTTTACATATTATTTTTTAATGTTGTCTTTTAGTCCTGTTCATACATGCATTTTTCCTCGGTTTATTAGGCATAAACGTAAAGCAGCCATAATGTATATATGTGATTTAAGATAACGTTGTTCTATTTATAAATGTATCCGCCCTTGTGACTAGTACCTATATAAAGCTGGTTTAAAAATCGCACTGGCTTGAAAGAGTACATATAGTACATAAATGTCGTACCAAGTTCATACATATCTGGTTTTTATTTAATTTCCTGTGGTTACTTAACTCTCATTAACCTTAGCGACCTGGTGCCCTCTTATTGTATATATATATATATATATATATATATATATATATATATATATATATATATACATATATATATAGTGCATAGGGGAAGCCAAGCTAAGCTGGACCAAGCTGAAGCCTATGTAGGTAAGCCGCCTGGAGTGTGGTGTGATTTCATAAAACAAGTGAGGGCTCCATCACCCATACACACCACTATTAAACTGGGCTGGCCTGATGTAAACAATACTTGGCATGTTGTCTAAATACTTCAATAAAAGCTACTCTTTTCAAACAATTCCTTTGAAATTTCAGATTAAATCCTTATGTATACATGCCGTGAAAACTGAATGAAGAATGCGTACAGGGTAACACGTGAAGTGGCAAAGTTTGGCAAAATCTAAGGTATTGATTTTTTATTTATGCTAATAACTTAAAAATTTGCATGATTCAGATCTAATCTTTGATGTACAATTGAATCCTGATTAAATAAAGTGATATCCCTGAAAAAAAAGTCTCTATGGGGTAGAGATACAGAAAGAGAGAGAGAGAAAAAAAAAGGCTCTTTGTGGTAGTTACCTCAGACAGCCTGACACGGCTTACCTAGACACTGAGGGAAATGGGAGCTGGCCAGGAGTGAAGGGATTACATAACATCCAGGGCACCTGAGAGCTAGCCCTATAGCACACTGCATACCACTGGCTTGATGTAAAAATACTTGACATGGTGCTTAAAATCTTCATTTTTTGATCAGTTGGTTTCAAATTTCAGATTTTAAAGAGACAATGCTTATGTAACTGTGAAAATTGAAATCTACAGCACTTACAGGGAAAAAAAAGTGCCATGGTCAAAGTTAGGTAAAATATAAGGTACTGATTTTATATTAATGCAAATAACTTGAAAATTTGCAAAATTCAGATATAATTTTGGGTATACAATTGAATCTTGTTAAAATAAAGTTACATCCCTGAAAAAAGTCTCTAGATTCAGATTCTAGATTCAGCAATTCTCAAGTGAGTAAATATATTTCCTAATTTTTGCAGAGTGAATTATATTCGGGCCCATAACTTCAAAACAATTATGCAATACTGACCTAATTTCTGGCAAGTACATAGCAAATATATAGAGGAATATGTATATTAAATATGATCGAAGTCAGATTAGTGGTTTTGATATTAAGCAGTCTTCTTGAAGTGTTACAATTTTTTATGGAAAATTGAGCTTTTTCCTTAATATCTCGATGAAACAAAGTCCTAGTGAGCTAATCTCGGTATGGTAGGAGATTTTTGGGACAACTAACTGTTAGCTGAATTTTGGATTCGTAGGTCAAACGGTTTCAAAACGTGTCCTGTCAAAGCACGGACGGACAAAGGATCATAACTATAGGTATATGTAAAAATTGTATATGGTTTTATCAAGACCATGTCGGACTTTATTATAAATAATAACTGAAATTGGGTTTTTAATAAGTGACTTTCTATGTTATTTGTCCCGGAATGCCAACCAATGCATCGATATGTTCCTGCTCTCTTTTTGTTTCTTCCACTGGGTCGACGATAGATCGTCGAATTCTCCAGAACAGACCTTTGTCAGAATATTAGCCACAGGTCACAGATTTACAAATGATACTTATTTTTTAACATGACCTGGTCTTCATTAGATGGTGACTGAATTGGACAGTCTGTTCGTGATATCACGGCATGTCTCTGCATGTATTCACTGCGTATTTTATGTATGGCATAGCAGGAGCATGGTGCTATATCATTAATATCATTCACTTGAGTGGTATAATCTTTCTCTGCGTATGTGCTTTTTTTAGCAGGAGTATAAACAAATGTTCGGAAAATTGTTAATATAGTATGTGCTTTACTATTTGTTACCACACATACAGGTTACCAGTTGAGGATGTTAAAGATATAAAAGATATAACGTACAAAACAAGTACACGTGTTTTTAATCGACTTTTTTCTCTTTAATTATCTACAGTACTGTCACCTAAGGGAATTACATGAAGCTTGCATGTTAATAAATGAATGACCTACCAAATTACTTCGTAAACTATTATTATTTTTTAAATTGTCTTTTAGAGTTTTCCCCAGATTAGTAACGGGATATGGGTTCGCTGTGTTATAAATGTATCAAAGTATAATCAAAAAGGCGCACAAGATAGCGTCATTGATTTTATTTACAGAACAACATACAGTATGGCACGATGACATTTTTTAACGGCACACATGGCTGCTATGTACATCAATGTATCACTTCAGGACGCGCCTCCCTTCCACACACACACCGAACAAGAGGTCACTAATAACCGCTACATACTCGCCTCGTGTAAAATGCACATTCCTTATATAATGTTCTAACAGAAAGTCTCATAATAATAGTGATCTGAATGGCATTCCTGCACCCTTAATATATTAATTCTCTATAGCTGCAGGAAACAATCGTACATGAACAAAAATACTGTTCACACTACAATGGACATCTCTTGGTTTGCCCTTGGCGGACTTGGCCTTTCAATCAACTATGCAATGCACTACGCAACAACCAAAAATAGTCCTTTGACGTAGGCCTAACCATAACCTCTGTTCATGGAACCAATTATTTTTCGAGTGAGAACCATGTCCACGGTAGTAATAAGTTAATTATTACTCTTGCCTCAAACTTTTGACAGAAATTGTTGCGAAATTAGTAATGCAATTATTTAAATCGTTAAGATACGATTGGAAATTGTGCATATGCACTATTTCAAAAACTGTTGCTAATATTGTAGTTTCACGTATATTTTGTCTCGACCGGTAAGATTTCACATTAAAAAATACACCCAATGGCTATATGCATATTTTGTGGTCCATGCATATCAGGGGGGCACTAAATTGCATCTGCATCCTATGTGAATCATTTTCTTGTTTTATAAAATACAATACGTTATGTGAGCCTTCTCGCTCTCATGCAGGATATTTCTGTAAAAGAACAGATTGGTGGAGCCAATTGGAGAAGGAAACGCGTTTGTACTATAAAAGGGATTTTCGGGCAAACAACATCTGATTATTCATTGGACAACAGAATCGAGCAGCCTCATTTGAAACATAAGGATATGATAAAGCTTGATAACCAAACTAATGCACAAAGTAATAAATACTGAATTTAAAATTTCCTTGAGGAAGTTAACATATGAAAGGAAAAATTGTTACTTGTACTATTGTCAGATATCTCGACAGGATGATAATGCTATAATTATGTACATGAATAATTACTGAATTTACCAATGGCGAGCTAATCCTTCTCTTACTACATGACAAAGACATTTATCTTCCGGCTGATACAACACGGAGAAGTAATCACCGCTAAATAACTTTAGAAACTAATATTTTTTCATTGAATAGAACTCATAACATGTGGCGTCAGCCTTTTCTTATACTGGTCAAGGCAATGTGTTCACTCAAGTCAATCGCTATATATATATACTTAAAAACACCACTGCATTGGGGCCTGAATATTTATATTCATGAGCATACACCAGTCTCGGCTCTCAATACAACACGTGACATTACAAAATTAACATATTCAAGATCACGAAATATAGAGCTGAGAATTAACCAGCAGGGGGATCATGAATATGTATCGATATGCACATATCGGGAGTTTTTCACCTTGTTCCATTGAAGGCAACCTAAGTACCCGTAAGGCTCTATGGATTACCCTGATGTTCTCTGTTCTCTGATGATCGTAGATATTACTTAAGCATTCTTCAAGACTGTTGTTAGACCACAATATACCGTTTATCAGACGTTAATATATGAATGGGCAGCACCAGGAAAGCGCATACCTGAGCCGACACCTGTATATACCAACTGACGCATTATAAACCTATAAGGGATTATTTCCAACATTTCATTAAACTTGAAAGTGCCATAATCTTTAAGTATCCTCACCAGTTGCCATGAAGCTGTTTTAAGAGAAAAGATATACACACAGAAAACAGTAAAAGCCATATTTCATCTAATTTTGGATAGGGTCAAGTATTTGATAAATGTTAACTGGGCCCGCTTCACAACGGTCATACGGTGACCCGATCAAGATTTTCTTGAGATACATGCCATGGGTTCAAACGTGACCTCCCGTTGCGGACAGACGGACAATTTTGGATTAATTAGTTTAATGTCCTGTGACCGGCTTCTGTGGCTCAGGGGTAAAGCCGGAAGATCGTGGTTTCGAATTTCAGCCGAGGTGGCGAGGTTTTTCACGGTCGGTCCAGACCCAGGGTGAGCGCTTTGCTGGCTTAATGGGAAGGCTGTGCCCCACACATACGAGTGCGTCCTTTGGGGGGTTCCTCGTATTATGACCTAGCAATGGGGTTGACTATACACCCTGGACCCACAGGTGCGGTAGACACCGGGCCTGGACGACACCGGGATACAAAATAAAAAGATAGGAAGCGAGTGCAACCGCCCTGTCAAGTAGTCCCAAACCAAAATGGAAATTCTGCAGATGTACATGTTTAATTTTAATTAGTTTAATGTTCTGCACCAGGTTACTTCTATTCAAAACAAACATCTTTCAGTTATGGATCGTGGGACGTCGGCCACAACTGTCAAATTTCGAAATCAAAACCTTTTTCACAATTCAAGCGCCACATAGACATGTTTAATAAATGTTACTTAATTCAACAAGAGCACCGCAAACGATGCATTATACGCCCTTAGCATATTTTGTGACCTCTGACCTCATTCAATATGCGTGAATTTGTTGAGAATGTTATTCAGATGAAAAACTGTATTGGTAAATACTCATCATGAGCTATATGAAAAAAAACATTAGATTTTTGAAAAGTCTGGGTGGTGCCACAAAGGTGTGGTGACCTCCGACATCATTAAATATGCGTGGATTTTGCTGCAAATCGAAATTCAGCGAGATACTTTATTGATTAACATTTCTATTTAGTTTTATCAAAATCCATCGTATTCCTCGTATAGGTTATCGCCACAATGTAGCCTAGTGGCCTCTGCATGACCTTATTAAATATGCACGGATTTTGACCATAATCGAACTCAGGCGAGATAGACTATTGTTAAGTAGTTAAGGTGTGTTTCGTGAAAATCCATCAAAGCCCCGGTAAGTTATCGCGGCGACACTAAAAGTTAACGAACGGACGGACGGTGAGTATACCATAACACGTCCTGTCATACACGGGCGTATTTCAAGCATTTCCACCAAACAAAATCCATGCGCATGTAATTTGCCATGAACCATCTCTGACCAAACAAATTTTAAATGGCTTGTATCTATTCTCGTCACAGCATTTATAGCTAGGCCACTGGTGTGTTTAGAGGCAATGTGCATTGTTTGGGAAATTATTACTTCACCCATAATCCCTAGTCAGCGGTTACTCTTTTGAAAATGATTCGGTGCATAGTAAATGTTCCGTTCAGGGCGGGTTATGCCTGTATGCAATGTAATATATGGCAGGTTCCCTACAATTTACGGTCACACCAGTTAAAACTTGTCGGGCTAACTGACAAGCGAGTCAAACCCTTAATAAAACTTCCTCAATCCTGTTATTCGGGAAATCCCACAACTGTCAGTGATCTTATAATAATAATTATTATTATGTCATTCATCAGTAGCCCCTCCCCTTTACATATATTGTTTTCGCCCGTGGTACTATGTTTGACCTATCGAGTCACCACAGCTCGCGGCCGCCACTGATTCCTGGTGCGTCCCCTGATTCACAGACTGTTATGTATGACTGTAATCCATACCAAACAACTCACATGAACCAGTTCATACAAAACTGTACCCCGCAGCTGGGTATCATACATATTCAGCCAGGACGTGTACAGCTGTGATACACATGTTCCATATTACACAATCCACACAGCTTGTGGAAATATCGTGTCCTGTTAGTGCATTATAACCTAGGCTCAGCGTATCGGTCTACAGTAGTACAGTATAGTAAAGAATTACGATATATAAATATATATGTGTATATATTTATATATCTCGTAATATATAAATATATTAAATATATAAATATATATTATAAATATATATGTGTGTGTTTGTATTAGTATAATTTTACAATGATAAAATGTATTTTCCATGTAAAGGAAGTGTGATAGTTTGGCCTTTTTACCCAAAAATTTAAATTAAGGTGTTTGAGACACAAATTTAAAATTCCTGGATATTCAGCCTGGGGTTATAGTTCATATTTGACTCTGAGTGGACTCTACTAACAATTAACTGATTCCTTTAACACCGATGTATAGCAGTGTACGTAATAACCACGGCATCAAACAGGAAATCAGGCCCAGTTAAGTTTTAACCAAGAATTTAAGGGGACTGATCAAGGGTTCACCAAGAACTCCACATTGCTACAGTCAATGCCTTTATCATTAAACTCGATGCTGGGATCAGGTTATTTAAAAGAGACCAAGTGATAACCAAGAGACCTAAACGGGATAAAGGGATTTCCTAGAGACACATTCAGCGAGGATCAAGGGATTATAAAGAAAACCAGAAAGGGATCAAGAGATTACCATGGCATCCACTGTTGTGATCACGGTCTTGACTAAGAGGCACTGAAAGGGATCAGGGGATTACCAAAAGACCAAAACAGGGACAAGGAATTTCCAAGATACTCACTGTTGTAATCACAGCTTTTACCAAGTGACCCGGAAAGAGATCGGGGTCAAAAGGATTACCAACGGACACCCGTCATAATCAAGGCCTTTACTAATGGACACCCGTCATGATTAAGGATTACCAAGAGACACCCGCCATAATCAAGGCCTTTACAAAGGGACACCCGTCATGATCAAGACCTTTTCAAAGGGACACCCGTCATGATCAAGACCTTGACAAAGGGACAACCGTCATGATCAAGACCTTTACAAAGGGACAACCATCATGATCAAGGCCTTAAAAAAGGGACACCCGTCATGATTAAGGCCCTGACTGGGCACCCGTCATAATCAAGGCCTTTACCAATAGACACCTGTCGTGATCAAGGCCTTAACAAAGGGACACCCGTCGTGATCAAGGCATTTACCAAGGGACACCCGTCGTGATCAACGCATTTACCAAGGGACACCCGTCATGACCGAGGTGTTGACATAGGGACACCCGTCATGATCAAGGCATTTACCAAGGGACACCTGTCATGATCAAGACCTTTACAAAGGGACACCTGTCATGACCAAGGTGTTGACAAAGGGACACCCTTCATGATCAAGGCATTTACCAAGGGACACCCGTCATGATAAAGGCATTTACAAAGGGACACCATTCATGACCTAGGTGTTGACAAAGGGACACCCGTCATGATCAAGGCACTGACCAAGGGACACCTGTCATGATCAAGGACTTTACCCAGGGACAGCCGTTGTGATCGAGACCTTTACAAAGGGACACCTGTCATGATCAAGGCCTTTACCAAGGGACACCCGTCATGATCAAGGCCTTTGCAAAGGGACACCCATCGTGATAAAGGCCTTTACCAAGAGACTCACGAAGAGATCAAATGCTGAATAAGACACAAAGAAAACATTCCTGAAAGTGGCCATGGGTTTACAAAGACAAAGGGTTCCAAAGTAAACGGAAAACCCAGAGCATATTAGTCAAGTGACAGCCAAGAAGCTCGAAATGACGAATCAGTGACTAAAGGATCTCAAATAAACCAGAACAAGAACCATAAATGGATCACCAAGAATAGTTAGAAAACTCCCTAATTACTATGAACCCATCCATTAACACTCTTTTGGTTTTGACCCTTTAGCACAAACTAAGTGAAACAAAAGGCAATTTCACTGATAACGACTACAAATTAATTATATTAAGCTATCCATATCACATAATTCATAATCTCACATCATCAAACACATATTCTCTTTTGAAAAGATAAAATTAAAGATTCCTTACTGTACAAATAATTTGTTTTATACACACTATAATACAAATTAACAATGGTAGACTACCCTTGGGTTTTCCTAAATTAAACTACAATGCCTAATTACACCATGAATATTAATGAGACTGAATAAGTATCCAATGAGCACAAGGTTTTATCCAGCAGACAAACTGAATCAGAGCAAGTGCCACCAGAGGTCACTTTCCTCCACTGTAGCACACCTCTGCCTAAGTCCCATAATGTTTCATAAGAATTCTGGAATTGGAAAATTGTGTATTTTGTGGTACTTTAAGGGTATCTTTTATATACAAAGCAGCAACTAAATAACCTGGTTTCATCACTAGCATATAACAAAAGGGCCTACAGTGGTAGTTCACATCCATATAACAGTCTGGCTCCCACAGAGTCAAGCATGACAGATAATATAGACCTTTCCCACCAAACTTGTGACACCTATTGGCAATAACTAACACTGACTGTTTGGGTCAGGTATATTGGCAAAAACCCTCAAATATCAGAATCATATCTAAAATCATACAAACTGAAAAATCTCTCTTCTTTTTTAAAGCCATGTATTTTGTCTAAGACTGTCTTGTACCTGACTTTACTTGACAAAACATGTTGCTGGCTATTTCACTGGAGCACAGCTAATAATCACTGTACACATGTCCAAATGCTCCGGGAAAAGGGGAATTACAAAACCTGTAACATAAATATGTGATTTTAAGTAAGACTAACAATTTGATGACGTTTCTAAGAAACTGACTCAAAATTTAGGAAGTAGCATGGTTATTTTTCTTTTATTAATTGTTGAGTATAAATCATCATATCTTAAACCAGTCAGATCACAATTTTCACAATTAACCAAGCAGGGAATTGTGTATTCAAAAGCACTGTCCTTGCAGCTTTGAGATAGCTAAAGTCATCTAAAATTTAATGACATCTGATAGCCTGCCATCGTGTCTTATATACAGCATATACATAAACAGCAGATATTATAAACATACTCTAGAATATGAGAAATATTAAATATAGTTTGTTACTGGATTTCTTAGTGTAAATTAATTAAACACCCATGTGGTTGTTCCACCAGCAATCTTGTTCACTTTTCCTGCTTAAAATTTCCTTGCACTATCTTTTTTTATAGTAACAGCAGAAAGTCCTCCTAACTGCCAAAACCTTTTTTTCCTGTTTCACTGATTGAACTCAAATATGACTTGAGCCTGTAACATTACAAGATAATCCAGCTCATCCACCTGAACAGAACCCTGGTCAGATCATCAATGCTGCCACCTGATGGAGAATTTTAAATGGTATCCCCTGCACATGCTATACCCAGAATGCAGTTCAGTGATTTAAAACTAGTAAATATAGGTATTCTCAATGATGAACTCTGTGCATTGTATTATGTCACAAAATATTTTGTCACATCAAACAAATTTTTTAAAATATGCAAAATACTGCTGTAGTGATCTAACTTTTTCAGACGAGGGAGACCTTTACCAAAGATATCAAATGGTTTATTTGGAGTTTTAATAACCTTATGGTAGCTGTACCAATGGTAATAGTGCCCAACGTCTGGTATGGCTACTGAATATTGACCTAAATGCTAGTCATGAAAGAGGTCTTACCTAAACCTATCAGAAAGCTCAGTTAGAAGTTTGTGAACATGATTGCAACTTCAACAGTGTTTATTAACTGTTCCCCAGTCTAACGTCTACTTTCAATATCCCCGGCGTTTTCATATGGTACATTTAAAAGTAACATGTTGTTCAACAAATAAGCTAAAAACAAAGCTACTATATAAATAAACAATACACACAAATAAAGAAACCCCACACTGGTTGAGAGCTCAACACTCTCTCAAGCTGCCTTTAACAATATTCATTGTTGACTATATGAAAGGTCTTCTTTAATATTAACATATTAGTGCCATGAACAGCCATACTTGACCAAATTTTCCCAGTTACAGCTATGGCCTGAAGGTGGCACTGTCTATTTTCTTCAGATGAAGATGATTACATGATGATGGATGATGTGTTCATTGTCCAAATCACATATGTTTAAATTATTTAGTAAGGCATTATATTAGTTGATTTCATATTAGGCAAGTTGTAGTTACACCGTATGGTTCACCAGGATTTGAGCTGGAGGACCCTCTGTTATTTAACCCTCATTTCAACCATAAAATTATTTATTCAGTACATAATTGATTCTAGTATGATTAAGTAATATCATCATCGGCAATCAACATCCGCATTCACTCAACACTGCATTCAACTGGCACCTTCCATTGAGTGTTTAATAAGTTGCCTTCCCATATTTCCCCTATTGATCCATCATGTTTTTTTTTTTTCCAAAAAATTTCATGATAGACCAAAGATTGGGTTTCGTTCTTTCCAATGAAATCATACCATATAGATTCCAATGAAACATTTTCTTAACTAAGGCTGTAACATATATTTTTGTCTCTGCCAGGAGGGCATGTGTTCATCCCCGTTTGTGTGTGAGTTTGTTTACAACATAACTCACATAATCATAATGGAATCTTACAAAGCTGTCCACAGAGCTTTTCTGGATGGGCAAATGAATCTCACAAAATGTTCAGAGCTTTTTCAGGAATAGGCCAATGAAGAATCAACTAGATTTCGGTGTGGACCCGGAACATGATCCAGACTCAGGTATATCCTCAAGGAATATTACCAGAATAAAGTCACCTATGCATGAATGAACCTGGGAATATAGTCCAAATAAGTGAATGCAAACACGGTTTTTGGGATCATCAAATAAAAGGGATCCTCACATGGTGGAGGCTTGCATTCATTAAAAAGCAGATTTCTTGTCTCATGATGTGATCCATATGGCGATACTCCAATCACAACACATGGAACAATAGATGCAAGTTGTATTAATTTTTTATGTTTTACTTTGCTCATAGAGAGATACCCAATCTTTAGGTTACACAACTGACTTCAAAACCGAAAAAGTAATCCAATGTTATTCATGAAGTATGATTTAGAAAACAATAATGCATCTATTGTAGAACAATCCCTCCTATTGGTTGAATCATATACTGATTAACCAATCACATGCTGTTGCTGTTGAATCTGACCAATAACATTTCACCTAAATATATGCTTTATACATGCAGCTGACACTGTGATCAATTACAAATGTCACTTTCAATCAAAAGGTCAAATATTGCAATCACATCAGTAAAGGATATTTGCTGATACTGATAAATCATCTGACTATATGACTTACACCAGATCATAACTACAGCCCTAGTTATTAAGACCAAAATGTGGCATGATGGGAAGGCAACTTATAACCAAAAAGAGCACTGTACCAACTATTATCTATCAAAACACGCATACGGTTCCACAGAGTTCAACAGCCAGCCGTAATTATTGTCCAGGAACACTTTCAGTCCAGGTGGGAATTCCAGCACTTCCACGACTCCCATGTGTTTAGGAATGCTTCGTCTCAGCACCTGACAACAGAAGAACTGCAGCGTCGTTTCACAGGTCCGTGCTTTTATCAGCTTCATGGCGCTGCGGGCTGCTGTTGATGACACCATTGGGTACAACATCTTCCCGTATAAACCTTTAGTAGCTAAACCTGGAAAAAAAACCGAAAGTAATAGATGAGCAAAAAAAGGGCTTCATATCTGGAAGCTCATTAAAAGTTTCAATGAGGACTTTTTCATGTTTTGAATGCTTTTCATCTATTGTTGATAAATTCAAGGTGAAGGTCACAGTTGTACTAAAAATCATGAAATCAATTTACTGGTAAATAGGCTAAGTCCTCTTCTCTATAATGATGCATGTGCAAAATACAAAGGAAGCTGCTCATTATATATAAGTACCTGTGATGGAAGGTTAGGTGCACAAAAGTGAGAAAGGATTGCTGGTGGCACCATCTCTCATATATATGATATAAAACTATGCAAGAGCTTGTATCATATCATATTTGTGGGCAATTCATCACCCTACTGCCAAAAGGATTCTGTTAATTAGTTTTACAGGTACACTGCTTGTATTGTGTTATGGGACTGAGGGGGGACGTGAAAGAACTCAAAAGCAGAAAGTGTGGGTGCTAACACCAAGCTGCTGCACAAGATGATAAAGCTATGGAGTTATGGATCAAATTTATCCATTTTTTTAACAATTTCAGGACTATAGGCTATAGCCTGTAGCAGGCACGGTCTATTGAATAAGGATTAAGGCAGCTATATGAAAGGAATTATAAATAATTATCAAGCCTTCTGGATAACAGGTTTTATAATGCATAGGTATGATTATTTCCAGATGTCACTGAATGTTTGTTTGCATTGGTGTGATAAACTTAGAACATTTTAAAATGGGTCTACTCTCATTTAGCAAGCTCTTATTGCAAATGAAATGAGCATCTCTTGCTGGAAAGTCTGATGATTTAATAACTAGGTTATATCCTATCCCTCAAACAAGAGCATGGAAAATGGTGCATAACACGCCCCTTGCATATCTGGTGCCTTCTACCCTCATCAAATATGCATGAATTTTGCTGTGAATGTCATTCAGGTGAGAAACTTCATTGGTAAATATATATGAGTTTCATCAAAGCCACAAGATTTTTGGTAAGTCACCATTGGTGCCAACAAAGTCCGGTGACCTCTGACCTCATTAAATATGCATGGATTTTCTGGAAATCAAACTTATGCGAGATATTATACTGATTTATATTTCAGTTGAGTTTTATCAAAATCCATGGTATTCCTCGGACGTGATCACGGCAACACCTTGTTAGTAGCCTAGTGACCTCTGACTTTATTAAATATGTGTGGATTTTGCCCATATTCGAACTCTGGAGAGATAATCTATTAGTAAGCAGTTATGGTGAGTTACGTAAAATCATCAAAGCCCCAGTAAGTTATCATGGCGACACTAAAAGTTAACGGACAGACAGACTGACAGCGGGTATAACATATTTCCAGTCATAAACAGGCACATAAAAAGTTAAGGGTTATGATATCCAATATTTTTTTTTCAAAATCAATATATACTGACCCATAAATTTTCTGTTTTTGTAGAAGGCCAGTGTTCCTCTCCACATATCCATGTGAACCCCAATGATTGACCCTTGGCCAAAGTTACTACCATACGGCTTTGGGTGGCCAGCGTGGTAAAATTTTCCTGTGTACGAGTATCCCCAGCTCTCTGAATCCTGGCCGAGCAGGCTGATGAACTGCTGAGTGTGTCCATTCAGGTTCACTTCTTTGGTCCCAACACCAACCATCTGAAGAAGATCAACAGTCCCACTGTGACACTGGAGGTATATAGGTGGAGCCATCTACATTCAAATTTACTAGACTCTGCACAGTTTGTGCTTGTTTGACCTTTGGTGAAAACTGCTCCTGATGTAGTTGGATAAGTTTTTGACAGATGAAGAAAAGTAATTTTAAAGATGGAAGACAAGCAAATGTAATATCTGGGAATCCTTTCACACTAAAGCTAAAAACATTAATTAATCATAAATTAGTAAAGGATCATCTAGACAAATGGAGAAATGTGAATTAATATTGTATACAAGTACATACTGACCTATCTGGTAATAATACATGGGTTATACTATTGGTACAAATGTCTGAGTGCAGCTTTATGCTGCTATCACATATAGCCTAAGGCACCTAACAGTAAATAAAACAGCATTTTTGGCAATATTTTTTGGCCCGCAAGATTCTCCCTTTTTCCAGGTAATTTTCTCAGCAATATTCATACAGGCTGGTGTCAGCAGTTGCCATACGGGCACATAGCCTTACAGTCCCTGTGAGGGCCTGTGCTATTTGTGAAAAGCTGAATGGTTGCTGTTCCGGGTCCGCACAGCTCTCGTGTGATGTAAATTTTGCCCTTGCAGTGTCCTCACAGTGCCCTGAATCTGAACTGTCAGATATATAAATACAGCCACAGTGGCATATATTTCAAACAGTAAAAAAAAACACCAAACCCGAATTTAGGAGAAAAAAATATACATTCATCAAATCACATTATTGTCTGTTCATCTTCACTCTATTCTTGGTGTTGAAGCAAGGATGCCCATCAAGAATTTTAGAAATTCCTTGATAAGATCCTGTTTCACTTTCTTTCCGTCTCATCCACATCTTTGCAGCTTGATGTCTCCTCCTCAACTTGACCATTACTTTTCTTTCCCTTTCTTATTCTTTGGCTTCATGTTGAACAAATGATTGTTTAAATCATCTATATATGAAGCATGAAAAACCCTTATGGTGGCCACACGGTGCCAGCAATCATCGGCTGGGCACCTGCAAGTCACCAGCTGGGCAACGTAGGGTGCCCTTGCTTCATGCATTGAACCTGCATGGTCACCTTACGGTTCCTGGATGGCCCCCTTACAAACCAAGTTTCAGAGGTCACCGTATGGTAGCCATAGATTATGTGAGTGCAAACAACATGGGATGAAAAATCACACAGAGACAGTACATTCTTGAAAACCAACGGCAAGCAGCCAGGTTGAAAAAACGTAGGCTGTCCAGTGTATATGTGAGCTAGGCATTATATGGATGAGCAGCTAAAAATGGAGAATATACTGTTCTTATATTTAATCTTGCCTTGGTGGTTATTATTTAGTTTGAAATCCATTGATCTGGTTTTTCTTTCTGGTATGTGTCTTGTATTACTGCATATGGTATACTTAATAATAAAAAGAGTTAATATCAATCTACATGCAAGGGAACATCACTGTGTCAACGTGAAATGACCTGAACTGAAACACTTTGGCATATCCTGGCATGACATAAAGCAGGTTTCCCTTTGTTCATATAAATACTCAAAGTTGGCAAGTACCTATAGCTTACTTTAACAAAAGCTCATCTGAACTCTGTTGTGGTAAGCTATTAACAAGTGCAGTATCAAAACAAATTCAACTAGATGTGGTCAGACAATGGTCCTCAGAGGGCCCCCATTTCTTGTAGTGCTGGACGAGTTTACATATGGGTGAAAAGTTTAGGTTCAAGTTGAAAAATATAAAAAACAGAATTAGGTTTTTATCCATATGCATGAGGGAAAAAATCCTACTTGTTCAAGTAATATTAAAGAAGATACGTCTGAAATAATGTGGGCAATAGGAAAAACATCGATTGTACTCTGTTACCCATATTTGATTTTGAGCAAGTCTGTATTTCAATCTGGGTCAGAAGCCCCCATATAGGCACCAATGATCCCTGTGAATTTGAGAAAGATCAAGCATGTTCTTGTTGAGATATTGGGTGCAAAAGAAAATCAGCAATGGGGCTGTAGTGGCCATATTGGAATTTGGACAGGTCTGTAATTCAATAGGTGTGGAGCCCTCATATATACCAATCATCCCTGTGAATTTGGGAAAGCTGAAGTATGTTGTAATGAGTTATCATGCACAAAAGAAAATCAGCAATTGGGCTGTGGTGGCCATACTGGAATTTGGACAGGTCTGTAATTCAATAGGTGTGGAGCCCTAATATGTACAAATCATCCCTGTGAATATGGGAAAGCTGAAGTATGTTGTTTTTGAGTTATTGTGTGCAAATTAATAGGTGCATAATATCAGCAATAGGGCTGTGGCAGCCATATTGGAATTCCGACAGGTGTGTTATTCAATAGGTCTGTAGCGCTAATAGGTACCAATCATCCCTGTGAATTTGGGAAAGCTGCAGTATGTTGTTGTTGAGTTATTGCGCAAAAGAAAATCGAGATGGAGCCCTTATAGGTACCTATCATCTCTGTGAATTTGGAAAAGTTGAAGTATGTTGTTGTTGAGTAACGCGCACAAAAGAAAGTCAGCATTGGGGCTGTGGCGGCCATATTGGAATTTTGACAAGTCTGTAATTCCATAGGTCTGGAGCCCTCATAGGTACCAATCATCCCGGTGAATTTGAGAAAGCTGCAGTATGTTGTTGTTGAGTTATTGCAGGCGAAAAAAAAATCAGCGATTGGGCTGTGGCGGCCATATTGGAATTTTGACAAGTCTGTAATTCCATAGGTCTGGAGCCCTCATAGGTACCAATCATCCCTGTGAATTTGGGAAAGCTGCAGAATGTTGTTGTTGAGTCATTGGAAGGACAGAAGTACGGAAGGACGGACGGACAGAATGACGGACTGACATGGTGATCACTATAGGGCACCGCTTGTCAAGCAGGGCCCTTACAAGAGCATAACGTCAGATAAACCAGAGCTTTGCAAATGGCATTTTGCAACAAGTGCCCTTACTACCTCTGCATATATGCAACCTACAGTTACCTACAACCTTAGGTTACATGTTTTTCCCATTTGTCAACATTGCTATGTTTACAAACATGTTGTTGATAAACAATTCCTACATCCTTCACAGAGGCCTTATAAGAACTTTTCATACCCAGAATTACCCTTAGATCATTAATATATACACAGAGGAAGCCAGAAAACGAATAAATTCTTTTACAAAGGTAGATGAATGGGCACCTTCAAGCACCATAACCAGAACAAACTCTGCTGGCCTACAAAATCATTTCAAATAATCATGTGAGAATACAACTAGTTCGTCTAATATGTTAACTACTTCAACGTGTCAATCTTTTTTATTGTACTTTATGTTTTAAATTGTAGCAGGACCTTACTGAAAAACAAAACATTCTAAATGAGTTATCCTGTTCAAATTATTGTACTTAATAAATACAGCAGAACCCCACAATTACAACCACCCTAGGGACTGAGCAAAGTGGTCTTAATTTGGGGTAGGTCGTATTTGTGAAACTCTTACCTTAGTCGCATATAACATGCTGATGTTTAATGTGTATTAAATAGCATATTTTTTATGTGAATTATAACAAAATATTTTACTTTGAATTATTTTGGGTGTAAATAAAAAGAAAAGACTAGATGTGTCGGAACGACACGAATGCCCCCGCCTTGGGCAAATTAGAAACATTTGTTAAATTTTGAAATTTTTTTTAAGTTCAGGAGGTGTCGTATGGTCAAAAGTAGGTCAACAAGGGCAAAATGCAAACTCGATCTGTAACGGGTCATTATCAAGCAACACACCAAAAATCATGCCAGTATATGCAGGCACTGTGAAAAAAGTCCATACATGTGCATTTTCCATAAAAATTTCTGTCTTTCATGAAATTTTCTTTGTTTAGGAGCCGTAAAACAATCAAAAGTAGGTCAACCGGGATGAAACGCGAACTCGATCTGTAACTGTCATTATCTGCCCACACATAAAAAATCAGGGTGGTATCTGCAGGCATTGAGGAAAAAAAGTCAGTACATATGCATTTGTTATGAAAATTTATATTTTTCATGAAACTTTCTAGGTTCAGGAGCAGTCAAATGGTCAAAAATAGGTCAACTGGGACAAAACGTGAACTTGATCTGTAACTGGTCATTATCTGCCCACACACCAAAAATCAGGCCAATATCTGCAGGTATTAAGAAGAAAAGTCTGTACAAGTGTATTTGTCATGAAAATTTATATTTTACATGAAATTTTCTATGTTCAGGAGCCGTAAAACAGTCAAAAGTAGGTCAACCAGGACGAAATGCAAACTCAATCTGTAACTGGTCAATATCTGGCCACACACCAAAAATCAGGCCAATATCTGCAGGCACTGCCAAAAAAAGTCCGTACATGTGTATTTGTCATGATATTTCATATTTTTCATGAAATTTTCTATGTTTGTACAACGGTCAAAAGTAGGTCAACCGGGAGGAAACGCGAACTCTATCTGTAACTGGTCTATATCTGTCCACACACCAAAAATCAGGCCAATATCTGCAGGCATTGCGAAAAAAAATCCGTACATGTGTATCTGTCATGAATATTTCTATTTTTCATTAAATTTTCTAAGTTTAGGAGCTGTAAAACAGTCAAAAGTAGGTCAACCGAGACGAAACGCGAACTCGATCTGTAACTGGTCTATATCTGTCCACACACCAAAAATCAGGCCAATATCTGCAGGCACTGCAAAAAAAAGTCCGTACATGTGTATTTGTCATGAAATTTCATATTTTTCATGAAATTTTCTATGTTCAGGAGCCGTAAAACGGTCCAAAGTAGGTCAACCAGGACGAAACGCGAACTCGATCTGTAACTGGTCTATATCTGCTCACACACCAAAAATCAGGCCAATATCTGCAGGCATTGCGAAAAAAAGTCCGTACATGTGTATCTGTCATTGATTTTTCTATTTTTTATGAAATTTTCTAAGTTTAGGAGCCGTAAAACGGTCAAAAGTAGGTCAACCGGGACGAAACGCGAACTCGATCTGTAACTGGTCTATATCTGCCCACACACCAAAAATTAGGCCAATATCTGCAGGCATTGCGAAAAAAGTCCGTACAACTGTTTGATTTCGGAATGACGGACATGGGTAAAACTATATGCCCCGGCCACTTTGTGGCGGGGGCATAAAAATTATTTTATATATTTATTCATGATAAAATAATATACATGTACACATACGTAGTGACTGATGATTACACATAATTGCACTAGAGGCTATATGAAGACAACCTACTGAATACATATTGAACAAAAAATATGGCTGTCATATATTTAGCCTTCTGCTTGAGTATATATTGCGTGCACTTGAGTTTTACCAATGCTTAACTGCTGAGCCGGTTGGTGCTGACTGCGTCTTGGTGTCGCCGCCTTGATTAACGCCACTTTCTCCTTTAAGGAGAGCTCTTTCAGAGGCATGTCGCACAACAGTAAGCAATTTAAATGCAAACTGAACCAGTGGTGAAATAAACTGACAGTGATCTATCAGAAAAGGCAAGACAATGTGTGGGATTTGCCCTCATGCAAGCTTTATTTATACATTTAACTGACTGCTCAATACTCAGTATGAGTAAGGTATGAACATATTTAGGATTAACTAGTTCTTTAATTTGACCAATGAGGATCAAACAATATGTGATTGGTTGAAATATTAAGCCCTCATCCCCGCACTTAGGGTAGCTGTAATATAGGTGATCACTGAGGGGCAATTAGTATCGCTAGCCAAAAACCCCAGGGCAGACCAGCTCATTAAGTAATCAGGCCGATGGTTACCCTCTTTGAACTATAAGCTACGCCACAACCAGTCAGGAAGATATGCGGAACCAGATTAACATTCAGGTTGAGAAATCTTGTTACCCGCTTTGATCTTTCATTAAGGCGCCTGTGATAAGGCGCAGCCATTGACTCATGATAAATACTGTTTCAGTACTAGTTGGTGGTGGTCGCTTAAGTGGAGTTGCATTAGCACTGGGGCCAAGAAATCTGGTCGTAATTCAGAATTCGGGGTTGGTCAGAATATTGAGTCATTTATAAACATATATAAACTAAAAAAAATTTGGGACCAAGCAGAGTGATCGTAATTGTATGGTGGTCACAATTGTGGGATGGTCGCAAGGCGGGGTTCCACTGTATATAAATAAATAAATATCAGACTGACCATGTCTGTCCCATACACAGGAGTTGTCATCTTTATCTCCCAGAAGTATTGTTGATCCTTCATGGGTTTTGTGCCTCGACACGCTGCCGTGCCGCAGCTATAGTTCAAGTGAAACTTAGCCAGCCTTCCATCGTCCGCAACATCACAAGCAGACGAACGGTTCTCTGGGTCCCAGAGCCAGGCAAAATCTGCATTGGAAAATGAAAAATCAAAGATAATTTTGGATTTAATTTTATATTTTAAGGCATTTGATATCAAAATAATTTGGACTGTTTGGTTGGAAAATTAAGTCAATGATGAATATGCAGCAAGAGGAATCTGCATGTACAAAATTCTGAGCAAAAGGAACACCAGCATTTTGAAAAGAAGCAAACGAATAAGAAGTATTTATTTTATTAAGTAAGAATTTATTCAGTAATCAATGCAATTAATGAAACCACATGAATCCATAGCTCTGAGAAACTACAAATCAAAATATAACTGCAGAACTTCAAGAACTTTAAATTTGACCTTTCAGGGTAAAGCAAAAGTTCAAAACACTATATACCTCCAATCAAAGGTTTTATTTAATACAGTTAATCAGGATCTAGAATATTAGCAAACTTAAAATACCTTCCATGCCATCATGACCACAGCCAGCACACTGCCCTTTTGCCTTCAGCAGTTTGCTCAGTATAAGTTTAAAAATACATAAAATCCATGTGAGTACTGACAGCACAGTGTACATGTTATTGTATCCCCAGCCTGTGTTATTGTGTACTGAGTTTGTCCTACTGACAGCATCCCTGGCCTCTCCTGACTTATAACTGGATCCAGTGCCCGCAACTGGCATACAAAACCAGTTCCCTGACACTGACAAGGTCCAATATCAAATAACAACAGGAAATTTCTGGCAGCTAAAATGCCATCCATAGACCTTGGCAGTGCCCCTGTTCTAATAATATTAGCCTAATTTTCTACTGACAAATTTGACATGCAGCATTATGCTGCATAGGTGGCACCACCAGTCTTGTTAAAAGTAATTAAGTACAGGTTAAATTAATAAAATGCAAAAGTAAAGAGCAGAGACACAATATTCACAGAATAATCTGTGATTTTCATGATATTTTATTATCTATATAAACAATTCTCTTCATACTTAATTAAGAATCAAACTATAATTACTCTTCAAACAAAGGCCAATGATCAATTTGAGCATTAACCAATGTTTGATAAGTGAGTTAAGTTAAAATTTAAATCAGTACTCCCCCCCCCCCCCCATATCTTAATATATAAAGATGTTCACATTATGCTCCAGTGTGTGACTGAGGGCTGCTGCTATAATTCATTTTGTCTATAATCACTTTTAAATCTCCCTCAATTTCATTATATTTGTCAGGCAAACAAAACCAGTAGGTTCTCTTGGTTAAATATATGCAGTTGATTCATCAGATGTGGCCAAGCCTCACTGACCACCCGAAACGGGTAGACCTTGCTATCCCCACAAATACTGCTCACAAAATACTATATGCTTCAAAAACATGCCTTGTTACTTGGACTACTGTACGAACACTACTTGTCTATTACTGAAACATATATAAGGACATAAAGGGGTACAGCTACCACTAATGACAAGATGAGTAATGTATATCGCCTCCAGGGCCCTGGAGCTGGAACAGCGCTACCTGAATGTCATCTACAACAGCATGCACCTCTGACCTAATGTCTACTACCATCTGGTATAGATACATGTGGTGTGATTTTACATACTAGACAGGTCTAAACATAAACAAAGCTACTTCCCCCGTAACATATTGAATACAGATAATTTTGCTAATTATTGGAGTCACATAACATTCAAATAATAAAATCCTATATTGCAATCATAAATATTTTATCAATCATAATAGTTATCATTAGACTTTTGAAGTAATTATTACTGATTATTTTTTTTTTTCAATGTAACTGCCTGATGTCTGAATTAATACTTTACAATACCATTCTTATTCTAATCAACATTCAGAATTTAAAATGACTGTTCAAGACTATTAATACATGTTCCCTATTTGATTATTTTGGGTGGCAATAAACACACAGTGAAAGTCAATTATATATACCTATATTTATTAAATATATACATCTATGTGACCTTGCTCTCTTTTAGTTTTACTTTTAGCCTTTTCCCCATATAACTTACAGCAGGTCTTGAGGTCTCTGTCATTGCTGGGGCTAATGGACCATTAGATTGTGTTAGTTATTCTCAGTATTGGTCTCTGACCTCATGGTCTCAGAATGGGTGATATTGACAAATTTAAAATCTAATATTTGGCAAGAGCTGCAAGACTAGTACCAACCAAGTATAAAAACCAAAATAATAACAACCAAGGGTTTTGCTACAGGTTTTTTTAGTGTGTCATGCTTTCAATTTACTGCCAATTGCCCCACTTATTGATCAAGGAATTACAGTTGTTCACACTTATCAGATTTAAATCTGCATATCATTTTTTAAACAAAAGATTGCCTTCACAACAAGTTTAATTTACATTACAAATATAATGCAATTTTTGTGGTACAGGTAAATCCAGTAATATCAGTCCACTTGAATTAATTAAGTGATTCCAGTCATTGCTCTTCTTGTCCTTGACTGGTTAAGTCTGATTTGCCAGAAAAATTTAGGGAAATATTTTGAGGTACACAGGGATGTTAATTATCAGCCCCATTACCCCTGCACAAGTTGTGGATGAAATATGTATGATATTACCAGGTTCAGATGACATATGCATAACATACTTCTGTCTGAGCCCCTGTGAGGGGGCCAGGTGAAGTGGCACATATTTTTTTCATATTTCACATTAAAATTAAACGAAGCATATGTTAAAGCATTTTTCACTTGTTTGATTTTGATGCAGTTGAAAAATTGAATGCAACGTTTTAAATGCTGATTACCATGTGTGTGTGCAACATCAACATTAAAGAGCATGCTGGCTGACAACAGTGTTACACGACACTGATGACAGAGAAGCAAAATTTTGTTTCCTTCTTCTTCTTTAATGCATACTAGAAAATGAGGACCCGTTGGGTCCTGTTGCAGAGGAAGGGTATATTTCCGCTTATTGTGTGCCCAGACAAGAGCCCTGCGCGGGCCTCAACCCGACATGCCGGGCCCACAACCGCCCCACGGGCCGGTTGTTTAATTATTTCCCGGGGCGGGGCAGTCCCAATTTTTTTTTACTGCGGGGCAGGTGCGGTTTAAAGACTGAGAAGTGAGGGGCAGGTTTCATAAATAATTTTGCGGGTTCTTGCGGGCCAAAAAGTTGTTATATGCAATGCATTTCTTCATGTGTTCCATCTGTTAATAGACTGTTATTCATAAATCACATTTCTCTGTATGAGTAAGTTTGTATATATGTGACCGGGTGTATATAAAATGCTATATATATATATGTGTGTGAGAGAGGGAGAGAGAAAGACTAAAAATGTTGATGCAATGAACTATACGTCTATTCAGGCTTACTTGGCCTGGCGATTTGATTTCACCCATGTATAGTGGTCCTGCTATCAGATCTGTTAACCAAAGGGGAGAGATAGAAAGAGAGAGAGAGTTCAAATTCCTGATGATACCATTTTAAATGTGGTATACCCTCCACAGTTCACAGAGCTAGAGGACAGTACTTGCTCACCACAGTTCACACCATTTATTTGACAAAGAGATTAATCCTGTTCAGTGATGATCAGCTAATTAGCTGAAGGGTGGAAGGCTATGGAACTGCAGAGGGAGTAAACTCTATGTCATGGTTGTGTACACAAGAATAGATATCAAATGAGCGCCATGCCCTTTATCTCATTCTGCTGTGCAAATGAAGTCCTCTAAACTAACCAGTGCTCTTTGGCTCATCCATGGTGATAGCATATACCTCATTCTTTGTGTGTTATGTAAAGCTATATCCAGCTGGTGACAGAGCCAGATGCACCCCAGAGCCAGATGCAGTGACTAATATAAGATCACAGGTATAATCCTGGTACCCTACCCTCAGCCGTGTTATGTAATATCTCAGACTGGCTACAAGTATAGGCCTACAGTGCTGAACAGTCTAAATATACAACACTATTGCCAGGTACATTTGTACAATATTCTGACTAGTGCATGGTCCCTGCATTTTTTTAATCTGTCTAAAAACTCAGGAAATTTATATTCCACCGGTACAATATAGTTATTCTGTTCACAGTCGCTATGATACAGTATTCATTCAGCTTTTTGCAATGCATCATCTACAATGTGTTATGAAATAATAAATATGAAGATTCATTTGCATCTTTATTTACTAGTGAGTGCGGGCTATTGCGGGCTGAATGTGGGTTGAACTGTAAGATACAATTGTGGGGCGGGGCGGGTGCGGGTTGAACGCAAGATGTGCGGGCCAAGATTTCTACATTAGTTGCGGGGCAGATCTTCACACCTGTGGGGCGGGGCGTTTGCAGGTTTTTTGTGCGGGCTGAAAAATCTGGCCTGCCCAGGGCTCTAGCCCAGACCCGCAACTTAGTGAACTCCCAAGACCTGTAAGGTAGCGATGTCTGGTGGACTGGTGATTTATATGGAACCAAACTATAAACATCTTTGTGGTAACGAGTCAAGGTGAAGGTCAGCAATGGCAAGAGCAATGTGTTGTTAAGTGACAGAGAGCCATGTGATGCTGCTTGGAATTCATTTGTGTGAAAGTGGAAGGGCAAAATTGGTGTGCATTCTGTAGTTAGGGCAGAGGACTGATGCTGATAGCCAAACTGGCTCAGTGTCATGGTCCATTTCTGCACAAGTTCTGGGACAAACGAACATACAAACAGGACAATTTCAGTAGTTATATATATATATATATATATATATATATATATATATATATATATATATATATATATATATATATATATATATATATATATGGATACAAAAGTCTGTGCGTGTGCCATATCCCTTCATTTCTGACTATGTTCCATCAACCTGTGTCCAACTGTTTTTTGGAGATGATTTTCTAAAAAGTTTTTATTTTTCAATGATTTCCAAGAAAGCTGCACATGAAAGTGATTTCCTAATATGGCAATCAAGACTATTAAAATAAACCTCCAGTTTGTTTCAAAACTTGTTTTTCCATGATCTAACAGATCAGATGTGTCCCTGCATAAGTAGCCATCTTTGTTTTAGCTGGTTATATTTTTCAGAGTGTTTATCTGAAATCCTAGACATCAGCAGCTGTCAACTGAGGGCATTTTAACATGTGGTCAATGACCTTAACTACCATATGTGAATGATATGTTGTTGAATGTAAACTAATTAAAAAATTAAATAATTTGGTTTCTAAAACATTACATCAGATAGGATTTTTTGTTTGTTCTTGTTGAAAATTAGGCCCAATAATCTTCTACCTTTAATCACCATTTTCTCCCACAAAATATAAAGAATAAACATTTTTATAGCAAAAACAGGTGGACAGAGGGGATGAAACAAACTATAGCAAGAATATTGAAGACTTGTGGAGACATATGATTACCTTTTTCATCCTTTTGTAAGGATAGCTTACAAGGGATTTTTTTTGTGAAAGAAAGGAGTGGGGGGGGGGGGGGGGGGGGGAGGCTTTTGGAAAACAAGGCTGGTTCATCTATGTGTAGGAAGTGTCATTGTGCTTTTTATTTTTATGCATTTCTGATCTTGTTCACTCATCATTACCTGTGTCCTCCTCACCACACTGACACGCAGTCTCTCGTTGCCCTCCATCTGGATAACACTCACAATACGCCTGTCCTCTGATAGGGATAGACACTGAAGGAATTGTTCTAGTCCGGATTGGCCGCACTTGGCCATGTGGGACTGACCCATTTACTGGTTGTGGGGCAGCATCATTAGCTGCCTCATCTACAGTGCTAGAAACATCAAGTTCTCGTAAACAGTCATCAACATTACTCCGCCTCGGTGCCGTTTCATCTGATTCGGCATTTTGACTCCGTGAATCACGCCGTGATGAATTGGATGCAGCCCTTGATGAAGATGACTGAGATTGACTATTTGAATATCTTCGACCCCTCCGCAAGCCTGGTCTGACAGGTCCAAACCTGTTCCTAGCAGTACTGTCCGTTCTACTGTTATTCCCCGTATCTGACACCCTCTCTTCAACAGCACTGACTCTGCCATTTGATCTGGTTCTCCTTGACACAGAATCAACAGTCCCATCACTGGCATTCTGATTACTAAAACTTAATCGACCAGTGGATCTGTTTCTCCGAGAATTCCCTGAAGTTTGTGCACTTGTTGGTGTGGTGGCCGTGGCGACTTCTCCAAGAATCCTGCTTTGACAGCTACTATTTTGTTGACTGTTGCAGTCACCAACCTTGTGTCTTCTAAATCGTGATCGCCTGGGCTGTGCTGTATTTGGTAGCTGTGCTTTACGTTTCTTACTTTGCCTGACAGTTGGTTCAGATGCTGGGCGAGCTTGACTTGAGCGTGTTGACAGCTGCCCACCCATCTGGTTCCGTGGCGTCCTGCGCCCCCGTTTCGCAGGACTTCCTTGCGATTTCTCGGGTAACAGGCCAGCAATTCTCCGGGACTTTCGCTGACCGTTTCTATTTGTGTCTTCGTGGTCTGGCATTATATTTTATCACTTTCTATACACAACAATAACCATAGTGAGATATCTGTCGAAAAGTTTACAATCTACGTATACTTCCGGTATTGCGTCCTTGACCTTCCTCACCTAACGGGGAAACCTTAGACTTGTACCCTGTGCCATTAAAGTTGTATGAGGATACTCGAACCAAACTAAGAATCTCTTTTCAATAATACTATAGCAGACATTTTTTAAATCAGTGTTTGTAATATTTTATTTATCCCAAGACGCAGATATGATGGTTTAATGAATCCAAGTGAAAGTTTGTTTATGCATAATGCAAACGATCAAACGTATGGTGTAGCACCTGCTTAAGTGATCGATCATATCTCGGCCATTTCGGCCATTGGTTTATTCGTCCTTATTCTGTCTCGCTGTCAACTAAACTCTTGCCCGAAATCCCTTGTGATGCCACGCCCCCTTTGACACCACGCCTCATACTAATATAGGGAAACGAAAACGTCTTAAATTCCAATTAAAATATTTTAGCTTCGTCAGACTAAGTTTAAATACAAGTCAATGTGAATTTGCATTTGAAAATGCTTCTTTAATTGTATTAATATTAAATTCCGGCGTTACAATATACAATAGGCCTATACAATATAGGATCACTGATGATGTTCTCTGTGTTTGCAAAAAAAAAAAAAAAAAAAATCTACAAATGCAGTTCAAAAGTGCCATCTTAAAAATAATCACAAATCCATCTTTAAATCTCACTACCGGGAGGCAAATTAGGAGTTCCACTGCTATTGTCTGTAAATGCAATCGTATAAATGCCAATGATAAATTTTATCGCATTTTCATTTTAAAATTAAAAACGAACCGCATTTACATAAATCCCTGCATTTGATCTATTTCAAACATGTGCATTTAAGTGCACTGTATGAGTCGAATTAATATATTGACCCCTTATCTTCACCACTGTATATAGGCTTATATATTTTTGACGGTTTAGCTCCATGCTTTCCTTGGACTGTTACAAACAATCCGGAGATTGCTCGAAAGGGGCGAGCCTGAGGGCATTGGAAGCTGACATTAAGGTCTTATATATACTATCGTCAGACTACTTTGGTTCAGGTAAGCTTTAGAATATATATTAAATTACATATAGCCCCAATAATATATACGTATTTGGAATCCTCTTAGGATATCCTCCACTATAGATCTGATATATATACATATATATATAAGTAAAATGTTTGTGGTTAGTCTGAAGATTTTAACAAGTAAAGCAAAATGTTCATTTTTACACACACAAAAATGCGATATATCTCACATCTGGCAGTAAGTATGGATTTAAAAATAATATAATTTTAAAAGACACAAATATTTCTGGGCGTTTTTAATTGTATATTTTCATTTTTCTTTCTTCTTAAATGTTAATTTCATTTTTTTACAAACTAACAAATGATTAATTGATTAATGGCATGTAAATGTTTAATAAAATAAGGTATCGATTAAAGAAAAAATCGCATTTCTGGTCACAGTAAATTTTGTAAATAGGTATGCATAATTGGATAGCTTTATGCCAAATATAGTTTGTGAGTAATATATCCTTCCTCAGATGGTGTAATTGACTATATAAAATATACTGTTTTGAGAAAATGACCAAAAACTGTTTGGTAGAAATAATTTTGTCCTAGTGGCTAACTGGAATGTATATATATTATTATCTGATTTTGTTTCCTCCCTCTTGAGTTACTCTTAAATATTTAACATGTATAAAAGTGATTTTAATGTAAAAATGTGAAGTCTGCAAGGGTCAAACTCAGAAGAAGGAGGAATTTATGTTCACTATATCAATCACAAGTCATCTGGCTACCCTGTTGAGATCGCGCGCTCTTCGTTCAAAGTTAAGGTTCTAGACTAGAGCGAAGCTGTCTATATGTTGATGTTGTGGTGCGCAGGCCCTCGGCACGGAATGGGCGTTGTTGCGCTCCTGCTCCGCTGGCTCGTCCGTCATCCCGTCTTGACCTCGACGTTCTGGAGCTAACCTGGGATGGCGCCTCGGATCTATTTGCGCTTAGCTTGGTGTTGCATCTACACAATTCTTCAAATATTTTTAGGTCAATTCATGGAAACAAACTATTCCTGAATTGATTTCGTCGTTGGCGAGGGATCCGATGAGGGCCCCGACTTGCTGAGTCTATACTTGATCGGTTCGAGCCCTGCATGGCTCAACTTTTACTGAATGACTGACTACCATGGCTTGCACTAATAAAATATCAATAATCAGGAACCCAGCATATCAAGATAAGCAGTTTTCAAGGTAAAACGAAAGTTATTAAAGGTCACAGTCCCTGATGTCATGACAAGCAATAAAGTCTTACCTCTAACTGACAAACCAATCAGTGATTAACGTTTGCGTTGGTTCTATCACAACATACACGAGATACCGTGGGGTTGACATATCAATTAAAATGTTACTTTTTCTCAATCATGGAATAAACTGTCAATAACACATTTTTTGTCACAAGAAAGGTATATCAATGACCTAGTAGTTGACAAATGTTCGGGGGGGGGGGGGGTTGGCCATTTTATGATGTTTACACGATACTTAGTCCTTGAAAGATTTCATGAAATATAATTAATACGCGTTAAATCGAATTGGAAAAAAAAATTACACACCAGCTTTTTATACGCCCGTCAAATGACGGGAGTATTATGGTATTCCCACCGTCCGTCCGTCCGTTAACTTTTAGGGTCGCCGCCATAACTTACCAGGGGTTTGATGGATTTTCACCAAACATACCAACAGATTATCTCGCCCGAGTTCGATTATGGGCAAAAAACACGCATATATATAATATGGTCGAGGGTCCTATTTGTGGTGTCGCCGTAATAACTTACGAAGAATATGTAGGATTTTAATAAAACTCATCATGAAGAAATGTTAACAAATAAAATATCTCGTCTAAGTTCGATATCAAGCAAAACCTACGTATATTTAATGAGGTCAGAGGTCAACGCACTTTGGACGCACCGAGCCTATGGATTTTCATGAAACTCATTATATACATATCTACCAATAGAGTTTCTCAGCTCAATTTAATTCCTCAGTAGATTTCACGCATATTTAATAAGGTCAGAGGTCACAAGACATTAGAAGGGCGTATTATGGACGTTTGCGGTGGTCTAGCTAGCTTGTTATTATAAGCTTGTTTAATATGTTAACGTGCATCCGGATCTGTGAATACATAGAGTGGATTTGTTAAGGACTTTTATTGTTTGCATATCTACCATACTTCTTTCTTGTGTAAAATTCAGATAACTTCATTCAATATAATCAAAATATTTGATGGATAAAAATACATCATGCATAGATGAGGAAATAAAAATTCTTGGGGTATTAATTTTTAGTTACACAAAAACTGTCACTTACGGGGAAGTGTGTTTTAGTAGATCTGCTGAAACTCTGTGGAACAAATTACACAGTCCACGTGTGTCTGTTTTCCGTAACAAGGCCGCGTGACTGGAGGTCTGATTGTGAGCCGCAACAGGCGGTGTTTTGAGGCAGAGGGAATATGTATAACATTTTTTTTGGGCCAAGTCAGTCAGGGCATCTCCTGATTGACTTGTGTTGTGGCTCCGCGTTGCAGACGGCCTCATGCGCTGTTTACTTTGACACCTGTGATCACGCCCGGTCCAATGTTTTTAACACTCGTTGACAGGAGTAAGCAAACGGTTTCAAGGCAATATTTTGGCAGGTACAAATTTATTTTAAAGGGAAGAAGCTTTTTTGATGATAGAGTCTTTATTCCATACTTCATACATAATGCGTCATAGCTGCCTTGGAATCTCCCATACCTCTCTTCAGCCAATAATCAACCAATCAGTGAGCAGCAGGGCTGTCGTTGGTAAGCTACTCAGAGAGGGTAGCTGAGCTGATCTGGCCAGTTCCTGATTCGTGTGTTTGTGTTCAACATAGAAATTGAAAATTAACAACAACCTATTGGGAACATTCCATTCAAATTAATTGCATTAATCTGACTAGCTCATCAATGAATATAACTGATAAACAATTTGGTAATAATGTTTTAGTATTTTGACAGTATATGTCCAAATCTATAAGAAAATCACATATTATTCACAATTTTAGATAGTAAACCGAATTTAATTTTTATTAAATTTAAAATTGTGACAAATGTTCTAATGAACTTTAGAATCAGGTTTATTTGGAAGTTTTGTGACATATAAGTGAAAAGACAGCAAACACACCAATCCACCCTACTAACACCCATATAGTATACGTACTTTGGACTCAGGCACTGAGCTTCGGAAACCTGATATCTCTCACTGTATTAGCAATATTACGAAACCATGAAAATATTTTACTCATTTTTTTTCTCAGGCTTTAAATGTATTAATGTTATGTTTAAAGATTCTGGACACTTGAGAGACATTAATGATTTTTAAAACAATACGTCACGCGTGACACATTTAGTAATACGCCTGCAGTGCACTCTTGCATTGATATATGTAATTAAGGTCTAATCTCTCTTTGTAAAAGGTTGTAAAAGGGTTTTCTTCAAGGCAAATGGGGTTTTTCTCGGTAAATACACAGAACAAAACCCTTCTTAAGGAAGCTAAGGGTTAAGGAAGACAAAAAAAACCTTTCTCTACATAAAAAAACTTTGTAAAAACCCCTTTGTTCTAACAGTGTATGTTAAAAATAATAGAAAAAGTCTTCAGTTCAGAGCTGAATGCCAGTCCCCATAAGGGTAATGTGCCTGGTTGGAATGAGAACGTGAAGTACTATTATAAGGCTGCTCGTCAGACATATAATGTGGCGTAATTGTGGTAAACCGGCCCAAACAGGTGGAAATGGGTAGAGTATAATAAGCATAATTATAGAACTATTATGCCTGATAAATTGGCAGACAACATTGGAATACAAGTCTGATAGAACTTTTTGAAAGACATAAACAGGATGTAAAAGAGTTAGACTAAACTACCTACCAATTATATATGAACGTATATTCTAACTCTGTCATTAACAGTATATGTTCTCAAATGTACAGGGATCTTGGAGATAAGGACATCAAATGTGAGAAACATGATTGTAGATGTATATGAAATAAATGACATTATCTATGAGCTTAAATCTAATAAAGCTCCTGGGTTAGATGACATTGAAGCTGATTACCTTAAGCATTCTTGCGAGGAACTAAAAGCAGCACAGTTGTTTGATGTCAGCTCTATATATTGGTACATGGGTATGTTCCAGTTCAAATATTGAAATCTGTAATTGTGCATTTCATTAAAGATAAAAACTTAAAGAGTTTCTGATAAATATAATTATAGACCAAATAAGGGGGGAAAACTTGCCCACTAGAGAAATTCATATAAATCATTTATTTTATATTGCGTATTTCATTATCTTGCCGTTTGTACCCTGCATCCGCATACTGATAAACAGGTCTTCATTGTGAAATAATGTTTCGCCATATTCTACTAGATAAATTTACTCTGTAGTTCAATCTACATGGCTACCAGCATATAGGCCTATTTGCTTTGTCTTATAAATTTGCAAATTAAGGTTTAATTAATTTTCGCTTATTTCTTTAAAAAAAAACCTTATAGATTAAAAAAGTCATATTTTAAATAAAATTCACATAGGCTATTGAATAAATTCATAACAACTTTTGCGGCAATTGATTTTTATATTAAAATGCATTTAATTATAAGGCTATTATCATTTTATGCAAATTTCACATTTCATGTCTGATAATTTTAATATAATTTTAATTTAATTTGATTCACATTTTACTTTTTAAAATATGCAGAACTTGTAGATATGTGTTTACATGACGTTCAAATGGGGGGGGGGGGGGGGATATCCGCCAGGTCGTTGCTGCAATGGGACGAATTGGACTTTGGACCATCAGTGAGGTCATGACCTCTTTTTAGGAAATGACCGATCACATTACACAAAGTCAGCTGACTGCTTCTTGTCATGTGATAATGACAAGCGGAACCGCAGCGCGTGTTTACAAACACAAGACAGGCGACACCACAAGGTAATATATTTAATAAGTTTATTTCCGCCTGTTGAGTGCATATTGATGTATTATTTTTTATATCCACCAGTAAACACCTATACTTCCCCGTTGAACCACTGCACTACACTGTGTTAACGTTGATTTTAAAAAGCACAGTCACGTCGAGTTCTGGTTTTGCTATTTTCACAATTTCAGATTAGCCGGTGAAATTGAAAGGAGTCCAGTTTCATATTTCTCTTGCAAATGGGCTTAACCATGCCCATAAAAAGAATAGTCATATTATTACACATTAATAGCACATTGTACCTAAAATTACAAGTGACTTTTTTAGTACAAGAACGCTGACAAATCAAAATTAAATTTTACCATGACGACTCAGGTTTTCAAACACAAACACTAGCTGAAACCACTGAATTTCTGTAAATGCAGCACTGTGAACATATAAAATTATTTAACTTAACTAGTACTTATAGACAGACCAGGATCAGTAACCATTAAACTTGAATTGTACAAATTGGAAATACAGGGAAATTGTGTTATATTGGAATTTAATTAAACTTAAAAAAATGCAATTAATGGAGTGGTAGCTGGAGTAAATCATGAAGAGAGTACTTCCTCCTTAAATCTAACTGCATATATATGGTGCCCAACAAAATGGCTCTTCCCATCCAGAGGCAGTCATGCATACTGTTAACACAGCCAGATAATTACATCTATCTCATAAGTATAAGACTATTACATTGCAACTAGTTACAGCTAGCTAGGGACAAGGCTTGGGGTTTCAGTGGCTGGGGAAACAATAGGCCTGAGTTTTGTCCCAAACATGCCTAGTGAAGCAGGTTCCAACCAAGCAAATGTTCCAACTTGAACCGGCCATGGTAGCACTATGGCTGCATGTTATTGAATTAATTGGAATTGAATTATAAGGCTCAGATGAATTGAGTTAAATTGATGAATTAATGTTACAACTCAACACTTTAATATATATTTCACTTACTGGAAGCACTTGTACATATGTTTGAATATCAGTATTTAAGTTTCACTTTGCAGACCAGCATGGCTCCAAAAATATTTGTATTGCCACTGGACCTCTGGACGTGAGTCTGTCAAAAGTCAGTGGTCCTCAGATATCTTAGGTGTCCCACACATTTAATTACTCTCCCACAGAACATTGGATTGGTAATTGTGCAAGTATACTTTCAAAGGTTAGGGAAACAGATATTTGTACTATATAACTAGCATCTTATGACATTTCCTTTGATATGACTTCCTAATATGTTCCTTATAGTTCGCCAGTGTTCAATAGCATATCTTTTGATTCATTGTAAGAAACAGGTTGACCATTGACAGATATCCTCATTAGTATGATCCAAATGTTTTGGTACATGGAAGAACTCAAACTCTTTTATGGTTTATATATATATATGTGTGCATGAAAGCGTATTTCTGCTGTTGTGGAAAATTAAGAGTGATAGGGCCCCAGATTTTCAAGTTATTAACAGTACTTATAGTTGGTAAATTTATTATATCCAAGATGACATATTTGTACAGAACATTCCCCCCCCCCCCCCATCATTTTTCACATGCTACTGGCTGGAATTTTCAAGCCCTAGATGTGCTCTGCAATGTTTGGTTAAAGGCATGAACCATGAAATTCTGCTCATTTAAGACACTGAAATTTATGTAGCAACACCTGAACATTCCTGATCAATTGTCCTGTATTCAGAAACTGCAACTGCAAGAATTCTGAATTGAATAGATATTAAAGGCTTTTGAGTTGACATTTTTCCCCACCACATTCAGCTTAATTGGACTGGAAATGAAGATTCATAAAATATTTTAATTGGAATTGAAGAGTCTTAATTGGCCTTAATTCTGCTTAAAGATCCTTATAATAACTGAACTCCCATTTTACAGCTCTTTTGCTCAGTTCTGCAGTTAATCAATCCAAAAATGACAAAAAAAATTATAAGAGCCTGCCCTTCTAACATTTAAGTCAACTGAGCTATATAGTGATCCATCAGTGTCTGTCATCTGTCAAATGTGTCCAGCCGTTTGTCTGTTCATATGTCTGTGTGTCTGTTCATCTGGCACATTTTGACACCATTGACCCTACAATCTGAAATTTGGCTTAGTTAGGTGTCCCTAAGATCTCCTACAACTTTGTTCCTTCACATGTCAAACTTTCTTGTATCGAGCTTATTTTTTTTGCTATTTGAATTGAATTAGATTTTATAGGGAAAAAGAAAAAAACCTTTAAAATCTTTTTCTTTGAAACTGTCCAGCCCAATTGTAAAATATTTCACAGAAATAATCCCTGAATTGGTCTCTGACTCATGACAGAGTTACAGGAAGCTGAACATAGTCATTTAGTCAAAAAAACATACTAAATTTACAGTCTCAGTCAGAAAAGCTGGAGCTATCATCGCCAAATTTTATACAAATGTTTGTCACATGAATCATATTTGACATTATGATGTTGGTGGCACTACCCGTATCAACCTTTTTTGTATGGGGGTCATCAGTACATTAACCCATAATTTTTCAGTAACAACAGCAGCTAGTATCTCCAAATTTTATGTAAAAATATAGAAATATTTTATAGAAATAATTTAGCAAGATTGTTCAATAGTTCATAGAAATGAGCCCAGAGATGAGATTCAAGTTTGTTTCAATGATTTTGGTTTGATGGATTTTGGCCAGTTTTATAGGAATTTAAACTTAGTAATATGGCCAAGTAAGTATACTGAGATAACAATCTCAGAAACGACAGGAGCTACCTTCACCAAGTTTCGTGCAAATGTTGGTCACATGACTCATATTTGATATTGTGGTGCCACCTACATCAGCCTGTTTTTAACGGGCAAAAACCTTGTAATTTTAGCCTCTTTCAGCTTCTACATTAAAAATGTTTTATGATGAAACTGTCTAGCCAAATGGTTTAATCTTTCACAAGAATTATCTTAGGGTAGGGTTCTCTTAATTGTATAGGAGTAGATCGAGTTCATTGATTTTTGGTAGAGTCATAGAAAGCTGATGTTAGTCTCATGGCCAAGTGGCCAAGTAAGACAATATCAAACTGAGGGCTGCAATAATCTTTTTCTGCAAAACTGTTTTTGTTTCAAATTCTGTAACATTGCACAAAAATGATTATAAATAGGTGGCCTTTGTTCAAGGTTACTCAAATGTTTTTTGCTGAATTATTTGACCTTCAACAAAGAAAGGACTGAGATACTGTGGTAAACAAAGCTGGTAGATATATTGTAGAAACAGACTGAGCAATAGCTACACCTAGCACTTAGCCACCATAGACTTAGGGTCAAATGCCTTCCTGAGCTGAGCTTGGTCAGCTTAGTGGACCCAACTCAAGAGAAGTTTGATGTATTGGCTTGAAATTATATCATGTCCATGCATCTTTGATGGCTTTCTTGTACACAAGACTGGTGTCGCCACAAATGATGTTTGCACAGTGTATCACTGTATTTCCCTGCTTATTTTTCAGGATTGATTTGATACATTGACCTGAAATTGTGCATGTTTATACATCTCCGATAGCTTCATCATAATACAAGACTGGTGGGGCCACCTACAATCATTTTTGCACAGTGTATACATGTCCCTGCTTGTTTCTCAGGTGGGATTTGACATGTCAGCCTAAAATTGTGCATGTCCTAACATCTTGAATAGTTTTGTTGTGTACAAGACTTGTGGTGCCACCTACAATTGTTTTGGGTTTTTTACATCTGTGCACATTGCTCAAGACTGGTTTGAAGTATCTGCCTGAAATTTTGCACCTCCATACATCTTTGATGGCTTACTCATACACAAGAATGGTGACGCCACCTGCAGTTATTTTTGTTTTGTGTCCATCCATGCCAGTATTTCAGGAGTGCCATTTGTGTAATTGATGCTAGTACTCGGGTTTGAAATATTTAGCACTAGCATTGATCATATACATGTCACACAGGTACATGAAGAGTAACAGTAATCAAGTACTTTTCCAATAATGATCAAGCATGTTATCACAGAAACATTATGTATAATGTACATATACCTGCTGTATATCCCATTGCACAGGTTCTCAATTGGCCTCTAGGCCTTGTTAGCGAACCTGTGAGCTTATGCGATGGTGCGGCGACGTCCGTTGTGTGTCGTCCGTTGTGCGTCGTCTGTACGTTAACCATAGCTATCTCAAAAACGGCAGGAGCTAGCATCACCAAAGTTTTTGCAAACAATCAGTCATCAAAAAAACTAAATCGGATTTTGTTTATTTTTTTTCTAACTGCATTTTCTTAGATTTTATAGGGAAAAAGCTAAAAAAGCTTTAAAAATCTTCTTCTCCGAAACTGTCCAGCCAAATTGTCCAATATTTCAAAGAAATGATCCCTGGAACAATCTTTCTCAAGTTTGTTTGAATGGTTCTAGTTCGGAGATTTTTGGCCAAGATACAGGAGGTTGAACTTTGTTAACTGTGCAAAAAAGCATATTAAAATTTAAATCTCAGAAACGGCTGTAGCTATCTTCACCAAATTTTATGCCAATGTTGGTCACATAGGTAATATTTAAAATTGAGGTATGGTGGCGCCACCTGCATTGGCCTTTTTAGTACGGGGGTCATCAGTGCCTGTATCACACTGAGGGCTACAAAAAAACTTCTTCTTTAAAACCATATGGCCATAATGTTCAATATCGCACAGAAATGATTCTAGGGTAGTGCTATCTGAAGTTTAATCAAAAGGTCTCTTTTCAGTGACTTTTGGCTAAGTTATGGGAAGCTGAATTTAGTCATATGCCATAACAGCCCATTTTGGCTCAGTGGCTACAAAGATCTTCTTCTCAAAAACCACTGGGCCAAATTCTTAAATCTCACACATTAATTATCCTCAGATGTTGATAATTCAAGTTTGTTCAAATGATTTTTGTTCAGTGCTTTTTGGCTGAGTTACAGGAAGCTGAACTTAGCCAGTTTGCTGTATCGTCCTACATGAGTTATAAACCTGCGGAACGTTTTTTGACTGATGCCACTGAAGCCAGTTTGTTAAATATTTTACAAGAATAATTCCTACAATAATTCTTATAATAATTGTCATTAATGGTTCCACATGAATGATTTTTGGCTGAATTATGGAGATTGAATTGAGTCATTTTACCATATATGTTAGCTGTGTGATGCTGTTACGTCTAGCCTGGCACCAGTTTATCAGCATCTATTACATCATGCCACTAGACATTTAGATTTTAGGTTATCTTTGGTTAATATTGACAAGAAAGATTTTCTAAAAGCTTTTAAAAAATTTAGACATAGGATTTAAGTTATTCATCATACCAGGCAATGTTACAATCATGGATATTCAGCTCTCTGTGGCTATATAAAGACAACTTACATGGATTATAAATAATTGGTATCCCTACTCAATTTAATTCAAGAATTTGCCATCAGTGAGATATATCTGTATTTTAATTTTGCATTCAGTATGCATCCGTAATAAATTTACATATATTCCTGATTTCTTTATTATAAAAAGTCAGCTGAAAAGCATTTTGTATTTGGAAAATAAATTTCAAAGTCATTTCAAGTAGGAACCACTTTTGTGTTCAGATGGCAGCACTTTGTTTACCATTGGCAGATTGCCAGTGCCTTGATGTTGGCCATTAGCCAAGATGATGTCAGCTCTATAAATAGTTTTGGCACAGTGCCTGGATTGGAAGAAGTGCAGCCAGGTATAGGTCAAGAGTTCACTCAGTGCAGTAGCTGCATTCTATTTATAGCTTTGGCAGACTGCTCACTGCATCACATTTGGCACCCAAAGTTCAGCCTGAATCTATTTATAGCTTTGGCAGACTGCCAACTGTGTCAGATTATGCAACAGGTCAAGAGTTCACTCAGTGCAGCCAGGTACATGTCAAAAGTTCACTCAGTCTAGCCAGGTGCAGGTCAAGAGTTCACTCAGTGCAGTAGCTTAAGGCAGCAATTTGTCACAGGTCACTGGGGGGCAACTGCCTTACTCACCTAAGCCTTGTCAGCCCAGTGCATCAAACTCTGGGGAAGTTTGATGTATTGGACTGATATTTTGACCTGTCTATGTGTCTTTGATGGTGTTCTCATTTACAAGACAGGTGGTGCCACGTACATTGACTTTTGCAAAGTGTATGTGCCTGCTTATTTCTACAGAAAAAAATTGATATATCAGCCTGAAATTGGGCATATTTATACATATCAAATAGCTTTGTCATATTCAAAATGTTTAGTACTTGCATTGTTCATATACATGAAAAGTAATGGTCCAGCATTGAAGCATTATACCTGGTGTATTTCCCAATGCACAGGTTCGCATTAGGCCTGTAGGCCTTGTTTATAATTTACATGCATATTACAGCCTCTTAGTTGATATACCAATCCTTAGCCTTCACAATATGTAATCATGCGAGGCCCATAAAAGTACACAGACAACTTCAAATGTGTGTATTGTGTACATTTCTCAAAAAATGATATACAAAAAATTAACTGTTGCCATATATCCATATGTTAGTTTTTTTTATAAAAAATATTATCCTAATCAATTTCAGCTGAGTGCCATGAACTAAGGTCCCTTGTTTATGTTTGATTCAAATATTTTTATTGCTATTTTCACTATTTATTCTCTTCAGAAGAAAATTCTGCATGTGTCTGTAACAACACCTCCATTATCTCTCAGCAGATGGAAGACTTTTTGTGATCACTGACATCAAACTGTGAGGATCAAGTAAAGCATGAACATGGGTCGGCTGAGACAGCTAGGGTTACTACTGTGGAAGAACTACAAGCTGCAGATCAGGAAGAAGCTGGTGACTGTGCTTGAGATTGCGCTGCCTACACTGTTTGCTGTAATCTTGGTTCTGATTCGACGACGAGTTATTGCAAGTGATATCAAACAGCCAACAACATGGGATTCATTCAGCATTGATAAGTTACCTCCTGAGTTGGTGCCGGTACCAATCTTACCATTCTTACCATGGAAACTGGCTTACACTCCAAACAGTATAATAGCAGGAGATGTGATGAAACACTTTCCTTCCATAAATCATATTAGTAAAGGTAATTCTTTAATAAACATACAATTAGTAACATAACCTGAAGTTGGCAATTTTGTTTGAAGTAAGGTGAATATTTTTTTTAATGTGAAGGGAGATATTATTAAAACTGATATGTTCGCATTGTATTAATAATAATTTTATTTTTTGCTATTCTATAAACATTGATGTCAGAATTACAGAAACCATAGGAAATCCTTTTTACATAAGAAACCAAACCTTTTAGTGTGCTTTCATTTCATTCTGTGCAGGAACTGGATAAGAGTAAAGTATATATTGAATAGAAAGTATATAGAAATGTTATGTTGGAAATTCTGTGAAGAAAATATAGTTATTGATAAAGATTAAGAAACAATATTTTCCTATGTCATTTAGTATTATAGAAAAGTCAGTCAAGGCCAAAATTGATGATTCTGTGTATTTTGCTTGCTGTGACAGATTTTAAAGCATTTGACACTGAGGAGGAAATGGTGGATTACTTGACAGCCACAGATCAGCCCAGTAATATTTATTTCTTGGGAGGAATTGTGTTTAAAGGACTGTTCCAGAATGCAACGAAAGGACCTACTGACATGGTTTACAAGATTCGGCTGCCGTCCTCACCGAGAAATCCTGGACATGGAAAGAAGTTTTCCAATCCTTTCCTCTCAGATACCCGGTGGTACACTGGATACCAGTTTCCCCTCTTCCAGAAAGTGGGTCCCAGAGAAGTCAAGGATAAATGGGGAGGAACCCCAGGTAAAAAGTACATTTTTATCCCTCTATTTAATTTTTCAATGCAAATCATATAATCCAACCTGGTTAATATCTTTGAAATGGGGAAATTAGTTGTTTTTAAATACCTCAACCAAATTTTTTATGAGACTGTCATATTTTGTATGGGGTTTTGCAGTTCTATCCTTTAATGGTAATGACATACCTGAAATATACCTTAATTAAAACTAAAAAAAGTCTCAAATGGTCAAGGCCTAATACATTATTACAGATGTCATTCAAATTCCTGTTTGCAAACATAAACAATATTTGAATAAATAGTTTAAAAATAAACAGTTTGAAATGATTAATACTACTTTTAATAATAAATTTTTAGTGTCTTTAAACTTTTCATTTTAAAGTTATCAAGTGCAATGATATGCTTGAGAAGGAAGGTCAATAATAATTGTTTTTACATTATGTAATCCTTTTGTTTTCCTTGAAATGTGACAGTAAATTTGTATGGGTAAAGCATGTTTGTTTACTCTTGTAGGTTACATGCGTGAAGGCTTCCTGACTGTCCAACATGGTATGAATCAAGCCATCAGGTCATACTTGGCTAACACTACCGGAGTCAATAATAAAGTTATCCTAGAGCTGCAGCGCTTCCCATATCCACCGTATAATGATGACAACTTTGTCCTCGTCATTCAGAATCAGTTCCCGCTCCTCCTAATGCTTAGCTTTGTGTTCAGTGCCTTACACATTGTTAAAGACATTGTGCATGAAAAGGAACGTAAACTCAAGGTGAGAAAAATGTTTATTCAAGAGATGTATCTTTTTCTCTGTTTGCTTGACCTTTAAAATATTGTTGAATTTGTTATGGAAACATTTTGCTCAGGGGAAATATCAGGCTGATCCCAGGATTCCAACCCATGCCGCTGGCGCACATGTCTGGCATTCCAACAGCTTTGCTAGAAAGGCAAGCTTCATTAGCAAGACAGTTTGGTCATATTTTATGTGCACCTTGTAACACACCCATTTTAAGAGTGTTATGCTATCAGAAGAAGAATTATCCCAGGAGTCACATTTTCGGTGAAATAGGGGGTTGTAATTACCAAATTACTTCAAACCACCATTCCTCACATTCCAAAGTTGGGTGTCATTTCGGATGAGCCCCCATATGTTATTGAAACATTTTGCTCAGGGGAAAATATTGGGCCAATCGCGGAATTCGAACACATGCTGGTGGCACACATGTCCAGCGTTCAGCCGTTTTGCTAGAAAAGCAAGCTTCACCTGCAAGACAGTTTTATATGCATCCCTTAACAAATTCCAAATTGAGCTGTGTGACCTGCATGCCATTTGCTCTTATTTTATCATTTTATTTGATATTATTTTTATTATTATTATTATTATTACATGTATAACTTAATCATAAGAAGTCCTACAAAGACTGAATATTTGAATATGTCTCTTTGGCTGTCTCTGTCTAAATGCAATCATCTGTGCAGGGTTCTCTTTGTTTACAGATAAATATAGCATATTGAGATAGGACCTTGACCAATTTTATTGAACCTAATTAAGATGAAGACAAGCCTGATTATTCCAGCATTACTAGTTCTGCTGATATTTGTCAAAATCTAAGATAACAAAAATTTACACTCAGAATCCATTGCTGTTCATTCCTTAACTATTAATTTGATGTTAACCATTACAATCCCTGATCATGTGAGTCACTAGATATTCACTGTTTTATTTGTCCTTCTTCATTTTTAGCTGACTGATTATATATCAGCTGAGCTGTAGTGATGGTCCTTTGTCTGTCGACAGTCCATCCATCTGTCCATTAAACTATCACATTTGAAGCTGTTAGATCTACAAATTTGAAATTCAGCATGCAGTGAGATGTCCATAAGTTCCCTACCAAAACTGAAACTGGGCCACTGTGACCTGGTTTCTATATATTAAAAAAAAAACCTCTGTTTCCAAGTAAAAGGCTATAATTACACTTCAAGTCTTGCAAATATTAAAACCACTAGTTCTGTATTTCCTTGAACTGCTTTGACTAGGCTTTTATGACCTTTGACCTATTTCCAGGAATCCATGAAGATGATGGGGCTGGCAGGCTGGCTTCACTGGCTGGCCTGGTTTATCAAGTATTTCTTGTTTCTGCTGATAGCGGTTGCTATAATGACCACACTGTTCTGTATAAGAATCCCGCATGCTGTGATCACGTACACTCACTGGTCTGTCATCCTCGTCTTCCTCATCCTCTACTCCATAGCAACCATCAGCTTCTGCTTTGCTGTCAGCGTCTTCTTCAAGAAAGGTATGGTGTAGATTATTGGAAATAAAATTAAGGGAAGGTGGTTTATAAGATGTCTGATGCAATCACTTGTTAAATGGGACAGTTCTTTTTTAGGTGGTTATCATTATGATGGTTCCAGTTGGAAGCTGCCCAAAATTAAGTTAGTGTGGTAGTGTATCTGTATAACTGGATGGTAAAGTTAGAACAAATAATCTTTAACTTCTGTAAGTTATCTTTAAAATTGTTTTTCAAAATCATAAGCACAATCACACTTTAAATTGTTTCATAAATTATTTGGACCTCCTCATAGAAAAAAAAAAAAACAATATATTATATATTGTTTTTTTTATATACCAAACCTTAGATGTTATAAATCAATATTGTATGGTCAAATAAAAGGTTGGGTTTCTCATGATTTTTGCAGACATCAGTGTGGGAGTGTGAAACTTCTGACCTGTCATTAAAAATCATAAATAAAAATTTCATATTGTCAGGGGACAACATGATAATAACAGGCAAAAACACATCTTAACAATCAGATTTTCTTATTTTATTTTGTTGAAAGAAATGTCTGATTGGCTTAAGCTCAGAATTGGTAAATTTCTACTGAATATTAAAAAAAAACACGATACAGTGACGGTAGGTGACTGAGAAATCAACCTTTTATTAACCTTAGATGATTATATATTAGAGAAAAAATGGAGAGAGGATTGCTGTTCCAGTAATTGATCTATTTTTCAGCTAACTCCGCAGCAGCAGCCGGGGGTGTGCTGTTCTTTGTGACATTCATCCCGTACTCATTCCTCCAGCAGCGCTATAACACCCTAACCTGGGGCACCAAGATAGGCTGCTGCCTCATCTCAAACGTTGCCATGGCACTGGGTGGTCAGGTGATCGGCATGTATGAAGGAACAGGTAGAGTAATAATAGAAACTGCATATGGTTTTGTTTGATAGACTGATACCTTGCTTAGTGAGTCTCTGAACAATGAGAAATTCTCCACTTTTAAACCCTGATTGTTGAGCAGACAAGTCACATAATGTTTTCTACCTGAATCTCATAAGATGATGTGTTGCTTCCATTCCCCTGTCTGAGCCCGTCTAGATCAATGATAACTTAAAAATACTTCCGTTTACAAACACAGTGTTAATTTAATTATTCATGACACAGTCTGTTGCATTCTGTTGATTTGATTAAGAATATATGTTACAGCAGGTTCTGTTTGAACTTAATATTTGAGGTTATATGACCTGGTCATATTTTAGAATTGTAGGTTAGCTAAATCAGTGTGGTTACTTTATTAACTACAATTTACATGATAGACTGAATGGACTTATTTATAAACCCTGGCGACACATGTTTAAAGAGAAATTGGCTGCTAAATGAGAAAGATTGAAAATTTTAATTATTTTTCTACAGCTGCTGGTGTGACATGGGAAAACATAAACAGGGGTGTATCAGTGGACGACACATTCACCATGCTTCACGTCATGATCATGCTAATTGTGGACTCGGTGTTGTACATCCTCCTAGCTTGGTACGTTGAGGCTGTGGCCCCAGGGGACTATGGGATACCTCAGCCATGGTACTTCCCTTTCACAGTAAGTGATATCACTCTCATTTTCCACTGTGAAATTGGGCTTGCTGTCAGTCTTTTAAAGTGCCCTTTGTTTTACTAGGCATATTATGTATTAACAAAATACAGTGTTTTCTCTTGGGAATATAAAAGTTTCTGTCTATATTTCATTCTGAGAACCATTTCCTTTCACCTATGCACTTTAGAAATAAACTGGCACCAGGCATAATCAGTCATGCTAAAGAAAACATAAACATAGTAGTACCCAGCAGTAACTGTGAAAAATGTAATTTATTTGTTATTCATGACAAAAACATCTTTCTTCCTTGATTGCAAGTCTCTGGCAATATGGTAACTTTTGCCATGTAGTGTTGTTATAGAAAACAGACACACTTGGATTGTATTTATCAACATACAGACACAAACAATGAATGTAACAGGTAGAAAAGAGACACTGATCTTGTAAGCCAGGATGGTTTGGCCAAAATGTTTGTATTCAGCTAAAATGTACTGATAGGAGAAGATAGTACATATTTTGGCAAGTTTGTTAATACAACCAGCTTCTTTGTCTCAGGGGTGGAGCACAGGGTGGTTGTGAGTTCAAATCTCAGCCGATGCGGTGAGATTTTCACGGTTTGCACCCACCTAGAGGCTGAATGCTCTGCAGGCTTAATGGGAAGGCTGTGTCCCACAGCCGTGTATCATTCACAAATGAGTGAGTCTTTGGGGGGTTCCTCAGTGTTATGACCCAGCAATGGGGATGATTACACACCCAGGACCCGCAGGTGTGGTAGACACCATGCCTGGGTGACACCAGGATACAAAAATAATATGATAGGAAGCGAATGCTACCGCCCTGCCACATAGTCCTTTACTGAAATGGAACTCTGCAGATGTACATACTCAGATTAAGAATTAGATAAGAGAGCATAAAAAATGGAAGTGGTTACATCCACCAAAAAAAAAAAAATTAAGAAAGGTTTGTTAATACCTTTATATTAGGGGCAACTATCAGGAAAAATGTGAATATTCATTATTGTTAAGGAATTACAAAAAAAGTGTCAATATTATCATGACAAGAGAGTCTGTCAAGTTAATTTAAATAAGCAGTTCACTAAACACATCTGGCAGCAACCCACAGTTGAGTACTAACAGAAGATATAATGCATTGTCTTGATGAAGTCAAGAAAGGCTTGATGTTTTACCTACAGTTTCTTCAATTTTAAAGTCTGGATAGACTCAGAATCTTGGTCACTGTATTATCTGTGCAATACAGAAGAAGGATAATCCATAAACTTGTTTGTTTAACTGAACCAATTCATGATAATATTCCCAGTTACCGTTAAAACAAGAATCTGGACATCCTCCAGTCACTTTATTTTCATACTCACGTCTATGACTGAATTTTTATGGTATACCCACAGTCCATTCGTCTCTATATAAGTCTGTCTGTCCATCTGTTATCTTTTAATGTCACTGCGATAACTTATCAGGGCTTTTATGGATTTTTATTAAACACACCATAACTACTTAGCAAGAGATATTCTCGCTCAAGTTAGATTTTATACAAAATCTATACATATATAACAAGGTCAAAGGTCACAAAACTACTCTGAGGTATTGCCACAGTTATTTATCAGGAATATGATAGATTTTCATGCAACTCAATGGAAATCTTAATCAATATTATATCGCCCCTAAGTACAATTTCCAGCAGGATCTATGGATATTTAATGAGGTCAGAAATCATCAGACTTTGGTGGCGACATGATGACTTACATTAACTCATTGTGAATATCAACAAATAAAGTTTCTCACTGTAATAAGAATCTCAGCAAAATTCATGCATATTTAATGGGGTCAGAGGTCAAAAGATATCATGCGCGATTTGCGGTGCTCTTGTTATCAATCTAACCATCTACATGGCCTGAACTTTTCTGTTGTAGAGATCCTACTGGTGTGGAAATCGTTCATCACTGGAGGTGGACCTGAACTCAGAGACCACGCCCTTACTGCAGCAGCCCACAATGGCTACTGACGAGTACTTTGAGGCTGATCCAGTCAACCTGCTGGCAGGTATCAAAATCAAAAACCTGAAGAAGGTGAGTCAACGGTGGTGTTGGGAGCCATGATAAAGTCAAGTCTGTTTACTTAAAGGGGCCCAATCACCTATCTGACCTTTATAAACAAAAGGTAATCCTTGGAGATTTCATAAAAATAGGCCGGAAAATGTGGACATCACCGCACACAGGCGGCTTGTTTTGTGTATATCAACATGTTTTAATATGTGGGGGCCCACCAAAATAATCAAAACAAAGGGCATCTGGCAGCAAGTCATATAAGCCAGAGCTTTGCAAATGGCATTTTGTAACAATTAACCTTACTACCTCCGCATATATGAAACCAACCACCAAAGGTTACATGTTTTTCCCCGTTTGTCAAAATGTGTTAACAAACATGTTGTTGATAAACAAGTTCATACATCCTTCATGAAGGTCTTATGAGAACTTTTTACAGTAAAAATTACCCTTTGATCATTAGTATATACACAAGGGAAGCTAGAAATCACATAAATACTTTTTTCAAAAGGTAGGTGGTTGGGCACCTTTAAGGAGTTCCAGACTGTGTCTGTACATTTATTCTGATCCCTTAACTAGCTTGTTATTTGATGAATTTTTTCATAGAATTTAAGGTTACAAGGTTGCACCAGAAAGATGACAAGACATTTTTCAATGTCAGTGAACAAATTCCATTGATTGTTCTAATTTTATCAGTCCATACCAACTGAAAAACTGAAAAAAAGTTTAAATACTTTTAGGAGGTTATTTTACACCATTACATATATGGATAGAGACGGGAATGCAGAAGAAGAAGAAAAACAAGAGTATTTGGATAGGTATTTTTATAGTTCAGCATATCTTAAAAATGAATAATTTAATTTAATCATGGGTTTTTATTTAGAAGAAAGGGTGTATGTCAGATATCTTGCTAATTATCTGCCTGATTTGTTTGATTTCAGAAATTTGGAAAAGGTCAAAACAAGAAAGTGGCAGTGGCTGGAATGACCTTGAATATGTATGAAGGTCAAATTACAGCCCTCCTTGGACACAATGGGGCTGGTAAAACAACAACCATGTCAATGCTGACAGGTCAGTCAATATTTATACATATTTAGTTCTTGTTATACTATTTACTAATTTAGTTAATACTCAGACTTATGTGGGTTTAGTAAGACGTAAGTGTAATTAAATCATGGTTTATTATGGCAGGTTATGACATTTTACAGGTTCCAGGTAAAAGTTACAGATTCCAGTTAAAGTTCACAATTAAAATGTACCTTAATCAAAAATGTATTGGGGATCCAGAGGATAACAATGCTACCCATGACTGATGATAGCTACTGGCTCTTTGAGATCGCCGATTCAGAACTCTTACTTTTTCTTGCTTTGTTCATTCACATCTATTGTGCCGGCCAGCATACTTCATCTATGTTCCACCAGAGCCCATGTAGTTTGGTGCCCATATTTCTCTCCTGTCTTCTTCATTCTGTTCTATATTTGATATACAGTAAACCCCTGAATAAAGACCACATCAGTTTAGTGGCCAACTTAAAATAATGACAAGTTTTCAAAGTCCCTATTCGTTTTTTGCTTATTATATCAGACTTGCTTAGATTACTACTTTATCAAGTTCTCTTTGATGGTTGTAATTTTGAACTTTCACTGTATATAATCAAGGAATATTTATTCAAGCAGGCTTATCATATCATATTACTTTATTACAAGAAGGCCATGCTTTTCATGTAAATGTACATATTTATAGCTTTTGAAGTATAATTTTAAGTTTCAAATGAATTGCATTACAATACTTCTGTTTGTTTGATCCAATTTCATCCTAACACAGCAGAACTTCACACAGTTGCCTACTAACCTGTTTATTTACAACATATGTTTAATAGAATGCCAAAGGTAATACATAGCTGTGCTGACTTACTGTATTATTCATGTTTCCCTGTTTGTCCCTTGCTTATTTGATAGCATTCAGGATAAAACATGTCTTGATTATTAACCGTTATATTAATTTATCCATCTGTCCCCGATCCTTAATTACAAATCTGGACACAACCATTTCTTGAGGTTCCAAAGAAGATAGCAATACAGCTCAATGAATATATAATAAAACAGTAATATCCAGCTATTCTTTTGTCATAAAACATGTTCCACAAAAATTGAATAACTGTCTGGTCTTAGTGCATTGAGCATTTCAACAAAGGAATATTCTTTAAATTTTTTAAAAATAAAATATATAATACTGACAAGAAAATAACAAATATGAGCAGAACCAGATGATACTGTTTAATATCATGTTAAGGTTTGTGTTTGTGAGGATGTTTTAATGATGTTCTTGTAAACTTAAAATTTTCCAGGCTTCATCCCCCCTACAAGAGGGACAGCTGTAGTGAATGGATATGATATTTTGGAGGACCTGAGCGGGGTCCGGAGCAGCCTTGGCCTCTGTCCTCAACATGACGTGTTGTTTGACACTCTAACTGTGGAGGAGCACTTGGTGTTCTTTGCTAAAGTAAGGAATGATGTAGCTTTTATAAGAATTGTTGGAAGTTTCATGATCATTTAAAAATATATTTAATATTTAGTTCACATGTTTGTGAAATCCATCCATCATCTGTTGTCTGTCATCTATAAGTCTCTTCATTGGTAATTTTTCTGAGGAAAATCTGTACATGTGTTTGATAGACCAAGTGGACTGCAAAACAAGATTGATGGTGGTACCTACAAATTTTACAATTTATGTGTGATTTTGTGTTTTTAGCACTTTGTATATTTTTCATTATCTGTGTTTTTACCTCTTTTACAGTGTACCATTACGATTACTAGATTTGTACATCTAAGTTCCTATAATGTTATGGATGCATGGCCATTAGATTGCAGTTTTAGACATAACTGCTGTTATGACTTTAACTAGTTAAAGTAGGCTGTATCAGACAAATTTGAATGCTCACTGCCACAGGGTTGTTTATTAAAACCATTAATTAATTTTAAATTAAGGTTAAGTTTGCTTTTATACAATTATGTCATGATATTTCAGCTGAAGGACTACCCAACAGAGTTGGTGCTATCAGAGGTGACAACAATCCTCAAGTCTATAGGTCTACATGACAAGCGTCACGCTCAGGCAAAAACACTCTCTGGTGGAATGAAGCGTAAACTCTCGGTCGGCATCGCCCTGATTGGTGGATCAAAGGTAATGTACCTGTGTTTATTTTCAGCAAAGAAGTAATTATCATTTTAATTAAAAATTAGGTATTTACCAATACATTTGCATTTATTTATTTGTATCTTCTATGAAGGAATACTAGCTCATATCTAGCAACTTTTGGAAAGGGAAAATCTGCATGCTTAAAAATATTTAATGTATGTGTGTGTTAGAAGTTTAACTCCTGTTAAATGCAAATTGGAATTTAAAATTTGTTTGAAATATCTTGATTATTTTTTTTAATAAGCTGCAAATTCTTTTTTTTTCACATTTGCTTAATTTATATATGTATTCAGTATTTCATGGAATTTTAATACCTATTAAGGATGTATACATAACAAAACTCAAATTATAGAGAAAGTAACATATGAGCACCAAATTCAATACACTTCAAAAATAAAATTTCCACAGATAAAGGATATAACACACACACACACACACACACACACATATATATATATATATATATATATATGAAAAATGTGGATTTTTTTCAATCTTTGTGAGAAACACTTTAGCCAAATACCCTTGCACAATAATTCAGGGTCTCATAACACTCCAATAGAAATAGTTAAGGACTGTTCCTTAAAATTATCTAAGGGCTGTTCCAAACAAAAATCCAATACTTCCATTAACATCATTGTAATATGACTCTCATAAATTTTCTACAAGTGACAGTTACTAACAACATTATACATAGTGGTATTTTTCTCATTAAAAAAATGAATTATCTTCAGGTGGTTATCCTGGATGAACCCACATCAGGTATGGACCCGGACGCTAGACGGCATACCTGGGACATCCTGCAGCGTCACCGCCCTGGACGTACCATGCTGCTCACCACGCACTTCATGGACGAGGCTGACCTGCTCGGAGACAGGATTGCCATCATGGCTAATGGGGTCGTCAAGTGCTGTGGCTCCTCTCTATTCCTGAAGAATAAATATGGTAAGAATCATAGTCTTAAAAGTGCATGTTGTTTGTATGGCATCTGATGCAATAAGGATAAAAATGACTTGCTGCAGAATATCACTCGCACAATAAGACTTTAGGGGGAATTTTATTGTCATTCTCAGGATATTGTAAAGGATTGATATATGGGCTTTTGATGGTGCCACTACTGAGTAAGGTAACCATGTGATTTTTTTATAAGAATTATATATTATCAATACTCTTTTGGATTTCAGGTTTTATATGCATGGGATAAGGAATAACATAGAAGATAATAGAGTGAATCTCTGCAGTTCTGTTGGAATTTGACTATTTTGTCTTATTAATACTGATGGCACTGAATCAGGAAATGATATCCAGTGAGTTGACCACTATAGGCTGTGTCCTAACCATAGCCAAAAAAATAAATTTAATAATCAACAACAGCAGATAACATTAATTCACTGCCTAAAAAATATTCATGGGATTCACAGACTGGAAATAAGAAATTCTGAATGTGGTTTTAAATAGACATGCAGATGGAGAAAATACGGTAATATATTTCCCTGCTTTGCAGGAGCTGGCTATTACATGGTGATTGTTAAGGATGCTAACTGCAATGTGGATCGCATCACAAGAGTAGTGCTGTCCCACGTACCCACTGCTAGGCTGGAGAGTAACGTCAGCGCTGAGCTCTCCTACATCCTGCCACATGAGAGTTCCCAGCATTTTGAGGACTTGTTTATTGAGCTGGAGGACAGCCGTAGTGCTCTGGGGATCGGCAGTTTTGGTGCCTCAGTCACAACCATGGAGGAGGTCTTCCTAAGGTATGAGCATAAATAAAATCAAGTTGATCAGGTTTTGAGAAAAAATAGTTTAGCCTTTTAGTGTACCCTTTTGTAGGCATTATCTCTTGAATCATTAAAGCAATTGCTTTGAAAATTTTACTGAAGATAAACACCCATAAATGGATGGGTGTTATCAAAATATTAGACATGTTGGATTAAGAGCATGGTGGCCAGGCAGAAAATTTGGAATTCCTTTTGCACACATTATCTGAAGAGCAATGTTGGTGAAATTTTTACTGAAGATAGATATGGATGAAGGGGTGTGGACTCTAAAATTATTTTTGCTCTTTAAAATCAGTCAGATATGATAGTCAAGTGTCTGCTGGTCTTTTCAACTATTTTCTATGCAAGCCACCTTAGTGGTTTGTATATCAGCAAACATTGGGAGATGTAATAATTTGTATTAACAATCACATACTTATTCAAGGGACACAAGTAGGAGAGACCTTATAACTTACAGAGAGGAGTGTAGCCTGATATTAATATCTTGATGGAACCAGATGGTAGTCTATTGTGTGATTCTTTTGACTGATATCAGCATGCAGCCTGTGATATGCAGAGACTTTGTTTTCAAGGGGGACAGGTATCAGCAAATTTACACGATCTTGGCCATGCCCAGATCCTCAAATTAAAGTAGAATACATAATGTCTTATTTAGAGATCTGTAATAGCACTAGCAGACTGTTGTGTGATGAATTGACCTATCCATGAAGTCTACGTGACCTTAATGGCATATTCATTCAATGAATAATCATAAACATTGGACTAACGAGCAACCAGTCAGGTGACTGTTGGCATTGTAAAATGTCAATCATCTGACAAGCACAGAATTTTTATAATTTGGCAGAGCTCTGCCAAACAGAACATGTGTAGTCTTTACCAGTACCCATGTCAAAGGAGACAGTATAAAAAGTTCTAATCCATAGGTTGCAGGGACCATTCCTCTAACTGAATAATAATGTCTTACCTGGCATGTAATTCGTATGAGACAGTAATCCAAAATATGGCAAGACAGTTCACAATGAAAGCGATATATTCAACAGTGGAGAACAGCAATTCCAGTTGATGAAGTCAGACAGTGCAACATCATACATCAACAACTTTTGTGACGTCTTGTCTGGTAAACAGCTCTCACAACCATGGGCATGGAATACGTTCTGTGTAGGAGCCTTTTTAGGGCTCATTATAATAATTAAGTTAAAAGGGCGGAGCATATGGTCTGTGATGTGAAGGTCAATTGGTTCAGATAGACACTGCATAATGGTGGGTACTTATTGTTGTGCATAAACTTGCATATACATGAATGGTCCAGTGCGGCAATATCATATCAATATTATTCATTCCAGGGTTGGGGAGGAGAGCAATTTAACAGTTACACCTGAGGAGATTAATGGACCAACTTCACCTGTGGTGTTTCCAGGGGCAACTGAGCCAGAAGGTAATCACTACAGTATAATATGACACTTATGATTTATTTTAAGTATTTTAATTATTGGGTGATAATACCTTTAAAGACTGGTCAAAGGATTTGTTGCATTTACAAATAATGAAGCACACACAGGATTTAAAAAGAATATTTATTTTACATTGACAATGATGGAACTGAACAAATGTACACTAGTCTATTGGTTCGTCAGCATGAATCAGTGTCACTTTGCAATATTTAATGTTGCTTATGTCCACAAAATTATCTTGGTTTGGTCTTGCATTTATCTATGTAAAGAAATATGTAAATGTTTTAGATTGTAACAAAAAAGATTGCAAGGGTTATATCTCATGTTAATATGTCAGGCATAATATATAAATAATATTTAAAAAGAAATATAAAATTTATAAAAAAATAACTTTCTCAGTCTTTCTGTGTGGAATAAATGATATGCTGCAATGAATTGCAGTATGTACTTGGCAATACTGTATACTAATACTTTATTGAATTCATTCTGTATGCCCATTTTACACATGTTACACATATAACTTCTTAAGAGGTTTTCAATATTGTAACTTTTCAGTTGACAGGATTTATCATACAATATAGTTTATTATTCAACTCAAAGTTAAGTATATTGTTTTGTTTTTTTGCCTCGCCATGTATTGATGAGTATATAGAAATTACTTGTGGAATGTTTACTTTCAGTTACAGTGGAAATACAGCCGAAACATAACCATGGCTTGAAACTTGGAGTGCAACAATTCTGGGCAATGTTTGTGAAGCACATGTTACACACGGCACGCAATGTCTTAGTAACTACTTCTCAGCTCATGGTTCCGCTCTTCTTTACCATAATGGGACTCATCGTTGTAAAAACGCTACCCGAACCCAGAGATTCACCTCCCCTGCTCCTGAACTTGGACAAGTTCGCAAAACATAGCTACGTGCCTTTTGCCCATGACCTTAATGCAAGTAGCGCCACTGTGGAGCTGGCTGGATATTTTGATCAAGTTGTCAAAACTGATCAGGTGACAATGCAGTATTTAAATAATATGTCAAAGTATGCAGCAGATCCTAATGTGGACAACTTTATTGTTGATCTCGGTGTGAAAAGTTTGCCAGAATACAACAGCAGATACCCAATTGCTGCCAAGTTTCAAAACCAGGATGTTTCATCACTGTCCCAAGTAGCCATGGGATCACCACAGTTAACCATGGCAACATCACAAGTAAATATGACATCATCACAAGTTGCCATGACAACATCACAAGAAACCACGACAACATCACAAGTAATCAAGGTGACAGGGCTGTTCAATGACCAAGCCTACCATACACCAGCCATGATCTTGGGTGCTTTGGATAATGTTTTGCTTCGATACGTTCTAAGAGACAACTACACCATATCCACCATGAACCATCCACTACCAAGATCTGTGCAGGACAAGGTCAATGACGATCTCACAATTGACTTTATTGGATTTACAGTCTCATTTAATGTTATGTTTGGCATGTCTTTCTTGGTCAGCAGTTTTGTGCTGTTTTTGGTCAAAGAGCGTTCGATCAAAGCCAAGCACAGCCAGTTTGTCAGTGGCGTTCATCCATTCACGTTCTGGTCATCAACATTTTGCTGGAACTTCATCAACTATATTGTTCCATGCTTGTTGCTCATCTTGACCTTTGTGTGTTTTAACATTGAGGCATATATTAACGACGGTCGCTGGGGATATGTGCTGCTGTTGTTCGCTCTCTACGGCTGGGCAATGCTTCCCATGATGTACCTGATGTCGTTCATGTTCAAGGTGCCGTCCTCCGGGCTCGTCTGGCTGACCATGTTCAACATACTGGCAGGTATAGAAAAGTTCATTACTGTCACTACTCCAGGCCTTATGTCCCATATTAATTTCTTTTATCAAATTTTGTATATGAGTTAGTTTGTCTATAAAGACAAGGAAGATTACATATATGAAAAAAAAAATTGTTGGACATACAGATTTCTTCTCTGCTGAAAATGTTAAGAATTTGTTCTAATTGTTTACACTAAATAAATACACCAGGCATTATACAAATCTTGTGCTGGGAGCAATTTTAGAGGACTTCATTTACTGTTTGACATGAAATATTGGCTCGAATTTTGGGGATCTCTTTGTGTAAAAAAAACTTACAAGACTGCGCATGTTGCAGCATGTTATTTTCATCATACTTCATAAAGTAATATTAAATAATTTTCTGCTTTATATTATATTAATAATGATGAATAGTATCAGCATTCAGAAAATGTGTTCATCATGTTACATCATTCCAATAAAATTTTTTTATAAAGAAAAGTAAATAATATGATTATATTCGATGTTGAGCTTGTCAGGATCTGTACAATTATCACCTGTGCTGCTGCTTAATGTGATAATTTTATGCACTGACAGGTGTCGCCACTGTGCTGGCAGTCAACATCTTGGCCATTCCTCAGCTTGAGACGGCTGATATTGGACGAGCCTTGGAGTGGGCCTTCCTGGCGGTGCTGCCTAATTTCTGTCTTGGTCAAGGCCTTCAGGACTTTTACCTGAATTCTGAGTTCCTTAAATATTGTGACAACCCTCTGGTAGAGATGATATGTAACAGTACTCAGGTTAATATATCGTGCTGTGCAGGTATGTCATACAAACATGCAAGTATATCTTGATTGTGGTTGGTGTATGTACATATAATTATGATATATTAGGCAAAATAAAAATAAGGTTTGGTTCTCAGACACTTTTTAGCTCAGCTGACTGAAAGTCATCTGAGCTATAGTGATCAGTCTTTGTCTGTTTTCCGTTCATCTGTCTGTCCATTTGTCTGTTAACCAGGCACAAATTCTAACTGCAGGATCTAGAAACTTCTAACTTGACATCCAGGGAGGTCCATGAAAGATCTCCTTAGAACCCTGAAATTAGGTCTCTGTTACCCATATCCTCTGAGCTATATGGCTCAGAAGTACCCCCAGAATGATTAAAAATTTGATACAAAAGCTGCAGTATCTGAACAACTAACACATTGATTACCATGATTCTTTGCATGCACATTCATCATCAAGTGTTTCATCAGTTCCTGAAGACTTGTGGCACCACCTGGATATTTTCAAATTTGTACGCATTTTCATTTTCTTAAAATTTTTATTTTTGAGACCTCCAAAGATGTGATTGTCTGTTAACAGGCCACAAATCGTAACCATTGGACCTAGAATCTACTAACTTGACATCCAAGAAGGTGCATGTAAAATCTCCTTTGAAACCAGAACTTAGGCCTCAGTTATCCATATCCTTTGGGCTATGCTTCAGTTGAATTGGGATACCATCTGCAAAATTTGGCATTCAGATGATAAAATTCCTTCTGTGAATGTCTTTCTAGTTTTCAGAAATCAATGCTAGGGAGGATTTTATTATAACTTTTTTTGTATGTTTAGAAAAAGATGTCATAGGTCAAGCAAACGTATTCCAAATCTCATTATATTATCATATAACATAATTGCCTATGAAAAAAATATTAATATAGATTTTACATAAAATAAGCCCAATTCATGGAGGAAAAACATTTTTTAGCTCAGCTGACTGAAAGTCATCTGAGCTATAGCGATCACTCTTTGTCCGTCGTCCGTCTGTCTGTCTGTCCGTCTGTCCGTCTGTCCGTCCGTTAACCAGGCACAAATCGTAACCGCTGGACCTAAAACCTTGTAACTTGGGATTCTGAGAGGTCCATAAAAAATCTCCTTGGAAACCAGAAATTAGGTCTCTGTTACCCATATCCTTCGAGCTATGTGGCCCCAAAGTACCCCCCAGAAAAGTCAAAAATTTCATACAAAAACTTCAATACCTCATTAACTACTTGACTGATGGTCATGATTTTTGGCATACATATTGATCATGAGATGTTACATCACTTCCTGCAGACTGGTGGCGCCACCTGTATTTTTCGATTTTTTACGAATTTTTTTCTCTATTTTTGAGACCTTTAAAAATGTGAACATCTGTTAACAAGGCACAAATCATAAAGACTGGACTTAGAATCTTAATTCTTGACACACTGAGAGGTCCATGAAAAATCTCCTTGGAAACCAGAAATTAGGTCTCTGTTACCCATATCCTTTGAGCTATGGGGCCCCAAAGTACCCCCCAGAATAGTAAAAAATTTCATACAAAAACTTCAATATCTCAATAACTACATCACTGATGGTCTTCATTTTTGGCATACATATTGATCATGAGATGTTCGATCAGTTCCTGCAGACTGGTGGCGCCACCTGTACTGTTTGATTTTTTACGATTTTTTCCTCTATTTTTGAGACCTTTGAGGATGCTGTCATCTGTAAGCGTGGCACAAATCGTAACGACTGGACCTAAAATTTTCATTTTCGACACACTGAGAGACCTATGAAAAGTCTCCATGGAAACCAGAAATTAGGTCTCTGTTACCCATATCCTTCGAGCTATGGGGCCCAAAATTACCCCCCCCAGAATAGTCAAAAATTTCATACAAAAACTTCAATATCTCATTAACTACATCACTGATGGTCATGATTTTCGACATACATATTGATCATGAGATGTTTCATCAGTTTGTGCAGACTGGTGGCTCCACCTGTAATTTTCAGTGTTCAAGAATTGTTTTCTCCATTTTTGAGACCTTTAAGGATGTAGTTATCTGTCAACAGGGTACAAATCGTAACGACTGGACCTAGAATCTTCATTCTTGACACACAGGGAGACCCATGATAAGTCTCCATGGAAACCTGAAATTTGGTCTCTGTTACCCATATCCTTTGAGCTATGGCACTCCAAAGTACAGCTCAGAATAATGGAAAATTTGATACCAAAGCTAAAGTATCTGAACAACTAATGCAGAGATAGCCATAATTGTTTGCATGGATATTGATCATGGAGTGTTTCATAAGTTTCTGCAGACTGGTGGCACCACCTGTATTTGTTGGTTTTTTTTTACGAAATTTTTCTGTATTTTTGAGACCTTTAAAGATATGAACATCTGTTAACAGGGCAAAAATCATAAAAACTGGACCAAGAATCTTCATTCTTGACACACAGGGAGACCCATGAAAAGTCTCCATGGAAACTTGAAATTAGGTCTCTGTTACCCATATTCTTTAAGCTGTATGGGTCCAAAATACCCCCCCCCCCCCCCCCATGAATAATGGAAAATTTGATACAAAAACTGCAGTATTTCAATAACCACAACACTGATGGTCATGATTTTCGGCATACATATTGATCATGAGCTGTTCCATCAGTTTCTGCAGACTGGATGTGCCACCTCTATTTTTTTTTCAAATTTTAACGAATTTTTTTCTTTTTTTTGAGACCTTTAAAGATGTGGTTATCTGTCAACAGGGTACAAATCGCAACAACTGGACCTAGAATCTTCATTCTTGTCATGCAAGGAGGCCCATGAAAGGTGCCTGTGGAAACTTGAAATTAGGTCTCTGTTACCCATATCCTTCAAGCTATAGGATTCCGAAGTATCCCTCAGAATAATGGACAATTTGATACAAAAACTGAAGTATCTGAACAACTAATGCAGAGATCACCATGATTTTTTGCATGGATATTGACCATTAAGTGTTTTTATTAGTTTCTGCAGACTGGTGGAGCCACCTGTATTTTTGTATCCGCCAAAACGAAGTTTTGCGGATACTATGTTTTTGACCGAGTTCCTCTGCCGTGGCGGCGTTCGTTTCCAGAGAGCTCCTCGGAGACTAATGGACCGATTTTTCCCAAACTTACACCTATTATCGGGTCACATGTGAACTGGTGCCTAACCAATTTGCATTGACCTCTGACCTTTCCTCTCTATCCAGTGTCCATTTGTGGGTCTGTTTCCACTCATAAACCCTCATATCTAGGGAACCGTTTGACCGATCAGGAAATAAAATTGATACAAATGTAGCCCTTGGATTGCTTTATAACATACACAAAAAATGGTGGCGCCACCTGTAAACATGTTTGCACAGTGTCCATCTGTTCATCTGCCTTGGGTTAAAATCACTCATATCTCTGCAGTGAATTGGCTAATTCACCTGAAATTCGTCATGTGTATACATCCAGGATAGCTTTCTTGATTTTATGACAGGTGGCGCCACCTATGTTCACGTTCACGCTGATGACATCCAAGCTTATATCTCGGGAACCGTTTGACCGATCAGGAAATAAAATTTATACAAATGTAGCCCTTTGATAGCTCTGTAACATACACAAAAAATGGTGGCGCCACCTGTAACAATGTTTGCACAGCGTCTGTCTGTTAGTCTGCCGTGGCCTAAAATTACTCATTTCTCTGTAGTGGTTCGACATAACTGCCTAAAATTTTGCAGGTTTATACATCGTGGACAGCTTTCTTGATTTTATGACAGGTGGCGCCACCTACATTCTAGTTAACGCTGGACACATCCAAGCTCATATCTCAGGAACCATTTGACCGATGGGGCCAAAATTGTGCATGTGTTTAGATCTCACATAGGTCTTTATCATACACAAAACTGGAGGGGTTACCTGCAAAGATTTTTGCACAGTGTTTGTCTGTTTGTCTGCCATGGGCAAAATTCGCTCATATACATGTAGTGGTTTGACTTTTCTGCCTAAAATTTTGCAGGTGTATACAACTTGGACAGATTTCTGGATTTGTGTTAGGTGGCACAACCTACATACACATTTAGGCTGCAGACATCCATGCTAATATGCAACATACCTCACTCTATTTCCCCTTGCCACTCAATCCATGCCTCACTATCCGATTTTGGCAGATACATGTAGTCACTTGTCGGTTACCCGTATTCTAGTTTTAAAAGTTTACACATTTTTCTCTATTTTTGAGATATATAAATACAGACTAAATCTTGGCCTGTTGGTTAATCTGTTTGATGCTTCAGTTGAATGGGTATATACTACCATTCTGGTGATAAAATTTCCTTTTGCGAATCTCTTCCCAGTCAGCTGAGCGTCATGACCCATGGGTCACTTGTTCTATCTATTTTTCCACTAAAAACATGAGGTTGTGTGATTTGTTAAAAAAATATTGGCACATTTATGAGCTCTGTCAACTCGGCAGTGACGTCACACACTGGGAAATCCCGTGACTAAAAATTCTAGATCTCAGTAAAAGCACAGTATTTCTGCCTCTGTCAGTCCCAAATTTTCAGCAGAGAATAAAAACAACATGCATTACTTAATCTGAGTTGTTGATAAAATTCAGTCCTTGATGTCACATGTGTACCAGCCAGTCAGATCAGGACAAAGTCTGGGATCTGGATGAAATCCTCCCATCAACCAACAAACGCACATGTAATAGGTTTACTTAACCTCATATGATCAGGAGAAAGCATGATAATAACAGAATTTTTGCTAAACATGTAAAACACTACAAAACAAAGGAAATTTTATCAAAATTATTTATTTCATCTTCTGGAAATAACATCCGATTTGGTAAGTTTCTTTTGAAAATTGAAATGAAATATTTTGATGCCGCGGTTTTAAATTGATGAGGATGGTGCCTGAGAACCATACCTTTTATTTTTTAGGGCTTATCTACATGTTGTATACTGCTAAGGTATCTTTACAACTATACTGGGGCTGATCCTTAGACACCAGTACATGTATCTACCGTAATGTCTCAAAATCAAGCAGGGAAATTTGTTCCCAAATAGCATGGTCTAAAATCCAATCCTGCTTATATACAGGAAAGAATTTTTCCGTGATCTGCCAGTAATTGCCAATGAACTGGTCTAACACACTGCCTGGTCATGGAGATGACTGACATGTTGTTAACATATTCACACAGTAAAAAAAAAAATTTACATGTCAGTATTACTGGTATTGTAGCTTATGAAATTGTACGCCATATCATTTTGTCACAAGATTAAGGTAAATGAAAAGTTCAAAATTGCAAGCTAATACAGGAAAACATGGTAATAGCTCCCATTTAATCAGTGTTTCAACCCATGGTAATACATTGATTGTCCTTGACGATTTTCTTTGACTGACCTAATTCTGGCATAGTGGTTGGCAACGTGCCAGACAGTTTGACATGGAGAGGCCATTCAGATCGACAGCTCACTGCAACCCACAAAGTGACCTAGTTTCAGGGCCCATCACGTGCTGTGCCAAATTTCCCAGAACAGCCAAACACTGTAATTTGTTTTGGTTCTAATTGTAAATAGCTGTGCTTAACCAATAAAACATTACATAGTACTTGGCGTAAATTACAAAGAAGAAAAACTATTCAGTCGTGTGTTATCAGCGTGGAACACCACATGTTACAGGTATATTAGTCATTAGGCGAACCTGTGAGCTTTATGCGACGGTGTGGCGAAGTCCGTCGTCTGTACGTTAACTGTTACTATCTTGAAAACGGCAAGAGTTAGCATCACGAAATTTTATGCAAAAAATTAGTCCTCTAAAAAACTCTATCAGATTTTGCTTATTTTTTGGCTAATTGCATTTTTAGCAAACCTGTGAGCTTATGCGATGGCGCAGCATCGTCTGTCAGCTGTCAGCCGTCCGCCGTCCAGGGCTGGCTTTCCACCGTCCATGGCTGTAAGTCAGAAACCGTCGGAGCTAGCAGCTCCAAATTGCATGTAAGAATTAGTCACATGTGAAACTTGGTGCCCTGGAGCTTATTATTGGGTATCTGCATTAATTTAGATTTTATAGAGAAAAAGCTGAAAAACCTTTAAAAATCTTCTTCTGTGAAACTTTCCAGCCAAATTGTCCAATATTTCACAGAAATGATCCCTGGAACAATCTCTCTCAAGTTTGTTCGAATGGTTCCAGTTCGGAGATTTTTGGCCGAGTTACAGGAGGTTGAACTTAGTCTTCTGTCCAAAAAAGCATACTAAAATTACAATCTCAGAAATGGCTGGAGCTATCATCACCAAATTTTATACCGATGTTTGTCACATATGTCATATCTGATTTTGAGGTATTGGTGGCACCACCTACATTGATGTGTTTTTTTACAAGCTAAAAAGTAATTTTTAACTCTTTTAGCTGAATCATGGATTTATGATGAAACTGTTAAGCTGATTGGTTTAAACTTTACAAGAATTATTCTATGGTAGGGTTCTGCCAGTTTTATAAGAATAGATTGGGTCAATACAGTTTTAAAAAAGCATTGTAGCCCATTGAAAAAGGCTTTCTGTATTTGAAAACAGATTTGACAACAATCTGAGTTTCAGCAGCCAAGTCAAGAGGTCACTCAGTACAAACAGGTGGGTTCCAGACATTACCATGGCAACTGACCTGGCTCTAGGGGGGGGTGTCTAAACAGTGTGTCTAAACGTCTAGACACAGCATCTAGACATCTAAACACAATGTTTAGATGCAGAATTCCCAGATTATTGGGACTATATCTTTCAACTGTTTGAAAAAACTTGGTTTAAATTTTAAGCGAATTGGGTTTATCATCAGGTCACATGTGAACTGCTGCGCCCTCATTTTTGGTTGACCTCTGACCTTTCCTCTCTGCCCAGCGTCCATTTGTGTGTTTGTTTCCACACATAAACTCGCATATCTCGGAAACCATTTGACCGATCAGGCTAAAAATTTTGCACAAATGTAGCCCTTTGATAGCTTTATAACATACACTAAAAATGGTGGCGCCACCTACAACCATTTTTGCACAGTGTCCATCTGTTCTTCTGCCTTGGGATAATATCACTCATATCTCAGCAGTGGTTTGACTTATCCATCTGAAATTTTGCTGGTTTATACATCCTGGACAGCTTTCTCGATTTTATGACAGGTGGCGTCACCTACATTCACATTTACTCTGCAGACATCCAAGCTTATATCTCAAGAACCATTTGACTGATTTGGCCAAAATTTTGCATGTCTATAGATCTTGCATAGCTCTTCATTTTATGCAAAACTGGTGGCGCCATCTGCAACCATTTTTGCACAGCGTTCATCTGTTCATCTGCCTTGGGATAAAATCACTCATATCTCAGCAGTTGTTTGACTTATCCACCTGAAATTTTGCAGGTTTATACATCCTGGACAGCTTTTTCGATTTTATGACAGGTGCCACCTACATTCACTTTTACTCTGCAGACATCCAGGCTCATATCTCGGGAACCGTTTGACCAATTGGGCCAAAATTTTGCTTGTTTATAGATCTTGCATAGCTCTTCATCATATGCAAAACTGGTGGCGCCACCTGTAACCACTTATGCACAGCATACATCTGTTCATCTGCCTTGGTGTAAAATGACTCATATCTCAGCAGTTGTTTGACTTATCCAGCTGAAATTTTGCAGGTTTATACATCCTGGACAGCTTGCTCGATTTTATGACAGGTGGCGCCACTTACATTCAGGTGTTTCTCTGCAGACATCCAAGCTCATATCTCGGGAACCATTTGACCGATTGGGCCAAAATTTTGCTTGTTTATAGATCTTGCATAGCTCTTCATCATATGCAAAACTGGTGGCACCACCTGTAACCACTTATGCACAGCATACATCTGTTCATCTGCCTTGGGATAAAAGCGCTCATATCTCAGCAGTTGTTTGACTTATCCACCTGAAATTTTGCAGGTTTATACATCCTGGACAGCTTTTTCGATTTTATGACAGGTGGCGCCACCTACATTCACATTTACTCTGCAGACATCGAAGCTCATATCTCAGGAACCATTTGACCAATAGGGCCAAAATTTTGCTTGTGTATAGATCTCGCATGGCTCTTCATCTTAAGCAAAACTGGTAGCGCTGCCTGCAACCACTTATGAACACCTTCCATCTGTTCATCTGCCTTGGGATAAAATCACTCATATCTCAGCAGTTGTTTGACTTATCCACCTGAAATTTTGCAGGTTTATACATCCTGGCCAATTTTCTCGATTGTATGACAGGTGGCACCACCTACAATTACGTTTACGCTGCAGACATTCATGCTAATATGCAACAAACCTCACTCTATTCCCCTTGCCACTTAATCCATGCCTCACTTCACCCGTCCCACTCTGATTTCTGTGGATACACATAGTCGCTTGTCGACTACCCATATTCTAGTTTTAAAATGTTCTAGTCTGAAACTTGCAGGTCCGAAATGTCCATTTTGCTGAAATCATAATGACTAAGGTAGATATGCAGGACTTAAAAGGATCAATATTAAATTTTAAAAATAAACCTCCATTCATACTCCCAAACTTTGCACAGGTTCGCATTAGGCCTGTAGGCCTTGTCTTAGAATTTATAGGGAAAAAGCTAAAGAAGCTTTAAAAATCTTCTTCTCCAAAACTGTTCAGCCAAATTGTCCAATATTTCACAGAAATGATTCCTGGAACAATCTCTCTCAAGTTTGTTCAAATGGTTTTAGTTCGGTGATTTTTGGCCAAGTTACAGGAAGTTGAACCTAGTCATCTGTCCAATGTCTCAGAAATGTCTGGAGCTATCATCACCAAATTTTATGCCAATGTTGGTCACATGAGTCATATCTGAAATTGAGGTATTGGTGGTGCCACCTGCATCGGCCTTTTTTGTACGGGGGTCATCAGTGCCCGTATCATACCGACTGCTAAAAAAACTTTCTTCTCTAAAACCATATGGCCAAATTGTTTAATATCGCATAGAAATGATCCTAGGGTAGTGCTTTCTGAAGTTTGTTCAAATGGTCTCAGTTCAGTGACTTTTGGCTGAGTTATGGGAAGCTGAATTTAGTCATATGCCATAACAGCCCATTTTAGCTCAGTGGCTACAAAGAACTTCTTCTCAAAAAACACTTGGCCAAATTCCTAAATCTCACACATAAATTATCCTTAGATGTTGATAATTCAAGTTTGTTCAAATGGTTTTGGTTCAGTAAATTTTGGCTGAGTTATGGGAAGCTTAACTTAGCCATTTTGCTGTATTTTCCCATATGAGTTATAAACCTGCAAAACGTTTTTTGACTGGCGCCACTGAGGCCAATTTGTTTAATATTTTTTTCAGGAATAATCCCCTGAATAATTCTTATAATAATGGTCTTTTATGGTTCCAAAGAATGAATTTTGGCTGAATTATAAATATTGAATTGAGTCATTTTACCATATATGTTAGCTGTGTGAAGCAGATACATCTAGCCTGGCACCAGTTTATCAGCATCCGTTACATAATGCCTCTAGACATTTAGATTTCAGGTTATCTATGGTTAATATTGACAAGAATGTTTTTTAAAAGCTTTTTAAAAATGTAGATTTATGATTTTAGATATTCCTCATGCCAGGCAATGTTTACAATCACAGGTATACAGCTCTCTGTGGGTGTATAAAGATGGCTGTACATGGATTATAAATAATTGGTATTCATACTCAACTTTATTCAAGATTTTGCCTTCAGTGAGATGTATCTGTATTATACTTTTGCATTCAATATGCATCTGTAGTAATTTTTAGCGAACCTGTGAGCTAATGCGATGGTTTCGCATCGTCTGTCATCGTCAATAACCATACTATTTTGAAAACAACTGTTGCTAGTATCATGAAATTTAATGCAAAAAATAAGCCATCTGAAAAACTCTGCATTTTCTTAGATTTTATAGAGAAAAAGCTAAAAAAAACTTTAAAATTCTTCTCCTCCAAAACAGTCAAGCCAAATTGTTCAATATTTCACAGAAATAAACTTTTATACCATCTCTCTCAAGTTTGTTCGAATGGTTCAAGTTTGGTGAATTTTGGCAGAGTTACAGGAAGTTAAACTTAGCTAACTGTCCGAAAAAGCATACTAAAATGGCAATCTCAGAAATGGCCAGAGCTATCATCACCAAATTTTATGCCAGTGTTGGTCACATGAGTCATATATGAAATTCAGGTATTGGTGGCGCCACCTGCATTGACCTTTTTTTGTACAGGGGTCATTGATCAACTGTACATTAACCCATAATTTCTTAGGAATAGCAGGAGCTACCATCCCTAATGCAGTAATCTGTCACATATCAAATGTTTTGGGATTCAGCTTATTTTTTCACTATCTGCATTTACTAAGATTTTATAGGGAAAAAGCTGAAAAACCTTTAAAAGTCTTCTTCTTGTAAATGGTCCAGCCAAATTGTTCAATATTTTACAAAAATGATCCTAGAGGCAAGCCCTCTCAAGTTTTTTAAAATGGTTTGCATTTGATGAATTTTAGTGGTGTTACACAAATTTGAACAGTCATTTGGCCAATTAAGCATACTGACATAGTAATCTCAGAAATGACAGAAGCTAGCATTACCAAGTATTGTGCAAATGTTGGTCACATGACTCATATTTGAAGTTGCAGATTTTGTGGTGCCACCTACAATGACCTGTTTTTTATGGGCAAAACCTCATAATTTTAGCCTCTTTCAGCTTAAAAATGTTTATGATGAAACTGTCAAGTTGAATCATTCAATTTTTCAAAAGAATTATCCTAGGACATGGTTCTTTCAATCATATCAGAAATGCTTAAGTTGGTCTTATGGCCATTATTATGTCTATTTCAAACTGAGGACTGCAAAACTGTTCTTCTACAAAATTATTGTTTCAATTATAACTTCTGTAACATTGCACAAAAAATTTTCTTAAGGTGGCCTTTGTTTAAGTTTACTTGAATGATTTTTGGCAGAATTATTGGACCTTTAACAATGAAAGAACTGCATCTTTTATTATTTTAGATATTTTGATAAAAAGTTTATGAATATGTCAGCTTGAAAAAAAGCATTTTAGCCAAAGTATTTCAGTATGTGTAAACAGATTTACAAACAGACCAAGATTGTGTTTGTATCTTTAAATAGGTTGAGAAACTACCAACTGTTTCAGATTTGGCAACAGATCAAGAGTTCATTCAGTGCAGCCAGATATAGGTCAAGAGTTCAGTCAGTGTAGCCAAGCACAAGGCATGTGATCACTTCATGGGTGACATGTGAACACCTCATGGCCACCATGTGATCACCTCATGGGTGTCATGCCCCTCAGGGCTGCATGTGGACTACCAACTGTGTCAGATTATGCAACAGGTCAAGAGTTCACTCAGTGCAGCCAGGTACAGGTCGAAAGTTCACTCAGTCTAGCCAGGTGCAGTTCATGAGTTCACTTAGTGCAGTAGCCTGAGCCAGCTAGCAAATTTGTCACAGTTCACTCGGGGCAACTGCCTTTCTCTCCTAAGCCTGGTCAGCCCCATGCATCAGACTCAAGGTAAGTTTGATGTATTTGCCTGATATTTTGACCTGTCTATGTGTCTTTGAAGGCTTTCTCGTTCACAAGTCAGGTGTCGCCACCTACAATGACTTTGCACAGTGTATGTGCCTGCTTATTTCTACAGAGGAATTTGATATATCAGCCTGAAATTGGGCATATGTATATATCTCTGATAGCTCCGTTGTATACAAGACTGTTGGTGCCAGCTACAATCATTTTTGTGTTGTATGCACCCATGCCAGAATTTCAGCAGTGATGTTTGTGTAATTGTTTCTTATTCAAAATGTTTAGTACTTGCATTGTTCATATACATGAGAAGTAATGGTCCAGCATTGAAGCATTATGCCTGGTGTATTTCCCAATGCACAGGTTCTCAGGGCCTGTAGGCCTTGTTTTTTATTTCAGATATTTGTAATCTTCTTATGCATAATAATACTGATTTCTGATAACTCTCTCTCCAGTGACACACTGGTTCATTCATACCAGTTTACATTAAAATGCATACGCATAAGGCGACTGTCTGTTGCACGTCATTAGTAAGTTAAGGACCATTCCTGATTCATATTAAATCACACAATTACCTGTGATTTCTCTACACACAATTATTGTATCCCCAGACAAAGTCGGGATACTATGGTTTCACGACGTTCCCGCCTCCGCAGAAAAACCTTGACAGCGGGATTACTCAAAAAATATTTCACTGATCTTTTTCAAACCTTAAATTTGTATAGATATAGGTAAGGGGACAAAGCCTATTTAAAATGGGGTCATGACCTATGCTAGGAGAGTGACCTTGACCTTGAATAGGTCCATTTTTGCTGAAAATAACACAAATTCTTAAATATCTCAAGTAAGCTTGCTTGGACTGGTCCAAAAATCAAGGTGACTGAAGATCTTGGATAGCCTTGTAATATACCGGAAACTGGTGGTGACAACTATTATCCTTTTTTTGTTTTTACGCCTTTTAATACCCCCATAATTGCCACTTGACAGTACTGTAAGCATTATAAGTCAAAAACTAATGGACAGATCTCTTTCATATTATGCACATGTAGAGAGATGGGTTATGGGATGAGGTCTATTTATATTTGGGTCATGACCTTTACCATGACAGTGGCCTTGACCTTTAATCAGTCCAAATTTAGTGAAAATCACACACCTCTTATGATATCTCCAGTGTTGATAGCCATATGAATTTCAAACGTGACTTATGTATGGCCAACCACTAAAGTAAGAACCCTATAGGTTCTAGGGTCATGAGGTCAAAGGTCAAGGTCACTGGACTCACATCTTAAAAGATACTGTGGATGCATTTTAAGCCAAACAATTCATCTCAGATCTTTCATCTTGCACATATAGTTCACCTGCCAAGAGTGAAAGACCCCTATCAATTTTGAGGTCACAAGGTCAAAGGTGAAGGTCACAGGAGCCATCTGTCCAAAAATTAGTTTCTGGATGATAATTCCTGCTTTTATTGATGTATGGATTTCAAACTTGATTGATTTTGGGGTCATGAGGTCAAAGGTCAAGGTCACAGGAGGTATAAGAGAGTGACCTTGACTTTGAACAGGTCCATTTCTGCTGAAAATTACACAAACTCTTAAATATCTCAAGATTGTTTGCATGGATTGGTCCCAAAATCAAGGTGACAGAAGATCTTTGATAGCCTTGTGATGTGCCAAAAGGTCAAGGTCACCGGACCAACATCTCCAAAAAGATTGTGGATTGATAGATGGAAGAAACAATAATTGCTTGCCAAGTGTCAGTATATGCTGCTAAAATGGGGGCCAATTCTTAAAGGGGGGGGGGGGGGGGGGGGGCATACTATGTCTGGGGATACTCTAGAAATGTCTAGTTATTACTTAGTTTTTCTCCTCTTTACCTCCAAAAATAGACTATGTAATAGTTCATTCTTCCAATTCACGCAACTCAACAAACCAAAAGGTCATCTGCCCTGCTGCTGTGACCTTGGACTTCCTTAGATCCTGAGGGCCAAACAAATCTGTTACAGGCTTATACACAGGTCTGGCTTGTACTTATGTTCCAAAGTACCTATATTCCCCATACCCTTTGTACCTATATCCCCAGTAGCTCGGTACCTATGGTCCCCAGGACCTTGGTACCTATGTTCCCGATAATCTTGGTACCTATTTTCCGTAGTATGATGGTACCTATGTTCCCCAGCACCTTAGTACCTATATTCCCTTGTAGCTTGGTACCTATTTTCCTTAGTAAAATGGTGCCTATGTTTTCCAATACTTTGGTACCTATATTCCCTTGTACCTTGGTACCTATTTTCCTTAGTATCATGGTACCTATGTTCCCCAGTACCTTGGAACCTATATTCCCTTGTAGCTTGGTACCTATTTTCCTTAGTAAAATGGTACCTATGTTCTCCAATACTTTGTTACCTATATTCCCTTGTATCTTGGTACCTATTTTCCTTAGTATCATGGTACCTATGTTCTACAGTACCTTAGTACCTATGTTCCCCAGAACATTGGTACCTATGTTCTCCAGTACCTCCGTACCTATGTTCCCCAGTATATTGGTACCTATGTTCCCCAGTACCTCCATACCTATGTTCCCCAGTACATTGGTACCTATGTTCTCCAGTACCTCCATACCTATGTTCCCCAGTATATTGGTACCTATGTTCCCCAGTACCTCCATACCTATGTTCCCCAGTGCTTTGGTACCTATGTTCCACAGTACCTTGGAACCTATATTCCCTTGTATCTTGGTACCTATTTTCCTTAGTATCATGGTACCTATGTTCTACAGTACCTTGGTACCTATGTTCCCCAGAACATTGGTACCTATGTTCTCCAGTACCTCCGTACCTATGTTCCCCAGTATATTGGTACCTATGTTCCCCAGTACCTCCATACCTATGTTCCCCAGTACATTGGTACCTATGTTCTCCAGTACCTCCATACCTATGTTCCCCAGTACATTGGTACCTATGTTCTCCAGTACCTCCATACCTATGTTCCCCAGAACATTGGTATCTATGTTCTCCAGTACCTCTGTACCTATGTTCCCCAGTACATTGGTACCTATAATCTCCAGTACCTCCGTACCTATGTTCCCAAGTATATTGGTACCTATGTTCCCAAGTACCTCCGTACCTATGTTCCCAAGTACCTCCGTACCTATGTTCCCAACACCTCTGTGTTCTCCTGTACCTCTGAACTTATGTTCCTGCGTACCTCAGTACTTATGTTCCCCAGTACCTTGGAGCCTATGCTCTCCAGTACCTATATTCAGTGGTACTAGTGTTCCCCAGTACCTTGATAACTTGGTTCCAAAGTACCTATTTTCCCATGTACCTATGTTTCCCAGTACCTATTTTCCCTGGTACCTATGTTCCCCAGTACCTATTTTACCTTATATCTATGTTTCCCAGTACCTCAGTACCTATGTTCCCCACTACCTTTGTACCTTTGTTCCCCAGTACCTTGGTACCTATGTTCTACGGTTCCTATATTCCCTGGTACCTATGTTTCCCAGTACCTCAGTACCTATGTTTCCCAATACCTTAGTACCTATGTTCCCCACTACCTTGGTACCTATGTTCCACAGTACTTATGTTCCTCTGATAGTTATCTGTTATTAATATGGCAAGCCTTTCTGCATTATTCAGCTGAGCACATAGAATTTTTGGAAGAGACAGGGAAATGTTATGACAGCTCTTGATACTCATTGAATAGTTTCAGTTTCAAATCTTTTACATAAATGAATTTTTACCTTCAGATTCCCATAACATTAAAACAATGTAATAATTATCTTATCTGTTAACAAGGTCATTGTGGAGACACCTGTGCTGACTATCAGAGGAACTACCTGGCCTGGGAGTCTCGTGGAATTGGTCGCATGCTGGTGTTCCTCGCTGCACAAGGGCTGATGTACTTCTCCTTTGTGTTCCTTGTGGAATCAAATCTGCCTCGGAGAGTGTTGTATGCATTGCGGAGACAATCAGTCAAGTCAAACAGGTATGAGACACTCGAACAAGCAGCGAGTATAAGTTCGTCAAGTTTGGTGCAGGAAGACTCTGATGTGATGGCAGAGAGAGAAAGGGTCAAAGGGTCACTACTTCCTCAGTTGCTAAGCAACAATGCTCTTGTGATAAATGGCTTGACGAAATATTATGATAGCCTCCTTGCAGTGGATCATATCACTGTCGCTATACCAAGAGGAGAATGTTTTGGGCTTCTTGGAGTGAACGGTGCAGGTAAGACGACTACTTTCAAGATGCTGACGGGTGATGAGACCATGTCACGAGGAGCAGCTTATCTCGTTGGTCTGGATGTCAGCAGGAATTTACGGAGGGTGAGTGTCTCTGATCATTCATATTGTTCCTAACTTAAATGTGATACTTATCTTTTATTATCTGACTGGCCTTTGTATTAACCTGAGGGTCTCCGAAGGCCTGAAAACCAATACAAAGGCAATACCCAACAAGCTGGTTCATAATTTTTTTAATAAAGGGCCATGCAAGTTATGAACATGACCAACCAGGAACAGTCAAACTATTTTCACAAAGTACTCAAGCAAAACACTTCAGTGCGTGGCATTTTTACACAGTCAGGGTCCTACTTTTAGCTTTATTGTCAGTTTCATTTATGGGCAGTTGTGTCACAAAGCAAATGATGTCACTCGCCCCATGATGCTTGTCAATTTCATTCATTGCGGTGAGTCACTGAACCTGGTGACATCACACAAATACTGATGCTTGTCAGTTTAATTTCAGGCATTGCATCACTGAGTACACTGAGTGCCGGGCTGATATACAAGCACTGTATAAAATAAATATATAAGCCATATCACACTTAGACATTGATATGGAACTTGAATGATGAATGGCATGTTGTATAATATGTGTATGGGGCTTTGTATCTCTGTCATAACCTGGTGGCCTTTTAATGAAGTGGAATATTTAGAAATATGTGTCACGTGAGACTGTAGATCAGTTCTGGATGATCGACATTTTCATAGAATATTTAAAAAAAACATTTTAATAATTTTACGCATCAAGATTATAACATCATTAGACCAGAATCACCAGACCTTTACCCACTACATTAATGACTTGATTATTAAACACTAAAAGAGTAATAGCCTTATTGACAAGCCTTTGCCTTATGAGATAAAAAAAAATTGATTATTCTGATATTTACCCACTGAAATAGAACCTGGCACTGCCACCATTTGGCATCACCACCAGCCGAGATAAGATCAAGCCGAGCCAAGATTATGAAGAGGCACCACCAATATTTCATTAAGCCGAAGTGAGCTGATTTTGTAAAGCTCAGTTTGGCTTGAGAGAAAATTAATACAAAATTTTACAAATAAAAATGCTCAAAACATATACAGATTAATACAATGTTAGTTTTGATGATTTTGATGCTGACTGACAAAGTTGGAGGTCAAGGTGCTTAAATGAAGAACAATGTTTGTAAAATTGTTGAGGTTTTTTTTTTATTTTTTGGGTTTTTTTTATGGTCACTAAAAGGAAATGGTTTGATTGTTTTAGAATGAAAGTGTTGGCTTTTGAAACCACTATAGTAAACTATACTTGATATTTATTCACTAATTATATAAATGTTTAATGGATGCACTATGTCACACGTAATATATATAAGTTGTTTAAATAAAATGCATACTTTGCACCATCGTCAAATTAATAGGCTGTCAGGTCAGTTTAAGCCAGCCAATATTTTGAAAGCTGAGTTGAGCCACAAAATTTGGCTTTCTGTCCAAGCCAGCCTCATTTGTTTGGCTAACATGGCTCCAAGCTCTATGCTGAAATATCCATTTGATTCACCTGATTTTCACCCAGTGAGATAATAATTTGATTCTGCTGATCACTTCGACAGGTTCAGCAGAGGATAGGTTACTGCCCCCAGTTTGATGCCCTGATCTCTCAGATGACTGGGCGGGAGACATTGAGGATGTACGCTCGGCTCAGGGGGATGCAAGAGGCAGACATTCCTGCACACATTGACATGCTGATCCGTGCTCTTTTACTACAAGAACATGCTGACAGAATGGTCGGTGCTTACAGGTCAGACTTGAATGTTCATAATGGTAACAGGACATTAAATAAAGACCGAACGTGGTTTGTTATTTTATTATTCTAATTGTATAATACATAATGATGCCTTTATCATAGAATTATATTTTGTGATATGAAATTAAGCATTATTTCATGATACATGGTGGTTTTGTATAAATATTTTTTTTTAATAATTTTAAAAATATAATTTTTTTTACATGAAAGTTCAAATGGGAATAATACAGATTTATTATATTTAAATAACCTTAACAATATTTATTTTTCAAATTACTTTGGCAAATATTATTTCGTAATCTGTTTTCAATAATTTTTTATCATAAAGTGATCAGTAAATTATATTTTTTTCCATTGATGTATGACTTATAGTGTTAAATGAATATTTATCATATATGAGTCACCTGTGTTGGTAAATATTGAAATAAATACAAAATAAAAACAAATATTACAATAATGATAAAAAAATGGAGCATTGTCAATCACATAAAAGTTAAGATTTATTATACCACTGAAAGCTTATTATATTCTAAATATTTTGACAGAGTTATTAATTATACTGTTTTGTTTTACACACCAGTGGAGGTAACAAGCGTAAACTGAGTACAGCCATTGCTTTGGTTGGTAATCCTCCCATCGTTTTCCTCGATGAGCCATCCACAGGTATGGATCCAGTTGCTAGGCGACACCTATGGAACTTCCTTTCTCATGTGCGATCAAGTGGCAGGACCTTAGTGCTTACATCACACAGGTGTGTGCTGATATGTCATATATGATATCATTATAAGGCTTAAATTTCATATTTTAAGCGTGGAATAGGTAATAACTGTCAATGCATAATCATTAAAGGTGCCCATTCATCTACTTTTATAAAATGAATTTATGTGATTTTGGCTTCCTCTGTGTATATTTTATTGATCTAAGGATAATTCTGATTATGAAAAGTTCTTATAAGGCCTCTGTGGAGGTTGTATGAACTTGTTTATCAACAACATGTTTGCAAACACAGCAATGTTGACAAACAGGAAAAACATGTAACCTAAGGTGATAGGTTATGTATATGCTGAGGTAGAAAGATCACTTGTTGCAAAACACCACTTACAAAGCTCTGGCTGATCTGATTTGCCGCCAGATGCCTTTATTGAATTTGTTTTGATTATTTTGGTAGGCCCCCACATATTATAAACACATTGATATAAACAAAACAGGCAGCCTGTGTGCGGTGATATCTACATTTTCTGGCCTATTTTTATAAAATCTGCATAGGATTACCTTTAGTTTATAAAGGACAGATAGGTGATGGGTCCCTTTAATGTATTGATGGCAACTAATTTTGTACATACATGTATAATGCAAACAAAAAGTTCAGGGTGGTAATTTTGGGGTGGTCGTATTTGTGAAACTCTAAATTACCTGGATCTTATATTCAGGACCAAGAAAGGTGGTCGTAATTGTGGATGGGTCGCAATTGCGGGTTGATCGCAAGGCCGGGTTCCACTTTATTTACAAAAGATTAATCACTTGAACTTTTTAAAAAATAGACTGCAAAATGCTAACCCCACCTCACACAGGCTGTGAGTGTTTTCTTTTATCCATATATGTATAACATTTGAGGGGCCCTCCGAAATAGTCCAAACACATTCAAGAAGGACATCTGGTGGCAAAACAAACCAGAGTTTTGTGACTAGTGACCTTTCAACTGTTAACATGTTCTCTCACAGGGGTGTTGTGAAAAAAATTTAGCAGGAATTACCAAAAGTTCATTAATTTAAGTCAGTCAGGAATCACATAAATTCTACAGAAAAGGTAGTGAATAAATGACTTTAATCAAAATTGGTAGGGCTTAAAGACATATTTTAAAAGTTATTTTTGTTTACTTGCAGCATGGAAGAGTGTGAGGCCTTGTGCACCAAAATTGCCATTATGGTAAATGGGCAGTTTAAATGTTTGGGTAGCCAGCAGCATCTTAAAGCAAAGTTTGGGGAGGGGTACACCCTGCTTGCAAAGGTAAAAAGCTCAGCCGATGGGTCAGAGGGCAACACTTACAGACTCCGGGAATTCATTGAGAGCACGTTTCCCAGCAGTACGTTAAAAGACCTTCACGAAGGGATGGTCCATTATCATATACTGAAAAATGATTGTACGTGGGCTGAGGTATTTGGAACGATGGAGCGTGCTAAGGAGGAATACCACATAGAAGACTACTCAGTCAGCCAGACTACGCTAGAACAGGTGTTCCTGAACTTTGCAAGAGCCCAGACTCCACCAGCGGAGGAGAGTAAGGGTTGTACAGCAAAGTGCTGCAGTCTGTGTCAGCTGCTATGCTGCTGTACATGCTGTAGACCTAGCTACCAGCACACTGTACTTGTCAATGAAAACTAAATTTAAAATTAAAATCAAAATGCAGTGGAATATCCCTCATCCTAGTATTTTATCTACATGTGGTGAAAGCTTCCGCGAGCTACTCAGATGGGCGTTGAGATCTTTATACACAGGTGATGAAGGTATTATGTTATACCCTTGGTTTCTTTGGTAGTGTGTGTGTCAGCTACTTTATCCTAAAAGTTATGTACAGATTTTATGAAATTTTGTGGATTGTTTATGGAACACTTAAGGAAAAATCCATTCTATTTTTGCAGGTAATCTGGGTCACCATAATATATGTATAAATGATTCTGTATCATAGTGAGATAGGGCAATTTTTTTGTCTTGGCTGAGGGCCAAGCCCATTCCTAGGTATTAGGGGCTGTCTTTGTTCCAGAGCTGACCTGTGAAACATGTTAGTGAACCATGACACTGGTAGGATATGGGAAAGTTTGATAAGGATCCTGGTGGAGGCATCCTTGTAGGCTCAGACTACAGCCTCCTTGTGTTATATAAAAGATATCCTGTGATAAGAGACTTGGGTTAGGTAATTGATTATCAATAAAACTGAGGTTGTATATTGGAAGAAGTTTTAATATTGATATATATCTTCAAAATATCATTTATAAAAGATCTTTCTCACAAGAGAAATGTATTCAAGTGACCATGCCTTGGTGGCATTTCACTGCATTTATTGGTAAACAATAATGGAAAATATGTTTTCATTTTTACATAGATAATTAATCAAAAACATTTACAGCCTGTTGTTCAAGTTTATGAAGATTGTATTTATTCATATATTGATTATTGCCAGCTTCACAGCTATCAGTAATCAGATTGATTCCTGTCAGGGCCATCAATATCATATTACCAATGGATGCAGTGATTGATATATCAACATATTCATATATTGTATAAGTCCCATTTATTAATATTTTACATGACCTCCACAGTTAATGTGCCACTTTGGTGGTCTCAAAGATAGTCTTGTATATGAGGTTTACTGTATATAGTATTGGCAAATGCATTCTTGATAAAAAGAGAGCCATCCAAAATATGCCCTTAATTGAAAGGTTGTTAAGAGAAGAGTTTCTACTGTATGTTAACAATGACTTAATACTCTATTATTTAAATATGTAAATATACCACTTTGGTGGTCTCGTTGTCAGTCTTATATACAATGATGTACTGTATGTAATATTGGAAAATGCATTCTGGAAAACAAGAGAGGCATCCAAAATATGCCTAAAATTGATAGGTATTTGACAGGAGAGGTTCTACTTTATGTGAACAGTGATTTAATATTCTTTCATTTGAATATATATTTTAATACCACGATTGTGCAAGTCCAATGCAATAAATGTTTATATACTGAAGAAATATATGTTTAATGTAGAGAGCTACTTTAACATTCATAGCATTTACTGCCAGCATTTAAGGACAACATGTAGCAAAACCTATACATCAATGTATGTAGGCTCAAGTACTTCCTCGATGAGATGGGACTGCAAACACATGGGGAAATCAGCTGTGATCAAAGTTAGTAGATAAATTTGCTTAATATGGTGATTTAGTGAAGTTGAACATTCTGCATGATGCATTATGTTAGAAAAAGAAACATGACAGTATTTTAGGAATATTCTCATATTAGTACCCAAATTTTATCAAAATGGAAACTTTTATTTTGTTTTGTTAAGTCTCTGTGATATTATTTCCATGGCTGTAGTACCAGTATGATATGGCATTTTAAGCATTTCATTCATGAAGAATCATCTGCATTTAACTTCATTTAACCAAAACTTTAATACAGACAAAAGAGCCAACCTGTGGTGCTTAGTGTTTCAAGTGCCAATTCCTGCTAGATAGACCTTTCCCATGGCATTAGTGAGACACCTGTTGGTGAAGGCTTCAACTGAGTGTTCAGGTCCAGTTTAGCAAAATACAAAAAACTTGTTTTGTTATATCACAAAAGATAATAGTATAAAACATGCCTAATTTTCAATGTCTAGGTTCCTTTAGGACCTCTCTGGCTTGAAGCTAACTAGTATAATTGACAAAAACTGCAATGCCAGGTAACCTGAAAACTGAAGTTGGACCACTTTTGCAAAAATTCCATCTCTTTATGTGATATGCTTTTATTTAAGCTGACAAAGCTCAGGGAACAATGTGTAAACATCTACACATTTTAATGAAAATAAATAATATCTCTTCAGACTGTTGGAGATCAAAAGCTAATTATTGGTATCCTTAACCTATTTTAATAAACAGCATTTGTCAGGGACCAGAGTTTTAATGGATTACAGTCTAACCTCTTTCATTACTTTTGGACCGGGGAATTTTCTGAAGGTAAGCGAGGTTGGCGGTTGATCAAGGGGGGGGGGGATGTCCAAATGAGATGGGCAAGGATTTAAATCGGGCATTTATTAGCCAGCCATTAGAATATGCAAAATCAGTAATGCCCTGTTTTGCACCAAACTCTGGCTTTCTGGCGCAGCAACTTGTCCGTTACTTGGGCCTTTGAGCGCAGGCATAGCAGAACCAGAGATACAACATCTATTCAACTCCGGCTCCTTGGCAAGTCTGGCGACCTTGCTAACTCTCTCTATGTTGTCAGGCTGCCACTTGTCTTTCTGGGCCAGAATGTCACCTACAGCCGCTTGACCGCTTGGCGAATGATCAAGGGAATGTGGCACATCGGGGTCAAAAAACACCTGGCAGATGGCGGATAGCGAGGCTGGCAAATGAACGAGGTAAATAAGTAGTAAGGAAATCGGGACTTTTGTCATTTGTAGGCGTGGTTGGCGGATAAACGAGGTTTAAGTGTACATCAGGGTGGGCAACATATGTACAGTAACTGAAATAATTACACATCCTCAGCTGGTTTGTAGGTAAAATAAATTTTTAGTTTTATCTCAATATTCTCAGGGAAGGAACAAATTGTTTAAGAAAATCTTTTATTTTACTTTAAAAAATGCACTTAACAGTCTTTTAACCTTTGTATTAAGTGCAGTGTCAACGCTATCACACAGGGTTCTTCTCCCTACCCTTCCAGATCACATTTACATGACTTTCTCATCGAATAAAAACAAAAGTTTGTGACCTTTTTCCCCTTTTTTAGAGAATTTTAGCATGAACTGTGGTTGCTTCGATTCATTTAATAATTACTAATTCAACAAAAGAAACACAGCACATTGATGAGAGACATTTCTTAGGCAGCCTTAGAAAGAAATTTCATGAATTTTCTCATTACTTATTGAAAAATTCCCCTAAATCATGACTAAATAATTTCGGTTTTCTTAAATTTAAAAATGCATGACTTTTTAAGAGGGTGGGGACTCTTGTTTCTTAGAGACATGGCCTTTGATCCCTGTCTGTGATGGAAAATGGAGTGTAGCCTGTTTCTACTGGTCCTGCAGACAATTTGAAAGACAATTAGAAAGTAACAATAAGGATACAGGAAAGTTGCAAGAATTTTTAATGTTTATGCCGGTACCCTTGTCTTTGGGACAATCGGCATGATGTTGACAAACGTATTGTTAGTTACCTGTGAAAGTATATACAAGTTAATTAGTGGATTTTATTTGTATATATTATGTACATCCCTGCTTTAGTCTGTGTGTATACAGGAATATCATAAATTTATCTTTTACGTGACAAAATGATATTATTGTTCAGGGGCGGATCCAGGATTTAGGAAAAGAGGGGGTCCAACCAAGAAGAACTATAATGAAAACCCTAAAAAAAAAGATCACCAGGTCAGGAAAAGGGGGGAACCAGGCTGCAAATTTTGTCTGAAACCCTTTAAAAAAACTTGCAGCAGATGAAAAAGGGTGGGTCCAGACCCCCTGGAACCCTCCCCTGGATCCGCTTCTGATTGTTGCATATTCATCAACTGCAGTATTCATGTTTATCAGTTAATTGACCAGGCATATTGGTATAATTGTTGCTCCTTTTTTTTAACTGCAGATTTTCATTTCTGTATCTGAAAGGGTATTCAGGGTTTATATACAGCAGACACACACAAATATATTTCACTTTCCTTTTCTTGAAATATAAATAGGACAAAGGGCACCAGTGCTTAATTAGTATTTAGTCATTTTGTTTAATGGCCGTGTTTATATGTTGTGAATTCATAATTATCATTTTATTTTATAAATGATTATGTGTATAGGAGGTTTATAAAGATCAGTACTGTTTATGTAACTGTTTTTATACCAGTATAAGGACAATTAATTCATATATACTGCAGTGTAAGATTTTAACCAGCTTATGATAAATCAACATGACAATGCTCAGGTTTCATAACTGTAAATAAATTATCTGGAATTAGGTTTACTGTGAACAAGTTCTCCGCTGTTAAACAGTTCTTTTAACTTTTGTGTATAAACATTTGGTGTATTTAAAGCATATTTTTACTTACTTGTCAGGTTTATATATCAGTCTTATTAACTTACCAAAATAGAACCCATTTAATTGCTAATTTGCTTATTATTTTATATCATATCTTGCTAATATTCACAAAAAAATAGGGCAGAATTAAAGAGATACAGTGATGTTGTATACATGTATTTTCATTTAATATTATTATCTGTGTTGACAAATTCAATATGTTTTAAATGTACAGTGTTAGATCCATGGTAGGTAAACAGTTTGCTCAGTAGAGGTCTTAGGTAAGTTGTCCATATATGTTCATATAATATAATATAATATAATGCCAGTCAAAAAATCAACATCATGCAGTTAATTTGGTACCCATGAAATTCTGTATTGATCACTTTACAAGTTTACCAATGCATGAATTATCCCTGGAGGAAATCTCAACTTTAAATTTATACAGGATTTTTCATGTATGATTATAATATTCTACCACATACCTCCATGGCACTTTTTCCACGGTAAAACTTTATCGGATAGTTATAGCATAGTTTTTGCATAGTGATTTTTTAAGCAACATATTTGAATATTACATAATATCTGATGATTTTCTATTTATCCAGGAGTTATTATTGCCATTATTTTGTGTAGTACTTGTTTGTAACCCTGTAAAGATTTTGTACAGTGGTGCATCATTTATCTGGATGAAATTTTTATCGAAAATTCAAATTTATTACTTGAAAGTAAGAAAAATAATTGTTAAATAACATTGTAAAATGTTCTGAACATCATGCTTGTTGTAGAAGATGAATCCTAACATTTACTTTATGCTTATTAAAGCATGTGGAAAACATCTGCAGAGCATTTGCAGGAGAAAACATTGTACAGTAAAACCCCACATAGCCATCATCTGGGTTTAGCGACCACCTCAAAATATTAACAACTTTTTCACGGTCTTAATTTTTTTTCTCTTTCTATCAGACCTTGGTTAGACAACCACCTCGAGTGCATATTTTATAATTCATGTAACAATGTATATATAGGGTATATAGGTTACGGTATGGTGAGAAACAGAATCCTTAGAGAACAGTGAAAAAGTGAACATCCTGAAAAGTAACCTAAAAAATATGAAACCAACCAGGGGGTGCACTGTTGGTTATTCTTTGTGTGATAAATTTTCTCCTGGAAACTTAAATCCTTAGAAAACAGTGAAAAGCTGAATATTCTGAACATTAACCCAAAAAATATGAAGCCAGCCGCAGTATGTAGTATTGCTTTTTCTTTATGTAATAAGTCCCCCCCCCCCCCCCTCCAGATGTGTATGACCAGCCCTTAGCTAGAAGGCAGTACTTATGTGTTTACATTCCATACAGACAGGTCTGCAGGAATATGCAGACCATGCAACTGTACAATGCACACATCTATAGTATCTGTGTATTTACATGTATGTTTTACATGCACAACAAAGAACTCTGTGCCTACATATAGTTTATTATTTATTCAATAAAATACACTTGACATCACAGTCTTGTAACTTCAGTTTTTGTATTAATCAGTATATAAACGGTAAGTATATGATTAGAATAACTAATGGGATATTGAATCTTTTTGATTGTTTTTATATATCCAGTATCACATTGGAAAGTCCACGTCTAAAATGCAGATATCATGAAGAGTCTTGTTGACCTATGACCTTTTGCACAATTCCGTTTACTGCACTATGTGTTGGTGAGGTAGGAAATAAGTCTATAAAACTTTTGCCTTCTTCTAAACTCTGTGTCAGGGCAGGGTCCAATGGAATTGCACCTGAAATGAAAGTAAATCATGGTATATAGAAAGTGTTGGTGATTAAATGTATATATAAACTTTGGGTTATTTAAAGGTATCCAATCCTTTATCCAATCTGCTGGAATTGCAGTTTTTAGCTAGTCCTGGCCAAACATTAATGCATTCCAGAATATCTTCAAAGCCTCTGTGGCATGGGTTAATAAGCTTATGTGTTTATATGTGTATGCTGTTTATAAACAAGACCCTTTATGCCTTGTTAACCAGTCCATATAATTTGTAGCAAAATGCAGCTTGGGATGTCTCATTAATAAATCAAATCTTGTTATGATATTGCAATTTTAATATTTATAGCTGTTGAAATCATACTATGATATAAATTACAATTATTGTAATAGCTCACCTAGAAATGGAACATTGAAGTTAGTGGCCAATGCCTCTCCTCCTCCTTTGGAAAATATATTGGTACACTCCTGTTAAACAAAGAAAAGAAAGATGATGCTAAATTAGATTCAAGATCATCCTTACCAAGTGGCATGCTTGAAACATATGGTTAAAATGAGTTGTATTTTTGTTCTTTAAGATCTGTTTAAAAAGTCAGGAATGATACAATGAGAAATTTCAGTACTTAAAAAGCTCATAAAATTTTAGAAAATGTTATAGTAATGCATTTGTCAAGAAATGTCATTTTTCTGATATTTTTTAAATTCTTTCATCAAAACTTTATCATTTCATTGTTAAAGCCGGAATTAATTCAGCTTTCTAAGTGAAAATGAAAAAGTGTAAGATATAAATAAAATATTTAAAATAACTTTTAGTAATTTCACAAACACTTGAATCCCTACTGTATAAGTGGAGGCCAACATATTTTTAATTATACTGCTTTCACCCCCTGCCATTTACATGATGGGATGACTCACAGTCAGCTGAGCTAATAAAACCGTAAAATCTCCTTTTCTTTAATATTAAAATCCATTATTTATATCGCAGGTTGGTTGAAGAAAGTAATATTATAAAACACAAGGTGAGGAAATGATAAAGTGCCGAGTAAGATGGTATCACCTCACAATGTGGACAGACATATCCTGACATGTTCTCTATAACACCCAGCACTGGAATCTTTGTCTTCTTACAGAACGTCAGCTCACGTCTCACATCCCCCACTGCCACAGCCTGTGATAAAAAGAAAACTGCCATTTATGGTATACATGTAAAATAGCAAGATCCTGCCTCATGTTGTGTGTCAAAGTGTCTGCAAGAAACTGAAAGGAAATTATATTTATTGTACTGCAGAAATCTGTGTTGGCAAAAATATGTTATGCTGTATCATACTGTACAATGTAATGACCAGGAAAAAATATTATATGAACATCACATGGACAATGTTATAAATTATAACTACAGTAATAATGACAATTATGTGCTGATCACATGGAAAACATGGGAAAATGATAATAGTTATCCTCAACAGATTTAAAGATGTAATGAAATTGAGGTAACCAGGCTATTCGACAAAATATACAATAATTTTTTTATGCTTATTAATATTCAAATAAATTACATGGTACCATTATATCATGCTATCCATCTCTAAGATTAGATTTTACAAGAAGTCGAAAAAGAATGCAGTTTGGCCAAAAAAAAGTTTGGGTTCTCAGGCACCGCCCGCATCAATTTTATCCCCCCGCATCAAAAATTTTTATTTCCAATTTTAAATAAAATTTTCCTATCTGTGCTTGTTGTTTGTGAGCAATAATGTGCAGTTTTTACTATAATTTGTGCATGAACTTGTACACACATTTCTGCTGGTTAAGCTAAAATATAACCAGCCCTGCACGCATGCGTGTACGTATTTTAGAAACAACCCAATGTTTGCAATCAGATTTTTATTGAAAATTCATAATAAAAAGGTAAATAAAAATAGCCTTCCCTCACTGATTTCTAAAAAAAATGACAGAGTACACAACCTTTTTTTTTGCCTCATATATCAGTAATTCATCTGAGAACTGTTTCTAATGTACAGGTGGCAATCACACAGAAGGGACTGCTCAGCAATTTGCAGTGTTACAAGGTGTAAATATTCATCACACATTGCCCCATGAATGACAGGAGCAGTATCAGTCTTAGAACAGCACCAGTCTTGGAACAGCATAGTTCATGTTAAAGTCTAATATTGTATGTGAAATGCTGAAAAAGACAGAAATATAGAAAAGAAGAAATTGAGAGAATAAATGTGGTTGGGGCAGGATGTGCCAAATGGTTGCCATTGAAACGCCTAAGTAATCATGCACTTCTCTATCACACAGTGTCCATACTTGGGAGACTACTGTAATTCACAAAACTGGACTTAATGTATTGCAAGGTACCCTGAGGCTTAAGCTTGGTATAAATGCGACGTATCATATGAAAAGTTCAATACCTTACCCACTATGGCTTTGTTTTTTAAATCTTGGGACAATACTGCAACTATCCATAAATGCCAGTCAGATTCACATACCTGAGGTGTGGTGACCAGGATTGCACCATCTGGCTTGTACTGACGTAAGTTTTCTATGACCGCTATATGTTCATCAGAGGTCCCTGGGGGTGTGTCAATGATTAAATAGTCCAGGTCTCTCCAGTAAACATCTCCGATGAATTGTTTAATCATTGCTGCATGGGAGAAAAGAGAAATTCACAATTATGTTATGTGCTACAAATTTCCTAATTTGCAGAAAACTCAAGTAATTTTCTGTAACTGATATTAATAACATAAGATATGCTGAAATAAATTTTACACTTTTTTTTATAAAATTTCTATCTGTCAGTCATATTATACTCATATTATACTGTGAACACTTCTCACATAGAAGCAGACTTGTTTATTACCCCAGTATCACAAATATACTTAATGCTGATGGAAGTGGCCACATGTGTAAATGTGTACATTATGTTGACATCACACAGATTTTGTATTAACTGCCATGCACACTAAATTTTTGTGCTGCTTTATGTAAAAAGGCCAAAAATATCATATTAATGTGTCTGCAAGGAGGGTATGCATTCACTTCTGTTCATGTGTGTGTTTGTTTACAACATATCTTACACAAATCATGCATGGAATCTCATGAAATTTTCAGGTCCTTTCAGGAATGGGCCAATGATGAATCCATTAGATTTTGGTGCATTTACAGAAAATGACAACCTGGGAATATGGGAAGAATAAGGGAATGCAAACATGGTTTTTGGGCATCTCACGATAGGGACCCTCCACATTCCTTAGATTTCTAGTTTATATTTATAATTAGTAAGGAATTGTTCTTGAATAAGTACAGATAAGGAGAAAATAACACGTTCATATAATTTTTACCAGTTTTCTTTGGTCCCCTCCAGATAACAGCATCATCTCTGTTATTGAGTAAGAAACCAATAGACATTACAGCCAGAGTCTGTTCCTGGTCAACGAATACAGGTACCCACCTGAAAACAGAGAATATAACATCAAACCTTTGGAGTAATTATTTTATATTTATGGTTTAGCATGCCACTTGACATAGGAACATTATCATATATATATATATGTATTATATTATAAAATTTTGCATCATTAATATAATGCATAATGTTAAAATCGTCTAAATGGAAATTATGGTTAATGTCCATTAAATTGTTTTTAATCTGTGTAAAATGTAACAAAATATTTTATATCTTAAACAAATTCCACATAGGCTTGAGATGAATTATCAAATTTTAAAACTGATATCATAATGCAGTTAATAATGAAATCTACTTAATTGTGTCTAGATTTTAAATTACACAAATCATACTGACAATGAAATAACTGATAAAACTGACAATTATATTATTATTTCCAACTATCTACGGTAGTAGTTATGATCCAATCTGATTAAAAAAACATTTCAGATCTGGCTATAAACAGTAATATTTAAGAAAATCACATCATCACCATGGGACCATTATTCCACCTATTCCACCTGATGTGACCTACCCTTCTGAACACTGGTGGACATCTTTGTCTTCTACATTAAACATCTTTGGAATGCTTGGACCACAAAGATCAACATCTAACACTCCCACCTTTAACAGAGGCATTTGAGAAATCTTCAGTGACTCAACCCAGAACAAAGCTGTGAAAGAAACTCTGAACCAGATGCAATAATTTATACCTAATATTAAGATTTCAAGTGATATGGCCAAAAAAATTTTTAATCTATTTTATAAATCTGTTCAAGAAATGCTGACTGTAAAGCTCAAGACAATAACTACTTTCACAACAGACGAGGGAGACACTGCCTTAACTGTGGCATACAATTTGCTCAAGAGACACGTATACCTGAATCAACAGTCACTAGATAAAAACTTATCTTGGAATTAAATATTACCTATTATGAAAACTGAATTATCTATATTCAATAAACAATTAACAGATAAAATACAAAACAGAAACATTACAAAATATGTAATAAAAAATTAAACTTTATTTAAAAAAAAAAATCAAATTGCAACAAATTAAATATGAGACAAACACTTTTGATTTAGAAAAGTGCATATATCCAATATGCTATATGCACAATAATAAATTATTTATCATTATGCTAAAAATAGTACAAAGAGTACACCACTTACCTTTTTGCCAGCATGTTTAAGGGCAAGGGCCAGTTGTGTGGTCACAGTGCTTTTACCAACTCCTCCCTTCCCAGACAGTACAAGGATAATGTGTTTGACTGTTGACAAGTTGTCATTACTTGTGACCTCTGTAACAAAACAGAAATTTATAATACTCGAATGAAATTGATCATAGTTAATCAGAAGTATCAGTTTTCTAGGCAATATCACTTTTAAATTTATTTACCTGTAAAATTATCAGAAATAGACAAAAAGATACACTTTCTAAATGCCTAAATGAATTTAAACCATGGCTACCTGTTGTCCAATCAGATGAGTGAATGGCAAATTATGTGATAGCTGTAGGAGAAATCCTTCATTCTATCATAAAAGACCCTCTCACAATAGTGGTAGTTTATACCAGGAAGTGTCTCTGTGATAAACACAGACATTGTTTTCCAACCTTCAAACACCAAATAAAAGTTAGAAAATATATCGGCCCATCCAACCTAAGTTTTGGACTGTAAATCCATTTCAACACAAGCAAATTTGTGGAATTTATGTCCTCCTCTTCTGCCTCTTGTTGTCTTTCCTGTTTGCCCTATCAATGTGTTTTTGTTTTTATGTTGGCCTGAAGATGTCTCCACATGTCATACTGGCTCTATTATAGTTTTTAAGGTGCCCTGAAGATGTCTCCACATATCATAACTTTGGCCGGTAATTAGGACCAAAATTTGATAATTTTTTTTGAGCTGGTGAGAATAGATTTTCAGACAGACATGCCAAAACCAATCCTACCCAAGGTAAGCTTGAGAGCAATCAGTGACCCAAATTTAAATGAAATCAGATAATATTTAGGAAAGTTATTGCACAGAAACAAAAATCTGATGGACAGACAGGCAGAGGGACAGAGGTACAAGCAGACAGACAAACCAAAATTAATGTCCCTGGTTCCTTCCAAGGAAGCGGGCAGCAATAAATACCATGAGCAAACCCACATGATCATGCATGAATAGAACCTGTCAAGCCCACACAACTGACTGCCAAAGGCATACTCTTATTATATATATATTAAGCTTCCACTTTGGTTTCGGCTTCCTCAACCTCATATGATGTTAAGACCATATTATGGCAGCTAGCAAAATGGATACCAGCCCAACAAAGACCACCCCAGAGCCATTGTTGTTACATTTTGTTTAAACTGACAGCACACCAGCACGTCATCCTGTGTTTTGGCACTTAAGCCGGCTGATTGTACTAGTAAGCAAAAAGTAACAACATTGCCTCTGGGATGGTCTTCGCTGAGATTTTTTTTGTTTTGCTGGTATGGGGAACATGGCTTTAATAAAATAGTTTAAAGAGATTATTCTTGACTGTTACCTATCAAAGGTGTCTTATTTTATTTAACTCTGTTAAAAAACCATTTATCTGACATATTTGTCAAGACTTTGAAACTTGTATGCTAAAAACAGAACCAGGTATAAGACAGGATTATCAGCATTTACCATAACCTCTGCCATTTTGAAAGGCTATTTCTGGGTAAGTATGAGCTTGGGAAAACAACAACTGGCTGTGTGGGACAAAGCAGACATTTCAGACCCGGCTTTATGCATCCGGTTTACATCTTTCATACAATTAGGTCAGGTAGATATGATGTCCCCATGGACCTGTCATGTGTCTTGATAGTCCGCCACGTACTGACTCCATTTATCTGTGATATGGAGTCTGACCGTCTAGCGGTGAGGGTTCAGCCTGCCGTACATGGAAGGACCTGTAATATGAATTACCACTGCTTGTTGTGTGATAGAGAAACAATCTTGTATTTATATATAGAAATAAACTTTTTATGTATCAAATTAAATAGATATATCACCTTTATGTGCGCCTGTAAATGTTTTTCATCCTTTGAACTGCCGGGGTTCAGTTGTTGCATGCCAACTGGACACTGCCAGAAAAGGAATCCCATGCAAATTAGGTGGGCAATCTATGCAAAAGATGAATTCAGGGGGGCTTTTCCCAGGAATGCCAGTGCCATGCACTTGGATAGACCATATTTGCATAAGCATCCTTCCCATCATACATCGCGTGTTGTCAATGATGCTAATTTCCTATTGGCTGTTCCAACTTGAAGGTTCCAGCGGCCCAACAGAGTCGAAATAATATCTGACTTCATTGAGATTAAGTGCCCATACTTTATTACATACTGATCATTCAGCAAAAGTTTTGGTCCCAACGGAGTCTAAGCATCTGTAACAATAATAATATGTGGGGTTTGTTTGGTGTCCTCACGCTTCACAAGGCATATACGTGTCTGAGGGTTTGTACGGATCCGTACCAACTTGGATGGTATAGACTCTCCCCGCCAGAGGCTGCAGCACTTGTATTGTTTACTATATATGTCAGCGCTGCAAGACTGCAGCAAGTGTCTTGAGTGCAAAACAATAAGTTGTATTTGTGTCACAAGTGCGACACACTTGTTGGGGTAGGTAGATCAGAAAACAAGTGACCCATGGGTCATGACGCTCAGCTGACTGGGAAGAGATTCGCAAAAGGAAATTTTATCACCAGAATGGTAGTATATACCCATTCAACTGAAGCATCAAACAGATTAACCAACAGGCCAAGATTTAGTCTGTATTTATATATCTCAAAAACAGAGAAAAATGTGTAAACTTTTAAAACTAGAATACGGGTAACCGACAAGTGACTACATGTATCTGCCAAAATCGGATAGTGAGGCATGGATTGAGTGGCAAGGGGAAATAGAGTGAGGTATGTTGCATATTAGCATGGATGTCTGCAGCCTTAATGTGTATGTAGGATGTGCCACCTACCACAAATCCAGAAATCTGTCCAAGTTGTATACACCTGCAAAATTTTAGGCAAAAAAGTCAAACCACTACATGTATATGAGCGATTTTTGCCCATGGCAGACAAACAGACAAACACTGTGCAAAAATCTTTGCAGGTAACCCCTCCAGTTTTGTGTATGATAAAGACCTATGTGAGATCTAAACACATGCACAATTTTGGCCCAATCGGTCAAATGGTTCCTGAGATATGAGCTTGGATGTGTCCAGCGTTAACTAGAATGTAGGTGGCGCCACCTGTCATAAAATCAAGAAAGCTGTCCACGATGTATAAACCTGCAAAATTTTAGGCAGTTATGTCGAACCACTACAGAGAAATGAGTAATTTTAGGCCACGGCAGACTAACAGACAGACGCTGTGCAAACATTGTTACAGGTGGCGCCACCATTTTTTGTGAATGTTACAGAGCTATCAAAGGGCTACATTTGTATAAATTTTATTTCCTGATCGGTCAAACGGTTCCCGAGATATAAGCTTGGATGTCATCAGCGTGAACGTGAACGTAGGTGGCGCCACCTGTCATAAAATCAAGAAAGCTATCCTGGATGTATACACATGACGAATTTCAGGTGAATTAGTCAATTCACTGCAGAGATATGAGTGATTTTAACCCAAGGCAGATGAACAGATGGACACTGTGCAAACATGGTTACAGATGGCGCCACCATTTTTTGTGTATGTTATAAAGCAATCCAAGGGCTACATTTGTATCAATTTTATTTCCTGATCGGTCAAACGGTTCCCGAGATATGAGGATTTATGAGTGGAAACAGACCCACAAATGGACACTGGATAGAGAGGAAAGGTCAGAGGTCAATGCAAATTGGTTAGGCACCAGTTCACATGTGACCCGATAATAGGTGTAAGTTTGGAAAAAATCGGTCCATTAGTCTCCGAGGAGCTCTCTGGAAACGAACACCGCCACGGCGGAGGAACTCGGTCAAAAACATAGTATCCGCAAAACTTCGTTTTGGCGGATACAAAAATAGAGGTGGCTCCACCAGTCTGCAGAAACTAATAAAAACACTTAATGGTCAATATCCATGCAAAAAATCATGGTGATCTCTGCATTAGTTGTTCAGATACTTCAGTTTTTGTATCAAATTGTCCATTATTCTGAGGGATACTTCGGAGTCCTATAGCTTGAAGGATATGGGTAACAGAGACCTAATTTCAAGTTTCCACAGGCACCTTTCATGGGCCTCCTTGCATGACAAGAATGAAGATTCTAGGTCCAGTTGTTGCGATTTGTACCCTGTTGACAGATAACCACATCTTTAAAGGTCTCAAATAAGGAAAAGAAAAAAATTCGTAAAAATTTGAAAAAAAAATAGAGGTGGCACACCCAGTCTGCAGAAACTGATGGAACAGCTCATGATCAATATGTATGCCGAAAATCATGACCATCAGTGTTGTAGTTATTGAAATACTGCAGTTTTTGTATCAAATTTTCCATTATTCATGGGGGGGGGGGGGTATTTTGGACCCATACAGCTTAAAGAATATGGGTAACAGAGACCTAATTTCAAGTTTCCATGGAGACTTTTCATGGGTCTCCCTGTGTGTCAAGAATGAAGATTCTTGGTCCAGTTTTTATGATTTGTGCCCTGTTAACAGATGTTCATATCTTTAAAGGTCTCAAAAATACAGAAAAATTTCGTAAAAAAAACCGAACAAATACAGGTGGTGCCACCAGTCTGCAGAAACTTATGAAACACTCCATGAACAATATCCATGCAAACAATTATGGTTATCCCTGCATTAGTTGTTCAGAAACTTTAGCTTTTGTATCAAATTTTCCATTATTCTGAGCTGTACTTTGGAGTGCCATAGCTCAAAGGATATGGGTAACAGAGACCAAATTTCAGGTTTCCATGGAGACTTATCATGGGTCTCCCTGTGTGTCAAGAACGAAGATTCTAGGTCCAGTCGTTACGATTTGTACCCTGTTGACAGATAACTACATCCTTAAAGGTCTCAAAAATGGAGAAAACAATTTGTGAACATTGAAAAATACAGGTGGCGCCACCAGTCTGCACAAACTGATGAAACATCTCATGATCAATATGTATGTCGAAAATCATGACCATCAGTGATGTAGTTAATGAGATATTGAAGTTTTTGTATGAAATTTTTGACTATTCTGGGGGGTAATTTTGGGCCCCATAGCTCGAAGGATATGGGTAACAGAGACCTAATTTCTGGTTTCCATGGAGACTTTTCATAGGTCTCTCAGTGTGTCGAAAATGAAGATTCTAGGTCCAGTCATTACGATTTGTGCCACGCTAACAGATGACAGCATCCTCAAAGGTCTCAAAAATAGAGGAAAAAATCGTAAAAAATCAAACAGTACAGGTGGCGCCACCAGTCTGCAGGAACTGATCAAACATCTCATGATCAATATGTATGCCAAAAATGAAGACCATCAGTGTTGTAGTTATTGAGATATTGAAGTTTTTGAATGAATTTTTTTTACTTTTCTGGGGGGTATTTTGGGGCCCGATAGCTCAAAGGATATGGGTAACAGAGACCTAATTTCTGGTTTCCAAGGAGATTTTTCATGGACCTCTCAGTGTGTCAAGAATTAAGATTCTAAGTCCAGTCTTTATGATTTGTGCCTTGTTAACAGATGTTCACATTTTTAAAGGTCTCAAAAATAGAGAAAAAAATTCGTAAAAAATCGAAAAATACAGGTGGCGCCACCAGTCTGCAGGAAGTGATGTAACATCTCATGATCAATATGTATGTCGAAAATCATGACCATCAGTGATGTAGTTAATGAGATATTGAAGTTTTTGTATGAAATTTTTGACTATTCTGGGGGGTAATTTTGGGCCCCATAGCTCAAAGGATATGGGTAACAGAGACCTAATTTCTGGTTTCCATGGAGACTTTTCATAGGTCTCTCAGTGTGTCGAAAATGAAGATTCTAGGTCCAGTCGTTACGATTTGTGCCACGCTAACAGATGACAGCATCCTCAAAGGTCTCAAAAATAGAGGAAAAAATCGTAAAAAATCAAACAGTACAGGAGGCGCCACCAGTCTGCAGGAACTGATCAAACATCTCATGATCAATATGTATGCCAAAAATGAAGACCATCAGTGATGTAGTTATTGAGATATTGAAGTTTTTGTATGAAATTTTTTACTATTCTGGGGGGTACTTTGGGGCCCAATAGCTCAAAGGATATGGGTAACAGAGACCTAATTTCTGGTTTCCAAGGAGATTTTTCATGGACCTCTCAGTGTGTCAAGAATTAAGATTCTAAGTCCAGTCTTTATGATTTGTGCCTTGTTAACAGATGTTCACATTTTTAAAGGTCTCAAAAATAGAGAAAAAAATTCGTAAAAAATCGAAAAATACAGGTGGCGCCACCAGTCTGCAGGAAGTGATGTAACATCTCATGATCAATATGTATGCCAAAAATCATGACCATCAGTCAAGTAGTTAATGAGATATTGAAGTTTTTGTATGAAATTTTTGACTTTTCTGGGGGGTACTTTGGGGCCACATAGCTCGAAGGATATGGGTAACAGACACCTAATTTCTGGTTTCCAAGGAGATTTTTTATGGGCCTCTCAGAATCCCAAGTTACAAGGTTCTAGGTCCAGGGGTTACGATTTGTGCCTGGTTAACAGACGGACAGACGGACGACGGACAAAGAGTGATCGCTATAGCTCAGATGACTTTCAGTCAGCTGAGCTAAAAATGATATTTAAAGATTTTCTTAAAATTTTGGTATCATTGGATAGGAAATGTGATGAATAACAATATTTGTTTTTAAAATAATTTGAAAACATTATTAGTTTCAGAGATATTTCAGAAAAACAACTCTTGAATTTGAGTGAACTGGGCTCAGAATCAGCCCCAAAAACTGTGACCAGCAGCTGCCAGCCAACCCAGCCTCGAGTGACTTGGACCAGTGCCAGCTGTGAAAGCTTGGCTTAACAGTGCCCCACCCATACCTGACAGGGTGGGGGTGTGTGTCTCAAATGTACTAATTAATTAATACTCTCATACTCCTTCTTGTGTTTGTTATTTATATATTACTAATATATATCATAATATTATATATTATCATATATTATAATATAAAGATATGTTCAGTGGGGTTATTCAAATAAACTAAAGTTTATTTCAATTAATAGTCATTGCATATTTTGGGGACTGTTTATGGTCAACATTTGTCAGAAATATCTAGCTCTAAAGTGTAAAAAACACTCGTACAATAATACACAGAGAAAGTTAAAACATTTTCTTTGATAGTAGAATATAAATACTTATAAAAAGAAATAAATGAAGCAGTGAATGTGTATATATTTTCCTTTTTTAATCTTGAAAAGACAATTTTCATTGATGTATATATATATATATATTATTAGGCCTATTAGTTTAATTTTTATATTTTTGCCATTATTTATTGATGCAAATACAATTAAAATAAAAAATTTACAAATTATAATTGAATATATGTAAGTTATAATATTATAGTAAAGGATGCTAAACATAAATTTTCAATTTTCAAGCGAAATGTTAAAACTAATTTTGGGGCCAGATGGGAATATATGTTAGAATAAAACAAATATGATATAACCTGAATATAACAACAAACTAAATATAAAATTAATCAGTTATTCAGTTAACTGTCAAATCTGGTTTATCACATGGAATTATAACGAGCGTCGCTGTGAAAATAACTGTAAACACGGGCGACCACGTCGGCGGTCACGCCCGCTGACCAGCTGACAAGGATTTCCTCAGGATACAATTTTGCGCAACCAATATCTCGGCCAAGCAAACTCTGATTTCTTTGCGGATTGGATCATTATAAAGCTAATTAAATGTTTTACTTGTTTTATCATGTTAATAAGCCCCACTCAATTGGATATATGTTTAATTGTTGGTTCATTTCAACATTCGGCTTTGTCAGCTGATCCCGCTGCCAGGACGATGTTTCTGCGCTTGAAAACAACAAATATGGCTACCCTACATGATCATTGGATGATCTTATCACATGACTAGGGGATTCCGTCATTTGCATACAATCCATGAATGGGTTTTTATGGGTTGGCATCAGGTGACCACATTCAACATGGGTCACAGGAAATGGGGTCAAAAGTGGGAGCACGCCACCTGTGGCAGCACCTGACAGAATCTGACGTACCTAGTTGGGGGCTAAGTGTTATTTGAGTTATTATTGAATAAGAGTTATGCACCAGATCTAGCTGCCGACAGCGACGCAACAGTTTTCTTAGTCTCTTTCACCACCTCATACTACTATTACTAGATGGTGTTGTTACAGGCCTGACTGAAGACATTTCCATGGAACTACTCAAACAGCCAACCGTGACATTTACAACAACACCTGCTTCTGGGCTAAGACAATGCAATTATCACACATAATATGGCAGAACTATAGAAACCGGGCTTCAGCCTACTGCCGGTAAAACGGGTGTCGCATAATAAATTGTTTCCTGGGAAAGGCCGAAACATATCATTTTCCTCAGAATTCCCGTATTTAATTTTGCTCATAGCTGGAGTTTATTATTTTAGAGGAGGAGGGGTCCGGGGAACCTGGGTTCCCCGTCTGAACGGGGGTGTGGGGGCGGAGCCCCCACCTAAAGCTTAATTTTCCTGTTAAAATAGTAAATGGTTTCCCATTTTCGCGATAGATGCCTCTTCAATCGCAGATATAAATGAACAAAACTTGCTCCTGCTGGTGTCTAGTCTTCACGGCTCACTTAGTAACGTGTAGGGCTCCTAGGCCAGAGATCGTAGGTTCGATTCCCGATTCAGGCGACTTCTGATGCTTAGTAGTTGTTTATGTTAGAAGAGTTGAGTGTAGGGACATCTACAGGGAAAAGTAGGAGTTAAAATAGGGAATGAGAGGTGACAATTTTATTTATATGTTCCTCAATACAAGCGAAGCCCGCGTTCTATAGTGGCTCCCATAATATATATACATAGATCTATTTCTGGCGTGAAACTTCTTACTTTTAGTTTTAACTTTTACCATCTCCATACAAGCTGTCAGTGTCACGTCATTGCTTCTCATTATCGCTCACACGGTCATCGAGTTGTTCAAAGTTTGTTTGTAAAATATAGGCCAATTAGAAAAACGCATAACTTATTAAATTAAATGTGTATTTGATTCAGCAGAAGACACTTAGTAGTGCCAATGAATGTATGAAATACTGGGCTCAAAGTATAGAAAGATTGACATAACCATACCCATGGGCGCAGCCATCTTGGATTTCTCGACTGCCAATCACTGCCAAGCGCGAGCCAGAGCTGCCGCGAAACGAATACACGTACGAGTCCTGAAATGTGACATTTGATAATGAAGTTCATACATGTTGCCATTCTTCGGCCAGATAACTTTTTATAATAAATGGAAAAGATATCAAGTGATTCCTTATGATTTACATTTTTTAATATATTAATTATACGAATTGTCAATTAGCAAATTATATAGGCCTAATATGAACAGTAGGCCACCTAAGTTATAAATTAGTATAATATATTAAAAACTGTCGATATATATTCACGGTGATATGGTTTCCTCACACACGGTTTATATAAAGTCCTAGCCTACCCACGAACCGTAAATTAATCAATGATTTACAAAATTGTCTAATAAAATTTACTTTTGTTTCATTTTAATAAAGTCATATTAGTCAATTTTTTTCTCATCTACTAAAATAATTGCTTAAATAGCAGAAAGAATTATTTATGATCGTTTATCTTTGAAAGTAGTTCTGCATATACTGGGAATCAACTGATTAATATATTAATCGGATCTATGAATTTCGCGCGCCAGCCAAGTTCCAAAACTTTCAGTTATGCCCCAATGTCCCAATTGCAGTTTCTATATACTATACACGTTCAAATATTTAAAAAAGGGCCTCACACAAGTAATTAAAGATTATAAAATTGAAAATAATGTACACCGTATATGAAATATTAAATATTAGTATCAATTTTCAGTAGAGAAAAATATGAGCGCATATATAGGACCATACATATAGGTCTCTCAGATCAGGTTATCACATTGCTTATTATTATTATTATTATTATTATTATTATTATTATATTTATATATATATATATATATATATATATATATATATATATATATATATATATATATATATATCAGTGTATAATATATATGCGTACGATACACCATTGCTATACATACAAGTAGGCATAATAGCTATTGGACTAGCTTTAATCACTATAGTTACTGCTTATAACAGCTACTGAGATTTACAGAGCAACCCTGCTATTGGACTTCATCACTTTTAATTAACATCAATTTAGCCTCCAGGTGTCATAGGCATATATAGGCCTACCAGTATCATAGGCATATAAATACCAGTATATGTCATGTGCTAGGCCCTATATTTCTCCTATGATCTTTTTATATAAATTTGTTAAACATAATTTGCAGAGGGCATTGCAGACAGATATCAGAGAGCAATGTGAGAAAACGATGTTTTGCTCAATGTGCCGGTATAACTGGTTACTCCATATATATTTAATTACATTGGCACTCAGCATACGCAGCTAGCAGCTCTCAGCAGCCCTGATCACTGGGCACTTGATCAAGCCGCGTTCTCGGTAACATCCATTCCCGCCTCCCACAAGCGAGAGCACACAACAGCGATAACCAAGGAATCGAGGGGCTGTAACATTTGTGCGAGAAAGGACTGGAGTTCATTGCACAATGGATGCTTCAAATTTGTTGTATACGTTTGGACAAGGTACCCCGGCGATGACAGTTATCGCATTTATATGTACGATTATCGCCGCTGTCATGGGATACGTGTATGTTATACGTCGACACAGCTTGAACGGCGTCCCTGGCTCCCAAGATGGAGTAGGCAGGATGGACAGAATGAAAGAGGGACAGGACACTTCAGCCTCAGGTGGGTGTGGTTATATTCTGGAAATCTAACGAGTAACTCATTAATTATTTCAACATTTCGGCTCGAACCTAGAGGAATTTAGCAATCTACACAGTTTGCAAGGCACAAGAATTTATTTGATTCGGAGTAATTATTTTTTTGTAGCCCGATTTAATAGGACTCAATATTATAAAGCCCTGTCATATATTGAGTCCGATAGCCATACAGTGAGAGTTCCTACAATATAAGCAACAGAAGATGCAATAGATCTGTTGCATCTTCTTTGACTGCCTGTTTACTGCCAAACAACAAGACACAGGAGTATACCATTTTAACACAAATAAGTATGTGTTTCATGGATTCGATAGCAACTAAAATTAAACTTAGATCATCATCTTTCAGATATGGGGTCTATTACAGGTGTTCTATTACTATTACTATTACTTTCAGTTTCTGATATTACTATTACTATTAATTATCACATTTTATCTTCTATTACTATTACTATTACTGGGGTATCTATTACTATTACTATTACTTATGGGAGGATTCTAGACCTTGTGCAGCCAAGTGTGCTATAAACTAGCACTACAATCACAAGTTTAAATAATATTACAAGCACCTATATAATCCAGTTACATACACAATTTTCTTATACTATGTCCGTCATTTACAGAAAGTCTAATGATAATGGAGATCTTAATATTTCTGTTCTTTTATATTTTGAAACCTAATAGGCTAAATGCCCTTTATCGGGGCATTTCAAGTAGAAAATATAAGAGAGTTGTATGAACTCTTGAACACATGTTATTTGAAACCAACCCATTGTAAAGGCCCTGGCATATGTAAAATATTGATTTATAATTATATGCATACTTTTACATTTTTTCTTCATATATATTTCACATAAATCTATTTTATAGTACATACTTCCATTTAGATTCAATCTTCTTTCTTGTAATTAATAAATAAAGATTTTCAGTGTAACTTAAATTATTCATGATTTTTGCATATTATTATTTAGTATCAAAGCTGACAAATCAGTCCTTTATGTATGTATCAGGAGAGGAATTTATGTAGGGCTGTGTCCTGTTTCCTAATCCTTATTAATATATCCAATAAAAATACTGTTTACATCAATATTCTGGACAGAACCAAACTGGAGACAAATGAACCCATCTTCTCTGGTGTATATGTTAATTTGGAAGTGATGCCATGTTTTATTCCATTGCATAGTACATCTTGAGAGTGAACAGAGAGGTGGTAGACTTTACAATATTGGTTGCATGCATGGCCTTTATTCTTCAGGTATGCCCTACTTCATTGCAGCAAAACCAGCAAAGGATATCTTAGGAATATGGAGAGGTATTAAAACTTTTAAATCAATTTTACAAAACAAATAAAATGTTATTTAAATAACTTTCATAATAAATTTGGTATTAAACAATCTTATACTTTAAATTTTGTGCATAACAGTATCTAATTATCTTATATAAGAATTTCAGTTATTAAGTAATAAAATATAAACAGTAACATATGTTCTCATATTATATAATCAAATAAATTTATATCATGAAAAAATGGTTCATTTAATTTTCAAAATATATATCAACATAATTTTAGATACTGAATGATGGTATGCAAAATTGGTACTTTGAAATAACAGACAAATATTAAAAGAATAGTTTTAAAAGAATATGTATATAAATTAACTAGATAATACATGTGCCTGCAGTATTACTTTCAGTATCCAAGTGATTGTAGTACTGGTATAAGTTTATAGCATTGTAGGCTTCAAGACTTTATGGGTAGTGGAAACACCATAAGCCTATCATAAAAAATTTTGGTCTGCACTGTATCTGGTTCCATATTATATTTCTCTTGAATGTGTGTTATTGCAATCTGTATTATTTAAATGCAAACTGGCTGGTAAAAACATATCAAGGTACATTTCAGAATATGCATATGGATTGATGGATGTGAGATAAGATGTACATGTCACAATTATAATGCACTATTTATCTGTCTCTTAACATCAAATATGCCTCTGTTCATCCATGGTTTAGTAAACAAAGGTCAGATTGTGCCAGGTAACTTATTTGGCTGAGACCTGCTTTGTCCAGTACTCTTATGTAATTGGCATCAGTGGTCACCAGCAATGTGGCAGCTGGCCCATGCTTGCCTCAACGATAGGCACAGCCTTGGCAATCACTGGACAAGAACTGAGTCTGTTCAGCATTATTTGCTGATATGCTTCATGATCAAGGGGCTCACAGGAAGTAATAGAAAGTAATATGTATTACTCTATTACTTTGTCTTCTGTTTCTATTACAATTACTATTACAGCTAAAATTTTTGAGTCTATTACTATTACTATTACATGGAAAAAGCTGTAATAGTCTATTACTATTACTATTACTTATTACTATTACCCCAAGTCTGTCATCTTTAAACATTTACTGACCTTTTAACCAAAGGCATGTCAGTTTAGTTGGGACAGGGAAGAACAGTCCGAACAGGCGCACTTGATGACCTCACTGATAGCCTCTGACTCCAGTGATTGACAGCTAGAATGTTTCAATTTGTTTCAACAGGCCCAGCTCTGAAGAGTGACTGCTCGCATGGGGTAATAAACACCTGCTGACACTGGTTACAAGGGCATTGGGTGGTGTGTAGTCTGAGGCTTATATTGTAGAAACTCTCACTGCTCTATCGGACTCAATATATGGCAGGGCCTAATAATATTGAGTCCAATTAAATCGGAAACTGAGTGAAAGTAGTAGTATTAGGACTAAGACCAAGAGCTTGTATAATTTAAATATTATAAGTAAATTATATAAAATATAATTATCAATAATAACAAGATACAGGGATTATTTGGCCCAGGTATACAATCTGGGAGTGACTATAGAATAACATGCACACTTTCTTGACAAAATACGGAATGACAGTAAGATGATAAGAATTCATGCAATGAAGAAGAAAAGGTTCGGATAAAAATAATCTGCATATGAAATCTCTCAACACGCCTGCTGCATTCCACATCCTGCATGCCTCATTCCATACATAAGGAATCTTAGCCTTAGCATGGAAGGCCTTCAAAATGGGATGCACACCCACATCCTTGAAGTCACAAGTCCATTGCCTGAACCATTCCACCGCCATTGCAGTCCATGCTCCATAGATCATAATAGATCACATACACTCCCACTTCACTTTGCTCCTATTATGAAATTCAAAAACTAAAAAGTATTATGAGCCGTTTGGAAACTTGTTAACTCTATTTAAATGTTGAGCTCTGCATCTAGAGGGGAATGGGCCAGCCACCAACCCAGTATGGAGCACCCTAGAGTCCGCTACAGTATTTATTGCTTGACCATGTTGACATGGTTATAAATCCTACTGTACAGTACAGTTAGGGTTTACCCTACAGACTGTTGGACAGATCTTTTCCAAAAAATTTTATTATGTATACATTCTTTGCATAGCATGGAGAGTGACACCAAATAACCCCATCATTTTATCATTAATACTGAATTACTGATGTTAGGACTCCATTGGGACCAAAATTACTGCTGAATGGTCATAGAGCTTCTTCCCCACAAGAAAACTATCATAAAGTGGCGCCTGAAGTGCAGATAGCTGCGGAACCGTAACTGATCCCATGGTACACAGGCTTTTGTCTAATTCACATGTTTATAACGTAGGGTGCCCACTAAAATAATTCAAACACATTCAACAAGGACACCTGGTGGCAAATCATGTAACCACAGTTTTTCAGTTTCTACACATGTATGTCTAAGCAACCAACCACCTTCAGACACATGCTTTTTAGCTCAGCTGACTGACAGCCAACTGAGGTATAGGTGTGGTGATTTGACGGTTGTCAAGTATCGTGATAATTAATGCATAGATTAATATGAATCTTGCCATGAATATTGACCAAGACTAGATTTGTGAATTCCTGAAAAATGGTGGCGCCACCTGTATTTTTTCTTGTTTTTACAAATATTTTTCTATTTTTTTTTACTATAATCATGACAATCATGTCAATTTCTCAGCTGTGGTTTCATCTAGTGTCCTAAAAACTGGTGTGTTTATTGATGGTAAGTGGATGCCTTATAGTAATCACCCTGTTTGTCTGTCTGTTCGTCTATCCATCCACAAAAATTTGTTTCCTGATGATAACTCAAGGTTGGATTGACATATGGATTTCAAACTTGACTTATTTATGGCCCACCACTAAAGCAAGAACCCTTATGATTTTAGGGTCATGAGGTCAAGGTCTTGGGACCATATTATTTATAAAGATAATGGCTCCATTGTATAACATACAAGGCATGTGAATAGCTGGGTTTAAGAAAAGTAATGTTTATCATAAACATTGTGCTCTTGGTAAGAGTGTATCTTTTGATTTTTTGTTACTTCCAGATGATAAATTGGATGACATGGAATCATTGGAAGAGTACTGTCCACTAGATGGTGGGGGTGATGCTGACAAGCCAGCTATTGACCCGCTGGAGTTTAGCCAGCATATCCCTGGACATATCAAACGTACCGAGCAGGCTGTGGCCATCAAGAAAATAGAGCAGGAAATGACAGACGAACAACGAAACAAAGAACGAGAAGTACAGCGTCAACAACTGGAGGCCATATTTAAATTGATGGAAGATAATAAGGGTGAATTTGGAGTTAAATCTATGGATGATGTGAAACAGCAAATGAAACTGTATATGTGAAGTATCAGTGTCATACCCCACTAGCCTGTTGCAATAAAGTGACATATTTTTAACTGAAATAGGGCCCCTTGTGTTTTAGCAATTACGGTATGACAATATAATTGTTTGCCCGGGTCATGCATTAGTATTTTATTGCAACAGGTCCACAAACAACTCTGACTGAATTAGGGTAATTAGTTAACTGTTAATGATCTGACTTTTGATCATCACAGATGTCTTTTAAAAATGGAAGATCAGTCACAATGATACAGTATATTTGTACACGTAATCAGTGAGAGTGCATTTGGAAATTGTTATGATGATCATGATTTAAATTTTTGATATTTGTATCCGCCAAAACGAAGTTTTGCGGATACTGTGTTTTTGACCAGGTTTCGCCGCCGCCGCGTTAGTTTGCGGAGAACTCCTCTGAGACTACTGGACGGACTTTTCAGAAACTTACACAAATTCTCGGGTCCTTTGTGAACTGGTGCCTAACCAATTTGCATTGACCTCTGACCTTTCCCCTCTGCCCAGCGTCCATTTGTGCGTCTGTTTCCACACATAAACCCACATATCTAGGGAACCTTTTGACCGATCAGGAAAAAAATCTTTTGTACAAATGTAGCCCTTGGATAGCATTATAACATACACAAAAATTGGTGGCGCCACCTGCAACCATGTTTGCACAGTGTCCATCTGTTCATCTGCCCTGGGTTAAAATCACATATCTCTGCAGTGAATTGACTAATTCACCTGAAATTTGGCATGCGAATACATCCTGGATAGCTTTCTTGATTTTATGACAGGTGGCACCACCTACATTCACGTTCAGGCTGCAGACATTCAAGCTCATATCTCGGGAACTGTTTGACCGATTGGGCCAGAATTTTGTATGTGTATAGATCTCACATAGCTCTTTATCATAAATAAAACTGGTGGCGCCACCTGCAACCATTTTTGCACAGCGTCCGTCTGTCTTCCGTGGGATAATATCACTCATATCTAATCAGTGGTTTGACATATCTACCTAAAATTTTGCAGTTTTATACATCCTGGACAGCTTTCTTGATTTTATGATAGGTGGCGCCACCTACATTCTAGTTTATGCTGCAGACATCCAAGCCCATATCTCATGAACCGTTTGACTGATTGGGCCAAAATTTTGCATGTGTATAGTTCTCACATAGCTCTTTATCATACACAAAACTGGAGGGGCCACCTGCAACCATTTTTGCACAGCGTCCATCTGTTTGTCTGCCATGGGATAAAATCACTCATATCTCTGTAGTGGTTTGACATAACTGCCTAAAATTTGCAGGTTTATACATCATGGACAGCTTTCTTGATTTTATGACAGGTGGCGCCACCTACATTCCAGTTTATGCTGCAGACATCCAAGCTCATATCTCAGGAATTGTTTGACCGATTGGGCCAAAATTTTGCATGTGTACAGATCTCACACAGGTCTTTATCATACACAAAACTGGAGGGGCCACCTGCAACCATTTTTGCACAGCGTCTGTCTGTTTGTCTGCTATGGGCTGAAATCACTCATATACATGTAGTGGTTTGACTTTTCTGCCTAAAATTTTGCATATGTATACAACTTGGACAGCTTTCTGTATTTGTAGTAGGTGGCGCAACCTACATACATATTTAGGCTGCAGACATCCATGCTAATATGCAACACACCTCACTCTATTTCCCCTTGCTACTCAATCCATGCCTCACTTCACCTGTTCCACTCTGATTTTGGCAGATACACATAGTCGCTTGTCGACTACCCGTATTCTAGTTGTAACAAGTAATGCACAAATTTTTAACTTAATCTGGCACCACAGCAATACATTGAAAAAGCATTATATCATTGTTTAACATGGTGAAAGTGGAAAGTCAGTGGATGTGACCAGAGGTTAGCACACACACACATACTGTATTATTTCTGTCAGATACACCCTTGTGCAAAGCCAAATCTTCAACTATATTGATAAGGAGATGGATACATTTTAATACATGCATGATCGTTATAGAATACTCAGTTGTTGATTAACAAAGTGATTGAGTATAACTGAGCAGAGTTTGAAGACTTCATCATAACATATTACATTTTACCAAAAATGTCATTATTGGCCCTGTTAAGGTTAGGCTAGATGCTTGTATATATTGTTAAAATGTACTTGCTACTTGTAGGTGACATGTGCAAAATCTTTGGTTTTGTAAGTTTTTGTATTGCTAATGTGGAAAGGTATGAAAAATGTAAGGCAGGCATGCAAACTAGCCTGAATAAGAGTTTATCTGGCACTAGAGCTGTTTTATAAATAGCATAAGTCTGGTAGGGAAAATATAAAATTAAAACATATTCTACCTTATATCTGTTGACAATCTCTGTAGGTTTTCCTAGTTTTTTTTTAATACTCAGGTGTTATTAGTCATGTCATTATCTGTAAAGTTTGTATATGAAGAGAGTGGAACATCATTATTTATTATTTGTTAAATGTGGTAAAATCATGTTAATGCAGACATAGATGTATCCTTATTTATAACTGTTTACATTGTATTGCTGTTTTGTTGTGTACAGCACTTCTTTCCACTGGTCTTTTAGGGATTTTCTGTGTAGTTAGACATGTTTCTTTGAAAAGAATCACCCGGACTTAAAGTTATGGAGCACAAAGGTTTGCTTTTGTATCTCTTATGGTGAAGTTTAACTATGTTCATTTCCTTAACATATTTATGTACTTTATCTCGGTGTTTTTATGTATATTGGTAGTGTTTTGTCGGTCTTGATTTTGCATGTTCAGACCCATCCAGATTTTCATGCATACTTTGTATCACAAAGGTTAGCAATGCTTGTTTGATAACACTTGGTGTTACTTGCTTTTGAAATGATTTTATTGTCATTACTGAAAAGATCATACTTACCAAGAGAAAATGTATGTTCATATGTACAGGAAAACCCTGCCTTGGGACTGGCTCTGTTTTAGCAACCATCTCAAAATAACGCCCATTTGTTCACAGTCCCAATTGTTTTTCTGTATATGAGACCTTGCTTGGACAAACACTTCAAAATTGTGACTACTTTATTGAGGTTCCTTTTTAGGTTGAAATTTCTAGGTTTAACCGTATTACTATTTAGTAATAGTATTAAAAATGTCAGCATAATACTGTTAAATATCAGTTCAGTCAGGGATGTTGAAAGTGGACCAAAGAGAAATTTAGGAAAAGTGATAGAGTAATTCAATATATGGTTTTTGGCAGCCTTTGAATTTTATCTTGATTTTTTTTTTTTGGGGGGGGGGGGGGGGGGGTAGGTTGCAGTATTCATTGACAGTGTAGCAGCTGAAAGTTAATTTGGAGGGGGGGAAGAGGGATTTGTTACACTCACAAAGGCATATTTATGGAACCCTGTTATCTTAATAGTTTATTTATGCCTTTGAGTTGTTCTGGAGGTGGGGGAGAGGGTGTCTAATAAAGAATACATAAATGTACAAATAGGAAATTACACATTATATAGGGGATTGAAAATTGATAATGATCTACTAAAAAAGTCAATGGGATGTTTTATTTTCTGTGAAAAGCAGAAATATTTTGTTCAATTTGTTCTCAATTTACATTCAAACAGCAGATTGCGGTCTTATTTTATGGGTCATGAGTGCCATGCAGTATCAAATTATTTCCCCTTATGAACACGGTATTTGTTTCATTAAAATGCTTAATCATTAGTAAAAACCTGTAACCTGTATTGACCTATTATCATCTGTACCATGACATTAGTAGTTTATATCAAGGAATAATTTAGTAAGCTCTGCCTTTGTGTTGTACACCTGTGTTTTAAAAGTACAACAGAATAAGATGGCATCTTCTGGCCAGTATCATTGTATTATAAAGTCATGAAAAATCATTCATTCTATATAAGAACTCATCTTGACATGTTGATATTATGTAATAAACTGTTTGAAAAATGTTTCTTGCTTCAGTGTATATTGCAATACTTCCAGGAACCATATTTGCACTACTCCATGCAATCAGCTTATACATATCATTGTACCATTTCCCCACAGATACCAAGGGTTGAGAAATAAGACTAATTATAAGGAAATCCCCTGAGGGAATCCCTGTAAATCTTCCTGTCTGCACTCCAGGGGAGGGGGCTAATGAAGGTGGCTTTGACAGTGGTTATGTTTGGGCTAATGGCTTCAGGCTTAGCTGTTAATAACAGATCAATTAGTGCAGCGGCATTTCTTCTTTTGCTCTCATGAGAACACTTTGTTCATTCGATGGACATAACTGATCAGTGAGTGTGTATGTGTGTGGAATGTTTGTGTCTGTCTCTTTTAGTCACTCTAATCCCTCTACCATGCAAGGTTATTAAACTACAAAGCACTGACTCGGAGTCCATGAAATGTTTAAATCAATAGGTCAGTGTGGGGACAGCCTGGGACATTCAAACCATGACTGTAGCAATGATGAACATTCCAACCTAGTCAATGCTACGTGTATACCATTAGTGAATAGGACTATAACAATCCTGAAGGCTGAAAAGGAAGTAAATATAACTCTGTGATTATGTGATCAATAATTATTATTAGCTTGACTGTTTTTAAATCTTTAGCCACAGTGATTACTGTCCATCTGTGGATCTTTCTGACAGATTTTGATACTGGTTAGCTTACAGACTCCTGATGCCCCATTAAAATGGAATTTATAATTTCAGGGAATGCAAAATTTATGCCTGTTTTAATGAAACATTGATAGTTCTGAAAGCAGGATTAACAATTTACAGGGCTCACAGGGCAGAGGCCTGTGTTTTGTGGCAGTCTCGTATTTCCTAAAAGCATACCCATATGGGCTGTTAAAATTGAGATCTGATTTACATTTCTAATTCTGCCATGATTTCATTACATTAAGTTAATACAGAGACCATACCAGACATGATATATATCCAGTATTTCATTCTAAAACATTTTTGCTTAATCATGCATACTAGTAGAAAAGATTTTGCACCAGGCAAAATCAGTCACCACCTGGTGGCCGTACAACTTTACAAATCCAGATTTCCAAAATTCCAAAAGGTGGTATATATTTTACTGCAAATATTTATGAACCTTTGGAACATCTTTTTTTCATATGATAATCAATACTTGGTTCCCTGCAGATGAGTGGTTTCTCTTTAAAGGGACATTATTCACATACTTAATTTGGTATGTTTAATACACATGAAGCACAGTGTTTTCTCTTTTATGGTTTGCCAATATTTCGTTCTATGTCAGATTTTAATGCTTCATTTCACAAGTGGAATTAAACTTGCACTGAGTGAGATCAGTGGTGCAAGACAAACAGCTTGAAAACCACCTGGTGGCTGTCCACAACTTGACAAATCAAGCAATTTTTAGCTCAGCTGACTGAAAGTCATCTGAGCTATAGCGATCACTCTTTGTCCGTCGTCCGTCTGTCTGTCTGTCTTTCCGTCTGTCTGTCCGTTAACCAGGCACAAATCGTAACCACTGGACCTGGAATCTTCTAACTTGACATCCAGGGAGTACCATGAAAAATCTCCTTGGAAACCTGAAATTAGGTCTCTGTTACCCATAACCTCTGAGCTATGGGGCTCCGAAGTACCCCCTAGAAAAATGGAAAATTTGATACAAAAGCTCAAGTATCTGAACAACTATTGCATTGATCACCATGATTCTGTGCATGGATATTGATCATGGAATGTTTCATCAGTTTCTGCAGTCTGGTGGCGCCACCTATATTTTTTCGATTTTTACTAATTTTTTTCTTTATTTTTGAGACCTCTTGAGATGTGGTCATCTGTTAACAGGGCACAAATTGTAATGACTGGACCTAGAATCTTCTCTCTTAAAATTCTTGGAGGCCCATGAAAAGTCTCTTTGGAAACCTGAAATTAAGTCTCTGTTACCCATAACCTCTGAGCTATGGGGCTCCGAAATACCCCCCAGAATAATGGAAAATTTGATTCAAAAGCTCCAGTATCTGAACAACTATTGCATTGATCACCATGATTCTTTGCATGGATATTGATCATGGAATGTTTCATCAGTTTCTGCAGTCTGGTGGCGCCACCTGTATTTTTTTTATTTTTACAAATTTTTTTCTCTATTTTTGAGACCTCATAAGATGTGGTCATCTGTTAACATGGCACAAATCGTAACAACTGGACCTAGAATCTTCTCTCTTGACATGCTGAGAGGCCCATGAAAAGTCTCCTTAAACACTTGAAATTAGATCTCTGTTACCCATAACCTCTGAGCTATGGGGCTCCGAAGTACCCCCCGGAATAATGGAAAATTTGATTCAAAAGCTCAAGTATCTGAACAATTATTATATTGATCACCATGATTCTTTGCATGGATATTGATCATGAAATGTTTCATTAGTTTCTGCATTCTGGTGGCGCCACCTGTATTTTTTAGCTCAGCTGACTTTCAGTCATGCTGAGCTATAGCGATCACTCTTTGTCTGTTGTCTGTCTGTCTGTCCGTTAACCAGGCACAAATCGTAACCGTTGGACCTAGAATCTTGTAACTTGACTTTCTGAAAGGTAAAAATCGAAAAATCTCCTTGGAAACCAGAAATTAGGTCTCTGTTACCCATATCCTGTGAGCTATCGGGCCCAAAAGTACCCCCAAGAATATTAAAAAATTTCATACAAAAACTTCAATATCTCATTAACTACATCACTGATGGTCATGATTTTTGGCATACATATTGATCATGGAGTGTTCCATCAGGTCCTGCAGACTGGTGGCACCCACCTGTATTTTTCGATTTTTTACGATTTTTTTTCTCTATTTTTGAGACTTTTTAAGATATGAACATCTGTTAACAGGGCACATATCATAACAACTGGACCTAGAATCTTCATTCTTTACACACAGGGAGACCCATGAAAAATCTCCATGGAAACCTGAAATTAGGTCTCCGTTACACATATCCATTAAGTTGTATGGCTCCAAAAGTACCCCCCAAGAATAATGAAAAATTGATACAAAAACTCCAGTATCTCAATAACTACAACACTGATGCTCATGATTTTTGGCATACATATTGATCATGACATGTTCCATCAATTTCAGCAGACTGGGTGCGCCACCTCTATTTTTTTTTCAAATTTTTACCAATTTTTTTCTTTATTTTTGAGACCTTTAAAGATGTGGTTATCTGTCAACGGGGTACAAATTGTAACAACTGGACCTAGAATCTTCATTCTTGTCATGCAAGGAGGCCCATGAAAAGTGTCTGTGGAAACCTGAAATTAGGTCTCTGTTACCCATATCCTTCAAGCTATAGGACTCCGAAGTATCCCTCGGAATAATGGACAATTTGACACAAAAGCTGAAGTATCTGAACAACTAATGCAGAGATCACCATGATTCTTTGCATGGATTTTGATTATGGAGTGTTTCATAAGTTTCTGCAAACTGGTGGTGCCACCTATATTTTATTCAATTTCTCAAATTGTTTTCTCTGTTTTTGAGACCTTCAAGGATGCTATCGTCTGTTAACGTGGCACAAATTGTAACAACTGGACCTAGAATCTTCATTCTTGTCATGCAAGGAGGCCCATGAAAAGTGTCTGTGGAAACCTGAAATTAGGTCTCTGTTACCCATATCCTTTGAGCTATGGCACTCCAAAGTACAGCTCAGAATAATAAAAAATTTGATAAGAAAGCTGAAATATCTGAACAACTTATCCAGAGACCACCATGCTTCTTTGCATGGATATTGAACATTAATAGTTTTTATTAGTTTCTGCAGACTGGTGGAGCCACCTGTATTTTTTAAAGTTAACGCATTTTTTCTCTATTTTTGAGATATATAAATACAGACACAATTTTGCCCTGTTGGTTAATCTGTTTGATGCTTCAGTTGAATCAGTATATACTACCATTCAGATGATAAAATTTCCTTTTCTGAATCTCTTCCCATTCAGCTGAGTGTCATGACCCATGGGTCACTTGTTCAAGCTTTTAACCAGTGTTTCTTCTGTGTCCTTTCATACATGTTTCTTCTCATTGTTATGGAAAGGTCGGGTAACTTTGATATTTACTCAAAATTACCTAATAGGGTGAGATATTACATGTTGTTGCAAATCATTATGTACCTTTAAAGGGGCCCAATCACCCATAAAACATGTTGCATTGACTCTAAAGTAACTTCTCCCCCTGAAATAAACCTGTACCTGCCAAAATATTGCCCTGCAACCGTTTGCTTAATCCTGTAAACAGATTAAGCACAGTGTTAAAAACAGTCGACCGGGTGCAACAATGTGTCAACATAAACACAGCAAGTGCATCTTCAGGGCCACAACGTGTCAATATAGAGATTCCCTTACTGACTTGGCCCAAAAAATGTAATACATGTTCCCGCTGGCTGAAACATTGTGTTTTGGGTCACAATCAGACCTCTGGTCGCGCTGCCTTGTTATGGTAAACAGACACGTGGACTATGTTTACCAACATGTAGAACAATAACAAGCTGTTAAACAGCCGTATACTAGGCACTGAGACTGTGTGCTGAGATGGTTTCGTTAGGAAACTTTAATATAAAGCAAAAGTGAACTGATAGTGTGAAAAAATAGGCATAACATTGCTCCTGATTATGTCCCTTTAAAGGTAATGACTTGTTAAACAGTATATTGAACATGTATTTTCATTAAATCATCTTAGACCATAAAGATCCAAACTGATATATAAGCAGTCATCAGATTATGGCACAGTTTCAATACAGAAGAGATGCAAGATGAATGTGATATAAATATAAAAATATCAGATTTAGACTAAATGAAATGACTGCTGTTTCATTAAATATTAAGACACTGCCCTACAGGTTTCCTTTTCCTTGCAACTTCATAGAATTAATATTATATATTTCTATGCTTTACTGCAAATAATACTTGATGGCAGAAGAGGCTGGCCAGTAATTTCTTGGAGGGTCTGTTAAACCTGTAAATTACATGGCCTGTTGGCCTGTAACTTTTCAAACATATTTGAAACCTTGCAAAAATGTAACAGGTTTTGCATTAAAAAAAATGATCCCATCCTTACTGCCTTACTGTACAAAAAAAATATACTGGTATTGTATATGGACTGGTTCAATTCTATATACAAATAAAATCATACCACACATCCATACTGACAGCTGGACAACTGGACAAGTTTTTGAACTGAGAACACTGACACACAACTTGTACAAATGTGAAAAATAAATAAGGTAACATTTATTCATGAAAACAAACAGTGTGATGATATGATGAATATATGAATTTCTTACAGATTTAAGATCATGTAATGATAAAATCTGGATCTCTGGCAGTGAACAGTTCATACATTCTTCTTGACATCTCCTTTCCTACCCGTCTTGTAGTCTCAGTTACCCCTGCACCACGACGCACCTAAATAAAAATGAAATTCACCACATGTACAAGGTTGACACTGATCATTGATTTAACATAGTAACAGAAGATATTGCACCAGTTGTCAGAAAAAAGTAAATATAACTAGAGCTACAAGCTTCTAATTTAACATCTAGATAGACATTAGCTGATTGTCATTATCCATGAATTCCTGGTTGCCAATTGTAAAACTAGAATACGGGTAGTTGACAAGCAAGTACATATATCCACTGACATCAGAGTGGTAAAGTTAGGGACAGATTTAGTGGAAATGGAAAATAAAGTAAGATGTACAGCATATTAGCATTGATGTCTGCCACGTAAACATGATTGTAGGTGGATAAGGCCAAAAAAATTAAAGTAATGGTTCTCAAGCACCGCCTGCTTCATTTTTAACCCCCCACATAAAAAATTTTGATTTTGATTTTTATCTTTCAAGAAGATAAAATTATACAATTTTGATAAGTTTTCTTTATGTAGTGCTTTTACCTTTTCAGGAAAAACATTCTGTTATTATCATGCTTTTCCCTGATCATTTTTATTGAAACATACAAAAAAGGTAATACAAAATAATGCCCACCTGCACGGATTCATGAAAAAAAGCCTGAGAACCATCCTTTTTTTTTTGGCCTAAGTCAAACAGTTTTGTGGATACTAAGTTTTCAGCTGGACCCTGCTGCCACATAGGTAACCACTGGGCAGAATTTGATGAAACTAAGAAGTATGATTGTGTCACATGTGAACTGGTGTGCCATAACTTTAGGTTGACCTCTGACCTTTCTGCACTGTGTCAATCTGTGCGTCTGTTTTAACAAATAAACCCACACATCTTGGGACTTGTTCGGCCAATCAGGCTGAAAGTTTGCATGAGTGAATACCTCTTGGATAGCTTTATATCATGCATAAAAAACGAGTGGCACCATCTACAACCATTTTTGCACAGCTTCCATCTGTTCATCTGCCTTGGGTTAAAATCACTCATATCCCGGCAGTGGTTTGACTTATAAATCTACCTTAAATTTTGAACGTGTATATATCTCTGATAGATTTTTGTTTATATGACAGGTGACACCACCTAAAATCACATTAACCCATTACACATCCATGTTAATATCTCAGAACTTTTTTGACCAAAAGGCCTGAAAATTTGCATGGTTATGGATCTTGCATAACTCTACAGCTTACACATATTTGTTGGCCCAAACTACAACCATTTTTGCGTGGTGTCCATCTGTTTGTTTGTTTAGGGTGAAAACCACTCGTATCTCTGCAGTGGTTTGACTTATCCACCTGAAATTTTTAATGTATATACATCTTGGATAAATTTTTCATTGAACTGGCAGGTGGCGCCACCTAAAAACATGTTTACACAAAATATATCCATGCCAACATATCAGGACTAGTTTGACATATAGGCCCGAAATTTGCATGATTATTGATCTTGCAAAGGTCTACAACTTACACAAATTTGGTGGCCCAACCTACAACCATTCTTTGTGTGGTGTCCATCTGATTATCAGCCTAGGGTAATATTCACTCATATCTCAGTATTGGTGTGACTTATCCACTTGGAATTTTGCATATGTATACACCTTGGTTAGCTTTCTCATTCAAATGCAGGTGGCTCCACATACAATCATGTTTACTTGGCAGACATCAATGCTAATTTGCAACATATTTCACCCTATTTCCCCTCACTTCACTCATGATTTCTGTGGACTATCCACTATCTGTTTTCTAGTTTATTATTTTACACTGTCCTACTGTTAATGAAATCAATAAAACATTACAAAGTTTCATGCTTTTTCTTATAATAACACTTTTCCTTTCAAAGAAACTACCAGTATCAAACAACATTACTGGCAGATACAGGCTAAATATCAAATGGCATAGACTTACATGTCTGGAGAAATGCCATTTAAATGGCAGCATAAATGGCAGCATTAAAAATGCTTATCAGAAATGTAAACTATTCACTGCTCGTAGAGCGACTGACTCAAACTATTTTTTTATGAAAATAAGTAACAGCCATGAGCTTCTTTAGTCCAGGGGGTGGTGAGAAATTTCATGGTTGGCCCCTACACAGGCTTAATGGGAAGACTGTACCCCACAGCCATGTTCCACTCACAATAAGTGCATATTTTGGGGATTTAACCAGGACCCACAGGTGCTGAACACAGAGCCTGGTTGACAGCAGGAAAATCAAAGGTCACTAGTCAAAATCTGGAATAGAATTCTGCAGATGTACATAATTATTTATTAAGCCAGCATTAATTTATGTCACCTGCTTGTGACACCTGTTGGTTATTAGTGACACTAAATGTGCTTTTTCATCATATCAATAATGAAAGATGCTATTGTATTATTATCTTATCAGACAGACACACCAAAACCAATCCCATCCAGGGTATGCATGAGAGCAATCACTGATCAAAATATGAATTAAATCATATAATAATTAGGAAAGTTATTACATGGAAATAAAACTGACAGATGGACAGACAAACCCAAATCAATGTCCCGCATTCTGAGGAAGCAGGAACAATAGGTAATAACCATGAATACTCACCATAATGTTCTGTAGTAGCTGTTCAGCTTCTCTGGCACTGCTACAAGCTTCATAAGCCTGAAAGTATATGAAACTAGAGATTCAGTGTGAGCCTACATATGCACCTCCACCAAGATCTTAATCAATCTTTCTAGTGTTCAACACAGAAAAGGTGTCATGCATCATCAACTCCATTGCAACAATTGTATTTTTATTCAAAATGAAATACAACTAGAATACAGGTAGTCGACAAGCGACTACGTGTATCCGCCTAAATCAGAGTGGAACAGGTGAAGTGAGGCATGGATTGAGTAGCAAGGGGAAATAGAGTGAGGTGTGTTGCATATTAGCATGGATGTCTGCAGCCAAATGGTGTATGTAGGTTGCGCCACCTACCACAAAATCCAGAAAGCCATCCAAGTTGTATACATATGCAAAATTTGAGGCAGATAAGTCAAACCACTATATGTTTATGAGTGATTTTAGCCCGTGGCAGACAAACAGATGGACGCTGTGCAAAAATGGTTGAAGGTGGCGCCACCAGTTTTGCGTATGATAAAGAGCTATGTGAGATCTGAACACATGCAAAACTTTGGCCCAATCGGTCAAACGGTTCCCAAGATATGAGCTTGGATGTCTGCTGCATAAACTAGAATGCAGGTGGCGCCACCTGTCATAAAATCAAGAGAGCCGTCGGGGATGTATAAACCTGCAAAATTTTAGGCAGATATGTCAAACCACTGCCGAGATATGAGTGATTTTATCCCATGACAGACAAACAGACGGGAGCTGTGCAAAAATGGCTGCAGGTGGCGCCACCAGTTTTGCGTATGATAGAGAGCTATGTGAGAACTATACACATGCAAAACTTTGGCCCAATCGGTCAAACGGTTCCCAAGATATGAGCTTGGATGTCTGCTGCATAAACTAGAATGCAGGTGGCGCCACCTGTCATAAAATCAAGAGAGCTGTCGGGGATGTATAAACCTGCAAAATTTTAGGCAGATATGTCAAACCACTGCCGAGATATGAATGATTTTATCCAATGGCAGACAAAAAGACAGGAGCTGTGCAAAAATGGCTGCAGGTGGTGCCACCAGTTTTGCGTATGATGAAGAGCTATGTGAGATCTATACACATGCAAAATTTTGGCCCAATCAGTCAAACGGTTCCCGAGATATGAGCTTGGATGTCTGCAGCATAAACATGAATGTAGGTGGCGCCACCTGTCATAAAATCAGAAAAGCTATCCAGGATGTATACGCATGCCGAATTTCAGGTGAATTATTCAAGTCACTGCAGAGATATGAGTGATTTTATCCCATGGCAAACTAACAGACGGGAGCTGTGCATAAATGGCTGCAGGTGGCGCCACCAGTTTTGCGTATGATAAAGAGCTATGTGAGATCTATTAACATGCAAAATTTTGGCCCAATCGGTCAACCATTTCCCGAGATATGAGCTTGGATGTCTGCAGTGTAAACGTGAATGTAGGTGGCACCACCTGTCATAAAATCAGAAAAGCTATCCAGGATGTAAACGCAAGCCAACTTTCAGGTGAATTAGTCAAATCACTGCAGAGATATGAGTGATTTTAACCCAAGGCAGACGAACAGATGGACACTGTGCAAACATGGTTGCAGGTGGTGCCACCATTTCTTGTGTATGTTATAAAGCTCTCCTAGGGCTACATTTGTGCAAAAAAATTTTCCTGATCGGTCAAACGGTTCCCGAGATATGTGGGTTTATGTGTGGAAACAGACGCACAAACGGACGCAGAGCGCAGAGGAAAGGTCAGAGGTCTAAACAAAATCAGGGCGCAGCAGTTCACATGTGACCCGAACATAATCCCGGGTTTTGTAAAATTCCACCCAGCCGTTACGGAGGAGTTCTCCGGACACCTACGCGGCGGCGGCGGCGGCGTGCAGCTGAAAACATAGTATCCACAAAACTCTGTTTTGGGGGATACAATAACTGTAAAAAATCTGATCACTTTTCATAAAGTTTATTCAAAACTGACTTATATAAAGTCAAGGTAAAAGTCATTTGCCTAAAAAACATACACAGACAAGATGTATAATCTCTGCTTCAGTACTAGTAGTGCCACCAGCTTGTTTTGCACTTTTGTGTTAGAAGTGTCCTTCTCTATTTGACTATAAACATATAAATATATTTTACTTGACTATGGCATAAACATTGTTACCTGTACTTAATTAAGACATACCTGATGTAGTTTCCATGGTGCTGGATATTCTCTGATGATAGCATTAGCTACTTCAGCGCTAACATTCTTGAACTGTTGCAGCATCTGTTTCCAGGCTTTCTGTATCCCGTTACCATCCTTGTCTATCTTCACTGAGGCACCACTCTCCAAATGGAAATCAAAACCTGTCTTCAGTCGTTCCTGCCTATTTATTAAATTTACAAACTCAATTCATTATTTAAATATACAATAAGACCTATATTTACAGCAATGTGTATTCACTTCACTGTGTTTGTGATACCAATTCAGACCAAGAATGCAAAGATGATTAAAGCAAAAGGAAAATAGGAAAACAGACAAAAATAAATATTGTTCTTTAAGATTAAAGTTATTAAAATTCATTTATGCATTTGGTGAAGGGCATGATAAACATTTTTGAGATTTAAGCTGCACAAAAATTTATTTGTTGTTGGCATGTTAAGGCATTTTTAACAGCTGTTCCCATACCAACAAAATATAATCAGTATTTTTATTCAAATTTGAATTCTGAATAACCATTTTCAAAAGCAAGCTGAGAATGATTCAGTCATGTCCTGTTACAAGCAGTCATGCCCTGTGTTTATTTAAGTGTGAAAATCAAGTGTCAGATGAATAGAGAAACATACATGAAATAGCTTTACAGAGAGGAAAACAACCAGAAGTGACACAGGACAGGAGGGACAGGTTGGTAATTAGCACGGACTGGAGAGATATCATGGAGATAGGATATATTGATTGACCTCACTGAGAGCTTCGAACATGCCTAAGAGATCTGGATAGGCAATCCTAATAAGATAATTTTCAGTTACCATCAACCAGCATTGCTCCCTGCTGTTTCCCTTACTATTTCTGATTTTTTATTGTGTACATCTGTAATTGTGGCTTTCCACAGAAAAATTTATGATAAACTTAAAAGAACTTCTCCCAAGGTACATGGACACCAATCTTTCAACAACATGCCCATGTGACATATATTGTAATCAAATTATGACAATGTGAGACTCACTTGAATGGCATCTCAGCCACAGCTTTAGTGAACCTAAAAACAGCTTTGCCCATGTCTTCATCCTTCTCATGCAGGTGGACTGTACAAGACGTGGTCAGCTGCAAATCAACCAGGGCCTGAAACATACACCACTGACAGCTGTAGGTCAACCAGGGCCTGAAACATACACCAATGACAGCTGTAGGTCAACCAGGGCTTGAAACATACACCACTGACGGCTGTAGGTCAACCAGGGCCTGAAACATACACCACTGACATCTGTAGGTCAACCAGGGCCTGAAACATACACCACTAACAGCTGTAAGTCAACCAGGGCCTGAAACATACACCACTGACAGCTGTAAGTCAACCAGGGCCTGAAACATGCATCACTGATAGCTGTAGGTCAACAAAGGCCTGAAGCATACTACGCTGACAGCTGTAGGTCAACCAGGGCCCAAAACATCCACCACTGACAGCTGTTAGTCAACCAGGAACTGAAACATACACCACTGACAGTTGTAAGTCAACCAGGGCCTGAAACATACACCACTGACAGTTGTAAGTCAACCAGGGCCTGAAACATACACCACTGACAGTTGTAAGTAGACCAGGGCCTGAAACATACACCACTGACAGCTGTAGGTCAACCAGGGCCTGAAACATACACCACTGACAGTTGTAAGTCAACCAGGAACTGAAACATACACCACTGACAGTTGTAAGTTAACCAGGGCCTGAAACATACACCACTGACATCTGTAGGTCAACCAGGGCCTGAAACATACACCAATGACAGCTGTAGGTCAACCAGGGCCTGAAACATTCACCACTGACAGTTGTAAGTCAACCAGGGTTGAAATATACACCACTGACATCTGTAGGTCAACCAGGGCCTGAAACATACACCACTGACAGTTGTAAGTCAACCAGGGTTGAAATATACACCACTGACATCTGTAGGTCAACCAGGGCCTAAAACATACACCACTGACAGCTGTAGGTCAACCAGGGCCTGAGACATACACCACTGACATCTGTAGGTCAACCAAGGACTGAAACATACACCATGCACTGACAGTTGTAAGTCAACCAGGAACTGAAACATACACCACTGACAGTTGTAAGTCAACCAGGGCCTGAAACATACACCACTGACATCTGTAGGTCAACCAGGGCCTGAAACATACACCACTGACATCTGTAGGTCAACCAGGGCCTGAAACATTCACCACTAACAGCTGAAGTCAACCAGGGCCTGAAACATTCACCACTGACATGATAAATCGAGGACTTAAGCGATGCTAGTACCATCTATATAGCACTGCATCTATTCTTGATTAGAAAACTTTTCTTGAATGCACATGATGATGTATGTGCATCACTATCAATGTTGCCCATAATCTCCTATTACTCTTGAGATGGCGATATGGTGAGTTCTGAAGTGGCTAGTGAGGCCGCTCTTGGCTCTGAAAAGTCTTTCATAAATGGGGTATCTTAGAATGGGAGCTGAGATTGATGTGGAAGCAGCTCGTGCTTTCCTGGCTGTTCTCTTTTTCTTTTGTGTTAGATGTCATCTGCATCTCAGCTCTTCATGCACTGCTGGCTATGTGACATCTTGGGCATCAATTTCCTGGAATCAGTTGTGCTGCCGAGAGCTTTGAGTGTCAAAATGGTTGGTTTGACCTGCCTAGTGTTTGTGTAGTGTGCTTGTTACCTCTGCATCTGTGATGCTCAAAATATCACTCAGGTGCTCAGTTCTGAGGATCAAAGTGTCCAACTGGACATGTGAAATTTCTGATTGTTGGACCAAAAGGATCAAAATTGGTGTTTGTGGCAGTCACTGACCACTGCCAACTACCTCAAAAACCAGTTAATTTTGCAAACCATGTGTCAAGCCTTACACTTCACTCTTATTAAATAATCATATAATAACCCAATGTGTAATCATATATTGTTACAAAAATGACGGAGAATATAGGTAGAATATAGAATGGTAGGTTGCACATATGCAGAAGTATAAAGGTCACTTGTTGCAAAACGCCATTTGCAAAGCCCTGACTTATCTGACTTGCTGCAGGATGTCCTTGTTGAAGTAGTTTTGATAATCTTGGTGGGCTCCTACATATTGTAAACACATTGATTTAAAAAAACAAGCAGCCTGTGTGCATTAATATCCATGTTTTCTGGCCTATTTTTATAAAAGCTCCAAGGGATTACCTTCAGTTTATAAAGGTCAGATAAGTGATTGGGCTCCTTCAAGTTATTTCAAGTCTTTTTGTATCATGTATATGCAGTTACCTCTTCTACTTCTATCCTGCTTAAATCTGGCAGAGTTGTCCCTTTGCTCCGGGCCTGGTTTTGATTTGACCCTTGACCTCCTGCTGCCAGCGCTCTCTTTCTGTGAGACTGTGCTGCTCTGGTCTTCTGATCTCTAATATCAGATCATAAACAAATTTAAGACTTACTAACATTCACTTACTGAATTTATATATACAGTTCAAAGTACAGTAAACCCTGGAAATTAAGATCACCAACGGAACCTTGATTAAATGGTCACATTTTGGAGGTGGTTGTCTATTCAAAGTTCTTGTATGATGAACAAAAAAGAATTGGGACCGTGAACAAGTGGTCTCTCAGTGGTCGCTGGGCAAAATATCGGGAGGATACATCAAACCAGTCCTGAGATTTAAGCCAGAATGGCTGCAGCGTAAACATAAATGTAGGTGGCGCCACCTGCCACAAAATCCAGAAAGCTATCCAAGATGTATACACATGCAAAATATTAGGCAGGTAAGTCAAATCACAGCCAAGATATGAGTGATTTTATCCCATGGCAGACAAACAGACGGATGCTGTACAAAAATAGTTGCAGTAGGCGCCATCAATTTTGCGTATGATAAAGAGCTATGTGATATCTTTACACATGCAAAATTTCAGGAGGATATGTCACACCAGTCCTGAGTTATAAGCATGGAGATCTGCAGCCTGAACATGAATGTGGGTGGCGCCACCTGTCATAAAATCAAGAAAGCTATCCAGGATGTATACACATGCAAAGTTTCAGTTTAATTAGTCCAACCACTGCAGAGATATGAGTGATTTTATCCTAAGGCGAACAGATGGATGCAGTGAAAAAATGGTTTCAGGTGGCGCCACCATTTTTTGTGTATGTTTTTTTTTTATATATTTTTTTTGTCGGAGGTAACCGCCTCCATTTTATTAATGCTGCCTTAACTAAGTATATGTACATCTGCAGATTTCCATTCCGGTTTCAGACTACGTGACAGGGCAGTATCACATGCTTCCTCTCATTTTATATCCTGGAGTTAACCAGGCCCGGTGACTACTGCACCTGCGGGCCCTGGGTTGGAAATCATACCACCAAGAACCCCCGTAAGGCGCACTCGTTTGTGAATGAACCACGGCCGTTGGGCATGACCTTCCCATTAAGCCTGCAGAGCGCTGACCCTGGGAGGGTCCGACTGTGAAGAACCTCACCGCCTCGGCTGAGATTCGAACTCATGATCTCCCGGCTTTGAGTCCTGCGCTCTACCCCTGAGCCACAGAAGTCGGTGTGTATGTTATAAAGCTATTCAATGGCTACATTTGTGCAAAATTTTTAGCATGATTGGTCAAACAAGTCCAAAGATATGGGGGTTAATGTTTCTAAACAGAGGCACAGATGGACACACTGGAGAGGGGAAAGGTCAGAGGTCAATGCAAAATATTTTGGCACCAGTTCACATGTAACTTGATAATGGTGTAAAGTTTCGGAAAAAGCTGTCCAGTGGTCTCTGAGTTCTATTCCGGAAGCAAATGAGGCGTTGGCTGTGGCAGAACCCGGTCAAATACATAGTATCCACTAAACTTTGTTTTGGTGGATACAATGAGAAGATATATATATAATGAGAAATTCATTAACTTTAACATAACATGAATTTCTATCAAGCCTATTCAAAACAGGAATGGATTTCACTAAGGGTAAAAATTAGAAAAATAAACATTAAATACAATAAATTAAACCTAAAACAAAATTTGGTAACACTGATATTGTGATCAGGTGTATGATTAATTATAAAAATAATGAACATGCATAAGTTAACCAAGAGTTCAAGGTGAGGTCAATCCAGAACACCTGTACTGGAAGATGGGCTGCCAATCATTTACCTGAAGTATTTTTCCAATCCCTGCACCATTAAAGTGACCCGTCTGTTTTCCATTCTTTCTGTTGACTTTTCAATGTAGTTCCTCAATGTGTCTCCCTCACTTGCCTAAAAATGAAAAGACCAGAAAATGTTCATCCTATACCAAACTGGATTCACAATGGCACATACAATGATATCTAACTGTGTGGAAAATTTTGGATTTCTAATTCCAATGGTTTCAAACATGCCCTGTTAATGGCTGGAGGGCCGGCCAAACTAAGGACCACGACTATAGCTCAGATGACTTATAGTCAGCTGAGCTAATAAACTAGTCTACAGATGGGGCTAATGTCTTCAGTAGAAAAGGAATATACAACTAGATAAAGCCAAGTTACCAAGTTGGTTTATATTCTGAAAATATAAGCTCATCCTTGTAGTTGTTGTAAAGCCTTGAGCAACCTGGAGAGCATTAATGGCAAGGCCTGTGTTCTTAAACCATCATGCTTTTATGTAAATGCAAGCCACAGGACTGGCTGAAGAACACAAGATATGTTAACACTCTGAGATGATCCTGTCTTCTGAGTTTCAGAATGAATGAGCCTGACTGCGACAGACAATAGAAGTTTAGGAGAACTTGAAAAAGAAGAGACATTAAAGCCATCTTTTCATTTGTTGAGAGTAATTGGGTTGCCAACACTTCACATTAGCTCTCATCAAATTACACCATCATCAAAAGTAAGAAATATTGGTGTTTTATTTTTTATTCACATGCATCCATGGAAGCCCATGTAATGGCAGTTTGCAAAGCTTAATACAATACATATTCGTAATATCAGAAAAATAACAAAATGTGGAAAACAGAGTCTTTGGAGCAAATAGTTCATTCCTTTATAACTTCAAAATTAGATTATTGCAATGCAATCTTATGTGGAACTCCCTAATCATTAACAAATCAAATGGAAAGTATACAGAATACTGCAACAAGAATTATTACGGGTGCTTCAAAATCAGATCATATTACACCAATTTCGTATTCTCTGGTTGTCCATTGTGCAAAGGTAAAAATTAAAAATGTTCATTCTTGTGTAAAAGGGAATAAATAATTTAGCTCCTCTTAACCTGCAAGAGCTTATTCACTGTTATACATACCCCATCAAGAAGCCTTCTGTCAGCAATTAAAAACTTACTGATCATGCCCTTTACCAAATCGTCATGTGTACAAAATTGGGCATTCAGTGTTGTTGGCCAAAAAATGTGGAATGACCTACCAGATACTGTAAGAGAAGCCAACAGTCCCTCAGAATTTGTAAGTAAACTAAAAATATATTTGTTCATGGATCATTTTTTATGCCTAGTCATTTTTTACATTTTGATAGTGAAATGTCGAACACTTTAGTGAAATGTTTTGACAGCTTTAACAGATAACTGAAATATTGATTTTTACATTTCTCATTATATACTGTAACCTTCTGAATGTAATATTTTAGCCAAATGGACTTTAATTTCATATTAATATAATAATACCTTTAATGATTGCTGATTGTATTCTAGTTACTGAACAGTACTTTAGAGCATGTGTTATCATGGATTTTATGATTTACAAAATAAATTATTATTATTATTAATTATCATTATTCACCTGTTTTTCTTGTGGAATTTCTTGATACATATTAGTGTAGAATTTATGGGTACATATTAATGAAGTTCAGGTAACTCCTGCTTTGAAAAATTCTTCTAGTGCTCTCATAATGGATGTATAAGCACATTTACCAGCAAGCTATTGCTGGTAGTTAACACAGTACTAACAAACTGAAAAACCAAGTAACCGAAGGTGGTTGACTGCACATGTGAGGAATTTAAAAGGTCACAAGTTATTGTAAGTGAGAGTACTGGTATGTGAAGCAACCTGCTGTCATTTGCAAAACTCTGCTTTGTCTGATAAGCTAAAAAAAATTTTGTTGTTGGATGTATTTTGATTATGATTGGCAGCCATTATGGCAGGTTCACAATGTTATCAACACATGGATACGAATAAAACCGACAACCTGTGCATTGTGGTATTATGGCTTTTCAACTTATTTTTTAGGGATCATCTTTATTTAACATGTCAGATAATTGAATGCACCCCTTTAAAAATAATGAGATAAAGACGGAAGTTTATGAGATATTTAAGAAGGAAGCCAACCTGATAATTCTGGGCCACCATCGGGATGAATTTATCAGCTGACAGCAGGACCAGGACTTGTGGCTGAAGTTGTTCTGTTGTCTCAGTGGTCACCTGGTAATTAAACAATCAGCTCATTATTGGATTTTTTTGTTTACAGATCTTCTCTGATCTTCTTCTTGCAAACTTTATCTTTGTATCCATTTTTTATTTCAAACTCAATTAGCTTCATGATTTTTATCAATTTGCCTCTGCCAGGAGGGATATGCGTTCATCCCCAAGGTGAGAACAGAATCTCATGAAATTTTCAGGGCATTTCTGGAATGGATTATATATGGTGTAGATCTTGCACATAAACTGGACTCAGGGACATCATCAAGGAATATTCACCAATATACAGTCACTTATGCACAAATAAACCTGGGAATATGGGCTAAATGAGTGAATCAAAACTTGGTTTTGAGAACATACAACAATAGGGAACCCCCACATTGCAGAGGCTTGCATTCCTTGGAATGCAGATTTCTTGTTTTTCTATGTATACAATTTTAACAAAACAGCATGTTCAGTTTGTATGTTACTACTAATGGCTTTACTTTATACATCCACCTTTTAAAATAGGATACAATGGCTGTTTTTAACCAACCTTAATACCGATATAATTCTCAAGTCTCTTGCCATCAGGATGGACAACAACTCAAAACAGCATATCTCTCTGTGGGTCAGTTCATCAGCATATCTTGTGGATGCAATATATTCAGATTTGCAGGATGGATTGTAATCAGACTTGTAGGTATTTACTATTTTAAAAAGGTTCTTAATATTCTGATACATGCAATTATCTTCTTTCCACAGTATTAACCCCTTTCTACATAAGTCACTTGAGCCACTGAGCTCAGCAACTGCAGACTATGCAAGTCTCTGATTCTTTTCCATTTGCTTTTATTATTTTTTTCCAAAATTGAAATTACCACATACATGTACATAAATGAAATATAGTTATTTCTGAATGACATTTATTTGATAATATCCATTTATCAACTGACCCCTCCACTTGGCGTGTCCTTGACCTGTGTGACCTCACGCCACCATGTGACCATGTTGGGCAGCATCTGTTGCTGTACCTCATACCGGACATCATGACGCTGAAGTTCCTCCAGTATCACCTTGCTACACTGTAGCTGCATCAGCGCTGTGTCCAGCATCACAGTAACCAACTGTGTCAGACAAATACAGGATTTTACACTTCCAAAAGATTATGATCAGTATTAATATTATTTAATTCATTTGTATGGACAAAAGTACACATGTTTCTATGCGCATTCACACTGTATTAAAAATTCTGTAGTGACATTAAAAATAAATAATACATTAGCAAATTATGTTAAGTTCATGTAATGTGATAAAGATCACTGGTATACTGTTTTTATTTATTATTTATATAATCACAGGTAACAAATATATGATTTACATGATTCAGAACTTAAATAAAACCTATCAGTATAATACATTTATACAGTGACAAATGTGTCAGTAAAGATTACTTTTACCTGACAGAAAACAAATATAACACATAAAAAAAAGCATACACTATTATTGGCAGATTGTCTTACTACTTGATTTAAGACTAACTTTTATGGTTGTCTTACTACTTGATTTAAGACTACCTTTTATGGTATCATTGGGTGAGAAAAAAATGGAAAATTTGTTTTCAAACTAAAATGGTGAGTTTGCATCTTCTGGTTGCTATCATTTTGCAGTTGTAAAAACTTAATTCCCTGTGACTACTGGTTTCTTCTTTAATGTATAACATCTGTTGGTGTGCATATTTTTTGAGTATCAAATAACTTAAAAGACATAACATTCACTGTTACAAAGAAGAACAGTGCAATTAAACAGTTTCAGAGTTAATTTATTAGTGATTTTTTTCCTGGAAACTTCATATGAAAGTTTAAAAATGTCTCAAAAGCAGTTTTTTTTTTGTTTTACTCAACCAATTGTCTTTCTTGTTTGAAAATAAGTTTTTTTTTATTTAATAAAATTTTAAATTATTACTTTAAGCTTGTGAGAAGGATGGTTGTAGAAATTAAAATAAATGGATTTGAGGCATTGTTATGTTTCTTGCTATTGGTCCATTAAAGGTGGACAGCTGTTACTGGATGCCTATAATAGTGAACTTTTTTTCTTAAATGAAATGTTTTTTAATATCAACATGTTATATGAAAATACATGTTAATTTCACAAATACTTGCACAAGCTCCATCTGAAAGAAAACACTAAAAGGTTTAAAATGGTATATACTTTATGGGTCCAATATGAATTAAAACTTTTAGATTGATTTTAAATTAATGGATTTTTACAAGAGATGCTACCTTAAAGGGCTTATTCCATTTATTATCCAAATATCTTTCTGAAATTTAATTTTATGTTTTTAACTTATTTTATTCACATTTTTTTAACATTTGTAAATTATCTTAATGGGAACTCAGGCTGATTCAGCATTTGATACGGATGGAATCTATAATGCAAAGAGTCATTCAAGGTACCTGCCCTGGCCTTCCTTCTACAATCTATCTTGTGGTGCCACCTATTGGATGTTTGCAGAATTAAATTACACAACCTAAAAAAATAAATCAAGTGTTGAAACCTTCCATATATATAAATTATTCTATCTACACCAAAAGAAAAACAATTATCTAGTTGTTAACAATAAAGACTTTTCAAAATGCTATTTAGGAGATCTGTGTTGTTTTGATTGGCATGTCATTGTGACCTAATCTGTATATATAGGTCAGGTCAGTCATAGATCACAACAATACAAGTTCCATGACCTGACCTCTATGCATATTCATGTTGCCAGTGCTTTGTTGATAAACACTGAGTAGAGGTGTGTCAACATGAACAGGCTAACGTTGCCATTTATAATACACCTATGTGCCAACCTCAAATTTCCTTAATTTTTTTGGGCAACTACTGCTATTAGCAGATTCAAACCACATCACAGACATTCATCAGGGGCAAAAGGTTAAGCTTAATTTTTATATTATAGTTTCTGCTAGATCTGAGGGGTTAATTTGCTGGTCATCATACAAAAGTGACTGCGACTCTTACCACAGATTTCTATAATGTTCCACTGTATTAGTTGTAAGGTGGTGTCTCAGGAGCACTCCCACCCCCACCAACTTGACCAGGGAGACCTGGTCCGGATAGGGGTGGGTTACTTACCTGGTACTGGTCATCCCTGTGATCATGAATGCAGGGAAGGCGCTGGGAGGTGCTGTTACAGGCGCTGACCAGGGATGCTTTGCATTCCAAGTACATAATTTTTTTTTTAATCTGAGGCACATGCTGCCTCAGGCTTAACAAGCAAAAAGCAATTCTTGACCCTTAAATGCTTCTATCAACAAAATTGAATCAATGTTATTTTATTCACACTTATTTTCTTGGCTGTTTATATGAGAATAAGAGAAAATTTCTAATGGATTAGAAGGGACATAATCAGGAGCAATATCATTGCAGATCTGGATCATCTTTCAAGAAGACAAAGATATTGTAGAGACCCATCCTGTGTAAAATATTCAAGATGGAAATGTGCTGCAGTTTCGTTAGTAATAGGGCTAGACAGACATATATACAGACAGAAATACAGCAATAACCAACCCCCCCCCCCACCACCACATTTTCTTTGGGGCCAGGGTAACCAATATTACAATTTCATGTGTAAAAGCTTTGAAACAAGAGACCCATTGGTCACTGTGCTCAGCTGAAGTTGACCTTAAAGGTAAAACAATCTAAAATAATATCAAATGCAGATGTGTATGTATGTGTGTGTATGTGTGGGGGGGGGGGGGTTGAATGTTGGGAGTTACAACATCTCTGTATATATATATATATACAGGTTATTCACTTAATTCAACAGTGCATACAGGATAAAAAAGTTCATTACCAATTACTGAATATTTTAAAATGGACCGACAGACTGGTAGACAAACAAAGCTGATCACTTTATCTCTAGTCCTGCTGAGACAGAAAAATAATGAACAATTGTTTGCATCAGATCATCATTTTTTTATTACACTGATTGTTTTTTCATGTTTATAATCTTTATACATTCCAAATGTAACATAAATATCTGAATATAAAAGTTGATTCATAATTCTAAATTGCATCATCATATATCTCAATTTTGTCAGAATATACAACATTATGCATACAAATGTTTTTATTTTTTTTTACCACCAAAATATATCTTTTGTTAAGTCAAAGAATATAAATATCTGGAAATAATACTTGAAGCAGAATTTACAATTTTACATTGTGCCTTTATTTATACATAATTTAGCTCATATATTATCAATTCATGCATAATGATGGGTTTAATTACATTTATTCAGTTATAATTATTTAAAAGAAAATTGCTTTCTTTGAAAAATGCTACATTACTACAACATTGCATCTTCTGTATTGCTAAAACATTCAATAACTGGCCCAATTATTTTTAAGCTTTTTTCAAATTTAAGATTTAAAAAGATTAAATACATATGTTTACATGCTGTGAAAACTAAATCAACAGTACTTACAGGAAAAAAATGTGCCATGGTCAAATTTGGGCAAAAGTTTAGGTACTGATTTTATTTTTATGCTAATAACTTGAAAGATTTACAAAATTCAGATCTAATTTTGAAATACAATTGAATCTTGATTAAACAAAGTTATATACCCAAAATAAAAGTCTCTAACTTCATAAATTATCATGTTCAGTGAGTAAAAATCTTTCCTGATTTTTTTTACAAAGTGCATTATGTTCAGGCCCATAACTTGAAAAAATTACACAATTTGGACTTAATCTCTTGCGTGTAAAGATAAAATATATAAGACAATATCACTGGTAAATATAAACAAAAACAGAAGAGAGGTTTTTATATTAGGCAGTCCTGAAGTGTGATAATAGGTTTTTAATTAAATTAGTTTTTTTCCTTAATTTCTCTAAGGAATGAAGTCACAGTGACCCAGTATTCAGCTTGTTAGGAGATCTTGGGGACATCTAACGGTATGCAGAGTTTTGTATTTGTAGCTCTAACGGTTTCGAAACATGCCAGTCTAACAGACAGACAGACGGCATGACAGATGACAGACAATGGACCATAACTATAGCTTAGGTGACTTACAGTCAGCTGAGCTAAAAATAATGCAGTTTTTAGGTTACAGGACTGGAAAAACAGACAGACATACATGCAGACAGACATACCCTGCTGCAAAAATCTTCCCTCCCTAACAAAAACAGATTTGACATTTAGACTCTTACCCTGAGGCATTCCCCAGGTTTAGCAAAATTTTTGCGTGACTGCTGAAGGGCTTTTCTTCTGGCTGCTTCCTGTTCTTTCTCTCGTTTTTTTGCTTCTCTTTCTGCAGCCTTCCTGGCTTTCTCTTCCTCCTTCAACCTCTTTTTCTCTTCTCTCTCTCTTTCCTTCATCAATTTCTGTTGTTTCTTGTCACAGAGTGATGTAAAGTTCCCCTGTGTAACATGAAATATATTTCTAAATGAATCCATTAAAGCAATGCATTAAGCCCCCGACAGACAGAACGCTGTGAAGCTAGGCACAGCAGTGTGTGGCACAGCAAATACTTTACCACATTTTTGTAGTGCTGCAAAGCAGAGAAAGATGAAGTTTTTTCAGCTTTGTTGGGCAGCACTGCACAGTGTGGTGCAATCAGCTCAGTATGGTGTTTGGTGTGGACAGTCTGATGTATCTGAATTTCCTCAACATTCTTTGCAGCACAGTGTGGTGCAGTGCAGGGTTCATTGTGGTGAGGCTTTTACAATGATACCAGTGCACTTATCTTTAATCACAGTGACACCATATTATGTGTTTGAGAATCAAGAGTGCTTTTTACCGATAAATATAAGGTATTAAATGGTAATGTGGTTGTTATAAAATTTAGAAATACAAATTAGTGTTTATTTATCATTAATCATTAAAAAGATTTAATATGATTATTATAATATATACCACAAATTGTTACAATTACTGTTGTTATCCCTCCATATCCTTCCACAAAAAATCTGAACTCCCATTATTTGCATCTATCAGTTTAATTTTTCTTCAGTGGTTGATTATTACTCTCAAATGAAACCTACCAGATAGATTGACATCAACCATTAACCTTTGACCTACCTCTGCACCTCCATCATTCAGCTTCCTCCTTTTAACTGGGGATACACAAGTTGGTTCAGTTTCCATGGCAACAATGGAGCCAGTTGATGCCTGCTCATGAGTGTCCAAACCAGTGTCTGAAATTACTGTATTTGTTGATGGATATTTATTCAATGATTTGTGGATATCATCAGAGACCTCATCTAAGTTTGGAAGATATTCATCTGAATAATTACTCCTCGTGGCACTAATATTTGAGTTACTGCCACCGCATGCCGAGTCACTATTAGCTGCACTTGTCTTTGTTATTTTTGGTTCATCATCATCACTTGATATTGCATGTACTGGTTTTTCAGGTTCAACATCTGAGCTGTCTGAGTAGAAGTCTGATCTGACGGGTTTATTTTTACGGACAGATATTTTCTTTGATCTTTGCTTCCTTTGAATTACAGGTAAATCCAGGTGTGTATTCTCCTCATGGTCACCAAACTCTGGGCTTCCCATTCCCGTTTCATCATTTCCTGGCACCAGCTGAAAATTATACATGAACACAAAGTGTTAATATTAATGTTACCTAATGAACATTCTTTAAGTTTGTATTGGGGCCCCATACACTTGAGACAGGGGCACTCACAAGGACAGGACTACAAATGAAAGCAAACAAGAAATTCAAGTCATCTTGAACTGCTGGGAACCATGCCATATTTGTCCTAAAAGAGGTCATATTCCATATTCTCATCAACCTGACATTATTTAGAAAATGGTCCATGGTAGAACCACAGCACCAGCTGTCAGAAATTATGCCAGTGGCCTCAGCCCTCTTCCAGAACTGAACACTGACAGGCCTCACAAACAGCCCACTCCAAAAGCCCCCGGCCTTTGACATCAGGCACAAATGTGCCACATTCCATTCTTCCAGCCATCAATCAAGCTGGATATTTGTCAACGCTACATGCTCAAATCACAGCCCCACCAGCAGTAAATTTTAGGTCAGAATTATGAAATGTAGGACCAAAATAAAAAAAGGAATGGTTCTCAGGCACCGCCCGCAACAGTTTTTGCCCCCAGTATAAAAAATTTTTTATTTTTAATTTCATCTTTCATGAAGATAAAATAATACAATTTTGATATCTTTCTTTTGAAATGTAGTGCTTTTACCTCTGTAGCAAAAACTGGTTATTTTCAAGCTTTACCCTGATCATATGACATTTTTATTGAAACATACAAAAAAGGCAAAAAATAAAATATTGCCTGCCCACACTGATTTATGAAAAAAGTGCCTGAGAACCATACTATAAGTAAAGAAGAAATCAAATAAACAATGCATTGCACAGATAAGTCCTCACTAGCAAATACCCGTGCTATGCATGGTTTGGGGATAAGCAAAACAATCTGTACGGTGGTATCGAAAATCCACCGGAAATCTGGAGATACAGAAAATCACACAAATCGCCATATGCTATTACTATAGATCCATTATATGTCTGGTGAACCGTGTTATGCATAAACATCGTATTGACTCCAAGAGATTGGACGGAGATATTTCGGATGAGTTGATATGATAAATGAAATAATTTTTATATGAAAATGTATTATGTTGAACATCGCTATTTAAAGTTGCCCTCCAATTTTGCAAATCGTCCCGTGTAAAAAGCTGGTGACACATTCCAACGTTTATTTGCATCTGATCATGGCATCCATTCATCGCCTCTGTGTAAAAATTTTGGACTATATATTTTCAATTATGACACATACCTCCGGCAACGATTATCACCTGCGATCAATGCATGCGCGCGTTTATCGCAGACCTTACTGCTGCTCGACTTTTGTGATGAACTCATCTGTTACATGCACAGGGGATTCCACTTCATGACATGAAATCGCGGAAGCCCTCACTTCCATTTTTAAAATGTGAGTATATTAGGAGCGAGCAAGGAGGTTACGTCTGTACCCTCCTTGGAGCTAGTATATAGAATCCTGTCTACATGGACGAGACTATGGGTGTATATGTACGGACGTAATGATGTTTAGGATTCATGTAATGGAGAAGTAAGAGGCATGTCGATGTCATATCATCAGGCATGTAATGGCTCATGTTGATTACTACTAATATGAGATGGTCCAGTCAGTTTAGACCCCATCTTAGAAAGTGAAGACCGGGCCATGTAGTAGAGTTCATAAGTGAAAAACTGTAGGGAAGCATCATCATGTCTATAACACTCAACATGCATCTTACTATATATTTCACTGAAAAATTGCAACAATAAATTTGATGCAATAAAAAGTGACATTTAAAGTGGAAGCAAAATAAAGCGTTAAGCACAGGCGCCAGTACAATTATTTTTTTAGGGGGGGGGTCCTATCTCACATTAATTTAATTAAACATTTATATATATAATTATTTGTTATATTTTACTTAAATATCATTTAGGTTTACAGGCATAAATCTTGATTTGAAAGAACAAATTTGAGTATAATCCTGAGTGTTGAGCCTGTCCTGGTGAGCCGGGGTGACTGTTTCAGCCAGAGATGTGTGTGTGTGTTACATCATCACTGCTAACTTCCTCGCCCATGCACCCAGCTGAAATGTGATACATGAACTTGGCAGGCTGAAACAATCAAATGTGTGACCCTGGTAACAACCCCATGTAAAACTGTAGTGTAGCCAGGGGTTGTGTGTAGCCTATGGTCCCCTTACAAGGACACTCACAGCAGTGATGATGTTATACACACACAACAGGCTTGGGTCAAGTACAGCGGGTCAGTACTTGAGTACAAGTACAAGTACTGCAGAATTTGTCAAGTACAAGTACAAGTACATAATTTTTCAATGTTCTTGAGTACAAGTACAAATACACAATTTTTCAATGTACTTGAGTACAAGTACAGGGGTCTGTACTTGAGTACAATTACAAGTACTTTTAATTGAAAAAGCAATTTTTATGAATATTAATTGATAACCTATATTATACACACTTTTACACAGTAAGATATCAGTACTGGTACACAAAAAAGTGGGTTGATGCTCCAATTGCTGAAAGTTTTTTTTTTATTTTAGGTAATCCAGGGTGACAGTCTTGATGGCTTTTCAGTATTTATATACACTATTACACAGTCGTATATCAGTACACAAGAAATGGTGCTTTGATGCCTTTTCTGAATGACTATTCTGAATCGGCCAATTCTGTCACTTATTATATAATGGCTTTAGAGTCTCTGTACTAGTCTGTCAGGTGTGTAAAACTCACAGCTGATCAGCTAAACAGTCCACCTGAGGGTTGTGTTTAGTTCAGCTGTGACAACTCAATTCTAGATTTACTCATTACCAACTAGTGGTGGGCCGATCAAGTTTTATCGAAAGTCACTCAGTTTCCTGCCACTTTCAAACGCTCGATTAACAAAGGCAACTATCGATTACATCATAATCATGACTTTTTTTTCAAATAATGCCTATTATCTTATAGGCTAAAATTATTCTTCCATTTTTTACAACATTCCGCACTTCAAATAATTAGTCTTGGTTCCCATATTATCTTACATATGTAACAAAGTATTACTAGGTAGATGCGAGAACAGAGGACAGAGGCAGGGAGCTGCAGAATTAGCGTGGAGTTTTGTGACAGATGTACATTGCACAGTATGGGCGGTATGGTGTTAAAATGCTCCATAAATTCTCTAGGTCTATGCAGCAAGTAGATGTCCTGGATAGTGGTTAAATTCTTGTTTATTATAAATAATTAAAATGAAACTTTGAAAAGAATACCTTACTGATAATAGGAAAATATAAATAAGGCAAATCCTCTTTTCTTTAGGTAGAATTACTAAGACATGCGGGCTGGGTTAAGAAAGTACAGTTTCACAGATAATTGCATATTTCTTTATATTTGCCTGGACCGATTACTAATTGATCATCGATAGGTTTGCTTAAACCGATGATTGATTATGAAAAAAGAACCGACTCCCACCACTAATACAAACCTGACCTTCTCAGGTACCATGGCTAATTAGCCTGGTGCATGAGCAGATGTAACCTGGGACAAACTTACTCAGCAGAACTATTAAGTGGGTAGTGTTTCCACAAGCTGTTCATATAATCAGGTCTGAGGATAGACTATTACAGCTTTTTCCATTTAATAGTAATAGACTCAAAAATTTTAGCTGTAATAGTAATAGTAATAGAAACAGAAGGCAAAGTAACAGAGTAATACATATTACTTTCTATTACTTCCTGTGAGCCCCTTGATCATGAAGCATATCAGCAAATAATGCTGAACAGACTCAGTTCCTGTCCAGTAATTGCCCAGGATGTGCCTATTGTGGAGGCAAGCATGGGCAAGCTGCCACATTGCTGGTGACCACTGGTGCTAATTACACAAGAGTATTGGACAGAGTAGGTCACAGCCAAATAAGTTACCTGGCACAATCTGACCTTTGATTAGTAAACCATAGATAAACAGAGGCATGTTTGATGTTAAATGGTGTAGGCTATTATTATTGTGACATGTACATCTTGTCTCACATCCATCAATCCATATGCTCTGTATTCAAAATAATTTAAAACAAGGGACCCATGGGTCACGGCGCTCAGCTGAATGAGACAGATATAATTGTGTCACTATTGTTGTATGTAGGTCTGTAAGATTTCATTTTGACAGATGTAATTTTTTGTATTAATTATGTAGTTGAGCGGAATAGTTATATAGAAGTATCAGTATTTTAATTATGAACAAGAATGTGTGTCTAAAATATTGCAATGGGAATGACTAGATGTTGTAAATTGCAGAGGAAGGAAGTGGAGATTTGTAAGTATAAAAATACACATTTAATAAATCAAAATATTTATGGAATAGTAGAAAACTTATATGTTTTGGGAAGCAGTTGTTGCTGAATTAGAGAGGAAACAGAATGTCTCAAAAAGCATTTATAGAGAAGAAATTGTAGATTAAGCTGTGAGAAGTTTCCATGTTTGATCTGAATTGAAGAATGGGGGATTGTTGCTAATAATATCATGTGATCTGACCATGTGTTTTCTAATGTTGAAACTGAAGCATTTCAACAGTTAGTAAAGACAAGATCTATGGTATTTCCATGGTCATTGGTTGGTTCTCTGACTAGTTGTTGACATTTAAAGAGTTGACATAATTGTGTCAATTTGGTGTTATATATTATATTAGAAATGTCAATAATGGAATCGCCCATGATCACTATAGGCAGGTTGAGGTCAACTTGAGAGTCTAAAACTTGGGAGTTCAGAGAAGAAGTTACTGATGGGACATGCGGGTGACCTATAGAGGAAAACAATCTGAAGTGACTGAGTCTAAGTGTGAATATATATAGAGAAGAGATGACTCATTATCTGGTGTTGTGTTGTGGTGAAGGGTTACATGGGGACTCAGCTGTTTGACCTGATGGGGGGGGGGGGGGGAGGGGGAGGATGAGAGTTTAAAAACACCTTTGTAACTCTGTATATTTATTTCTTTATTTACCAGTTAGGGTGCTTTTCCATGTGCGCGGCAGAAACTGCCGCTCGTCAAACGCATGCGTTTGCCGCGCGGCCAGTCCTTTTCCATGTGAGCGTTTTGTATGCGTTTGCCGCGCGGCAATCGCATGCCTTCCTGACACAACAGAACGGACTTAAACACACGAGTTCGAGGAAACCCCCAAATGTGACGTCATTAAGGCGGAATTCCCATGCGTTTGCCGCGCGGCAAACGCAGAAATCCAGCACTGCTGGATTCCAAAACTGACGCGTGCGTTTGCCGCGCGGCAATCGCATACATGGAAATAGCACATGACTTTTTAACTGGTTGGATTTTCGCCGCGCGGCGGGCCGCGCGGCAAACGCTTGCAAAACGCGTACATGGAAAAGCACCCTTATACATTTTATGCAGTTGCCAAACACTCAGTGGCAGGGAGTGAGGAAAGTTACAACACCTTTGCATAAACATACAGGATACAAAATTTAATCTTACAGGTAAAAAAAGTTTTATTCATAATTATTGAATATTTAAAAAAAGACAGAGAGATAGAAAAACAAAGCAAATCACTTTAATTCCCATACTACTGAGGCAGAAAAATACTGAACGAATGTTTGCATTAGGTCCTCATTTTTTTTTTGTTACATAAGTTTTTTGTTAAAGGAAATTTTGGACAAAATTTATAAATTTTACTATACATTTACAATATATATCAATTATATTTGAAAATTTAAGTTGATTAACAATTCTAAATTGCATCAACATTTACAGTTAATCTGCTCAGTCAACATCACATTATATACACAGATGTATTTATTTTTTCTTAAAATATATTTTTTTAAATTTGCAAAATAATAAAAATCTGAAAATAACACTTGATTCAGGAAAAGTTGTATACATTGGATCGGAAACAGCAATGCAAATTAAAGTATGTAACTAATGCAACATATCTGTTGGGGGGGGGGGGGGGAGGGGAGGTCAGGGTTGCCATGTGATTCTACATTTGTGACAGCAGTTTTGCATCACTAATAAGTTTACCAAGGCAAGGCTGTAGGGATATTAGAGCCTCAGAAAAACTTCAATAACTAGAACAATTTTTAAGCTTTTACTTTCAAATTTCAGAATTTAACAGATTAAATCTATATATCTCGACTGTGAAAAGTAAATCAAATGTTCTTACAAGAAAGAAACATGCCATGGTCAAACTTGGGCAAAATTTAAGTAATATAGAGGAATATTTATGGTAAATATGAAGAAACCCAGATGAGTGGTTTTGATATTCGGCAGTCCTGAAGTATGAAAAAAGATATTTAATAGAAACACAGATGTATTTAATTTTTTCTAAAAATATATTTTTAAATTATAACTTTTTAAAACTAGAAAGCGGGTAGTCGACAAGCGACTACATGTATCCGCCAAAATCAGAGAAGGACGGGTGAAGTGAGGCATGGATTGAGTGGCAAGGGGATATAGAGTTACATGTGTTACATATTAGAATGGATCTCTGCCACATAAACATGATTGTAGGTGGCACCACCTGTTATTTGAACGAGAAACTATCCAAGATGTATACACATGCAAAATTTCAAGTGGAAAAGTCAAGCCACTGCAGAGATATGAGTGATTTTATCCCACAGCAGAAAAACAGATGGACGCTGTGCAAAAAGGGCTGCAGGTGGCGCCACCTTTTTTGTGTATGTTATAAAGCTATCCAAGGGTTACATTTGTGTAATTTTTTTTTCCTGATTGGTCAAACGGTTCCGGAGATATAAGCATTAATGTCTGCAGCATGAACGTGAATGTAGGTGGCGCCACCTGTCATTAAATCAAGAAAGCTATCTAGGATGTATATGCATGCCGAATTACAGGTAATTTGGTCAAATCACTGCAGAGATAAAGAGTGATTTAAACCCAAGGCAGACAAACAAATGGACGCTGTGCAAAAATGGGTGCAGGTGGCACCACCACTTTTGTGTATGTTATAAAGCTATCCAAGGGCTACATTTGTGTACATTTTTTTTCCTGATAGGTTGAACGAGTCCGGAGATATAAGCATGGATGTCTACAGCATGAACGTGAATGTAGGTGGCGCCACCTGTCATATAATCAAGAAAGCTATACGGGATGTATACATATGCTGAATTTCAGGTAATTTGGTCAAACTAATGCCGAGATATGAGTGATTTTAACCTGAGGCAGACAAACAAATGGACACTGTGCAAAATGGCTGCAGGTGGCGCCACCATTTTTGTGTATGTTATAAAGCTATCCAAGGGCTACATTTGTGTAAAAATATTTTTCCTGATTGGTCAAACCGTTCCCGAGATATGAGCTTGGATGCGTGGAGCAGTAACGTGAGTGTAGGTGGCGCCACCTGTCATAAAATCAAGAAAGCTACCTAGGATGTATACGCATGCCGAATTTTAGGTGAATTAGTCAAACGACTGCAGAGATATGAGTGATTTTATCCCAAGGCAGATGAACAGATGGACACAGTTCAAAAATGGTTGCAGGTGGCGCCACCTTTTGTTGTGTATGTTATAAAGCTATCCCAGGGCTACATTTGTGTAAAATTTTTTTCCTGAATGGTCAAACGGTTCCGGAGATATGAGCTTGGATGTGTGGAGCGTTAACGTGAATGTAGGTGGTGCCACCTGTCATAAAATCAAGAAAGCTATCTAGGATGTATACGAATGCCGAATTTTAGAAGAATTAGTCAAACCACTGCAGAGATACAAGTGATTTTAACCCCAGGCAGATTAACAAATGGACACTGTGCAAACATGGTTGCAGGTGGCGCCACCTTTTGTTGTGTATGTTATAAAGCTATCCCAGGGCTACATTTGTGTAAAATTTTTTTTCGGATCTGTCAAACGTTTCCTGAGATATATGGGTTTATGTGTGGAGCATTAAGGTGAATGTAGGTGGGTTTATGTGTGGAAACAGATGCACAAACGGACGCTGGGCTGAGAAGAAAGGTCAGAGGTCAAGGTCACTTGGTAAGGCACCAGTTCACATGTGACCCGATAATTTGTGTAAGTTTTGGAAAAATCCGTCCAGTTGTCTCAGAGGAGTTCTCCGGAAACGAACACGGCGGCGGCGGCGGAACCCGGTCAAAAACATAGTATCCGCAAACTTCGTTTTGGCGGATACAATTATATAATACTGACTAAATTACTGGCACGTACATAGGAACTTTATAGAGGAAACAGTAAAAGTTTTGAGATACTGTGATGCATATAAAAAATTTACAGATGGACAGGCAAGTGGACAGAATGGACTAATACATTTATTTCACTTTCAAGGGAATAATGCATTTAAGTTTATATATAAGCCTATTTTTTTTAGCATATCCATTTTTTCCATTATTAGTTTTAAATCTGATTCCTTCTTTTATTAACAAGTTTTATATTATTTGTAATAAAACAAATGAAAATATAAGTTAAAATATCAGAATTCTAAGTTGCAATCATTATATATCCATAGTGTAGCTCATATTGGGTCATATTATGCATACACATATATTTTATTATTTTTAAATCACAAATGTTTAAACTGAATTTAAAAGAAAATAATGCCACAACATGGCATCTACAAGATTATTCCTTGAATCACTATTAAAAAGTTTTGCACATTGGAGTTTTCAGTACATGCTTAATTTTATTCACCGAAATAAAATAAAAGATTCAGTAAATTTGATAAAATTTAATAGTCAATTTCACACCTGGTGAAGTTTTTACTCTTCTGAAGTAAGGAATTACTTATCTGATGAACATCCACACTTTCATAGCAATACACCACTTTGTGGACACTATCAAATGTGCACTTTAATCATTGTAACCCTGGTGGTACAATACAAAATCTAAAATGTAGCATAGCCATGAATAAAATAAAATACAGAAAATTATAACATTATTCTAGTTAATGCACCATTGGGGGGGGGGGGGGGGGGAGGGGGGGGGGAGTGCAGGGCAAAGGGGAAGCCTGCTGGTAGTGGCCAAGCTGAGCCTGAGGCAAGCTGCCTGGGGTGGGTTACATAATACAAGTGATGGCTGTTCTACTAGGCCGGCCAGATGTAAACAACACTGACATGGTGTATGAAAACTTGAATAAAAGCTACTCTTTTCAATCAATTCCTTTGAAATTTCAGATTTTAAAAGATTAAAGATTTATGCACATATGCTGTGAAAATTAAATCAACAGTGCTTACAGAAAAAAAACGTGATATTCCCAAAGTTGGACAAAATTTAAGGTATTAATTTTTTATTTATGCTAATAACTTGAAAAATTTGCAAAATTCAGATTTAATTTTGGGTAAATAATTGAATCTTGATTAAATAAAGTTATATTCCTGAAAAAAAAGTCTACAGCTTCAGCAATTCTCATGTTAGGTGAGTAAATATATTTCCTGATTTTTAAAAAATTGCATTATATTTGGGCCCATAACTTCAAAATAATACCCAATACTGACCTAATTTTTGGTATGTTCATAGAAAATGTATGGAAGAATATGAATACTAAATATAACTACGGTAAGAACAGATCAGTGGTTTTGATATTACGCAGACTTGAAGTGTAACAATGGCTTTTTTATGGAAAACGGAGGTTTTTCCTTAATATCTCAAAGGAACGAAGTCCTAATGACCCAATTTTCGGTATGGTAGGAGATTTTGGGAACATTTAATGATATGTTAAATTTTGGATTCGTAGGTCCAACGGTTTTAAAACTAGCCCTGTTAACGGCCGGACAGACGGACGGACAAAGGACCACGACTATAGCTCAGATGACTTATAGTCAGCTGAGCTAAAAATACATGTACTTGACTAGTATTTGAAATGTACTTGATTTTTCAAGTACATTTTTAGCAAGTACTGAAAATTTTGTACTTGAGTACAAGTACCAAGTACAAGTACATGTACTTGACCCAAGCCTGATGCACAATGCTGCCAGAAACAATCACACTGGCTTACTGGGATAGGCACATACCAAACAGGATCATCATGTACTCAAAACAAATGCTGCTATCTGTCTGTTAGATAAATGAAGGCAGTGGCTTTGTGCATTACAGAGCCACAACTGGGTCTACTTGTCTGGTCTCTCTCGGTAGAAAATTTTTCAACACAATTTTTCCTGTTACTGTTTACTTTTTCTGAAAGGATATGTAAAGCCAAAAGTTCAACAGTTCCTCTGTGTTTTTCACGGACAAGTTCCCCAAGTGAACCTTACTGAAGAAGTTATCCTTGGAGTCATTCTGTAATTTACTAAGTAGAAAAACAACAAATATTCCAAATGTTGTAGAGTTTCATTTATCTGAAAGCCTTTGAGGACAAGCTTTTTATTCAGATTAACAATTGTTTGGATAAATGATTTCGCATGAAATTGCTCTTGGAATCGCCATGATAACTGCCAAGTGCCGCACATTACTCGATACTGTACTTCTATATTTAGCATTTTCAGAATTTAATTTTGGTTTCTCAATTTATATTCGAGGAAAACAAATTTTCAGAAAAATGAGATGCGGAAATTAAAGGTTCTACTGGACTTGAAAATTAAATCATTCAAGAAAGATAATAACCTTTTTAATAACCTCATGATGACTAAGAGACTCATTACTGTTTATAGCCGCCGATGGCAACGCAACAGGTTTCAGGTTTCTGTTGCGTCGCCGGCCCACCAAAGGGCTAACTGGGGTTATAGCACGATACGATCTGTTACTCTCAGAAAGGAAACTGAATAAAAATATTTCCTATGGTTTTAACAAACCAATATAGTATGTCGAAAGGCCTGTAATAAATAATAATTATTCTGGAAAGCATGTAACTTCAACAACTGATATTATTTGTCTGGAGAGAATTGAAGCATTAACAGCGGGGGTAGACATCTTGCATTTGGTGGCAGTCCTGTGTAAGCTTTAGGCCTGTGTACTATCATGTTCATATTTTAACTTCCTTGGTGCAAAATAGGGCTGAGAACGGACAAGTATTGTTTTCTAGTGGTCAAATATACAATTGACATAAATGTACTGAACATTAATCAATGGATATATGTTAAATCTTTCAGTTGTTAATGGAGTGTTATAATCACAGTTAACTGCAGGGGCAATCTATGGACTCCACATTGCATCAGTCACTGAAAAAAAGCAATTGAGGAGTTCATCCTTATGGCCAATATGGGCTATAGCCTATACTGTTTACAAAGTTGGGCCGTATGGGCGTTTTCCTAGACTGAGATATATACTACAGTTGTTCTTCATTATGTATATGTGGGGAAAACTGATTGTCAAGCACCAGCTGACACACCCAAGAATATTGGGTTACCAGCTTGACACCCGCACTCCCCCCCCCCCCCCTAAAGTCATGCTTCTGCCGCAGCAGACTTCATTCACAAACCGACCTGTCCATCCAGTATGCGGTTAATAGTTCGCTCTAGACTGCCTGTCATCTGCAAGTCGTGTCGGATATCAGCGCGAGACATATTGGGACACAAATCCAATATGGTCTGCACATTTTCTGGCGACGCAATGTCGGCCATGTCCTTTAAGCGTATTCGAATAGGCCGCCTTCCCTCTGGAACAAAATAAGGCTTTTGGTTAGTTCCTACAACACCCTCCAAGTGGCGCTGCAATTGTAGTAAATATGGCGGCGCCCTTGATCTCGCGAGTGACCGGACAGGTCAAACAACTCCTTAGTCTCTCTGGTGAGATGGTTATTATTTTAATTAAGTCCGTGACAGTGTCATACTCTTTCCTAAACCGTGAGATATGGTCACAAGGAGCTTGAATCTGGTCAGGGTTTTCTTTCTCAATACTTTTAAATTGATTTGAGCGAAAATAGGGGTAATTACTGGTTCAGTTGTTGTTGATATGGAGTGACAGCCAGAGACACCTGGTCACCTGGATTTTTAGGCATTGCCCTTATTAGTGTTGGGACGTTATGGGTTTTTGATATCATGATAATTATTCAAATTTTATTGCGATATACCATGATATCGCAATATTTTTAATTTATATATAATGGCATTAATAAGCCATCAATAATGATATTTATAACAACCACCTTTAAAGTCTTGACTTTATACAAGGGGTTAAGTATTAATATCATTTATACCTATTGTGCCAGTACCACAGAATGACTCATTAAGTGATGTAAGTTGCATGAAGATCCTGCAGGTGTGTAAGCTTGAGGTGCAGGAAGTCCTGCCCCAATCGTCCATTCACGCTTGTCAGAACTTTCCATGTTTCCTATAGCTACATAAAAGCCAGAAAATCCTGGCAAATTTTTGGAGAGCGTGTCATACTGATCATGGCTAAATATATCATCTTGACTTTATATGGCAAAATATGCAACCCGTACGGAATGTTCGATTCAGTGGTGACACTTTATTATTGACATTTTCGTTCCATGCAATAAAAGCATAAATATGTGTATTTATTGCTCTTTCATTATAATGTTTTTTTTTCTCCTGTAATGTCCTGCTTTTGTCCTCTCTGATTCATCTTGCTACCTCCAGACATTTCCGACTAATCCTGAAGTCTGTAAGCACATGGTTCCACCCACACACGTGTATTCAAATACATGTGGTTTATAAAAATAAATGTGATTTTTTTAAATAAATTAATTTTGAACTTCAAGGGCTTGCTTGTGAACCCAAAATCATGAACAATAATTGATATCGTGATATCGCAATAATTGGAAAGTTGACGGTATGATAACTGTAGCTGTCAGATATCGTGATAATACCGTATACCGGTAACCGTCCCAAGCCTAGCCCATATTAATGCTACCATAGAGTTAGTGCCTTCTGGTCAGGACGCCTTTACCAACAATTGGTACACGTTCCAATAATAGATCCAACATACTCCACTAAACTTTAAAGGGGCTCAATCACCTATAAAACGTGGAATTAACACAAAAAACAATTTTACGCTTTAAAATGAATTTGCAAAAAAATTGCCCTGAAACCATATACTTAATTCTGTAAACAAGTGTCAAAAACAGTGCACCGATTATAGGTGTCAACATGAACCACATGTGTCACCCGACCATACACATGTCAATCAGGAGATTCTATGTTTGACTTGGCCCCAAAAATGTTATACATATTCCTGCTTGCTTAATTTTTGCGTCTTGGGGCTCATAATTGGGCCTCCAGTAACACGGACTGTGTTTTCCAACAAAGATTAATAACAAGGTGTTTAATAGCGTTATGTGAGGTACTGAGACTGTGTGTTGTGCTGGTTTTGTTGAAATATTTTTGTATAAACCAAAACTGAACTGATAATATGAAAGAAAAGGCATAATAATGCCCCTGATTATGTTCCTTTAATTGTATCCTATAGCCTTTTCACATATCTCTTGGCCCCTAATAATGTTCAATTCTGTTCAATTATGTGATTCAAATATACGTATACCCATGAAGATTCCTCCTGCTTGTTTACACCAATTGGCTTATGTGCACTACGTCCTTCACATCCATTGTCTTGCACCCTTCAGACTTTTGTATGCACCAGATAATAGTTATCCCATATATTTGGTATATTTCAAGGGTTTGGGTTAACAATTACCCAGCGATTAACCCTAAATGCTCGAGACGGAGTACACTATAGTGGAAGGCAGTTAACAAACGGCTGAGGGTTAATTTTTCTAATATTTTGTGGCTTCCGGGCATAGTGCGCACGGATGTTGCTGACTGAAAGTAACCTGAGCTATAGCCATCACTCTCTGCCCATCGTCCATTTGTCTGTCTGTCTGTTCCTTAACCAGGCACAAATCCTAACCACTGAACCTGGAATCTTCTTATTTGACATCCAGGGAGGTCCATAAAAAATCTCCTTGGAAACCTGAAATTAGGTCTCTGTTACCCATAACCTCTGAGCTATGGGGCTCCAAAGTCCCCCCCCCCCCCCCCCCCCCGAGGAAAAAGGGAAAATTTGATACAAATGCTGAAGTATCTGAACAACTATTGCATTGATCACCATGGTTCTTTGCATGGATATTGGTCATGCAATGTTTCATCAGTTTCTACAGTCTGGTGGAGTCCCCTGTATTTTTTTCTATTTTTATGATTTTTTCCTCTATTTTTGAGACCTCTTGAGATGGAGTAATCTGTAAATAGGGCACAAATCTTAACAACTTGATCTAGAATCTTCTCTCTTGACATCCAGGGAGGGCCGTGAAAATCTCCATGGAAACCTGAAATTAGGTCTCATATCTCATATATTACTCATATCCTCTGAGCTATTGGGCTCAGAAATACCCCCCACAAATAATTAAAAATATGATACAAAAGCTCCAGTGTCTGAACAACTAATGCATTGATCACCATGATTTTATGCATGCATATTCATCATGGGGTGTTTTATCAGATTCTGCAGACTGGTGGCACCACCTGTATTTTTTTTTTTTTTTTTTTGCGCCTTTTTTCTCTATTTTTGAGACTTTCAAAGATCTCTCACAAAACGTAACCATTTCACCAAGAATCATCTTATTTAAAATGCAGAGGCTTCCATGAAAAATCTCCTTAGAAATCTGAAATTAGGTCTCTGTTACCCATATCCTTTGAGCCATATTGCCTGTAAATACCTTTCAGTATAATTAAACATTGTTACAGGTGCCCTTTGTATCATGTGACACGGGTGTAACTCGTGTTGTAGCACCCTCGCCAGGCCGCTTATTACATTCTTAGTTTAATCCATACTGGTTGAACTCACATTGTCATGCTAGCTTGGAGCTTTCTCGCCTAACTGAGCTGGGTCGTCAGTCCCATGTGGACCCTGGTATGTAGAGACACAGCGATGTTCTTCTAGATGATTCCTGTAACCCGTGTTTACTGTGTATTATGTTAGATCCTTTAGACTGTGAGAGAAGTGGAAAATTTTCGGCTTGGGGCAAGAAGTTATAAATAGGTGGCTGTGTTTTAGAGTTGAGAGAGAGGAGAGAAGATTCCAGCAGACACAGACATGTTTATGTCAGTTTGTGGGACCTGTCCGATAATCCAGTAATTTCAGGGATTCTACCCTTACCATCTCTATACAATTTAATGCTGCCTGTCTCAAGTTTACTTTCTGGATTATTACAAGAGCTTTACATTGGACTGTAATTCTCCAAGAGTATACATTTAAAGATCTTGTCCCTGGGATGGTGATGGTATCCAGGGACTGTGCACTTTGTTTATTAGGCTGTATGATTTAATTGATTTGATGTCATACTGTAACTGTACTGTGTAATTGTATTGATTTAGTGTACTATAGTGTTGGGGTTGTTTTAAGAATAAATTACAGTTATTTGTTAACAAAAATCAACTGACTTCTTAATTCATTCCCCTAGACATTTGACGCTGCCTAGTGTTGCAGAATCTGATTTTTTTTAATCTCCATTACAAAATTTGTGTTCATCACACATACGTGATCTGTTTATATTAGGTTCCGTAACAATATTATATATAAAACCTTGAGTTTCTGAACAACTAATGAATTCATCACCATGATTCTTTGCATGCACATTCATCATGTGTTTTATCAGTTCCTGCAGACTGGTGGCACCACCTGGATTTTTTCTCATTTTTATGCATAATCTTACCTTCAAAGATGTGGTTGTTTGTTAACAGGGCACAGATTGTGACCATTGCACCTAGAATCTTCTAACTTGACATCCCGGGAGGTCCATGAAAAATCTCTTTGGAAACCTGATATTAGATCTCTGATACCCATATCCTCTGAGTTATGCTTTAGTTGAATGGGAATACCACCAACAAAATTTGGCATTGCCGCATTGATAAAATTCCTTTTGTTAATGTTTTCCTAGTCAGCTAAAGATCATGACCCCTGGGTCACCTGTTACTTGACTAAGACCATTTGCTGTCTACAGGCACTAATTCTATAGTCGCTCTCATTTTACACTTCCACTATGTTCCTGGCTCATCGACTTATCATGACATAAAACCTATTTTATAGGCCTCTGAATTATAAGGGCCCTCAGAAACATTTCAATTATCTATTCTTTACCTTTGACCCAATTCTCAGTTCAGTTCTTACTTATTCAATTTCAGACTTTTCAGAAGACAAAAAACCCTTTTACCAAAATGGATGTTATTACTTTTTAGCAAATAAAAGAAAATTAGCTCTTCTTCTGCTTTGTTACCACCATATATGTTTCCATGCGAGTGGAGTGGTCCATTGGCAAACAGATAAAGAAGATTTATAGCACCTACATGATTAACAGCTTTGACATCACTAATGATAACATCAAATCTGAGAGGTCCTATGGATTCTTTGATGCATTGTTACACTCCTCCTCCTTTAATGTAGCCATGTTTTCATTGCCAGCAAAATCTATGCCTGCCCAGTTCAGACCCAATGTTGTTACATTTTGTTTTGACGGACAGCACATTGACCTAGCAACCCAGTGCTTAGGGCTCTGTGCCGGTGGGGTGCATTGCCTCACACTGTGAGCCTGTGGAAGAGGCTATGTCAATCCAGCATACAAAGCTTATCAGTAATTTTGTCAATAAGTGTCAAAATATTGATATATCAATTCAGCCCTTGTACATGGTGTATAAGAGCCAGTATTGTTATACTTTGTTTATACGCTGACAGAACACCAGCGCTTGGTTTCATGGGTGACCATATTACATTCTGGCTGGAGGCTGAAACCTGGTAATATTACAATCGGCTCAATGTCATAATATATCATTGGAGTGGGGAAAAAATTGAATCAGAATATGACCTGTTCTTTATTAAGGGTATTAATCATTTTTCTTTTTCACAGAAAGGTTCAATTGATTATTATTTTACTAAAAAGTTCCTAAACCTATTCCATTCTGTCAGTTTGACCCTTAACAATTGAGTTGTACGAACTTAAAAAATGCATGGTGATTTACACCTTGACCTTTAACAGAACTTATTTCCGGCAGGATCATATTTTGATGACCCTATTCACTTCTTCTTGAGACATTTGCTGAACTTCATGTCAGATCTTTATTTTGTGTGCACTGGCTGTCTTACAAGGGGGCTTATACCGGAGTGCCATCTGGAGGACACTGGGAAAGTTAACTGTAACCAGTCACTTTAACCATGAACAGTTCTGTTCCTGGAACCAGAATTTATTTTTTGAGTGATGCCCTTAATAGAGTCCAGTGACTAAATCTCCCTGAAGACAGGAAGTCTACATATACTCAGGGTATAGTAATTGCACATCTGAGATTCTTTATCTTATATTATGGAACAGTACCTCAGACAAATGGATCTACATTTTGAAACCTGTAGCTATCCCCACAGGCTGCAGTGGTCTTATGGTGGGTAGTGTGAAAGAAACGCACATTAGCCACACTTGTCTGATTGGGAAACATGTTGCTGCATAGTGTATAAACTGGCCAATAATTAGGTAAAATAAGAATAAAACTTGCAAAACACAGTGGACAACACAACAATTAAATTATAAGAATTCATTGTTAGTTCTATGTAAAAAACAATGAAATGCTATGTCACTGGCCTCATTTAACTGGAAAAAGTGCAAATGTGTCTAATATTTGAGAACAAATATTTTTACAATTTTTTTTGCACCACAGCACCATAGGAGTGTCTGGATTTGATGGATCTGTAGTTTTTCTGTTTTTTTTTCACTGTTCTACATTAACATGGTTTCAATAATGGTTTTCATCTTGTATCTTTAGGGTCCACCTTCAATCAAAATGCTGTGCGGTGTGCCTCAAAGAAAGCTAGTGGTGCAACAAGAAACAAAAGATCAAGAACTGTTATCAAAAGGCGTGGCCCTTTTGTCAAGGAAGGCCAGTTTGTTCAAATGGGCAATACATTGTGTAGACAGGTCCATCTCCGCTATTACCCAGGGGAAAATGTAAGTACATATGAACCTGTCTAAAAGACAACCTGTCTATTAAGATCACCTATCTATTAAGAACACTTGTCTATTAAGACCGCCTTTGATTGAACTAAAAGTATTCCTATTTTTAGCTCAGCTGACTATAAGTCATCTGAGCTATAGTCGTGGTCCATTGTCCGTCCGTCCGTCCGTAGATGTGGCACGTTTTGAAACCGTAAGACCTAGGAATCCAAAATTCAGCATAATGTTAGATTTCCCAAGATCTCCTACCAAGCCGAAAACTGGGTCTTTGCAACTTCGTTCCTTTGATAAAAATTAAGGAAAAACCTCAATTTTTTATTAAAAACCTATTTTCACACTTCAGGACTGCCTTATATCAAAACCACTCATCTGTTTTTCCTCATATCTACCATAAATATTCCTCTATATAGTTCCTATGTACATGCCAGAAATTATGTCTGTATTATTTAAATTAAAAAAGTTATGGGCCCAAACATAATGCATTTTGTAAAAATTCAGGAAAGATATTTGATCACTTAACACAAAAAATGTTAAAGCTATGGACCTTTTTTCCAGTAATATAACTTAAATTAATCAAAATTAAATTGTATACCCAAAATTAGATGAAAATCTTTTAAATTTTTTAAAATATTAATAAAATTTAAAAATTGGTACCTTAAATTTTGCCAAAATTTGACCATGGCACGTTTTTTTCCTGTATGTACTGTGGACTTAATTTTCACAGCATGTTTTTATTAGCATTTCAACTGTTAACACCAAAAATTTGAAACCAGTTGATCAAAAACTGTAGATTTTATTCAAGTTTTCAAGCACCATGTAACATATTGTTTACATCTAGCTAGTGTTATGCAGTTTGCAAGAGCTGAGCTCCCCAGCTTCAGCTCTAAGTTCCTTAAATTCAGCATACAGTTAGATATCTCCAAAATCCCCTACCATGCCAAGAATTTGGCTCTAGGACTTAATACCTTCGAGATATTAATGAAAAACTTCATTTTTCCAATAAAAACCCATTGTTACACTTCAAGACTGCCAAATATCAAAACCACTGATCTGACTTTAATCATAAATAGTATACATACTTTTCAATCTCTATGCACATGCCAGAATGATGTCAGTATTGCGTAATTGTTTTAAGTTATGGGCCCAAACATAATGCACTTTGTAAAAAATCAAGAAATATATTTACTCCCTTAACAAGGGCATTGCTGAAGCTAGAGATTTTTTTGTCAGGGATGTAACATTATTTAATCAAGATTCAATTGAATACCCAAAATTAGTTCTGAATTTTTCAAATTTTATAAGTTATTAGTATAAATATAAAATTAGTACCTTAAATTTTGCCCAACTGTGACCATGGCACATTTGTTTCCCGTGAGCACTGTTGATATAATTTTCATATCATGCACACATAAGGATTTCAGCTTTTCAGTTTAGAAAGCTGAAAGAAATTGGCAAGAAATTGTAGCTTTTATTAATGTTTTTTATGAGACCCTGTCAGACTTTGGCTCTCTCCAGCCCCTCTTGAGTCACCTGTATTATGCATGCATGAGGAGAGGCATACACAGAATCCAGGCAGCTTATGGCCAGCCACAGTTGATCCAGTTGTCCAACCCAACTCATCTAGTAGTTTTAACCAACAACATAACAATAAACAATAAATTAATAAATTTTTATTGGTTTTTAATAACAAATTAAAGAAAAATAGAAAAGGAATTTGTTAGTTTATAATAACAGGAAATTAACTTGCAGTTACTGATGATATAAGAATCTTGTATCGATGGGTAGAATGTCACGTATTCCAAATAACACCACGCAGTCACCTATGGCATTTTTCAGTTCAATTTTAATGATAAAGAAGTAAATCATATTATTCATTACCAATCATTAGGGATCATATGAAGGAAATTAATGATAGACAAAGATGCAGTGGATAATATTAATCTAGATTCCTTCTGTGTCTAGTGTGTACATTGATGTGAAATTAGTCCAAAATGATTTTTTTACAGTTATTTTTTAATATAAATAAAAGCCATAAAACCAGGTACTTTTGATCATTATTTAAATGTGTGAATTTTGTATATTCTGGATTCTCAACATCATTGTTTGGTGAAAACTGAATAAATACCAGACATGGTGCGAATACTTTGTAATTGTATTTCAATACGAATATGATTATGTACTCCATTATAAAATTTCTTGCATAAAGAATGGGAATTCAGGTAAAAATGAAAGTATATGAATACTCGTGCAAATACTTTCAAAATGTATTCATTAATGCATTCATGAATATATTCTTTAATATTATTTTAATAATCATTTCAGTTATATTTCATTTTAAAAAATCATATGATTCTCTTATTATTTTTAATAAAAATTATATTTGTGACAATATTTGTAATTTTTTTTAATAAATAGTTAAACTCTTATATTATATGTTCTGCTTATAAGTTATATGGCTAAGTCAAAATCTGTGTGACAATAGTACTCCATTTGTTAATAAAATAAATGAAATCAATCCTCTTCCCTGTCTCCAAAGGAACTATCAAAATCATACATAAGCTAAACAACAACAACAACTCATAATACAGCTTATATTTATTACCACACAAAACCAGCATGTGCCTCATTTCTAAATAATATTTTTTTATCATATATAACAGCTGAGCGTCGTGACCCATAGGTCCCTTATTTATAACTGACCTGTCTGATAAGACCACCTTTAAATTGAGACCACTTTTGGGGGATCCCATGAGTGCTGTAATTTCAGAGGATTCACTCTATAAATTGAAATGAGGAATAATATCACATGTCATCAGTCAGGCTTACATGATGGCTATCTTCTGCCATTGATTCTCTGTCTTGGGTTGTTCCAGGTATCTCAGCTTAGACTGGTCATATACTGTGATTGGCTTCATATTTGTAGGGTTACAGTTTTGTGATTTACACTTTGTCACTGTTTCTTGTGGGTTCCATTTTTGCGATCTTTCCATACAAAAGACCTGTCGATAGTCTCGATACACAGAATATAAACATTGTCATGGTTAATTATATCAAATAATATGTGCACAAAATCTTGTTGCACAGGTGCTAGTGATGGGCCAATGATAGATTATATTCGTAATTGGTCTGTTGAGGCAAAACTCTGATGATCAATCTTGCAGAGCAATAATCGATTACAAAGTTTTGCAATTAACCTAGGCTTTGTGATGAGGAAATATATGGTTTCATTTAATTCATGCACGAGCAAACTCTAGACAAGTCTATGTTTTCTAATAACATTATACTCAAGGTTACTACACACACATATCTGTTATGGAATTATTACATATATTATAGTCCATTTCACCACCTGCTGTCCACCTGTTTTTGTAGATGATTTACTTAAAAGTTTATATTTTTCAATATTTTCCAAGTGAACAACATATGGAAGTGACAACCTAATATGGCAGTTAAGAATTTTACAATAAATCCCCCTGTTTATGTTTCACAACATTTTTGTCTCTTTATCAAGATCTGGCAGATATGGTGTATCCCTCCATAAGTAGCCATCTTTGTTTTAGCTGGTTATATTTTTAGAGTGTTTACATGAGGTCATCCAATCAGCTGCTGTCATTTGAGGCTGTTTTTGCATGTGACCAATGACCTTGACCGCCATAAGTGGGTCTGATATGTTGTAAAATGTAGACTGATTTCTCATATTTTCAGAAAATTCTGTTACTCAAATATGGCATAAGGTAGGAATTTAGTTACCTATTGGAAAATTAGGATCTGTAATCCTCTCCTCTACACTATAACTGTTTCCCTTGAAATGTACCTAATAAAAATTTTCATAGCAAAAAACAGGTGGACATGAGGGGATGAAACGGACTATAGCAAATACTAGTATGTAGGCCTGTTATATCAGCCGAGACAATGTACAGGTCTTTATTCTCCTATAACACCTATTATTGCTGTTATCTGGCAGTAAAGTCAACTGATTTCTACCAATGATCAATCATGAAATTACAACTGATTCCCATTACTAACGGGTACCCAAGGGAACATCGACCGAGTGTAATTTATTATTCCTTAATGGCTTATAATTTGGGTTTGAATCCCATGCATACAAAAAGACATCCACAGTAGTCTTTGATTTTGCCATGTAAATTTTATCAATTCTATCAACTTTTTCAAAAGACAAGTCCTCAAAATTTTTGTACTTAATTACCAACATTCTAATGGGTAATCCATAAAATCCAACACTGGGTCACTGCTAGAGTTAAAAAAAGTTTCCACATTTGGATCCTTTTCACAGGCCTTTATGACAGTGATAGTTCATTAATTAGATTCACGTCATTCAATGTGTATGGAAAGGCAGCTTTAATGCAGGTTCAGCGAGCAATTGTTTCTCATGTTCAGTCAAGTTTGTCAGTCAATTACCAACACATGATGAGAAACATGCTGAAGAAATACAAGATATAAAATGGCTTTGTGTTAAGTCAACAGATAATCTTACAGTTGAGACAGTCCAGTGGTAAAACAGCTCTATTTGCCTGTGACTAGTGTTGGGACGATATGGGTTTTTGATATCATGATAATTGTTCAAATTTTATCGCGATATACCGTGATATCGCGATATTTTTAATTATATATAATGGCATTAATAAGCCTTCAGTAATGATATTTATAACAACCGCCTTTGTCTTGACCTTATACAAGGGGTTAAGTATTAATATCATTTATACCTATTGTGCCAGTACCACAGAATGCCTCATTAAGTGATGTAAGTTGCATGAAGGTCCTGCAGGTGTGCAAGCTTGAGGCGCGGGAAGTCCTGCCCCCATCGTCAAATCACGCTTGTCAGAACTTTCCATCAGTTTCCTATAGCTACATAAAAGGAGAATCCCGGCGAATTTTCGGAGAGTGTGTCATACCAATCATGGCTAAATATACCATCCCAATTTTATATGGCAAAATATGCAACCCATATGGAATGTTCGATTCAGTTGTGACACTTTTATTTTGACATTTTCGTTCTATGCAATAAAAGCATAAATATGTGAATTTATTGCTCTTTCATTACAATGTTATTTTGTCCTGGAATTCTCAGGCTTAGGTCCTCTCTGATTCATCCTGCTACTTCCTGACATTTCCGACTAATCCCGAAGTCTGTAAGCACACAGTTTCACCCACACGCGTGTATTTAAATACATGTGGTTTATGAAAATTAATGTGATTCTCTGAAATAAATTTATTTTGAACCTCGAGGGCTTGCTTGTGAACCAAAATCGTGGACAAAATTGATATCGTGGTATCGCGATAATAGGAAAGTTGACGGTATGATAACCGTAGCTGTCAGATATCGTGATAATACCGCATACCGGTAACCGTCCCAATCCTACCTGTGACCCAGGTTCGAGCCCTGGTATTGCTATGAGGGTGGGTTGTAGTGGTCCATCCAAGAGTAGTGGTTTTCTCTGGGTCTTCCCGTCACCCCTACAGCCTATTGAAGGCCACCATCCGTGCCATGGAGAGAACCCTGAAATAGTCATTATGACAAGTTGTTAAAACCATGTTAAATAAATAATGTTTATAAAAGTAAGTATTTGCATTTTGTGATGTAATTGAGATGGGTGTTTTATCTTGTGTTTCAGGTAGCCTTGAGTTATCTCAACTCCCTTGTTGCATTAAGACCAGGGACAGTAAGGATTACCACAGAAGTCTTGTCTCCCTATCCCGATTCTCCATTATACGCTGCCACACAACAGGGGATGATCATAAGGAGGATCTTCTTCCATGTAATACCAGAACCACAACAAGGAAAATTTAAACTTGTGTCAAATGTATGACCCCAGACAGACATATCATATTCACTTCAGGTTGGACCAGTTTGTAGTCACATGCTTGGCAACTTATGAAAAGATGACTCGTGTTAAGACAAGCTGCACAAGTCTGGTGTCTTACGTGTGACCCAAGAGGTTGCCATCAAGTCTGAGTAATGTCAGACTGGATTAACATAGTTAAAAATACTGGGTATTTTACACAAGTTATGTGAAACACCAAGCAATAACTAAGAGAAGAAAAATTCTTTCTTGTTGCCAGCTGGATTTTAATTGAAAATTGGTGATGCCTCATAATATGAACACAACATGTTTAGAGGGATGCAAAACAGTAATTGGACTATTACTGTTGACAATGATGATATGCAGTGCATGCATGTTGAATAGTAGTGACTGACTTGAATTAAAATAAATTTTATATATATATATATATATAACTCTGGAGAAAAACAACACTGTAAATTCACTACAGTCTGTTTCACGGGATATATATATATATGATTCTGTTAAGCTTTTTTTATTGTGATTATCACGTGTGTTACAAAATTGGTTGTCTTTGCATTTTATAATTTGGTAATCTTGAGCTTAGTTGCAGAAAAAAACTAATAAAAGAATGCCATTGAAGAGCACGTGCTTTCAATATACAAAATAAAGAAAATACCATATCACTACTGAATAATAAACAAATACAATTTTATTGGTTTTTATGCCCCCACCACAAAGTGGCTGGGGCATATAGTTTTACCCATGTCCGTCATTCCGTCATTCCGAAATCAAACAGTTGTACGGATTTTTTTTTCACAATGCTTGCAGATATTGGCCTGATTTTTGGTGTGTGGGCAGATAATGACCAGTTACAGATCGAGTTCGCGTTTCTTCCCGGTTGACATACTTTTGAGCGTTTTACGGCTCCTAAACTTAGAAAATTTCATGAAAAATAGAAATTTTCATGACAAATACACATGTACAGACTTTTTTTCGCAATGCCTGCAGATATTGGCCTGATTTTTGGTGTGTGGGCAGATAATGACCAGTTACAGATCGAGTTCGCGTTTTGTCCCAGTTGACCTACTTTTGGGCGTTTTAGGGCTCCTTAACTTAGAAAATTTCATGAAAAATAGAAATTTTCATGACAAATACACATGTATGGACTTTTTTCGCAATGCCTGCAGATATTGGCCTGATTTTTGGTGTGTGGGCAGATAATGACCAGTTACAGATCGAGTTCGCGTTTCGTCCCGGTTGACCTACTTTTGACCGTTTTACGGCTCCTAAACTTAGAAAAATTCATGAAAAATAGAAATTTTCATGACAAATACACATGTACAGCTGTTTTTAGCCCTCAGCTCATAGGCTGATGGGCTATTGTCATCACCCAAGGTGTCCGTCTGTCCATCTGTCTGTCCGGTGTATGTCCGTCCGTCTGTCCGTTCCACGTCTGTTAACTTTTACCTTGTGAGCCGGACATCTCTAAAAGGATTCACCGTTGGAATTTTATTTCATCAGTGAAGATGTATATCGATAAAATCTCAGTCAAGTTCGAAGATGGGTGACCTTGACCCATTTTTCTACATTTTAGAGCTGATTATAGAAAAACACTCAGAAGTTTATATCTCAGGAACCATTGTGTGGATTTTCACAAAACTTATACTATGATCATTGGGACTGATGGTCTGCATGTGCTGCACAATTTTGGTGGCGCCACCTGCAATTTCTGATTTTTTAATGAAATTTTATCGGATTTTTTCAATTTTAGCCTTTCGTGCAGGATATCTCCAAAGTTATTCAACACAGGAACTTCATTTCTTCAGTGTTATTGCATTATATTTACAAAATCTTGGTCAAGTTCAAAGATGGGTGATCTTGACCTACTTTTCAAGCTCACAGAGCTTAGTATAGAAAAAAACTTAGGAGCTTATTTCTCAGGAAGCATTTGGTGGATTGTTATGAAACATGGTATATACCTCTCCAATTTAAATTTATAAATGATTATCAACTTTTGCTAATATTCGAGTTTCGCAATGCAATGCTTACAGATACTGGCCTAATGTTTGGTCTGTGGGCGCATAATGACCACTTACAGATCGAGTTCGCGTTTCGTCCCAGTTAACCTATTTTTTACGTTATGACAGATCCTGAACATAAAATTTCATGAAAGACAGAAATTTTCATGAAAAATGCACATATATGGACTTTTTTTCACAATGCCTGCAGATACTGGCCTGATTTTTGGCGTGTTGCTTGATAATGACCCTTTACAGATCCACTTTGCATTTTGCCTTTGTTGACCTACTTTTGACCATACAACACTTCCTGAACTTAAAAAATTTTACAAAATTTAATAAATGTTTCTAATTTGCCCCAGGCGGGGGCATTCGTGTCATTCCGACACATCTAGTTCAAGACTTGATCCAATATTAGACAGCAAAAATACTGACTCTATTCATCATTTCAAGGTGCCTCACCTAAGATCCAGTGTCAAATACATTGAGGGTCTGAGACAGTTTGCACCAAGTGCATTGGTGCACTTCTTGTTATTGTTTTTACTCAGAATGAGTTAGAAATAAGTATGGAAAGTGTATAGATTTTACACACCCCCCCCCTTAGGTCTCAGTATATCACTGTATATGATATGTAAATTATGCAGTGATGGATTTACCAAGGATCTTCGCTTTCTGCTTACATAATTAATTTTTAGCTCAGCTGACTGTAAGTCATCTGAGCTATAGCGATCACTCTTTGTCCATCGTCCGTGCGGCCGGCTGTCTGTTAACAGGACACAAATCGTAACCGCTGGACCTGGAATCTTCTTACTTTACATCCAGAGAGGTCCATGAAAAATCTTCTTGGAAACCAGGAATTAGGTCTGTGTTACCCATTTCCTTCTAGGTATTGGGCCCCAAAGTACCCCCCAGAATAGTCAAAAATTTCATACAAAAACTTCAATATCTCATTAACTGCATCACTGATGGTCATGATTTTTGGCATACATATTAATCATGAGATGTTCCTAAGTTCCTGCAGACTGGTGGCGTCACCTGTATTTTTCGATTTTTTACAAATTTTTTTCTCTGTTTTTGAGACCTTTAAAAATGTGGACATCTGTTAACAGGGCACAAATCGTAAAGACTGGACCTAGAATCTTCATTCTTGATATTCTGAGAGACCTATTAAAAGTCTCCATGGAAACTAGAAATTAGGTCTTTGTTACCAATATTCTACGAGCTATCGGGCCCCAAAGTACCCCCCAGAATAGTGAAAAATTTCATACAAAAACTTCAATATCTCATTCACTACATCACTAATGGTCATGATTTTTGGCATACATATTAATCATGAGATGTTTCATCAGTTTCTGCAGACTGGTGGCGCCACCTTTATTTTTTCGATTTTTTACGATATTTTTCTCTATTTTTGAGACCTTAAAAGATGCAGTCTTCTGTTAACAGGGCACAAATCGTAATAACTGGACCTAGAATCTTCTATCTTGACATGCTGGGAGGCCCATGAAAAGTCTCCTTGAAAACCTGAATTAGGTCTCTGTTACCCATATCCTTGGAGCTATGGGGCTCCGAAGTACCCCCCAGAATAATGCAAAATTTGCTACAAAAGCTCAAGTCTCTGAATAACTACTGCATTGATCACCATGATTCTTTGTATGAATATTGATCATGGGATGTTCCATCATTTCCTGCAGACTGGTGGTGCCACCTGTATTTTTTTCGAATTTTTACAAATTTTTTTCTCTTTTATTTTCAGACCTCAATAAAACTGTCATCTGTTAACAGGGCACAAAAATCGTAACCACTGCACATGGAATCTTCAAACTTAATATCCAGGGAGGTTCATGAAAACCTCCTTGAAAACCTGAAATTAGGTCTCTGTTACCCATATCCTTGGAGCTATGGGGCTCCGAAGTACTCCCCAGAATAATGCAAAATTTTATACAAAAGCTCAAGTCTCTGAATAACCACTGCATTGATCACCATGATTCTTTGCATGAATATTGATCATGGGATGTTCCATCATTTCCTGCAGACTGGTGGTGCAACCTGTATTTTTTCGAATTTTTACAAATTTTTACTCTTTTTTTCAGACCTCAATGAAACTGTAATCTGTTAACAGGGTACAAATCATAACCACTGGACCTGGAATCTTCAAACTTAATATCCATGGAGGTCCATGAAAAATCTCCTTGAAAACCTGAAATTAGGTCTCTGTTACCCATATCTTTTGAGCTATGGGGCTCCGAAGTACTCCCCAGAATAATGCAAAATTTGATACAAAAGCTCAAGTATCTGAATAACCACTGCATTGATCACCATGATTCTTTGCATGAATATTGATCATGGGATGTTCCATCATTTCCTGCAGACTGGTGGTGCCACTTGTATTTTTTCTAATTTTTACAATTTTTTTTCTCTTTTTTTTCAGACCTCAGTAAAACTGTCATCTGTTAACAGGGCACAAATCGTATCCACTGGACATGGAATCTTCAAACTTAATAACCAGGGACGTCCATGAAAATCTCCTTGAAAACCTGAAATTAGGTCTCTGTTACCCACATCCTTGGAGCTATGGGGCTCCGAAGTACCCCCCAGAATAATGCAAAATTTGATACAAAAGCTCAAGTCTCTGAATAACTACTGCATTGATCACCATGATTCTTTGCATGAATATTGATCATGGGATGTTCCATCAGTTCCTCCAAACTGGTGGCGCAATCTGTATTTTTTTTCAATTTTTATGAAATTTTTTCTTTATTTTTGAGACCTTAAAAGAAGCTGTCATCTGTTAACAGGGCACAAATCGTAACCGCTGGACCTAGATTCTTCTAACTTGACATCAAGGGAGGTTCATGAAAAGTCTCTGTGAAAACATGAAATTAGGTCTCTGTTACCCATATCCTTCGTAGTTAGTACCCCTCAGTATAATTAAAAATTTGATACAAAACTCCAGTATCTGAATAACCAATGCATTCATCTCCATGATTCTTTGCAGGCATATTGATCATGGAGTGTTCCTTCAGTTCCTGCAAACTGGTGGCGCCACCTGTATTTTTCCAATTTTTTAGGCAATTTTTCTCTATTTATGAGACCAAATTAAGTGGTCATCTGTTAACATGCCACAAACTGTAACTGCTGTACCTAGAATCTTCTTACTTGACATCCAGGGAGACTAATGAAAAAATCTCCTTGGAAACCTGAAATTAGGTTTCTGTTACCCATATTCTCCGAGCTATAGGGCTCATAAATGCCCCGTAGAATAATTAAAAATTTGATACAAACAAAAGCTCCAGTATCTGAAAAACTAATGCCTTGCTAGCCATGATTCTTTGAATATATATTGATCATGGAGTGTTTCATCAGTTTCTGCAGACTGGTCTCACTCCCTGTAATTTTTTCAAATTTTTACGCATTTTTTTTCTATTTATGAGACCTTCAAATGAAGTTGTCATCTGTCCAAAAGCCCACTGAAACCCATTTCTAAGGACTTTTCACAAAATCATGATTTGTTTGCACTTTTGCAGTCATTTTGCTCATTGTTCAACATTCCTTGAATTCAGCTGAGCGTCATGGCCCATTGTCCACTTGTTTTTTTATTCCATTGTCTTTGAGATTATGTTTACAAGTGATCTGAAGGAACTGTATTTGATTAACATTTCATTCAGATACCGTTTCCAGCAAGACTTAAAACGTTATTTGGAGCAGCCAAATGTTACGTCGTTTAGAATCATTTAGAACTACCGTCATCTGTACCCACTTATATGCTTAATAACTACCTTTTTTACCACGATAGCAGTAATCGTGTGTTAACAATTTTTCTTTGCCAAAGGAGTGCTAAGTAGCAACAAGCAACGCAGTCAGAGGGCCATAAAATACACTCTTAAATACACTCTTAATACCTAAAGACAGAGGCGGATATTGTGCCTCGTGCCGTTTTCTTTCCTTTTCTTCTTCTTGCGAGGGTTCCGTTAGAAAGTTTACTATAGCTCTTCCGACGTACTTGTAAAACTGTGCCACACTGCGCAGAATCGGGCTCACAAGAGAATGTCTCTGCAGGTTAGGGTTTATGGGCTTTGAAATCCATACCCCACAACACTTGTGGCGTATTGCAAGTGTGCTTGTAGTGAAAAGTGTAATGTAGTCAGTTCAAATACGTTGAATAAGACGTGTTTCAAGGCAAATGAAATGCACATTGGTGTTTTGTGGTAACGACTTCATGATAATATTATTTTTTGTAAGAATGCGCAGAATTTGCAGAAAAGTTTGACATTTGAGACAAGTAGTTCTGACCATTCCTTAGCGCCCAATCTCTACTCGTTAAGAGCAGAAACGGCCTCTTGATACATGTAGAGTTAACTGTGCCAGGATGTTGAGCTGCATTCTGCTTTTCTTAGATCCTAATGTCAGCTTCGCGTTTGGTCTGCCTCCCCCGTCGCCCCGTTTTCTTTCCTTTACGTCTACATTCGGGAGTTCTGTATGTAGTCTACAAGCATTTCCGGCATTTCTTAAACTGTGCCGTGTCGAGGAGCCATCCCCTTCCTTTCTAATCTTAGATATTCGCCCCTGATATCGGCACTCTTTATACTGTGCCACGATATTGAGCGAATCGGAGGCGAACCATTTCGTAACCAGAAGCGACAGACAATAACATCAAATTTCAAAAGGAGGAGAAGTACTGCCAGGTCCTTCACTTTTCAGAAAACGAACTTTTTAAGCTTTGTGTTCAAATTTGGTAGAATTTCAAGATCATTATTGAAAAATCAGTGATTTCTGTCGTCTGCTGTTGTTTACGGGAGAAATACCAATGTGTACCCGTGATGACAGATGGGGGCTTCAAATATTAAAAAGAGGTTCAAACTAGTTAGGCTGTATTAAATAAATATTAAAAATGTATCATGTTTTTTTTTTAGCTCAGCTTTTGGTCATCTGATCTATAGTAATGGTCATTTGTCCGTCGTCCGTCCGGCTGGGCGTACTTAACGGGCCACGTTTTGAAACCGTGAGATCTACTCCAAAATTCGATAGCGTTAGATGTCCCTAAGTTCTACCAAACCCAAAATAAGGTCACTGCGTCTTCGTTCCTGAGAAAAATTAAGCAAAAAGATCAATTATTTATTTTAAAAACCCCTATTTTTACATTTCAAGACTGTTCACAATGAAAGCCGTTGATGTGGTGTTGTTTTGTTTAAATTTGGAATATATCTATATGGTCCTCAGTTTATTTTCTACACACATGCCAGAAATTAGGGCAATATTGCGTAAGTTTTAGAAGTTTAGAAGCACCCGAACATAATGTACCTCGTCAAAACATCAGGAAATATATTTACCTGCTTATCATGTTAACGGTTGAAGCTAATGAGTCTGTTTTAAGGATATAACTAATTACATGGGTGTATGCAAGTGTGTGGGGGGGGGGGGGTCGTGAGGGTCGTACCACCCCCCCCCCCCCCCCCAAAAAATTTCAAAAGGTCTACATTTTTCCAGAGACATTTTTTTCAAGGGCCTTTTCACAATGACATAAATGAAAAAGCATCGATCAGTTACCAGCAATGAGTCGGAAGACCTTGCATATTGCATGACGTAAATCTATCCCAAGTCCAGCAATTCTGAAACTGAGCCATATCCACTTCAGGCTGGTGGCACTCATTGTGAAAACAGGGGCGTATAAAGAGGGAGCCGCAACAGCCTTCCCCCTAAAATCGATTCAAAAAAATATTTAGGGGCACCCAGTTTCTTAAATTGTCCGGGCTTGCCTAAACCTTTTGCAAAATAAGCTCATCCAGTTGTATTTGCAAGGCGCAGGCCCTAGTTAAACCTGTTACAATTAAGTTATAGTATATAGGATGACACCCTCTAGGTTCTATGTTGGACAAACAAAAGCCTGATTGGAAGTTGCTGCTCACGTATAGGTCATGTTGTGTCACAGGTGTTATGCATGGGGCACGACAGTCCTGATGGTAAGACATTAGATACCGGTTCAGTGATTAGTTCAGATAACCTCAGTGTGTGGTGTTGAATTTCGCCGTGGTTTATCTAACTTAAGTCACTTTCAGAACGTCTTTATATCTACAGAAAACTGAATAAAATATAGCCTTTCTATACTCAAACATTACTGATTTTAAATAAATCTTAATAATTTGATCGAATAAATACATTACCCCCCCCCCCCCCAATGATTCTCACCCCCAAAGTAGTTCTAACTGTATGCATAGGAAAAAAAAACAAGGAGAAACTGAGGCTTTGCCGTTTGAACAACAACATTGGACCTGTGACCTATGTTAGCTTGCTTTTGCCTTCTAGATCAAACGTTTTAGCCACTTTTCATGTACAACTGTTGTACACAATAAAGAACAGCATGAGAACAGCCTGGACAAACTATTGGTCACACTTAGCTTACCCAGTTTTTTCGCCTGTGTACAGCCTGTATACATGTATTGATTGAGAAAAATAAAATAAAAAAAAAACAAAATTAGACTTCTTTACACAATCTCAGAGAGGGTAAGTTTTTTACCTGGTTTAATATTCTGCGCCCTGAATGTCACATGAACAGAAACCGTATCCGTTAGGTTTAGAATCTTCAAACGCTACACAGGGAATTTCTAGTCAAATCTGCTTGAAACATAAAATTAGATCATGGTGATCTATATTCTGCGACCTACAGGCCGAAGACATGCATTATTAAGAACACCCAGACAGGGCACCGATTGTATCCGTTGGGCCTAGAATCTTCTAATGTAATATTAATGGAGGTCCGTGGAAACATGAAATTAGGTCACCGTGGAGCTACGGGGAAACGATCACCTATATTCTGTGAGATAAGCAAAAGACATGATTTTGGCATTTTGGTACAAATATTAGCAGTTGGACCTAAAAACTACTATTTTAATTAAGATCCAGGGAGAGCCCTGTAAAATCTTCTTAGAAACCCTAAATAAGGTCACTGTGACCCTTATTCTGCGTGCATATGACACCCTATAAGCTAGATGTGTGCAAATCGTAGCAATCTACACAGAACTTAGCATCTAGGGAGTTCTTGGTAAAATCTTCTTGGAAACGCTAAATAATGTCACTGTATCATATTTTCTAAGGCCTATGAGTAAAACGCCTGATTCCATTAATATAATAATAATTAATACATGCATCGCCTGTTTGTCAAATTCGGCGGAGCGTGATGGCCCATGGGCTAGATGTTTATTATCGGTTTTGATACAAAATGCGTGGAAATGTGCATGCTTATCAGGAAAGATACAAAATTCGATTCAATTCAATGTATGGTTCATGTAAGCTAACAAAGGTAGTCTTTTTTTTCAATACCTTTAAGATTTCTTTTTAAGAAATCTATGCAAGAAAATAAATAAGCAACATAGTCCTCATTTGCCACCAAAACAAAAAAAAACACTAGAAACTGGAGCGGCGAATCAGTTGAACATCAGTTGAATTTTTGGCGCACTTCCTGTTCGAGGCAAAGTCTATAGCCTAACCAGCTCAGTCCTTTCAAGTCTTTTCCCATGTCTATGTCATACTCAATCGAGCCCATGCAGTGTGGTTATTGCAAGACATTGCATATTACACCAATTGACCAAAGGCAACCGCTCAAGGCAATATTCATGATAGAACAACCTGCAAATACTTAAACACAATAAATTCTGAGTGAGCTGGACTCTCCATCATTCACTATATAGAGCTATTTATCTCCATATTTAACTGAAACGTTTAACTTTATGATTTGGCTAATGATTTTTATCTGTTTAATGCTAAATTATCCTCGAATGAAATGTAAAAAAGATATTATCCTTCCAAAGAATAACATGAAAACACATTAATATGTCATCAACAAAATCTGCGGGTAGTGGGCAAACCGTTATTCCTGCTAACTTATTTTACTAAAAGAAAATCAGTCCAATAAAATATTGTTGTGCATCGAAGTAATATGCAAGTTTAAACCCACGCGTAAACTGATAATACATGTTTATAATGTTAATATTTGAGCTACGAGCAACAAAAGATGTTATTATTTATTTATCTTTCGACTTTTAAACCTACGGGGAGGCCGCATGGATAACATTTACATAAAATGCCAATTGGGCAACATGAAAAATTTACATGAGAAAATAAGTAATATATAAGACATGTATCGATGTGTACTAACTAACAGGGTTTCCAGCAGCTTACTCTTACTAAATTCCATGAGTTTTCCCTGACTATTCCCTGACCTTCAGTTGGTTTTCAAGTATAAATCATCAAAAACCTTTTTAATTTGGTTTCAAAACGTCATTTTGCAGCCAAAGCTTCAATGGAAAAAAATGTATGGAACATCAGAATCATACATCAGATCCTGCATGCTTTATATTACTGCTCATGAACAGAATCGGTCCATCCTTCAAACTTATCATATTTTTATCAGAGATGCCAAACTCTTTCAACATGATAACAAAATTCGAACGCCACACCCGTTAAAAATTCTTAGACCTTTCCCTGACTTCCCAAAATACCAAATAATTCCCTGACATTTCCCTGACTTATAATTTTTACCCTGACCGCTGGCAACCTTGAATAACATTGAGCTTAAACTTGTCCAAAGATAATGCAATTTTTTAACGCATTCACCTTGGCAGGGGCTTCCCACTTTCTGGTACTTTCGCATTTACATGTGACTCCCCCGTCCCCACTTTTGCTAAAATTTTGCGCACGCCCTTTGAAAAGGTCCAAAATATTAAGATCACGACCCACCCAGAAGAAAACCTGGATACACCCCTGAATTACTATATAAAATTGAAATTTCATTGTATGCCAGATATTAGATCAGAATGTGGTAAGTTTGTTAAGTTTTTAGCATAAATGTAAAATCAGTACCTCAAATTTGGCCCAACTTTGACCATGACAATTTAATTTCCATAGCTTATACGCATACGTTTTTTAATTTTTAATAATATAAAACGTGAAAGCAATTGATCAAAAAATTGTAGTTGTTATTCAGGTTTTCGAGCACCATGTCAAGTACTGTTTACATCAAGCCAACCCAGCACGGTGGCGTGCAGTGTTAAGTAACTTCCTTCACTCCAGGCAGCTCTCTTGGCTCCACTGAACTAGGTTTCTCAGTTTGTAGAGGTGCGGAGTTGTCCGGTATAACGCATAAGTGGTTCGGTCCAGATGTATATGGGCGGTCCGGGCCAGTAGGTGGACCGGTCCAAGCGGTCCGGTCCATTTAGTAAAATATAATTCAAAATAATATAAGGCCTAAATTGTTGTTTATTTGATCAAATATTTAATAAACCGAATATCATGCACATACACAGCAAACCGTGCAATAACTGTAATATTTTAATCTATACGTCATCTCTAGACCAGCTTTGATTTCTGAATGACAAAATTTAAAATTACATGTGCAGTCTTGTAAATAATTTGACAACATTGGTATATCATGTGTTACGGTGTAGGGCATGGTGTTTAGAGTATAAACCGATCAGTGCAGGGTGGGGCCAGCTGATTCAAAGAATAAGCTGGGTTGGGATGGTTGCATGCTGGTTGACAAATATAGTATATATAGGGCTTTCCATTGTGTTGTTAATTGTTCTTATTATACTTTGATACATAGTAAAACTGAGTTAAAGCACCATCATTGTGCAACACAGCAGGAGACAATGATTCTAATGCTGAACATGTCACTTCAATTATGTTGTGTTAATAACCAAAAATGACCCTTTACTGATACTCCCTTTATTATACTATTGCAGCTGCCTTTAATGTAAATACATTTACATGGCCAAAGTTCTTTGAGAGGTTAATTAGCAAGATTTATGGGTTGAAACTAAATCCATAAATTCGTATGTTTAACAAAAACCTTTAGTATATATGTAGAGCGGTCCGGACCGGTTCATTCCAGGAATGAGCGGTCCGGTGTTTTGTGTTAGCGGTCCGGTCTGGTCCTTCCCTAAATTGTGGACGGGACCTGTCCAAACGGTCCGGTCTGCACCTCTACTAGTTTGTAGCTTTTATCCAAATTTTTTAGCAGATCATGTCATAAAAACAACTGCTGTTCACATCTGGCATAGCCTATTCCTTTGGCTATATGACCCACTGGGGCAGTTAGTAAGTCTTGACTGAGAAGCTGTCTGAAAGAAGAGTTTGTGATAGTCAGTTTGTGCTCTACTGAGATGATTCAAACAGCCCATTATCTTGAAAAAAAATATACTATTGCCATGTCGACCAGGTACGCTCCTCTAATTTCTGCATGTAGGTCTACCAGCAAAATGTTCTTTTTCTCTAAAAGGGGTGGCTTTCAAGATCTCCATGGAAGGATGCCTGCTGGAATTGGAGGCAAGTAACTAGAGTGTGTGGACTGACAGCCGTTAGAAATGTTGGTTAAATGGCAAATTATTCCCCATGAATCTTCCACACCATGTCCGCATCCTTAGATTTGAATCTCGAAGGGAAAAATTGCATCCTTCACTAAATCTTTCTTTCTTTGAAATAACTATATTATATTATGGTAAAGTCTTGGAACAAAAGTGATATAGATGTCACAAGCTGGAGGATATTCAGTTAGTTCTATTGCTTGCAGGCTTTGATGTAGCTCCTGATAGTCTTCTGAAGATGCATCTTATTCCTAGCTATTTTGTTCCTGAGAGTCTTGGAGAAACACCTTTATTACCGATCTAATAGAAATGCGCGAGTTTTAGCCGGTTTCATTGTACTGGGGCCAATGTTTGATATTTCAGAATACCTGAATACTCAAGGATTTATTACTGGTCTTAATTTCTCATTTCTAGACACTAATCCTAATGGCAGACATCAAATTTTCATCAATGATAAAACAGTAAATCCTTCAAACAATAATAGTGTAAAATTATTTGGCTAACGTCTTGGATGCTATCAATTCATGTAAGTGTAGGTTGCCTGCGTGTTCAAAGTTTATTCGCTAACATTATTACCATTTGGCAAATAATTAACCCTGAAAAGTAATCGGCAGCCATTTTGACACAAGCTTTGATTTTCCCGGGACATGACTACACAGCGATGCTTTATTTGGTTTCAATTGAATCACAAACCAATAATTTAATATTATAGGTATGCATAAATGGCTTATCAATGCTGTTAAAAGGACATGGATTTGTCAGTGACATAAACGCGTGATGGTGTAATTACTAAAACCTAGGAGTAGATATCAAAATTACACCTCTTTGATGAAAATGGATGATTTATGGCCATTTTTCAGAACTTGGCAGAAATTTTTGACGTCATCTTGGATTTGCAGTAATATAAATACATAATGAATTTTTTGTAGGTTCCTATGGCTTTCTGGACCCCAAAAACCTAGTGGTAGATACCAAAATTACAACTCTGTGGTGAAAAAAATAATGATCCATGGCCATTTTTAAGGAATTGGCTGCCATTTTCGACGCCATCTTTCGATTTGCCAGTAATATAAATGCATATAATAATGTTTTTATTGGTTTGAATGGATTTCTAGACCCCGCAGTAAATACGAAAATCACAACTCTATGATGAATACTAAATGGTATAGTGCCATCTGAGGGGCTTGGCGGCCATCTTGGACTCTATTTTGAAAAATAACAAATTCCCGGTGTCCAATTTTGGTAAACTGTTGACAAATTGTTTAGCGGATCCTGTATAACAAGAAATCACCATGAAACAATTTCTTTTTAATATTCATTGGGGGTTGAGCTATATTTTCCATATTTTGACCCTTCTATTATACCTAATTGGCTTATTTCAACATGCTCTACGTATTTATTTTAGGCTCACTTTTTTGCATAATTTAGTTTCAGTTAATAAATTAAAGCAGTATTATAATACTTCATGTTCATAAGTTCCTTATGGGTATATTTATATCCATATTACAATCAACGAGAAATACTGAAACTTACCAATATGTGACCATACGGGGATTCTTTGTCTTTCGTGTAGTCCATAAAAGTACGTGCACGGTCAATACAGCCACTAGGATTTTACAACAATATTCTCAGAATCAATTTCAGCTGAGCGCCGTGACATACAGGTCCCTTGTTTCACAATCGATAATCAATATTGAATATATATATATATATATATATATATATATATATATATATATATAGCGCCTGCATATTGACATAAAAAACGACACCATTCTCTGTAGTTTTACAGACAGTATTATCTACCAGATTCATTCATGATTCGATCTACGTGTTGTTGGCATTTTCTGGCGGATAATTATTTGGTGGATGGCTTTCACCAATGGATCGTGTTCATTGATCGTGTTCACTTCCGCATTCGGAAAATAAAATACAGGTGTAGGATATCGGATGTTGACTGAGGGGAGCACATTTAGATCCCCGTTACAGTAAATGATATTGTACATATATAAAATAAAGGCGGGTGCTTATTTTGTAAAGTACAGCGAAGAAATCGACATGTTTTGTATATCGGGATAAGGCATCTATAGCTATTTGTAAACCACAACCTGCTGGGTCGAACTTAAGCGGACTGTGAAGACTATTTTTCATACACATGAAAGGTATGCAAGATATAATTGTAAGTTGTCGGGATATCAAGGTATAATTAATGTATACAAACCTGAGTGATCTGTATCTATCTGGATCATCTGTTGTATACTGTAAACATGGATTTTGAACAATCCTTTCTCCAATTTTACTAGGAAAAATAAGCACAGCCAAGACATTATGGAAAGATATCGCCAAATAGTGAACCACGAACCATTATATAGCCATGACAGATGCTGCCGTTACGCGAAGAAACGACAGCAGAGGGTATTGTCTGTATTATGATGAAAATCAGCTAAGCATATCTGCTGCAGACAGTGGTGAAATAACTTAAGGAGATCATTAAGCAATACGTTTTCAACCAATAATTGAAAAAGGAGAAATATTAACCTTGAAGAAATGTATGAAATATACCAACTTGATGCATCGGTGAATTTGTTAAACGTAATGTGTGAAGGAGAGATTTTATAATGTGATCCAATATATATAATATAAACATAGAACATTACGGATTTTCTCACGCTGTTAATTTTGGCTGAAAACAACAGTTTCCACAGCAAAACCAGCCCGGCACACGGACATGCAATCTCCAGTTCACCTGTTTTATACACTTGTACTGTTATGTGTGTGAGTAAAATCAAACTACTTAATATTCAGGAGAAACAATAAAGAAGATAATCAGAAGAAACACCAATTTGGAAGCTTGAAAAAATCTTGCTTTGTGAAGTTGCGCGGTACAAACACCAGGTGATGTGCGCAATGTTGATTTGCGCTACTGATAGCACATGGTGAAGTGTATATCCAATTTTGCCAGGAGTAAGCAAACGGTTTCAGAACGAAATATTGGCAGAGACCATGTTATCTTAAAGGGAAAACCCTGTACTTTAATGATATAAAAAAAATACTTGCATGGTTTTCGGATAGGTCCCTTCATAAAAGGAGAGCAGGTAAATTCGCCTTATCATGGTAAATGGGTCAACAATTAATGCATTTTAGTCTACAGCTGTAATGTGGGGCAATATGGACAAGGTGCCATACCGCAACGTTGAAACTGGTGTGTTTTATGTTATTTTAGCATTAGTTACCTTTATTACACTTCTAACAATAGTAGTTAATATCTTAAACATCATCGCAGCGAGAAAATATGTAGGTACTGGAGAACCAAAGGATATGTTCGTATGTTGCCTGGCAGTCTTTGATGCTTTCAATGGGTTAAACTTTGCACTGCATGTTTATATATATTCACCCGTGTATCATATTCCAAAGCATATATACATCTACGCATGCGCGACCTTCATGTATCTGACAACTATCTGCTGCGCCCTGTCTCTGTGGGTTTTAACATTAATTGCTTTCGAAAGATACCTTGCTATTGTTGTTCCATTCAAACATTCATCATTGGTAACCATGCAAAGGGCAAAAGCTGCCATAGCAATCGGGGCTTTATTTTTCTCTTTGGTTTATGGAATATTACTGTTTGGTTTCAACCAAATCAAATACGGTAGTGTTTGCTTACCAAATGTAACCGTAAGTCGCATTGTCTTCATATGTTTTTACACAGTGCCCATCATAGCATTACTTGTAATGGTAAGTGTTCTGTATGCAAGAATATTCTGGATAGCCAGGCAACAGAGGCGCCAGATTGACAAAGAATTAAACCAAGGACAAACTGATCCAACGTCAAAATGTCAAATAATTTTAAATTCCTTGCAGCAGTGTCACAGATGTTTTTAGTTTTCGCGTTATGTTGGCTTCAGTTCCTCACGGTTTCCAACGCTACACGTGATCATGTTCAGCGGGAATGGGGCACTCATCATGTGATTATGTATATTTCATGTTCTATACTGTTTCTTAACTCACTCTGTAATCCGATCCTTATTGCTTTAAAAGATACAAGGTATAGAGAGGCATACAAGAAAATGTTTCGATGTTGGTCTTTAAATCCAGCGGGTATTCAAACTATATTCCGTGAAACCATTCTTATACCATTTTGTTCTGGTAAATATCTAATTTCTATTTACATGTTTTATACTATAAGTAACACATATCCCCACATAATGGTATTTCTTTATCCAATCTTGAGTGGATATATACATAACCGGTTCGGACAATATCAGTTATGTGTCGAAACCTATAGAACTCATGGTTCTTTATTACATGACACGTAAGCTTGTGTCTTGTTTTTTTCCTTGACAATACAAATAACTGAATTTAAATTGAAATAAACTCAATTTAGAAATCAGTTGCAAGGAAAGAGAATTGTCCCCGGGATTTAATTAATTTTATTGAATAAACAATATATGGCATGTGACAGTTTAACCTTTATACATGTCACTATGGTTCTGAACTAACTGGCGAGTAGATCTAGATGGACGAAACTTCAATCAATTAAAAGGTCACATCTGTGAAATACTGGCACACCACTGACCTCTACGTTACAAAGTTCTCAAAGGCATGTATGAAAGGTCCCAAGCGTCTTAACAACGAATGATGAGAATAAGTTTCCTGATTTACATCAGGAATAATCTAAGAAGTATAATACCTTAAAAAATTTAATTATGCAGCAGGTATAGGCCTACTGCATCACTGAACGTCGATAGTTTTCATGCTGCAACAATAGAACGATACTTCTTATTTTGAATCTTTATCTTTAAATGTGCTTGCGTTGGCAATAACACCTTTTTTAAGTGACTGGACTTGATAAGAATCCCCATGCTGTTACCTTATCGAGATGACAGATCTCTTCCCATAACTCCGTAACACTACGCCCAGGAAATGACATGCTTTCTACCTAAATTGCAACGTGGCACGTTTGATCTTCTATACATAAACGCTGTAAATCTATAGAAATCTGAGCATCTTTTTGACATTCTCACGACTTATTTCTAATTTAACAGTGTTCCCGCTCTTGATATATGTCTCTCTTTAACTGAATTCGGACAATATGTAAATTTCAGTATTCAATTAGGACAGGTGAGGGCGGTTATCTTTTTGTCTTTTCTTCTCTTACAATTCTGGCCAGGGTTAGATTAAAAGCAAATGCAACGTCCAGTAAGATTCAAACCAGCAATTGTACACAGTTTCTTTAATGAATTATATAAAATATGCTTGAAACTCTCCATTTGTATCCTGCAATTAAGCAAAATATGTATGAAAATAAAATGCAACTGCCTTTCAAAATGCAAATGCCTTTTTTTGTCATCTGAGTTCATGTGACTCACAACTAACCAGAACAAAACAAGTAATCGACTGCAAGTCTACTTGTTTACTGTAACAGCTAGATACCCTCTATCCCTACTGACTGGACCCCTTTACTTACAGATGGGTGCCTCGTAAGATATCACCACCACTATAGTTAAAAGCACATTATACTTATAATATGAACCGAAGAGCATGGGAGTTCGTACCATGTTCTGCATTTGACATATGAATGCTCGGCTGTGAATGTGAAGTCCTGACTATTTCTCATATTGCGTTTCATTTGCTTTGTTTATTGTTTGTGTCATACTCATTAAGCCTAAATACCGACAGGGCCGCTTTATCAAATTAACAGCCAGGTACTCCCACAGATTTAACTCTCAGTTTCATATATAACTTCAAAAACATTTCGCGCCACAAACTGCAATTACTCTTGTGATACCATATGGAGAGGACAATTGGAGACCGACATAGAGTGAAACAGCAGGGGGCGATTTTCCAGTAAATTAGTCTCATTATGTGTATCCCTGTAACGACATGGACATATATTGATATTTCAGTGCATCAAGGTAAAAGGATTATTTAAATAAATGGACTGTGTATGAAAATTGTTGTTGCAAGGACGCAGGGTGCTGAGTTTGCCTAGTACAATGATGGCGTCTACACAATGAATAGCAAAATCAATGAATCACGCGGCGTCATTGATCAGGAGCATATTCTTGTAGGATATATGGACTAACGGTTCCATATGCCTATTTCCTGAACCATATATATTCCAATTTTTTTATACTCCATTCTTGCAAATCTTTGTGATTTTACCGGTATATAAGCAGATTCCACTTTTAAATTTATTCACATTTTTATTTGATATTATTATGTAGCATACAAAATACCTCTGTATATGAAATATAATTTCATGTGTGCATCAAACACATGTATTGTATTACTTGCATGATCTAAAAAGATACAAAATGTGCATTTATATAACATTAGATACGTACATATGGTACAAATGAGACATGTACGACGCTGCAGAAAGTGAAATTCCGCCGAGGATCAAACAATTATAGAGACAATACAATTTTGATCGTACGAAAAGAAATAGGAAATTGGAATCTGTGACATTTTTATTTCAGACACAAGTTTATCTTTGAAGTATTTTGACTTTTCCCAGGGGAAGAGTTCCTGACAGAGGAGAACGACATGAGCCATTCCACAATGAAACGCATACATACCCACAGTCACATTTGGTCAAACAAACATTTCCTGACTTTTCACATTGCCCTCAGTCTTTATTTATGTGTATATTAACGTTTTAACGATTGAGCCTGCTCGGTTATTTGGAATAGAATGAATCAAAATAATAACAATAATAAACCCAAAATGATACGTTATATTTAAATTTTCATAGGGTTGGCTTAATGTTTTCATTGAATATACTTTTGCCAAATATACATTGACCTGACATGCCTGTGTTCCAAAACTCTTGATTCTTACAGTATTTTGACCGAATTCTTATTGTATTAATTCTAATTCTCGGAATTGTACAGCATGTATTAAAGTGCATGTTAGTTAAGGACGGTTGGACATCATATTATATTTCATGTTAGAATTTAAGTCACCCATTTAAAAGGTCTCTATGCACTTTAACGTGTCGAAGTATCCTTTCACATGCATTTCCAGTAAAAGAAATTATAATCTTGTTACACACTATACCAGCATATATATTGGTATATGAACCAGAAAATGCCCCCTGGTTAGATAAATTGTCATATATGGTAGCCAGCTCTCTAGATCGAGTCGGGTAAAACCATACCTCGAGCCAGTGCTCAGGAATCAAAATGTGCTACCCGTCTCAGCTTTTATAGGCTTGTTACTGTACATAGCGACTCTCAATATATATCGTCGTATGCATTATTTTGTTTTCTGGCAATATAAACTCAACATGATTAATAACTAATCAATTTTAGAGGCCCAGGGGTTTAATGCTAACTCTGTGCCAAAGTATGCGTGAGAGATGGTTGTAAAAAATATAACAGTGAAAAATCCTACTTCATAGGTGAAAAACAGAATTTTTGAAAATTAACTCGGGTCTTACTGATTTAATTTTTCTTGTTCTATACAAAATTACTTAATATCATTTAATATTATTACTTACGAATTGTCTTGGAGAAAAGAGAAATTAAACATTTCTGCCTGCAGAAGGTAGATCAGTAGTCCCACAAAGGTGGAAACAGAATTTTTGAAAATTAACTCGGGTCTTACTGATTAAATATTACTTGCTTTATACAAAATTACTAAATGTCATTAAATATTAATACTTTACGAATTGTCTTGGAAAAAAAAGAGAAATTAAACTTTTCTGCCTGCAGAATGTAGATCAACTTAGTTGGCGCCACCTGCAGCTCCAAATCACATTGCAGTCGCATGGCCAGATTTCTCTGAGATTTGGTGCTGAAGGCTGCAGCCATTCCTGAGATATTTGGTAACAGACATTACATCAGGTATGCAAAGACATGACTTCGTCAAATCTTGCGATTATCAAATTTTAAAGTTTCGTAAAGTGACCATTTTGAAGTTGATATCTGCAGGAGGAGATGACAGCTGTTGACATCGAAGATGACAGCTGCAGCGGCTACTACAATATTTGGTAACAGACAGCGGACAGTGGACGATGGACGCTGCACCTTCGCATAAGTTTACAGTGAACTAATAAGAGCATCAGCATGATTCAGTGTTTCCACGTGAAAGCAGTTACCTTTATAATGTATAAAATGATTTTGCTGCAGTTCTTGATATCGGTTGGTACACACCAGACAACAGTGTCAAACGTATTCCATAAAAAACATCATACCACTGTCTCTATTGAAATACAAATGTCAAATTATGTTACGCTATTTTTCACGACCACCAGTTTTACAGCAGTTTCAACGGATTACAATAGTAATTTCAAATAACCAATTACAATTACGATAACTTATGATCAGGGACAAATTGTGTACATGCACCATTGTCGATACGAATGAGCTATATCCATCATGTTGTCCTTGAAATAAACCTTTAAACAATAAACAATATACTTCAGTCCCTTCCGTCTTCTTTATATGCACTTCATGACATACACACGACCTATCTTCTGAACCCTTTTCGTAAAACTTTCCTTGAATAACATGTCATAACATGTCAGCCACTCTCCTGTACATACATGTCCGAGGTACTCCCTGTGTGTCAAACAATGGCATTCATATACCTACACACACATAGCTGCGAAGTGAGACGTCATCACGCAAGGCGACAATATGGCCATATATATGGCACCACCTTTCAAGGGACTTTATTACATGTCATTTAAAGCATTCTTCTTTCAATCCTTTTGATGGAACCTTGTATACCATCCTTATATACACAGTAATATTTACAGGCCCCTCTGTGACATTCTTGTCCTACCTCCTGAACCAATAATATGAAAGGAACTAAAATTCTGAACTCCGACGGAGGTGATGCTTTTAAATCGAAAAGCAAATATTTCGGGTGCTTTGAACAGTTTATATTAATGGAAGCTATTTCATTACTTCTTATTTTATACGTTTACGCAGCCTCTGAGAGTATGTCATAAACTAATATTAATTTAAAAGCAAATATATGTGACATAAACACAAAATTAAACTCTTCTGTTTTTCTGCCAGTAAAGACACCACGTGATAAAAAAAAAACACTTATAGCGCTTATTCCAAACGTATTTATGTTCACAATAACTTTTTTAGCATGCGATCTCGGACTATGCGATCATTGTATTTGCTTTAGTTTAATCAGTTTTTCAAGAAGTTCATTTACCTGCATTGTTGCAAGTTATAATGCTTTAGAGTACGTTCTTATATGGACAAGAAAAGCTTTGTTGAAGTTGTTGAAGCAAACTCCCAATATAGGCCAGACATATTTAGAGTATCACCAGTTTTTCTTCCGTTCAGTTACCAAACACTATTTTTAAGTGGTTAGGAAGTTATCCATATTTCTTACGAAAATATTATGGATTACCATTGTATTGTCAGTTAACTTATAAAATTCACGAACATTCAAAATCCTTAAAACCGCTTTGCAGTAGATTAAGACAGGTATTATGGATATGCATTATGTATTTTTTAAATCAGACCCCAACGTGCTTGATGACCTTGCTTCATGCACTCGCTGCATGGCATGTCCGACCTATCTTCTGAACCGTTCTCGTTGATGATTCCTTGAATAACCTTTGCTAAGTGCGTCATCAGCACTTCTGCACATACAGGTTCGGGGCACCTCCCTCGGTACACCAAACAGAAGTATTCACACACTCAGAAAGAGAGGTGTAAGGTTCGATGTAATCACGTTTGACCACATGTAAGAATACACTACAGACTACAACAGGAGCATGCTTTTGGTACATCTTACTTCTGGTTGTACTCAGGGACATTAAACCATGCCACATGCAGCGATTTGCTTAGAATAGTTTGTATGGACACTTATGTATCGCCAATATTTACTCTGTTTCCCCATTTTCGATGAGTCCTACTCCGTGACATTGTCGCCCTACATTTTGAACCCATTAAATGAAGGTAATTTGCATAATACGGGCATTCGATTCCGACGTAACTTAAATATATTCGTATATTCTTTCGTGTACGACTGTACATGCAAACATGTTACCAAGCTATAATTTGAAAATTATTTAGCAAACGTTTGCCTTCGCATATATGTGCACGGTTGCATCCTGTGTCTTGATACATAAAGGACATTTTTTATGCACAAGGAAAATGCGTGTGACCGAGTCTTGTCTTGAAGGCAAAATTACGAAATTTATTGATCGCAGTCTGATTGTTTATAACCGTATCTCTCACCATGATGATAAATCATACTTCTGTGCTTGTCCAGAAGTCAGAGCTAGTGCCGTTTAATGTTGCATTGCATTACGCAAAAACAGAAAAAAAGCCAGTGCCGTATTATGTTGCATTGCATTACGCACTAAAAAGAAATACAAGATGCTTTCAAAGAAGGTTGTGGAATCATTATATATTGAAAAAAGAAGAGGTTGCTTCTATTAGAGAGTTGAAGCTTGAGAACGAGAGACATGATGCCTCAATCGGGACGGCAGCAGAGAAATTGGAATTTTAATTGGAAAACACGTCAGTCGCACGAAATTCAGAGGGTTTTGCTTTTCTTCATCGCGTTCCGCATGTAAGCAAAAGAAGCTAATTTGAATACAAACATATTTATATTCATGATAAAAGTCAATATTTCTCGGTGTGCCTGAGTATGTACTTCATAATATCAAACTGTATATTTGCTATTTCATGTTTGGGTTTCATGATAGATTTCATCTGTTTTCATCTGAAATTTATATTGCTCTATTGTATGTTTTCCAAAATTATTAATATCGGCCTGTGGTATAAATCAAACTATTTAAGTATATCACAATATATCAATGTTTTTTATGTTGTTGATTACGTTCACAGTTGCTTTGTCGTAATAACACGATTACATTTATATCATATAAATCTGTTTTACACGCATGTAACAATATGATTAATAATTACGAATATATATGGCGCTGCCCCCTTTTCTGTGTTTTTCTTGACATGACTTATTGGTCTTCTGAACCGAACCTTTAATGATTTAATTGCTCACATAACATTACTCAGCAGAATACCGACCGCTGTGAACAAGGGTTCAAGGTTGCTGTCTTGGCAGGTCAAACATGTATTGAAACCTTACAAAGAACGCTGTGAAGTGAGGTCGATTTGGCTTTGTACACAAACACATTTTACGTCATTTGCAGCAGGCTTCTCTGATGCCTTTGTAAGGACACTTGAATATCGTCAATATTTACACGTTAACCACCTTTCAAAGCAGTTCTGCAACTTGGTATTCTCGACCTACCTTTTGAACCTATTAAATAATGGAGACGAAATAGACTAAAGAAAAATTTAATAAATTTTACTTTTAAGCATGAGAGAACCAAGATAGGAGAAAGACACTCTTCGTGTGTTGTAAGTTAAAGTTAAATAAAAGCATACTAAAATGACGCTTTTGTGGGTGCTTAGAATAGTGCACTTTTCTTAAATTTAATGTTTTATACGTTAAAATTTAAGTGTTCATGAAAATTTAATCTATGTTTATATAAAAAAATGAAAAATTTGAAAAAATCTTTTTACACTTGATGTGTTTTGGAATGATTTTTAAAGGAAGGCCTATGCTAAGGGATGCTTCCTTAAAGAATGTCTAACTTTTCTTTACTAACTCATATGAAATTTGAATTTTGATTTTACAAGTGAAAATTTAATAAAAATACGTGTGCCGTAGTTTAACAAAAAGATACATGATCACGATTGCTGTAATTAAGAAGTTTGTGAATACTGTCATCAGACCTGTTTGTAGCGCGTTAAAAGCGAACTAAAAAGTATTAACGCTATAATAACCATGCGTCAAAACGCATATTAAACTTCTAATCTTAATGTTAATCAGAGCATATTTTCTCTTCACATGTGATTACTTAATTGCAAGAAGGCATGAATCAGAGTTCAGAAAGCCATTATAATATATATATATATTATACTGTCCAAGGTAATTAAAAGTTTTGTTTCGTTTCCTTTAATACCCTGTACTCTGCATGTGTAATGTTATTCTCCCCTCAGTATTTGTGTACTGAACATGAAGCGTTTGTATTGCTTCTCTAAGCTTTCATTATATATATATATATATTAATCCATGTCGACATCGAGGATATACATTTCTTTATGGTGTACCACCTATTTAGGGAAAAATAGTGAGGTGTTCAATATTGTGTAACGCTTGGTCTGCATTTCAGCAGAAAGGGAGACGTATTTAACGACGTATTATTGAGGATGCTTGCAATGGCCTATCAACAAGGTTTGCACAAATACACGAATATTTGTGCAGTAGTTTACTTATGTCAACTTATATTTACTCGACCCTCTGTCTGTTAGCAGTTATCAGATGAGAGCTGACCAAGCCTACCTGCTTAGCATTTTACAACAGCGATTTGATGGTCCGCAAATAGTGACCGGCTAAATATTTGGTGCCATAAAATAGGCCGTGATGGGAATCTTTGTTGGCGCAGTGCTGTGAGCTAAACTTTCATAACAGAATATAAGACACGTGAGGGAGAATAAACCTCTTGCCTTGATGGCCCCAAGAATATCTAATCCAAACGCAGCAGCGCACGGTAGAAGTAATCGATTTGCCGATCCGTGTACAACATCTTTTTAAATTTATATTTAACTGAAAATTTGTATATATATATATATACACACACATATAAATATATATATATAAATATATATATATATGTATAAAGATTAAAAAAAACATGTTTAAAGTGCTTAACTAATATTAGGACCTGTAATATATACAGTTTTAAGACTCAAACACACCTGTGTTCGTCAGCTCTTTTTCGTAATATATATAAACGCCGAAATTGCAACAAAATGCTTAAACCCCTGTGCTTGCGCGTTTATCCGTATGTGTGTGCTAAATTAATTCATGATGTTCCTACGTTTAATAGTTTAATAGACAGCTATTCAATTGTGCGTTCATGCGCGTTTATATATGAGACAGAAAAACGTGATACAACCAATGGGTATAAGATTTATCGGACAAGGATTCCCGTATTACTGGGACTTCAATATTACTTGGCCAGAAAATGAAATTCAGGGAACCGTTGCATAAAATGTTTGTATAAAACGATGTGGTCAAGGCCGGGGGTGTAGATTTACTAGCACCTTGTGATCTCAGCTGTTGACGTGGCCTTGCTGTTGGTCTCTCTATCCAGTTCGGTAAATTTTTACAAAATCACCATAGACTTGAAAAATATTCATGCGAAAAACAAAATTGAGGCATTAATCGATATTGTTTACATTTTAAGGCGAAGGTTTGAGTAATTTGCATATAAACAGAGTGTTCGCATTGTAGTTTCTCTTACCGGTGCATCGGACACCTGCATGACCAAAGAGAATAAAAATAAAACACCTTACGTTCCTTACGCAATAGTTATACACTGCAGTATTTCTATATTTCTTTCTCTTTAACCCCTACTTTATATATAACAAGCTTTCCGGGTTTCACCACCAGGCCTGACAGAATTAAATCAAGAACTATAATTAGACCAATAAAAGCGGGGTATGGCAACCTGCATCCAACTCAACGTTTTAAATCAACGATAGCTTGCTCCCATTGTTTTTTATTCCCTCTGCTAGACCTGGTGATGAGACCCGGGTAAACTTGCTATAAAAAGGTGGTTATGGTTATTTTCTCGTTACCATGTTTCTGAAAATACTCTCTGATTCTCTTGAACCCATATTCATATACAGTGATACCTCGTTGTGTCGAAGGGACCCTACGTAAACTTCGACACATCCGAGGATCGACACAAGCGGGTTTTCTTTGGTAATATTTTAACTCGAGTTTTCCGGAATACCGAGTCTTTAACTTCGACATATGCAGGGTATTCGACTTAAGCGAGTTTGACACGAGGTTTCACTGTATATGGTTGGCGCACACACACAAACACACGGCACATGTATAGAGGTTTGAATAAATATATATATATATATATATATATATATATATATATATATATATACACTGAATATGGTGAATGTTTGAGTTTTAAAGCTATTTCATAAAACATTTTAATATATTAAATATGACAAAACGACTTTTTTTATTTTCATCTTAACATAATTGTTATTACCTTCCTATCTTGCTCACATTTAACTCCTTATATTTCACAGTTTTGTCGGCACTCAGCATGCAACAATACTTCTGCTACTGTTCACAATATTTTCAAGTATGATTATATATGTATATATATGTAGAATTGTGTGTGTGGTACCTTTCTCGGTTTGAATTATACTAATCGCTAAAAGCGTTTTAGTTAGTTTGTTATTGCTTTAAATGACTGCCCTAGGAAATTGTCCATAAAACATGAAAGGAGTATCAATGAACAATTTAGAACAAGTTGCGAAGAGTTTACAAAGCTATGGTGTCAGGAAGGTGTGCAAACAACTGAGGCCAGGTAAATAGATTGACCAGTGTTTGGCTTTCTTCATGCAATGTGTGATGTATATTTGCACACACAACAGAGGATCTGCATATACAGGGCATACACAGCATTCGTTCTGCATAGGTAGCCAGGCGATATCGATAAATCGCCGATATTCTGACATTAAATATACCTTTTAACCAAAAACAGTCTCCCTTGAAAGACCTGTTTGTGATATTGATCATCATTTAGCGGTCAGACTTGTGATTTGGTGCCTTGTCACTCTATATAAACCAATGTATCTGAATGTGCTTTCTTGCATTTTTAGATGCAATGCCTCATTGTACGGTTTCCATGTCTATAAGACGCAACATATACTGATTATACGCGATGAGTCAGTTTAACAGCACTTCTCTGACATGTGTAGCCCATTAGATTAAAATGGCCTGTCGTCGGGGCGGCACCATATTTTGCAAGAGGTTTGCGGTACCTAATGAAATCACCAAGTGGGTTTAATTCCTTTCACCTCCAGCGGTACCTTGAACTCCGCGTGCCATGATCAATGGTTAGTGTTGTGGTGATCACTATATACAGTGCAAGTGTACACAAAGTGACAATGTGACAGCAAGGTCTGCGGTCCAATGGCCAGTATATAATTTGCGGCAAGCCCCTGTCCAGGTATTAGGCACTCGGGGTGCAGAGAGGGGCGGATAAGCAAGCCTGTCATACCACACATCCGTAATCGACATGCGCTTTGCCGTTTTGCTTGTGGCCGGTTTTGGTAAGCAACTTTTCAATTGAGATCTTTGCCTAATTTAAAGTCATATTTATGGAAATAAATATATAATTATGCTTTGAGATAATAATTTTCATTGCTTTAATATAACATTTTAAAATATAAATTCATATTCCGTTTACAGCATCTCATGCATTAAGTTACAATCCTTTTATATGTCCCGGAACAATGTGATTAATCTTTAACTGATTTTTTTTTTGGTAATGTTCATGTATATATAGATTATCCTTACGGTGAAACAGAATTTCAGGTTTTAATTGTGCAGGATATGGAAATAAATATATTCATTTCTCTTATCTGACGATTCGATAAATTATGAAATGCATTTATCAATGATGAGCAATTACAAAAGTTCCTTATTAGCACTCAGACGGAAGCTGATCAAATCTGTCGCAAGCACATCATTTTCCTTATCAATGTTTACAGATACAAACATTTTACCATATTTTTAGTGCGAAACAGAATATAAACATTCTAAAACCCCTTTTTTATTTGCTGTATCAAAATATGACTATTGTATTGATCCAAATATGAATTCTTGCAAGAGCCATCGGTTATCATGTTGATTCTTGTCAGAGTAATTGATAATCGTATCGTCCAATAGTGTATCGATCAATAATCTCTGTCAATATTTCGCCCCAACCGTAGTTTCAATAGCACCATTAATCCAGCGGATCCAGAGCGGTTCGACCTTGGCGGGGCCGTACTGAGCTTTTGTTGCTGTCACCGTAACTGTGTATCAGCTTAACGAGCTACGTCACAGACCTTTCATGAAATACTGTTGCTAAATATTTTATTTAAATGAATGGCCATTGAAACGGTTTCCTCTTCGAATAGGCCGCATGATACTATACAATTATACTATGAAATGTTTCAGTCTCTATGGCAGTGAGTCGTTGCAAAGGTTTATTTTATATATGCGCTACTGTTAAATGTCTTTGTCATTATAAAATGAAAATAATTCCTGCGGTTTAATCTTAATTTTTTTTTTCTTTCTCCTTTTGAGGTCTAACCTTTATTAATAATTGTCTTCAACCATTAAATATAATTTGCTGAAATAATTTACAGTATCTAAGGAAAGGAGAAGATACATGACCACTTGGGATGTACAGGATGCATACAGAAAGATATACTCCAGATGCATGTATTTTCCTGATGAGGATCACTTACATGGCACTGTAGTCTTATTTTTATTCATTTTTGTAAAATCCGCGTTGCCACTAGACTTTCTTTTGCAAAATTTTCTAGAAAATGTCAGAACTTAGTAGTGTTACAACTATTGAGCAACAAACACGGGCAGAGCGGAACCAGTAAAATATATATATATATGCTCACATCACTTCAAAGACGCAAAATATCTAAAAATGATGAATAAAGTGGCTCTCTCTCTCTCTCTCTCTCTCTCATATATATATATAATATGGTTAATCATTATTTTTGTGTTGCAGGCCTGGTCACAGCCGCCAACATTAGAGGTAAGTTAACCTAGACTACTAAATGCAGGAAGTGTAACTTATATGTCTACACTGTTCATTTCATTGAGAAAGACGTTTGTCATGACAACTGAGAATGGCTGATCGGTATTTTTTTTAAAGAACAGGTGCACTAATATATGGATTAGTTTACGTTTTTAATTCATTTTAACGTAATACAAAAGTATCTAAGGAAAACTCGGCACAGGGACTACTATCTCCAGGTCACTTTATTATATACGCTCCCATTTTTCTGTGTCTCAGTAAACACAATACACTTGTTTTACACACTGTTAAATCTGTGTCTAAGTATTGTTACGAAGACAAATTATTCAGAAGTAAATACTTGACCGATCAGGGATTCGAACCCATAACGGTTGCGCACAAGTCCGGCGTACCAACCGCTTCGCTAGCAAACGCTTCGCTTTTATGTCACTCTGTAACAGTTTACATAGTCCATGCACATGTTTTACACGCTGAACATTATGTCTGTGTCTAAGTTACCATAGTCCACATGTTTTACCCGCTGTTATGTCTGTGTCTTAGTTAACACAGTCCACATGTTTCTCTCGCCGTTATATGTCTGTGTCTAAGTTTATACAGTCCACATGTTTTACACGCTGTTATGTCTGTGTCTAAGTAAACACAGGCCGCATGTTTTACACACTGTTATGTCTGTGTCTAGTAAACACAGTCCATATGTTTTACTTGCTGTTATGACTGTGTCTAGAAAACGCAGTCCACATGTTTTACTCGTTGTTATGTCTGTGAGTGACGTCATCTCTCAAACAAGAAGAAGAACCACGAACTATTAGAAACACAGAAAAAAACAGCGGTTGGAAGCTTTGAAAATCTTGATAAGTGAAGGTGCTTGGGTTAGGCCTCCTGGTTACGGGCGAGCTACGATAAGCCTATATGTTCTGCGCCGCGCCCCATGCAAGCTTTTTCTCATTTGTTTACAGGAGTAAGAAAACAAGTTTAGAACGAAATATTGGCAGATAGCATCATATTTTAATTAGAAAACACTATATTTCATTATATTTAACATACCGAGTATATGAATAGGTAAATGACATTATTATACAGAGATAGGGTGTATAGATTTGTGATGAACGGGGCTGATCTGCCTATTCAGGTTTACGATACGTCTTGCAATACACTTAATGCGATACCCGATAGGTATATTGACGATACGCTTAATTTTTAATTTCCTGGGTTAATAGTTCTGTTGAAAATGTGTTTCAAACAAATAATAAGGGCTAGTTTATATATATATGGCAGGGAAACATACGTATAATTATGGCTTCAAATAGAAAAATATCCGAATGACTGAGCAATTTAACTAAATATTGTGTTGAAGAATGAAAACCAGAATTCGCTGAAAAAAAATTGCAACCACGGTGCTTGAAGCCGTCTCCTAATCAGAAATTCTCGATGATTAGCATGGCCTTTGAAACTTTGCCTTTAGAGCCGGATCGACCGCTGGCAGGTGATACATTGATATTAGTTTACTCCTGCGGCTCCTAGCTCGAAGTGGCTTGGAGAGAACACGGGGCAGATATTTTTTGCCCATTTATCACCAATGATCAGTATTTATATATTTATATGTAAGGCGAAAAACACTGCCGAAGTGCATTTTACAGAGACTTTCGATGAAAAAAAATCTTAGATTTTCTTATGAATACGACGTTTTTTTTTAGCTTCAATATCATGTTATCGTTAGGGCTAAGTGGAATGTTACTAGTTTTCCCATAGGATCTCCCAGGGCTCTCGCATGCACAGCGTTTGATTTACCATGATTTACCATAGTTCTTCCGGTAAGCTATATGACCAGTCCGATGGAGTTACTACATGGTAATCAGAACAAGCTGCGTGTATCCGTTATTTTAAAACTGTCGTGCTATTCGGAACTCGGATGGACATAGGGGGCCGCCATGGAATGTATTCCGGCAAGGTCAAGGCCATGACAGGACAACCGTTGGGCGCTTTGCAAGAGCAAATTAAACAATGTATCTTGTATACAGATACTGCCAATCCTGACATATGCTACCTTTAAAGTAATCCCATGTAAACTCAGCTTAACTGATCTGGACCGCTCGAAGATACAGTTCACGCAAGGAAGTCCACCCCGTGATGGCGATGTAAGAGCAATTGTTAAAAACTGAACTTTCCAGTTAAATTGCTGTCGGAATCTGCTAATAGTTGATGTTTAGCAACATATCAGACCAAATGATACACATTATTATGGCAAATCAATCATTTTTTTGTGTGGAAACTGTGCTCTTTTGTTGAAAGGTGTCAGTAGAGATGGCAACCCGTTGGATATCCGGTGAACTTTTTTTAAATTGGTGGAGTATCATTGGGGTATACATACATCCGAGGTAGGAAGCCAACGAATTCGGCCGAGGAGTTCCGAATACTGTCAAGCAAGTTGAGTTACACCAATTAACGCTCGCTGTAATGCAAGTCAGTTTTATCGTACAGTTAGAATAAAGAAAAATACGCCACATTTGGGACAAACACTTCTAGAGCTGCCTTTCTATCCGAGGCGCGATGGCGTTACGTTGGCGTTACGATGGCGTTACGATAGCGTTACGTTGGCGTTGCCTTTTCCTCAGCGGGGCGATCTTCAGAAACTGCTACATGCATTGAAACCTGCGTCAAAGGGCAGTTCAGACCGTCAATGGGAAGGTTCTGACCGCATGTTCACCGCGTGGAATCCTGTGTGATCAACGCCTAGCTCCAATGGAAAGGCAGAATTATTTTTAGCCCCGCGTCCCCATAAAATACTGAAAGATATCAATAATATATTAATTTATCATACTTTTACCTTTCAGCCTCATTTAATGCTCAGTTCCACCGAAAGCCATGGACATGTATTCATTAATATACATATATATATATATATATATATATATATATACATACATATAAATTTGATATATATATATACATATATATATATATATATATATATATATATATATATATATATATATATATAACAAATTTGAGAGTCAAATGAATATTTTCGTATCAGACTTGGTAGGGCCTAATATTGCATAATTACCGCTAAAGAAATTACTATACATATATCACTGATTTTTCACAAGCGAAAGTATTACATATATGTGTGTTGGTTTTTACGTAATATATTTTACTTTATACAGAAAAACGGCAGATTCAAGGAGTAACCCAGGATCCAATTTTAGCCCTCCGTGATTTATTAAGTCAGCTTGGGAATGGGGCTACAATCGCACCTGGGAGCATAGACACTAGCGCTCTTCCAGCCAACGTCAGGGAGGGACTCCAGGCGTTGCAGAATGCTGGACTAGGCGGCAGTAAGTTTGTTTATATTTTAGATCTTTTACGGCCTTTATGAGTTCAAAGAGATTTATTTTATACAATTCCATACACTAAATAGAAAGCATTTATGCTTTAAAATTCATTTTAAATTCATACACATTTCATTTTCAATCCTTCATAAAATCATTATTTTGAAAGTTAGAACCCCAGTGAAAACGTCAAGGGGGGGGGGGGGGGTTAATGATATTTTAGCATGATGCTCAAAGATATTTTAGATAAACAAAATAAAATATATTTATTTTAATTTAAATTTATCATCAACTTATTCAGTTTTTGAAATTATCCTGAAGTTTCAATAATTTTCAGGATAATACTTTATACCTGGAAAATGTTCCCTTAACAGCAGTTTGGATAATACTTTAGTATTAAGGAAACACTGACAAAGTGACTACACACACTTATGCATGATATTGGTCTGAGACCATAAGCCGTAATACAGACACTTCATATCTGAAGCTGTCCACAGTTCATTAACTCCACCTGTCCATCGGAGGAGATATTTGTTTTTGCCGTTTTTCTTATTATCATCCTGTCAAATTCTTATTTTATTGAATTTTGCCCTGGAGGTACCTTACTATAGTATTTTTACTTTGACAAAGTTTCAGTTACCTTTACCGATTTTATCAATGTCATACAGATAAAATGTGTGATTGTTTTAGATATTTAATGTCAATTATCTCGTAATCTATCTGACCTACAGTAAAATGGATGAAACTGTTATGATAACTTCTATCCTTGTTTTTTTTTTTAAGAAAAATTTTGAATAATTCATGCGAAAATGAATCAGATAGGTGACTCAGCACTTTTAAGTTTTCATATAAACTGAATTTAAACTTTGAGACACATGTGCCATTTACAATGTAAGAGTGACAAGTTGGGTAGCGGTATATTTAACACTTTTGGATAATACGCAAATCAGGAAAACACTCAACCGTGAAGTCTCATGGGGAACACAATCAAATTTCTGTTCAGTTTTACAGAACGATTGTTTCTAACTCAACCGTAAGGGCATACATAATACAAACACTTAGGTGAATTGGTCAAAGTTCAAGTCGGAGATCAATATTTTTTTACCGTACACAACTTATACAACAACACTACCGCCACCTTCATAAGACCGTTGTATTACTTGTAGAACTGCCACATGTACATTCAATTTGTTGAGCACATTTTTCGTACAATTTTCGGCTTAGTAAGGCTTATTCCATACAGACAGAGACTCGGGACTATAATAGAGTCGGAGAACACGCGGAGATAGGGGGAGATCCATCCGAAATTTACAAAGAAGTTTAGTTATTGTTTGATTTAATGTCAGTTGTGTAACATATTTTTAAATACTCTTATATTCAGTAATCCTATGCACTTCAATGTCACTTTATATGTCACTGTGTTTTGGTCCAAGAGGATATGAGACGCCTTGAAGCACGAAAAATGTGCGCTTCCGGCAAACCAATATTAAACGCCCATCGATATGTTGTGGGCTGTGCTATCGGAGCTTCACCTATATATCTAATCTTGCAACGAGCGGCCATTGAGTGTGACGTCATGCATTCTCTGTGACGTTACTCCACGAATATCGTTATAGATACGATATCCATCGATAGAAGGCTGCACAATCACATCATAAAACCCATCCTGCACAAACATTTTACAAGGACATTAACACTAACACACACACACACACACACACAATCGACCGATAACACTAACACGCAGGGATAATTAACTTTTGACGTCAACAAGTTGAATGACAATTCATTCCGTTTCTTTCTTCATATATACTGGCCTTACTGTGACACATTAATTATTCACATTAATGGGGGGGGGGGGGGGGGGGGTTCCTGGTCGGTTCACACCAATAACTGCCACTTAAATGGTTATTCGCAGGTTTCGATATCAGTGGACTTACAGACGGCCAAGATATTGTGGAGTTTTTGGACAGATTCAGATCCATGAGTGGAGATATTCAACGTGCGCTCTCGAACGCTACAGAACTTGGTGGATTCTCGCCAGATGATCTCAGAAATAATATCGACCCTGATGTCTGGGCCGCGTTTGATGTAGGTACTTGAAATGTAAGAAATGAAATGGACAGAATAGAAATAAAATAATTTTTTCCTTTTTAAGCGTCTTTATAAAATGAAATATAATTCAGGGCTGTGGGTATAGTACGTCCCTCCGTATTTTGATTCAGTTATTGGGATGGTAATACATCCAGGACCCGCAGATGAGGTAGACACCGGGCCTGGTTAGGACCAACATATAAATGAAAGGAACGACCATATCACACAGTATCAAAACGTAATGGGTTTCTGCAAATTTACAAATATAGATAAAGAGGGGTTTAGTCGGCATTAAAAAATCGAGGCGCTTACCGCCACAAAAAAGGAAAAAACAGAGATAGGAATGCCATTAACAAAATGCTGCATCCCAAATGTATAAACCTTGACTTCAAAGAGGTCCTGCGAGATTATGAACCCTGATTCCTGTGACGTCAAGGTTTATCCAGCGACATGTTCCCCGCTTTAGGTATTCCCGCTGCTGTAGCTGGATAACATTAGCCACACTCGCCGTGCCTGACTTTTCCTCGCCGACGGCAATGACCTCGGCTGCCCTTTCAAACAAAATAATGCATTCTCGATGGGGAATTGTATTATGCATTGCGCAATGTTCGATATCACGTATTGTACAATTCTATGTTTATGCGAAGTTTTCGGCGATGTACCCAAAACAACTTTGCGATTAACGCTTCAATAGTTGGGCTTAATACTGCACCAAAAAAGTCTGTACCCATCAAATTTAATTCTGCAAGGTTCCCGCCGAAACGTTAATACAATGAAAGAGGTTGATATATGTAGTGAATACCATGCCGGTGTCTTCAACATGTAGACACATGGCATCCGTTCATATACCACAGCTTCGGCTGGTATATACGTAGTGGAGAAGAGCCAACGTGATCGATTCGCAAGGCGAAATCGTCAATTCGTCTTGGGTGCAAAGGGGTTAATTCACTTTCATGTAGGAACACAGCATTCTCATAAGTACAACAATCAGAACAAGAGATCGAAATGACCAAGGTTAGGACTGGAGAATTTAATATATGTAGCATAGACAATACAAATATAAAACACAGTGGCGTATCCCGGATTTAAAAATAGGGGGTCGCAAAATTCGGATCCGAGGGTCTTTATCTATTTTCTACTAGTAAGATTGGAAGTGTGTGTGTGTGTGATTCCACTGTACATTTCAGGACCCAGAGAAGGCACCATTTCCTGTTAAAGGTTTATTACTTTTAGACAATTAAAGAGAGAGGTAAACCCGAAAAATGCCTGTGCCAAAACTGCCGAGCTAAAAACAAATCGGCCCGCCTTTTAACAAAAATGGTCCGTTGCATTTTCCCATGGGAATAACATTACCACATCCATGCATATATTAATATACTTAAAATGCCATATTTGATATATGTGTGCGTACACTTAAAAATATAAAATAAATGTGTGTTTACATACATAACACCTACCAAAAGTTGACTGGCATCAATGTAAGCAGCATATAGGGAGAGGGGGCATATACTGACAACCACACAAAAAGTCAAAAGAAACTGTTTTTACTGTGGTTTCTTGCAACAGGAGGACCTCCCGCTAGGTCCGCCGTTTCGTAGGTGTTTATAGAACAATGATTGAAGTGGATTTTGTAGAATCTAAAAAATACATATTTCTTTCACTTAAAATTGCAACCTTGTACAGTTCAGACAAGTGAAGAACTTCTGGGACACCAACCAGACGGCGGCAGTGTGCGAGTCCATGGTCACAGGAGGCGTCGCCAGCGAGAGCTTCCAATCCGCGGCTGCAGAACTCAACTGTTTGGATGCCTTGAGAGGCAAAGGGGTATGTTCTTTTCACATTAAACTAAGGATGTCAGTTTATTGTAGTTTTACAAACTTATGTCCAATCGTATAGGGTGGGGGGGGGGCACACACAGATGTGGTTTATACAGTGGAACTACAGACGTCAATCAATATAGGTGGCTCTATATACATACATATATATATATATATATATATATATATATATATATATCGAGCTACAAAAATCAATTTCGTATTTTTCATATTTATTTGCTATATGCTATCTCGAGGACGCACAAAACATTTTATGTTATACTAACCGACAGAAAAAAATCGGTATGACTTCATGCTAAACCATGCAGTTACTTAAACCTGTACTTTTAATGCATCTAATCTTTTATTTATATTCCCCTTACATGTTAGCCATCAATTGATTGGTTAAGAACAGCGAATTAGTATGCAGCCATGTTCTTTTCAACAATTCGCGAAGGATAGTACATGTGTGAAGAACCCTGGCTATTTTCACTTCTTCATTCCTATACGTTTGTCCAGTTTTCACCTGTCTTGTCAAACAGTATCCCTTTATGTAAATGCATTTATTTAAGAACCGTAAAGTTCCTCTATTTCGCATATCGATCAGTTTGGTCCCTTCGTTTTTTATTTCTAAAGTACTGTACATGTAACATATGATTGCTGTTTTTGTGAATTTGGCTGGTGTTCATGATATTCCTGAAGCTGTCTGTCAGAAACATTTATGTAGAAAAACTCGCAGTTGCAATAGACTTGAATCTGATTTGACCACAATAAAAATCTGAAATTGGGTTTAAACATGAATAACTTTAGTTACAGTAATATTATTTTCAAATCATCCTCACATCACATTTTATTATAGGCTATTTGGCATTATATATCTGAAACGACTAAGATCCCACCCTTCTGTGTCAGAATGGGTATCAGTTTAGTTGATGTTATGAAATTTGTAGGTGGAAATAGACCAGGAAACAGCCGAAGCTATTCTAGCAGCAAAGGTTCAGAATAAACCAGTCAACAACTGGTCACGTAGCGACTGGGAGGCTGCCATTGAGACCTCTCCTTCTGGTATCGCCGGCTACATGGACATGATGCCACCCGCAACCCTCAGAACCTCGTCAGTTTGCTTGCTCATATTTAACTTATTTATACTGTATACAGGAACAGTGACTGACCGATGCTTTTTTAACATATCAGTGTATTTATTCGTATTCCATGGAATGACATGTGTCCTGTTTGTTTATATTTTGGTTAATATATGCACAACATACCTCATAAGCTATGCATAATTACCTCCCCCAAAGGAGGTTATTTTTTACCCGAGTTGGCCTGTTTTTTTATCGGTCATTTCGTGCAAATTGCAATGGACTTTCAAACAATATATATGTATTTTTTATTTCTTATATCCATGTAATTCAAATGATTTGAATTTTGTGCGAGTCGTACATTAATTAAGGGTCCGCATAACATAATAAATTATCATATCTTTTAAATGATTTGATCTTAAACAAAGTGAACTTCTATACATGCAATATGTCTTAATGTCTGCCTACAGTCTTGGAACGGTGGCTCGAGAAGCCGCTGGCCTAGACAAGGCCAGCCGTCGTAAGGTTTTTGACCGCCTCCGGACAGCGGCCGGAGGATTCGCTCAGCTCTCTGCCTCCGACCTCATGAACGCTGGGGAGCTTTTGGAGGACGCTCCAATCGAAATGCTTAACGAACTTCCAATTGGTTCGGTAAGTGTCCAATAAATGTCCCATTTAAATGAGTTTATACTTATAAAGTTGAAAAATTACTCGAGTACTCGAGTCCCAGTAATTTTAAATCGTTGTTGAGTCGGAACTCAGGACTTCAGAATACTCGTCCATTTTCACAATTTCAAGACTATGACAGCTATACGCTTAACCTTTTACTTTGGCGTTTATCTCATGAATAATTAACAAGCCTGCATGTATATGTTCCGAAATCAAAACTTTCAATCAAATGTTACAAACTAAATGTAAACAATACACTGTTCACTAGCCGGCTGAACAATAGCCGTGACAACCCGACTCAGTAGGCAATCGGATAATTGGGCTGGTAAGCCTACTCGAGTCGTGATACAAGTTATATATCAAGGAACGTATCGCAGTGGTCCTGCATCAGGCTGCATTCATATAGTTGTAAACGGCCCATAATCTCAATATTATGCTAAGAATGATGAATTTACACTAAGGTATACATGTGAGCTCAAAACCAAAACTGAAACACCGTCTCCATGGACACGGGTCATTTCCTGTATCGCCTGCAAGCTGCCTGTGTCCTGTAACCCGTACGAGCTGTGCTTGTGTTCTTGCGGTCATAAATTCAACAAACATGCCGAGGGGTTTACCAATGTGCTGGGTCAAACGGAACTTTTCTCGCTCATGTTTGGTATTATTAGAAAGTACACACAAAATGCTAACGATTGGTCTGGTTTATGTTGATTGACAGTTAACCTGTAGGCCACGAAGCGTCAGAAATGACGAAAAAAAAATTGCATCTTCACAGGGCCTTATAATGCGTTCCTTAGACTTAGATGTAAAGACACTCTGGCGCCAGTAACCTGGTCGTAATGCCGAAGGGTCGATATGATATTAGATGAACAAGAACGCATGCACCAGAAACGGGACAGGTTTATATAGCTTTATGTGATTGGTCATATATATATTTATATACAGGTAAAGGGAGCCCTGGCCAATATCGATTTCAACAGAATGAAAGGACCAGCTCGTCTCAACCTGGCAAAAAAAATTAGGGGCGAAAACTTCAATAGCTGGAGCAATGCTGACAAAATCAAGTATGTATAATGTCTACAATAAGCGGGGACAGTTGTTCTATCAAAAACATATATGAAACAAAAAAAATCTCTGGGTTTGCTTTGATAATATTTGAAACATTTTCATTAACTGATAAAGTATAGATACACTCTAACATCATGATGATTAAAATGGCATCTTTTTCCCCCATCTGCTTAACTGTATAATAGCGAGTGTGTTCATATTATAGATATAAATATATATATAAACATGCCTGAGAGATCACTAACCCCATGGTATATATGTTCTTGCAGTGTTCTGCCTCTGCTTCGTGATGACCCAGAGGCGATGGACAGCATCCAGCTGGACTTTGCAAATAATCTGACCGACATCGGAAACATTCCTTTTGACTCTATTTCAGTAAGTCTACATTTATTCAAATAGCCTTCATTGATATCACCAGTTTATAACCCATTCATATTTGAAGGGACTTTAAAATAGGCTCACTCTTCTAACCTTGGAAAGTGATAAGATATTTTTGTCTGAAGGTATTTGGGATATACATCACACTAATAGCACATCCATGTACTGAATAAATCAGAACCATATATATACCACGTGATTGCTATTGACAGTGAAGAGGGGACTTAAAACAGCAGCTTTTAAACAGGGTAGGACGAATGCAAGATTTATCCCCTACATATTTTGCTAAAACAGATATATGTAATTTCACTGATTTAAATCTGAAGATATAATAAAGCAATAACAAAACTTTATAATGTTTATTATCTCTAAGTTAAATTTACACAATGAATTAGCCCTTTTATAAAAAAATCCTTGATGTAATTCAGAATAATAAAATAAATAAAAAAACTAAAGAATAATTTAACTCTAATACAAACTAATTTAAAACTGCACGTATGGTAACGATGGACAGTGTGAACGATAAACCTGCTGATTATTGACGAATAGGTCTATGCATTTTTGTCGGGAATTTCACTGAAACAGGAATTTTCGGAAGGACAGACAGCATCATCTACTGTCTAATCGCACATTTGGTCAAAGGCTATTAATGGCCCGGTTTCTGAACCAAATGGTTCACATTTGGAAGTCCATTGTTACATGAAATTTGGTTGATATCATCTAAATTCAGCTGAATGGTATATGAAGACTATGCAATTAATTTCACGTTCATGCAATATCATTTTTGTATCTTATTATTAACATAAATATAAATATTTTCCTATGGTCATACATAAGTGTCATGAGGACGACGTTCTCCTTATTAAAATAATATATTACTATGCAAGACCAAATGTTACTAATGCATGTAATTATTTAAAATGTTGAATACTACAGTACAGGGCACGTGAAAGTTAGTAATTGTACAATTATACACTAAACTGAGCCAATTCATTATCATAATTATATACATTGCAGGACCAAAAGTTCATGTTACTCAAGAGTGTAATTATATACAATATTAAATACTTTATAAGAACATATTACTCAATAACTATCTATTCATTTGTTTAATTAATTGTCCTGCAGGGCCAGAAAATAAAGGAAAAGCTACTGCGGGACAATAACTATGCCAACCTCGGTAACTGGAACGCCGCTACCATCAGGAAAGCTAAACATGTCTTGGCTGCCATGCGCGTCTCGGAGATCGCTCAGATCGCTGACGATCAACTGGAGCAGGCTATGGACCAGTTAACAGCCGTCAAGTTCGACAAGGATGTTGTGAGTAAACATTTATATAAACACGTGGCCCTAATCTTTATCTTCAAGATATTTAATTTTTTTTAAAGTTATAATCAGACTTTTGGTGATCTCAAGAATGCAACCCTTTAGTATTTAAGTTGCGGTATATGAAGGGAAGCCGAAGAGCCTGTAGCACAGTGTACTTTTTCCTAACCAAACTCTGTCACTTTGCCTTGCTAGAGTTGTAAGTGATCATTGTGTTCCTATTAATCAAATAGACGGTGAATATATTCGGTAATGGTAAGGCTAACTGTATACGGTGCATAGCTGAAGTCAATATTCCTATAAATTCTAGTGCATACACTATAATGGAACTTACTGAAGCCTATAGACTTTATATATATATATATATATATATATATATATATATATATATATATATATATATATATTGGTATATCATTCCCATGTTTCATACTGTCGTATAACAATGACGTATATTGGTCGAATTTCTGTACAGAGCGCTCTATCAAATGTGTATTAAAATCTTAAGAACAGTTTTTTTTGTCTGCGTTACAGGCACGTGAGATCTTGAAGAAGGTCAAGAGAATCCATAACAACGTAAGGGAAATTTTGCATTATCATTAAAGAAAATAATTGATTAGATTAAAAGAAATACAACATATTTTTTTCATATCTCAGATATGATTGTTAATAACGTTTAGTCTTTTCCTATTTCTTACATCATATTTAATCTTAAATCCTTCTTTTGTCATATGTAGCTCTATCTATGAAGAACCGGTTTAATAGTGGAATTTTTATGTTTACGAATATTTAAAGGTTTATTAATGCAAATGTTTTGGAAAATGACTTCAAAATAACAAATCAAATTTAAAATGTTTCTGAATAAATAGAACCCACACACAGAACCATCCATAATTTTTCATGATTTAAGAACCCCGGATTAAAGGTTTTTTTTAAAGCGAATGTTCACATAAGAAATTGAATTTGATGTCAAGATGCCGTCTTCAACATGGATATTTTGAGTCATATTTTATGATTGGTCCACTCAGTTGAGGCAGTGGATGTGCGGTTTACGTATGTTAGGTGTAATTCAGGAACACAGTTCGAGTGAAAATATTTCTTAATCAAAACATGTTTTTATGCAGAAATAATTGAATTTTCAGGTCGTCCCCGGCACGGTTCTCGGTTTGCGTAAGCTCGGTCGTCTTCTAAGCGCCATGACTTCTGATGACGTCAACACAATCGCTCCCAACAATCTGAAGCAGATCATGCCAGATCTGTGCGCTAAATGGGACGACTTGGAAGAGCCGACGAAACGCACTATCGTCACCCGGGTATGTATATTATGCGAGTCAACTTTGTGGGACTTAACAATATAGTAACGCCTGGTCTTACCACCAACCTAAGTACATCGGAAAAAAACAATTAAAAAAGTAACGCCTATAGTCTTATAACGAAATAAAGGAGAATAACGTTTCTTTCAATGCTGTTATTTCATTCATTATTGTAACTTTAATAAGGAAAAACTGTTGCATGTATTTGTATTCATGTTTGTGCCACTTTTCGGGAAGAAATTCTTTTTCGTTCTTTCTTCTCCATTAGTCATCTTTAAGATAGCGTTTTTAGGCTTCGCGATTTAAAATCTAGAGAACTTTCAGAAACTGGTATACTTGTTGACCTCTGTTACACGTCTCTCTTTGAAAAACATGCTTTGAAAATCATAATAAAAATGGGCCCGCAAAGTAAAATGGGCAGCGCAGCAATTACCGAGTTACGCAAATTTTGCACGGCTGACAAGTCTATTAATAAAGTTCCAAATTTTGGCCACTTTCTTACTTTCCTTACCCCTTATAGCTTATTTTAAATGAAAATGGCATAATTTTTTGGCACCAAACGTATTTGATGCGTATTTGTGTTATGCACCTGCTTATCTAACTCACATAGCCTGTCTATGTGTGGGTGGGTCTTATTGTGCCTTCCTCGCTAGCTCTTTTCATTGACACTGTATAAAGTGAGTTCATCTATGTTGCCCTCGTCTCTTTTTACTTACTTTTAATTACTTTATTTATGTAGGTTCGCCAGGCAACTGGAGGTGACGCAGGTCTCAAGAGCATTATGCTGCCTTGTCTGAAAGCCTTCTCAAAGGAAGAATTGGAATCTTTCATCACCAACGCTGGTATTAGCCTGAACGGAAATGAAGATCTGCGCATGCTCCGTCTGAAGCCCGAACACGTAAATCTTGCCAATAATTTTACTCAGGCCCATGATATAGCTGTCACAGAAGTGAAGTAATATTTGCATTGTACTATTTTGGCTTGCCATGCTACTCGTACTTGTTAATCAGCTGTGTTAACTGAGAGTGCAATTAAAGTGTTAGATCCATATAATACGCATCAGTATCAGACATTTTACTAAAAGCCCATGTATTAAATTCCTATATGAAATTTACCTGTCATTCTCAGGTACTTACGATACTAGCCTAGCTGTAGTTGTGTCTTGTTGCGTCGTTATACTTCAAACTCTTTTAGTCAGTTGTTGTGTTTACTGTAAGGTGTCTTACTAATATTAACGTACAATATTAGCTCGAATATCTTCAGACAGCCCTGGACAGTTGCCCGGTTTGGCCTGGACACACAAAGCTAGATAACTTCAAAACTTGGGTCCTCATAGTCATCTTCGCAAAGCAATTGACGAACATCATCATCACTCAGTTCTGACCCGGTTATGTCTGTCGTTGGCTGCTCATATTGCATATACTGTATTTCATTTATTTATTTTAACCATAAGGTCTACAAGCTAATTGGGGGCTTTCTTTTATTAACGTCTCCACCTCATATATATCAGGCGAAGGTGCTGTTTGCCAAGATGAAGACCGCCATGGGTGCAATCACCTACGGAAATGCTGCATACACAAAGGAAAAGATGGAGAAGCTGCGCCCTCTGCTTTGCGGCATCGAATGTGATGACATCAAGAACTTGCCAGAGGGTAAAACACTTAGAAACGTCTTCAAGGTGCTTGCAAAGTGTGAACTCAGCGATGCAATCGTAAGTTCTATATTTCCTGAAATAAATCAAGCAGTGTTTTTTTTCCGCAAGGCAGTTAATCCCGACTATGATTAATCTCTGTTTCAATAACGGGTCTAACAGTTGTTGTTACGTTGCTTGTACATGTTTATATATTGCTTCTTGCCTTAAAATATCACAATAAAAGCTATTTTCAATGAAACACTTTTAGGTATGGATGTTTAAATGCTGCATGGAATGACAAAAAAAACACCCATTAGGATATTACAAAATATATTTAATAGCTGATCCCTTTTATACACACTTAACTCCAAGACTCTAAACTCATAAGATCTCAGATCACACTCGGGGGGAATCTATCAACTTTGATTTCAATAACTGAATCGTTCACATTACTTCACCTTGTCTCTTAAACGTGTATATTTTCCTAATAATAAAAAATAATATCGTAAAAGCTTTTAGAAAATTCCCACCCTTTACTATGAGATTTCCCTAGTTCCAATTTACATTCCCAATTCGCTGCCACAGATTTTTAGGCTGAAATAAGTGATAGTTGATCTATCCACCACAAACCTGCAATGGTCTGTATTACTCTCTTAAAAACAAACTAACGTTGAAATAAGTTAAGTACATTCAATTAATTTATGTCCTCTGCTATTGCTTCCGCGAGTTTAGTACTTCTATACTGAATAATATTTCTATATATCACGTCAGGATGCCCATATACATTGTATGTGATAATCTGATAGATTACTTTATTTGAATTAAACTGGATTTAGTTTGCCAAGTTTTCATCCTAAAATCTATAATTCGTGGAGAATTCGAATGAATAATTCGCATATGGACATATGGCCAAAAAGCAGTTCAGGATTTTGTGGGAAAAAAAGAGGAGGGGTCGGATACAGGAGGATTAATAAGAAAACATTAAAAAGGTCCCGATGCCCGGACTGGGGGGGGGGGGGGGGGGTCTAGGCCTCATAAGTTTTTGAACAGGTTGCCGCGCAAAAATTGGGACCGATACAAAAAAAGTTTTTGTAATATATATTTTAAGAGATCATGTGTATTCATATAACCTTCACATTCGATTCTTCCGATCAGAAAAAATGCGCCGTCAACAAGATAAAAACTGTCCTGTCCTGGGAACAAAACAAGAGGAACCTCGCGTCTGTGATCAAAGACCGTGACATACACATCTTCGCCAAATTCGCCACGGTGATGAGGTAAGCAGAATACTGATGACAGGTTACATACTGATATTACCCACGTCCATGCAACTGGACAATTATATGAGAATTAATTACAAGATTCATTTTTTTTTAAGTTACAGACCAATAGTGACTGCAGTTTCCAGGCTCGTCATAAACTTTACCTTAGACTGCATTAGTGCAGTAAAATTATAGATATGTGTATGTACTCAGTAAGAAATTGCAATAAAAGGAAATTTGTAGAGCATTTTAAATGCTTTTCGAGACAATAATTTCATTCTGACCAATACATACGTTTCGCTCTCATGCACACCATTGCTTTCATGTATCATAAATGTGCCAAAATCTAAAGACTGCTAGTTTTTATTTTCCAAAGTTTAACTCTCGAAAAACTATTCTTACTGAAACCAAGATGCCTTAACTACCGTTCCAGAGGTCCAAATGGATTGTTTCTTTACGAAATATATATTCGAGACAGAAACAAAGAGAGGGTTCTTGCCTGCGAGCAACTTAAAATTTCGAACATTTCGAAAATTTAACACAATGTTACTTGCTTAAATTGCACTAATACACCGCTGCATTGATACATTTCGACGCGAAATTATATATATCGCGTCGATATCATTGGCTGTCCCTAAATATATATACATATATTTATATATGTATATACTTACAACAACATACAAATGCAATATTCAGACAGAGACGCGTGAAAATCTTGATACTAGTGCATGTTAATCTATATTATAGATTAATGGTCGTTTTCTTTTACAATCGATTAAATCGAATGCACATTTGCATAATCGACCACAAACGATATATGAATTAAAATTCAAAGACATCATATTATCCAGATAAAATACTCTTATTTTGTCGGAGATATAAGAACGACGACACACAATACAGCGAACAACATGCATTAAACTTCTTCAACAACACAGCCATTACTTTGACTATTCAGCGAGATATACCCATAGTCGACTGAATTTACACAGTATTTTGGTGTAAATCTGCGATGCAAATTGCAAAGTTATATATATATATATATATATATATATATATATATATATATATATATATATATATATATATACGGTACATAAAATAAACGATTTCTAACATTAACTGATAGTATATTTTACTTTTTATAGCGTTGTAATGTGGCACCATCACAGCTCTACATAAACTAGAGGTCTGGTGAAAGTGACCGCTAGCGTAAGAGACAAAGTTAACACGTTATAATACCCCATCGTGAAACTGAGGTGTAAATGTATTAATTGAAGCAAAGAGGACTTGGAATTCCTGGCTCCTGGTGCCAAATGCAGGGTCATGTTGAAAGCCTTTGCTCGTATGGAAGAGACCGCCACCCACCCTGCAGGGGCATTCCATGATGCTAACCTCAATCAACTTAAAGCTCTGTGGAACTTCTTCAAAAACTGCACAGTAAGTGGATTACTTAGTCTAATACCCCGAAAACCCCCGTTTGTCAAATCGGCCAATGCTGACCGCATACAATCAGGTTGACGCACTTAAATACATGTACACTGAAAGAAATTTGTAGCATCCTAGCAGGAGTTTGTCATCCAAATCTTAGTAGATACGTACCTATAATTTGATAAAAAAGCCCGCGAGTCATTTTTTTTATGAAACTATAGCAGAAACCGGACCCAAAATCAGGTCGTCTATACCACGCACAGCAAATGATAAGGCTTCATGTTGGCTTTTCTCCTGCTGGCCATGCATGCATTATTTCTACTTCATAATATTTCCATAATCCACACCCATTTGTGGGTATTTTTCACTTCATTCTCTTTGTTTAAGTGTAACCCCGTAGACTTGCAGCCTTTGCCAACTGGAGCTGACCCCTTTTTCGATACTTACTGTACATCAGTGAAAGTGAATCTGCCTCATATAGACTCTTAATTACCTTAGAGGTTTTAGTCACGCTGGCCGTAAATTGGCGTTTCTTATCATATTGCACCATAGAACCATCTATAGGCATCCTCAGGGGCGAGGGAAAAACCTTTCCGGCTGATTATAATTACTTTAAAAAAATAGTTTTTGGCAATAATAGCCGCAGCTGATTTGTGGTATACTCAGGACTTGTGTTAAGCAATATATCATATAAAGTATCCTTAACACGTTCGATATGAAGTGTTGATTTTCACAATTTTCCGTGGCCGCTCCCACACCTTCCCCCTCTCAGGGTGTCAAATGCACGTGCCAGTTCAGTTTTGCTTCAATGGCATACATAATAGTCACTGGAAATTGACAAAAACTTGACTGTTTCACTATCAGAGACCTAGAATGCTTGGCTACATGTAATCATACAAAGAACGTTTTATCTTGTAGTCTAAGCTAAGTGGTACAATTTCTGATGAGGACGTCCGTGACCTCGGTTCTGTCGCCTGTGGTATCGACGTGAACGACATCGAAAGGCTCGATGCTAAAGTGTTCCAGAACACACTTGGTGACCTCTCAGAGAAATGCGATCTCCGTCAAGACGTCAGCCAGAAGATCTACGAGCAGATAAAGACTAAGAGATCTCTGTAAGTGTACAGTCTAGGGATTAGCAGACTGTAAGGAATATAAGCTGTTTTTCAAGGGTAATCAGTGTGGGAAAATCCGCTTAGAAAGGATACTCTACCAACTTTTGAACGCATAAGTCAGTCTAAACGCAGTTTTCCATATTTGCGTATATGCAGTACGTATTTGCGTTAAGTATGCGTATGCAGCTTGGAACCGTACCCATAACTGTGGTTGGCTGGATTTTTGCGAGACTGAAATTTCACGATTTCTTCATTTTGAACGTTTCGAGAGGGTTTCATTTTCGCGATTGCACTAGAACTTGTAAAATCTAAGTATAGCAGGATCTGTATTGATTTAAAGTTTAAAAAAAAAAACCCTACAATACCTAACTAGTGTCTGGTTCAATCATTAAATTAGGACCTGTATCAAAGTTGATATGTATCACAGTTTTATTGTACGGATAATGCATTGGTGATTTCGAAACCAAGCACAAATAAGGTTGCTGATGAAGTTTGTCTTCAGAGGTCATCAAAGTTGATGGGTTTCATATTCGGGAAAATTTCACATTCGCGAATACCACGAAATTTAAACCCTCGCGAATAAAAAGGCAACCACAGTATATTCTCTCAGAATGGTGCAATATATACTTGTGCGTATATACGTACGTATGCGTATGTAACACGTTTCGATCGCTCAGGTAGCGACCGAAAACGCAAACGCATGGTAACGGAAAGGGAAATTCCTAAGTTTGACGTCAGTGATAGGGTTTTCCTCTTGCCGTTGACTTTTCTACTCCTGCATGGCCTAATTTTGCTGCATACATTCTGCATACGCATGGGTATTAATGGAATCACAGGCGTCCGTTTTTTAACTGCACTAACGCATACATGCTAGCATAAGTAAAAGTGCATGTTGGCTGCCCATCCGTGCGTCATATGAGCAATTCTACCGTTCGTGTACAACACCACCAGGTGTCGTATCTCACTAATTCTTTTCCGATGACTGTCGTATTTTGGTAACTGTATTTCATTGATATGTTCTTGTAACTGGCATGGTGCAAGTCATGATGGATAAGTATGGCCGAAGTTCTTTCTTGAATAACTCTAGACTCATAATTAACACCAGAAGCTCTCTGTAATTTGAGGGCATTTTATGTAACTAAGCTTTTTTAAAGCTGTTAGGTGTGCTCAGTATGATGGAGTCTTGAATTTTTTAAAAAGGCTTCATTTTAATGGAAAATATTTTTTCAATGGTGGCTCGTTTTATTTGCAGACTTTAACGTTTCACTGTTGTATTGGTGTCCCAATAAATCGATCTTCCTTGTTTTTTTTCCGAATCAGGAATCCCGCAACAATGACAGCCGACGATTTGGCTTCTCTGTCTGGCTTGATGCGTGAAGCCACTGACGCTGAGCTCGACGCTATCCCCAAGGTGAGAAATTATAAGTTCAGTTATATGGAATATTGTACCTTAGAACAAGATTAATGTTATTAACGGTTACTACCGCTTTTGCTGTTCAGCGCCATCTTGTTGTCAAACGTTTAACGATTTAGAGTCAGATATCTATCTTTTCGAATAAACGTTAGCTTTATTCACGTTTCAGTTCAACGCAGTGGAACGTCATGTGTGTTCTCGTTGGCAATTTACTCCAGTGTATAAGAATATACAAAGAAATTATCCAGTTTTAATGCCTTATTGAAACGTTATGTGTTTCACTGAATGAACACAAGACGGCGCTGAGATGCAAAAGGGGTTTAACCGTGTTTAATAATGAAGACTTATTTTGAGGTACCTCATTATGCATGGTTCCGATTTCCCTGATTCCAAATACAATGCTTTGTACAAAACGGTGTTATATCTTTACTGAAGAAGTCTTAACATTGGTTGGAACATGTACCGCGAATTCCTTGAATTTCAAAATATTGAACAGTTGAAACCGTACACATATGAATCAAATATATAGATATACGTTTTCGAGATGATTCTTTTGATATGTCTGTGCATTCATGCGTGTATAATAAGCGTGCTTCTTGTTTAATTTCGCATTTTACTTACAGATACCCAAAATATCACACCCTCATTAAAAATGTGGGACCTAATTTCGTGTGTTCAGTATTTCCTGAGGACACATTTTTTCGTGGTTTTACCATAAACATTTGATAAAGAGCCAAATACAAAATAATCCACACATGTTACGTTCATCAAATGCAATATCCAAACAAACATTTCGATTAGCAGTAAAATCATTTCACTTAAGATGGCTGAACATCCTTTTTTCTATTCGGCATAGCTTTTCCTTAAAAAGATTTGATCCTGCCATTTCAATCCTTATTAACGTATACCCGTACGAGATATCTGATAAACACTTCATCTAGATATATCCCAGATACAGTGAACCTGTTTAATAAGGCCACCATGGGGCTGCACACTTCGTCTTATTGGACAGGTCAGTTTTATCTTGTATGAATGTTTTTTGGTTCACTTATGGGTGGTCTTAAAAGACAGGCGGTCTTACTGGACAGAGAGTTTCAAACAGGTTCCATTGTAAGTATTTTACCTCGAGTGAATAATACAGATGTTTAATGGATGAAAGTATATATATATAGCATATACATGTATATCCTACTGTAGGGTGAGATGCGTCGATGCTGCGTGTCTGTAGCCGATAAGACCCGGAAGAGGAGGCTCCTTAGTAAAGCCCGTGAGGAAGCCGGTAACGCTAACGACCTGACGGAGGCCGAGAAAACCAGCAGGAAGGAGGGCATCGCCAGAATCGGACAGAGAATGGCCTCTGCTCTCAGGGACGCTCGCTCATCCGGAGGAAGAAAGAAGAGAGCCGGCACTTGTAAGTCTGAATAAGATTCGGTTTCAGCGGTTTGGACGTTATTATATGAATGCACCCGCCAGGAGGGTTCATTCCCTTGGGTGTATTTGTTTGACGACATAACTAAGGTAATCATGAACAGAATCACATGAAGTTTTCAAGGCCACCCCCCGGAGGAATTGGCAAATAAAGAAATGATTAGATTTTGGTGAGGATCCGGCTCATGGTCCGGGTCCAGGAAGGAGTTTCATTCATATTCAAAAATTGGCAGTCACATATGCAATTTTGAACATGGGAATAAGGGCCGAATAAGTTAATGCAAATTCTAGTTGGGGAACTTGTACAAAAATAAATCCTGGAATATCGGGTAAATAAGTAGATGACAACTTGGGTTGCGGGGTACCCCACATTAAGGATCGCCAATATGACATTTGCCGTTTTAGTCATTTTGTCATCGTTTTGTTATGCAAAGAACCTTAAAAGCAATATTGCATGAAACTAATGGGGAGTGCATCTAACTAATAGAGGGGAACCCACTACATTAGCGATGCTGATTCTTTTGGAGGTGTTCTGTTTACTTTTGTACCAATGGTACATGAATGCTTTTATGCAGAAAATGCAAATTGGTATTTTATTTTTACAATTCTTCATGTTTATTTAGTTTGTCATTTGGACTTCAATATTACGGTTCCTCAGTATAGGATTCCTAGATTAACTTTGTACCCCGAATGATGTTGCTATAATCAGTATTACATTATGCACCTTTTATGAACATTCAGTCCTGATATCTCGCATATATCAATATATGGCCAATATGCCTTTATAATAAGGTTGTATAGAACATCATTCTTTTAACTACAGCTCGAGTCCCATGAAGAAAACATTAACATTAATTTCTTATAACATATTGCCGTATCTTTATGTTATCTTTTCAGCCAGTGTGACATGTAACGACATCATCAGCATGGGCACCATGATGACCAGCCTTACCGTGGCTGAACTTGACCTTGCTGACCAAGAATTCCTTAACTGCGCTGCTACCCTTGGGGCTGAGGACGGCTGGAGCACTGAACAAAAGCAGCAGCTGGCGGCTATAGCCACAAGAAGCTCCGTAAGTGCTCTAGCCTTTGAGGGCAGACAGTACTGGGCTTAACTATAGGGGCCGAAGCATGTTTGGCAAAACCTACTACTTGCAATTCTCCTTAACTTTTGTCAACTTCGACTTTTAAGGACAGAATAATTAAAGAGAGAAAATACAAAAATATCTTAACAATTACACTGAAATCTCGCCTGTGATCACGACCATCTCGGTAAGACGATCACGTTTTTCGTGATGTATTAATATGTATCATCCTAAAACCCTCCAGCTAACACGACCACAATGCAAACATGACACTTTGGCTGGTCCCATAGGTGGCCATGTTAGCAAAATTTCACAGAATAAACCTATTTTAAACTTTAAGAAGTCGTAATCAATCTCCCAACATTATTTATGACAGCGTTTTGATATCGCTTGGTAAATGTAATTTTTATATTAGTTATACATTACAGAGTATTTAATTTATTTTACTTAATCTCTTTTGTGGGATTCAAATCTATTTGGCTTCTTTTTTGATGAAAAAAAAAGAATGCCTTTCTGAATATCGAGTAACATACAGAACTGTCCGATTCATATTAAGCTTCATATTATTAGCAATTCATTCTTTAAGGGTCATAATCAGGATGAATATTATGCCTATTCTTTCACACTATCCGTTCAGTTGTGCTTTATACAATGGTTTCCCAGGAAAACCATCCCAACACAAAGTCTCATTTCCTCCCATACGACTGTTTAACATCTTGTTATGACCGTGCGTGTTGGTTAACACAGTCTACGTGTGTCTGTTTTCAATAACAAGGTCGCGTGACCGTAGGTCCGATTAAAAGGGGCAACACGGGGTGTTTCAGCCTGCGGGAAAATGTATTATATTTTGGCCAAGTCAGTCAGGGCATCTCCTGATTGACACGTGTTAAGGCTTCGCGCTGCACACGGCCCCACGCACTGTGTTTATGTTGACACCTGCCATCGCGCCCGGTCCACTGTTTTCAACACTCGTTTACAGGAGTAGGCAAACGCTTTCAAGGCAATGTTTTGGCAGGTACAGATTTATTTTAAAGGGAAGAAACTATTTTTCGTGTTAACTCAACATACTTTATAGGTGTTTGGGCCCCTTTAATGTAAGATATACGGTCAGCATCTGTATAGCATGCGATCTGGATGACCAAACCTAGCTTAATTGACGTACCTATAATGTTTTATGTTGTAAATTTTCAGACATGGGGTGCACCGAATACCTGGACGACCACAAACGTTCAGGATGCTGGTATTATCGTCCAGGGTCTGAGCGCAGATCAGATCGGTCAGCTGCCTCTGTCCACCACTAATGCCATCAACGCCATCGGGCAGTACCCCGGTTACGAAGTCAGCCAGGTAAAAAAAAGCACAGAAGGGTACACAAGTTTAATAGAAATACTACTGATGACTGCCCTTCAACTTCCTAGTTATATTGACTTATTATAAGATCTGACTTTCGTGAAAAAATGTACTTTTTTTCTGGGTTGAATCACATGATACCTGCTCAATGATCTGACTGTTTAAGGAAAGCATGGAAGTTTTTTGCCCGTCAGTACTCGTATACTTGCCCTGGCGTTTTGACTATATATACTATATATGCATGTGTCGATCCTGTAATTACAGATTTCTTAACTCCATGTTTTCAGCTGATCTACGGCTTCCTGAAGCACTTGGGTGATGCTCATGCTAACAACCCGGCCAATATTGACGGCACGGAGCTCACTAGTTTGGGTCAGTTTGCTTGCGGGGCAACCTCCAGTCAAATCTCAAACATGCTGTCAACCTCATATCAGTAAGTATCAAGGGTGGATAGAGGGTTTAGAAACGAGGACGGGTTAAGTTCACTTTTTCACTTATGAAATATGTCCATACAAAGACTATTTATATATAATATAAATGAGCTTTTTTGTAGATAAATAAATGCATGCACATCCGGCAAAAGAATTTGTACATCTGGTCATATGTATATTTGTTGCGTTACATTAAAGTCACATTAATTTTACATTCGCCACTATGCCGTGTCTGTTTTTAGAACGGCTGCCAGCACAATCGGAAAACTGACATCTTGCGAACAAGGACAGCAGCAGCAATATATTATCCACGCGAAGAACGCGTACGGAAGTGACGTCGCCACCTGGGACTCCGCCACCATCCTCTCTGTTGGAACAATGATCGGTAAGTCCAGATCGGTAGCTGCTTCTATTTGTAATTCTGCCTCATCTAATTATTAACCGAACTATTTCCATGCAGAATTCTATTCCGGATTCGACTTCTTGCCAGGTGGATATCACATTATGCCTGTTATTTTACATGGGTGTTTAATCATCCCCATGGCTAGTTTATAAAATAGAGACCCCGCCTCAAATCGCCCTCGTTTTAGATTGATACATGGCTGTTGCATGGGTACGGCCTTAGCAATTACGTAACCTACAGAGCGTTCACCCTTCGTGCATGGTGGCCGACCTCGGCTGTGACTGAACCGAAGAACAGTTTCAGTCTTGTGCTCTACCCCTTGACCACTACAGCAGCCGGGTCATTTCTTTATATAAGATAAAAATTATATATGTACCTTACCAGTGTAGAGAGTTACTTATATTTTAATCAGAACCTCTTTAACTTGGTTTGAAGAAGTACGCGTAACATACTGTCTTCCAGTGCACATTCTTACGAATGACAAACTCTCTACAGTTCAGGCGTTGGAAGTGATTCAAGAATGGTTCCGCGAGTGTTTTAAAGGAAAAAAGAAAACATCTCATTTTATACGATTTTTTCATAAATGTCCAGCACAGGGTTATTCCTTTAGAACTATTTATGAATATCATTCAGGATTATTTGAAATACCAATGTTCTGCTGTGGTTATTTTCATTCCCATTTTAAAGGTGGGCAATTTGCAATCTTCTCCTAAAGGATGGCTTACCGGCCTTTCCTCTTATATAGCCTTGAAAACAAACAAAAACACACTTGTATCCCTCTCACCAGGTCGGCTACTAGAAACTAACCTCATCCATTCTGGGATAGTTGAGACGGCCGGTGTAGCGATTTCAGAGATTTTTTAGATGGAACCCCCCCCCCCCCCACGGGGGGTAACTTGAAATATATATATTAGATTACCCCATACCGTTTAGGGTTACCACCTCAAACAGTTGTTACTTCATGTTTCTTTACTTTAAGTTCATATAAGTTAATTCTTCTGTGTTAATTAAATGAGACTGAATCTTTGTATATCTTATGTTTGTATGTAATGTTTCATGTAGTTTGGTGAAGTGTATGAGTCAAGTTACACATTATTCAACAATTCCTTTTTTCATAGATTAATTCCCTCTGTTTAATCTCGTATCTTTCACGCAGTTTAATGAAATAATATATCATGAGTTAAAAGGAACGTTCCAACCTCAAAATAAAAATTCATCACAATCCAAGAACATTCTCCATTGAGCAAAGGAATGTTTTCCTGTTTTTACCTATTTTATTTCATTAGGTGCGCATTAAACAAACATTACCATGCATGCATTTTGCTTTGAAAATGTTTTTATTCAACATGTTGCTATACCGCACTAATGCATTTCCGAAGACCCTAGTGCATTATTTGGAAATTATTCTTGTACAAAACTATCCCTAAACAGCTCTAGTGAGTGCGATTCAGTGTTGCGTAAACTAAACAGTGTGAAATTAGATCAGCCATTTATGGTATGTTTTAGGTGGTCTCAACACTGCTGACATCCAGAAGTTGACAGAAACTCAGATCAACTCAATCACTACCACTTCAATCGCGGCCATGCCTCCAAGTACCTTTGCTGTAAGTATGGCACCCTTCCCCTCGGGTTAAACCCAAGTTCCCAAGTTCGAATCAATCACTTCCATCTAAATCGCCGTCATGTTCGAAGGTGACTTCGCAAATTAAGCTGCCTTATTCTTGCATTGTTATCCAGATAATATCAGTCACTCGAGCATCCATCACCGCAATGTGCCCAAATCAAGCCACTATAAGCATATCATTTGAGCAGAAAGCGAATTTTCACGCCCATATTTATATCTTGGGATATGCCTGCATGTGCACTCGTGATACTAAAAATACCATTCGTTTATTCTGCCTTACATTTCATGTTTGAAAGCTGGTTCAACAATCTTTTTTTACAGATAAACTGTTGCGTATTTGTTTAACACATATGTGAATTCGATACCTTTAGGAATAAAAAAACCCTCTTGGGTAATGAGAGCTGATAAGTAAACATCATTGACGGCATTTTTGAGTGGGCAATAACGTGTTATAACGTCCTCCAAGAATTAAAAAGAAAGGATGGCTGAAACCATTCATTCGTATTTCGAAAGTACAGAATAGATTATATATGTTTTTAATGTGTAGGTACAACAGATTACGGAGAGGTTCCGCACTCAGTCCACTCTGAAGAACCTTTTTGGGTTCCCGCTAGAACCCATTATTCCCTAGGGTGCATTACAGTTTTTATTGTTCAGTGTTCAAAACTAAAGTTCTGTGAAGACACCTGTCATTAGGGACTTGAGAATATAAATAGCGTTTTATAAACATATATACGTGTTTCACGCATTTTCTGCCGATTGTCTTTTCAGGCCTTCTCTGTGACCCAGATTGGTTATCTGTCACCTGCTCAAGCACGTAGTGTTACCTATGCACAACAGTCGGCGCTTACGCAGGAACAGCTCGACGCTTTGATCGCAGCAGGCGCAACAGTCTTGAGCAGTGAGTGTCGAAGGGTTTTGTTATTATTTAATTTTATGTACTTTCCCTAAAACAATTTCGAAACTAAGAAAATAATAATAAAGTCTTGCTCTGAGCCAGCAAAAATGTGTGTTGGTGAAGAAAGTATATATCGCTTAAAACGAACGAAGTGTCGCGGAGTGTTTCAATTACTGCTCATGACACATTTTCTTTTCTAAGGTGTTAATTTGGGAACCATCTCCTTGACAGGTAAACATCGCATGAGGCCTTTTGTACAAACATGAGTATCTGTTATCATATAAAATTTAGCTCACTTAACTGAAAGGTGATATGTATGTTTTGCAGGTGGAGCAGTACACGTGATCTGCAGTGCCTCTTCTCTGCTTCTGGTACTTGCTGCCACTCTCTACCTGCTGTAACCATGGAGACAAATGGGAACATTGGCTGGGCAGACATGTTTCTAAAATCAAAAAGAAAACATTTTAATTAGATAAATATGCTGCTATTTTCCCCTGCGAGGCTCTAAATTGAACCTTCTGAAAAACAGCTAGTTTAGCCTTTATTCAACTTTTTTTGTGTGAACTGAACTATGCGGCTTATTCTACGCAATTTATCCTTTTCGAGGCTTCGGTATCTGTGCAAATGAAACTGCTGTCAGGCCCAGGAGGTGTTACAGTCAGCCGAACCGGGGCTGGACTGTTACAACCATGCAGACAGCGGATGACGGGGTTTGAAGATAGCGCCTCGACTTTCAGATACAACTAAAACCTATCAACCGTTTTGTATTTCCTGTTGACATTGTTTTATAGTAAACTGTATTTTCCAGAGCTGAACATGTGTTGTTTAGTTTCTAAAATAACGTTCATTTCACGTCCTTCACCTTATTTCTTTGCAGAATTGCCACATTTAAAAAATATGAATAGATACTGAGCTCTATAGCATAATGTTTACTTCCTGTCTCAGCGTCACCTCCGGAAGACAAAACAGTATGTCAATACTGGAATAAGGGATGTGTTTATTCATGCCTGAGGTAAAAGCTACCAAAAGCACAACACATTAGCGCAAACCAAACTAACTAACTTCTTTTTTATTGAAAAGGACGAGTATTTCTTCCTGCTAAAGATCGCCAAGAGTTTCTAGATTATCCGAATTAAGCTAATAAAAAAAAAGAAATTCCTACAAATTTTATTTTACAGACGGGTCAGCAGTTTCAGCAATGACCTAACACATTTGGTGGTTCAACATCGAATGAGACCAAGCTCGCATAGCAACATAAATTTATTTTTCTGACAATAGTGGAGCCTTAATATTTTATTTCAATTTGCAATAAGAAGTGACCACCCCCTTGAGGGAATTTTAGCCGAATTCGCTACTCACATTTTAAATATGAAAATGAACTATAAAAACATACCTACGAAGTTATACTGATGTATTTTAAGCCCGATTATTTTTTTAGAATAATTTATATTAAATAAGCGGAGAATACCTTTGATATGAATTATATAAGACATATATATATATATATATATATATATATATATATATATATATATATGACATTATTTCGTTTTAAAAATGTGAAGACATGGAGTATTTCCCTAGTATTTTGTGGCCATGCTCTAAGCTTGCTGTTAGCTCAATCACTAAAAAAGCACCTACACATAAGAAAAAAAGATATGCACTTACTACATACCTCCATTCCTGGTAGGGTGTTTTCCATAAATGCGGGTCTCGCACAGTAGAAATCGAACAAGTACCCTTTCCATGGGTGCCCCCCCCCCCCCCCCCCCGCATGCAGATTCATCATTGTTGGATTTTTGCGGTGACCCGCATGCGGATGCCATATGTATATATCAGTAACAGGTATGTGTCCTTGTTTTTGGGAAAGAAAATGGAGCTGACAAAGATTTTAGGCTGCATAAAAAAGTATACGACTAGTCTTAATTGAGAAACGGCCATGGGTAAGGTGGCAGGAAATAGCCATCATGTAAGCCTGGCTAGATACGATATTAATCCGCTTTAATCTGCCTCACCAGTTGGTAAAAAAGTTAACACTGAACACTGAATCAAAACATTACACTAAAATTTAAGAAATTATGATTATTAGTGGATGCGTTTATTACAACCAATGGGTCATCCGCATGCAGGGACCTGTACATATGGGAAGGAAATCTCCGCATGCGGGTGCCCGCGCGGTTAAAATCCGCATGTATGGAAAGGCACCCTATGCCGAAACCAAAAAATTCACTACTTAGTTAAGAAAAACGTAATAATCAGTCCGAGAAAACCTATCGGCACTTGAAGTAAAATAGTTGAAAAAAGCAACATTAATAGAGAATGAATGCAAAATGTTCACATTAGTCATAAACATTCACATTTGTCATAAAGGCTAATTTGTTGTTGTTAAGTGATGAGTTTAAGCAGAAGGTAATTTGGGGGTAATCAATGACGTTAACAAGGACTTGAGTCAATTCAATTACAGAACGTGTGGACTTCATTGATGGCTTCGAACGACTCCATGTGTCCACAAGAGAGCCACTTATTTCCTGTTTGGAGTGCTACTCTTATATCTAATATCAATGACATGATAATAATGATATTTCCTAGTTGTTTAGCCGTCTAACAATCACATTAAATCTAAAATTTTACAACACTAACCCCCCCCCCCCCCCGCCCTCCCATGGAAAACATTTCCTCCCTGGTATATTATTAATAGATTATCATAACAAACATGTTACCTGATATTCCATACTTACTAGTCCGGTGAGTCAGTAATGTCTATTAGAAAACAGATAGTGTTTCACAGCTGAAACACTATCATATTTAGGGTTTTGCTCTATTTCATTTATACATTAAATACCTTCAAGTTTCTTTACAATCTATGAAGCGGTCCAGTATTATATTTGGGTTAAAGTCCGTCTGTGTGGGTACCCCCTCCTCTTCCGCAACCTTTCCCCAGACGTGTCGTCTTGGTCGAAGTTTAATTCTCCTTAGATGCCGATACTGCTTGCTCTCACCCTCTCTCCACTGTCGCTCCATCTTGCTCTTTTCATGGGTGGGCTCGCTGTCTACTTCACTGGTGGGTGTTTTTCCTCTCTTCTTTTTTATCTCCATGGCATACTTATAATTGTTGGAATTACAAGCTGCCGTACCGGATTCGCCTGGTCAGGCAGTTTTTCTTGGTATTGGTTTCCGGAAATAAGGTTGCATCCAGGTATGGGCGAGAACTGCCCCATAAGTTGTCAAACTCCCCGTCTTGAAACCCTAAATTGAGGGCTGGCGTACTTTGTCGGGGGTTGGGGGGGGGGGGGCAATAAATCTCGATGACTTAGGTACTGCTAACCTACGACGCTTGCTTGGGTTATCTATAAGTTAAATGCTTCAGCTTGTGTAAGCATTCGGGCTGACTATTACCTTCGATTTTCCATAAGGGACACCGCCATAATTAGATTTTGGGCTGTCGCTGGATTTTCTTTAATCGAATTTTGTAAATGAAATCCCTCAGGTTGGGATCCTGTGGCTGCTTGAGCTTATTGTAGACTTTCTTCACATCTCCCTCCACTCTCTGCAAAGAGTTTGATGAATTTACTTTGACTTGTCATAAGTTAAGACTGGGGTGATGACCTGGGTCTTAATCGTGTTCATGGTTTCACGCAAGATTGGGTCACCTCTGCTACTGGCCAGTGAGCCAATCGTGACCAGACATTCTTTTATCAAGAGCTCAGTTGCTTCTTCAGTCATCATGGGTTGTGCTCGTGAAGGGGTTTGGCTCATCTCATGGATGCTGGCGGATGTTCCCTTATGAAAATTCACTTCGGACTCTGTCTTGCTTCTTCAGTCATCATGGGTTGTGCTCGTGAAGGGGTTTGGCTCGTCTCATAGATGCTGGCGGATGTTCCCTTATGAAAATTCACTTCGGACTCTGTCTTGCTTCTTCAGTCATCATGGGTTGTGCTCGTGAAGGGGTTTGGCTCGTCTTATGGATACTGGTGGATGTTCCCTTATGAAAATTCACTTCGGACTCTGTTCTAACTTGTCCGAACTTTTTACGGATGTAATGGATCGGCCCCTGGATGTACCCTTCTGGCATGGCGTCGCACCTCAACTTGGGTACGACCCTTGTATCCGTATAAGTCGCAGTAGAATGTCACATTGCTTACTGCTACGTGATTCTTGAAAACATGCCAAGAGGTTCTTGAAATCCGCCCTTAAAAGGGACACTTCGTACATTGTAGTTTGGTGTGAAGGTCAGGGTGCTTCTCCCTGAAAAAAATATGGCAGACGGATACTTAGAATATGGCCTTCTTCAAACTATGGTATGCATAGCCAGAGGATAAAGATTTTGATAATTACATCTTACTCATGACTCACATTCTCAGCAGCACACACCATTGCTATTCCCCCATTCAACCTAATCATTTATAGTAGATTGCTATTCCCCCATTCAATCTGGTGATTTGTTGTAGAGTGAAACAGGATAGTTATATACTTCCGTGGTAAATTTTACATCAAGACAGCTCAAGGTTTGTCTGTGTGTTGTGTAACTTTGCTCGCAATTTTCTTGCCCAAGTAGGAATGAATTCAGCATCATACGTTTTAAGGCAGTTATGGACAACTGTGGCCTGCTTATAAGTAATTTGAAAGAGGGTATTTCCTATGGGTTTTATTATGATAAATGAACCTAGCTATCTAGCATCAAGTTTTTTTTCATGATTGCGTTCATACACTATAGGTCACCTGAGTTGTATGTATGTTCACATGCTCTTGTGTAATAATTTATGGTTTGTATTAGTGCAGCATGCTTCAGATGTGCCCTTGCTCCATGATAGGTGTCAGCTAGTGTTTCTTTTAGATTGTTGACATATGCACAGATAGTCAGCTCAGTGTTACTTGGTCTGGGGAAAAAACTTGGTCTATAGGTAGTGGAACTTCTCTACCCATTATTTAAAAAGTTCGGTTTATACCAAGTGGCAAGATGAACCGTACTGCGAAAAGCAGCAGTCAAGAAGGCTAAATGAATGTCCCATTCCTCGGTGTCATTTACATAAAATATCTTCATTTTTACCAAAGTTTAATTTAATCTTTCAGCAAGCCCATTTGAGGCAGGATGATATAGTGTTACGTGTATTCTTAAAACCCAGTATTTGACACATCTCTTTGAAAAGGTCACTCTCAATATTTCGACGCTGATCTGTATAGATTTCTTCAGACATTCCAAATCTTTAAAGGAATCCTGACAAAATTGTTAGCTCCCATTTCTGCAGTCTGGTTTGAGATTGGGTAGGCTTCTAACCATTGGGTGAAATAGTTAGTTACTACTAAGATACCGGCTTTCCTTGATGAGTCACAAGTAACGGCCCAAGAATAGCGTTCCCTATACAGTCCATTTTGTGTAGTCAACCAGCGAGGCTCTGTTTTTCTTTCTGGGCTGCCTATTAGTACTACATACATTGCAGTTAAAAATATAATTAATTACTGATTTACATCTGTTCTCAGATTCAAACAGCCCGTTGCTTTAATTTGCCAAAAAAATCTACTCCAAGATGAAAAGACAATTTTGAATCATGACACTTAGAGATGATTACTGACCAAGGTTTACTTGGCACCAATTGTTGAACGTATTTTATCTGAGATCCAATCTATGTACCAAACTAAATTTTTTCTCTCTCATCCGTCCCATTCTATCTACAGATGTCTAACCTCGTGGCTGTACGCAGCAATCTCTTCACGTGTAGGATGATGATCATTTTCTAGCCATTTATAGATAACAACCAAATCTGCTGTGGTCTTCTTTATTCTAATATGGAGTATTTGCTTGTTAAAAATGGTCCTGAGTCATTGTAAGCTGTATCAGTAACATCTGAGGCTTCATTTACATGTTTTCTTGTGGTCACATGCTACATTTAATGGTACCGGTTCCTACCCTTAGAGATATTACATCAATAATTTCATTACTGATAGATTTCACCTGTTCTTCCATCTTCATGCAATGTTAACACCCTCCACAAGGTCGTTTTTAAAGACGACAGCAGTTACCTTCCCTTTTTCCAAGTAATGTCTTGATAATGCATCTGCATTCGAGTTCCTTGATCTATCTCGTTGCAAGATCTTTAAGTCACCCTGTGACGATACTTCTAGTCATCGAGACAATTGTCCCAGGGGAACCTTAAAGTAAAAAATCCATCTTAGTGAATTTTGGTCGATTCTTAATATCCTAACCCCCCCCCCCCCCCGCCAAGTAAATGGTGCCTGATCGCTTGTATGAATACAACGGCCGCATGTCTCTTCTGGTAACACAGTAGTGGCGTTGTGCTTTTCTGAGCTCTTTAGATGCATAGCCCTATCACTCGCTCTTCGTCATCTTGAATTGACCTAGCACTCCTCAGATGCAAGCATCTGAAGCGACGGTGTCCAGGATATACTGTCCTTCTGATTTTGGGTAAGCCCGTATGGGCGCATGACAATCCTTTCAGCTGATCAAATGCAACTTGACACTAAGGTGTCCATTCTAATTCTCAAATTTCCGTAAGATGGGTGAGTTGGGCCGCTACTCCACTGTAGTGGGAGATGAGCCGACGAGAATAATTGCATAGGTCTAGAAACTGCTGCACTTGTCGTTTGGTTTTTTTATTCTTCCCATTTTCCCTGATGGAAATCAGCTCAGGGTTTGGGAGAACACCATCAGCTCTGACGATGTTGACCAGATAACACGTGTTCTTAAGAAAATGACATTTGGATGGTTTGAGTTTAAGTCCCACAGACCTGAGATGTTGTAAAACTTCAGCTAACCTTGTCAAGTGATCTTCAATAGTAGAGCTGAATATGATTAGATCATCAAGGTAAATGAGGAGTCTTCCATTGCAGGCCATGCATCCCCAGCTCCATGCAGCACTGGAATGTACTCGGTGCATTGCAGAATCCCATCGGGAGCTTATTATGTTCAAAGAGGGCATATTTGGTAATAAAGCAGTCTTATGCCGGTTTTTTTAGTTGCCAATACTCTTTCTGTAAGTCAATGGCAGAGAATCACTTGGCAGATGATAAACAAGACACATGTCAATGCCTGGTAAAGAATATGCATCTTTAACAGTCACCTGGTTCAGTTTACGAAAGTCACAGCACCATCTCACAGTCTTTCCTTTATCTAACTAACACTAATAGACTGAACAAGGCAGATTTTTATGCAGCCATCACTCCAACATCACGCTTTTAAAATAAATTTCTTCTTCGTCCTAAAATGCTTTTGATGTAAGCCGAAATGGCTAATTGGTGCTGCTCCATTTATTACAGAGCAAGTTCCCAGATCCAGGTAATTCTGGCAAATACATCTTGATGTTTTACTGGGATACTGGCGAAGGTCTCCAAATATTCTGGTTTATCTGTGGTATCAGAACTCATTCTACATACGTCTTAAAGGTGCTTGGAGATCTTACCTTCCATGTCTGTCTCTTCCTGGTCAACTTGGCTCACATTATGTGTGTCCTTGACATTCGGGTCCGAGCTGCATCATTTAAATCAATAAGTTGATTAACCTGATGTAGGTTACCTAACTGGTACCCTTCTCTTATCTTTTAATCATCAGATTACAAATTGGCAATTTGGATTGGAATCTCCTGATCATCCACCCAAACCAGGATCCGTGCTTCCAGTACGTCATTGTTACTTAATGGGTACGGTTCCAGAAGAGATGTTTCCTCAGTGAATGGTAAATGACAGGTTATTTTACCAGGAACAATTACCTCCGCGTTTCGCGGCATCCATTCTCCCTCAACAAGCAGGCCTTACTTTGTATAAAAAGTCATATCCGTTGCATCATATATACATCTCAGCCCAGCAGGATGTCATCCGAAATTGGCGCGATATGTACTGGCCACTTAAAGTTTAAGTTGCCAAATTAAATTGGAATCATTGCAATGCCATAGGTTGGTATAAGTTGGTCCTTTTCTGCAACATTTAATAATCTTTAAGACTGAATTATTTCAATCTCTGGTCTCTTAGATAGTTGCTTTAAATAATATATTATCATTTATTACCGTCACCTCTGCGCCAGTGTCAATAACGGCTCTCAGCTCGTGAACTTATACTCTGACGTGACGTCTAGTTTAGTGGCCACTGCACTCATACGAAAATGGTGTGCCTGTTTATATTTAGATTCAACCCCGGGTTGCTGTTGAATTCCTGTGACATTCAGCTAACGCAGATCAAATTTATCAGAGATGTTGAAGGCATCCAGTTGTCCATCCGGATCCGGATTTACAGGTGGGCCAGGAATAAAGGATTCATCTCTCTCATCTAAGTTTGCTTTAACCTCCGACGGTTGGTGTTGCAGTACAAATGAACCCAGCCCTTTTCAATTTAAAGACCCCCCCCCCCCCCCCGTTCCTATCCTCAGGGGAAGGCTGACAGCACTCGATAGCAGTGTAGCTCTTGGACATGTGGCCAACTGGACATATTCTTCCCCATAAGTGTATGAAAATATGTTCACCACTAAAATGTTAGGATTCAGATTTTGTAATAGCATTTTTATCCATTTATCTCAAATTGTCTGTATCCTTTATAGATAATAAGAAAATAGACATTGAAAAATCCGAGAAAATTGCACTTTTTGAGCCCTGCGACCTCGAGAGTAGGTCAAGATCACTAAAGCCGGGTCAATAACAAACATAAATAACTCGGTCAGATATGTCACCAATGATTAAGTTGTTCACCAGATGTCGCTCTGTGTAAGAGGTCCTCTATCCATTTCATTTAAATTTTCGGCGGTTCAGCCGTTCAGGGAGGGCCCTGTGTCTGTGTGTGTGTCAGAGGGAGGCTGTTAGATAAATAAGACTCCCGATTTACCGAACAAAAATATAAACATTATCAATTGTATAAAAGTGAGCTTGTTTTTTATCAATATCATCATCATCCACATTCAGTATTTCATATGTATGTTTTATCAGTTGTTTTGGTAAAAAATTAGTTTATGGTAGTACCAACTCTCCGAAACATTTGTAATTAAATAAAATTAAATTTTTAAATAAATTAAACGAATCAGAAGTTCCTTAATTGACTGACCAAAAAAATGTTTGTATGACCAGAATAATTCTGGAAAAGAAATAAATTTAAGTTTGCACAGTTTCATGGAAAAATAAAGCTAGAACGAATAAAAAAATAATGGTAGGCCTAATATAAATATCTTCAGTGATCATGTCTGGCTTTCAAATGATATTCACTTGATCACAATTTAATTCTTCTTGGTTTCTTAAACAGGCTTGGTTTTTGAGGTGTAGAGAAATAGATATCATATATCCCCAACACTAAGTGTTATCATTTAATAAAGCTGCTTACCATTTTCAGTTGCTTAAAACTGCTGTCTTAAACTTGTCCAGGCAGTAATTCATAGCCTGAGCATCAGCATGCTGTCACATCGAGGCTTACGATCGTCTGCTTCCTAGTCCCTTAAACCGACACACGGTGGCGCTTGCCTCCAGATGTGCCTGTGGGAAAGGCCAAGCCACTTGTCCAGGTGGGCTGTATCCATACCTGTTCTGGTTGGTCAAATTATGAAATAGTTTGTTATCCGTTAATACACGGTATAATCAAAGGGAAAGGATATGTATACAAAATACCGGCAGGTATCGTATTAAAATCAGTTGTTGAACTGTTTAGGCCATACATATATTAACAGTTGGACGGACTCGGAGAAAACATATATACAAGGGGTGAACGAACAAAATTGTCCACAAAAATGAAAGCGACGAATCGGTTGGCATTTTTTGTGAGGCCTTAACATTTATGCTTGTATACAGTTATTAGACATACATATTTATTACTCCTGATTTCGATTTATTATCGAATTCGAGTGTGTACAGTATTTATATGATATGAAAAACGTTTCTGCCAGATATATTTCTCTTTAATATTATTTTTCAGACAAATTACACTATAACCTCTAAGGTGAGATGGCTTCTGGTTATATACAGGGGAGAACACATTATCTTAGAAAATGGGGGTGGACGTGGGGAGGAGGGGAGGGGGAGGTTCGGTCGACTCAGCACCCTGGCACAGTAAACATGTGCGCCGGAGTGCGAGTATATATATCTAATATAACTATGCCATACAAAAAGTATAGGGGGGGGGGGGATGCCGGCGGATGCAAAATCCGGCGTAGCTCTTGGGAAGGCTATTATTCTATTTCCCAGATATTTTTCATTGATAAAGATGGGGCGCGCCCCGGCCCTGCGCCCCGTCTAAATCCACCATTGATTTAAGCCACAAAGCTGAATGCAATATAGCAGTCCATTATGTTGAATCGTGAATCTTCTTAGTTCAATGGGGTGAAATGTTATATGTAAAATAAAACAATGAGACCTCAATAAAAGCGACATATCGTATAGAGTCATTTTGGAATAACATCATGCCGACTGTTTTCGAATAAAGGTGGGATACAGGATTTATTTAAGAAGCACTGATCCGTGTTAAACCAAAGTAAAATATTAAATATTACAAAGAAAACATTTAATACCTTTGCCGTTTACAAGTGAAACAATAGAGTATAAGGAAATTTATATTAATAATTTCATAATAGAACTTAAAGGAATATATTTTACTACATTTTCTTATTTTACTTTTTCAATGGTATGCATTTAAGGGGTGTTGCAACTTGCAACCCCATACCCCTTCCCCTCCAGGAATCCGGCCGAGCGAATTTGTATGAAGTTGTCCTTTATTGGTCCCGATCTGGAAGCAATTAAGTGGTCACTTAAAATGATTATATAATACTCGCAAACTGTTATAAAGTATAGTATATCAGGGGTCGTAATAACGCCTTTCCGCCTGTCTCCAACAGGCAAACACGTGCAAGGAAAGGCAGTTAACATTTTGTATACCAATCCGTAGGAAAGGTGAACACCTTGACGTTTCCCACATTAGTAGTTGATAAGCAGTAATAAAAAGACAACAACAAAAAAACGAAATATTTTACAGGTGCATGGTCTACCACTGACTCCCTTTATTTCCTATATTTTTCTTTAAAATTGTCTATAATTTCTTATACTATTCGGCACTTATGCCCCCATCTCCTATATTTTCTTTTTTTTTCAGTGCTATGTGTTTCTGGTATAACAGTGTTACTACTGAAAACATTTAGTTTTTCTTGCATGCAAGTGTGCACATGTAGGATAGCATGTAAGATGGCAGGAGCAGACGTGTGACTGAAAGTTTGATATGATGGTAAGATGCATCTTTGAATAGCGGAATTACACATTTTTCTGCAGAATGCAAACCTGTATTAACGCCTTTCCAATGGAAAGGTGAAAATTGCGATCCTTGTATATGATAAGTGAAGGACAGGCCGAATTATTATATCAAAATTATCATATAGGCTACTTATCGTATATTAATTATACTTGATCATGAGTACAGATGTTTATACACCAAAAGACCAAGGATATATATCTTATGATAACACTTTCCAATAATCGCTTGCTTAAAACCGTAATTGTTCTATGTCAGTGAGGGACACCTCGATTCTAGAATTCTAGAGTCTTGAGGTGAACGATGGAGTTATAATACTATATATTGAACTAGAAATCTGCATTCCCATGAATAAAAGCCTCCGCCATTCACTTATTCGGCCCATATTAACTGGTCCATTCGAGCGTAAGTGACTGCATATTTGTGAATATTCCACGATGACGTTACTGAATCCGGATCATGTATCGGATCCGCACCAAAATCTAATCGATTCTTTATCAGCCCATTCCCGAAATGCCCAAAAAATTGCATGAGATTCCAACCATGTTTGCTTGAGTTATGTTGTGAACACACAAACACACACAGAACCGGGAATGAACGCATGCTCCTCATGCATGCAACAACTCCATGAGTAAACAGACGAGTTTAAACGGCCCACGAGGGGACATTCAACGCAATGGTAGGCCAAGTTTGTCATTCAACAGTTTTGTGGGCGCCTAAGGATTCCGTCATCCACACCAGTTATTTGAATTGCTTGTTTGGCTTATTAAGTTATATGCGTAACACTTTTTCCTCTCTGATACACACACATATGGCGATATACTTTACTATAAAATACATTGTATGAATCCACACGAGTGAGTGCACTCAAAAAAAAATATAATTTTAAAAGCGACATACCAGAACGATTAACTGTCAAAGGCGAACTCATTCATCAAGAGCCACCATTAATAGCGCATAAAAAGTGACAGATAGAATGTATAGACAGGGAAATTCAGTGAAACTATGGTTGTAGTACATAAGGACCATGATTTCAAAATCTTTTCACTGGGCACTTCCTGCATGAAAATTTCCGAAAACAATCCAGTATGTAATATTTTTTTTATATATTACTGTGAACATCATTACATGGTATAGTCAAGTCTATATGCCAAAATGAATAAACATTTGTGATCACTTGAGATACAAATATACCTATGTATGCACACACACCTGTAAGTGTGTAAATGTACGCAGGTATTACTAGTATATTTTGAGAGGAGTGGGGGTACCAAAAATTTATAAACTATACCTTTTTCCTTCTGCCTGAAAAAGTGCACATGGAATCCAGTGTGTTTTTCAGTTTTTTTTCGTGAATGCAACAACTGTCTGAGCACAAATAAATGCGTAGCACTTGAAAAAATAATATAAAGAAACTTAACCTGATCAACCGGTGTTATCATAAATTTGAAAGGGTTTTCGTGTAAACTGAAATAATTTTTTTTTATGTATTTATTTATTTTTTATTCTGCAAATGGTGTGTTTGTGTGCTATATATAGGCATGAAGCAGACTATAAACCTATAATTAAACGCTGCCCCCTCTCTTGTATCGATGACGCCATGATAATTGAGAAAAAGAAAATCTAATGGAAAAATAAGAAAATACATATTTTGTTACATCTAAAATGCAATGAAAAAGGAGACCCCCCCCCCCCCCTTCCACACACACAAGCACAATTAGGTTTTCAAGTTGCTTAATGCAAGGAGGTGGAAATAATTTAGATTTACTCCATTGCTAACAAATATAAAAACAGAATTAAAAGGCGGTATTTCAAATCTTAATCAGCCTCTAATGTTAAGGCTGAATGAGTGAATGTACGTGTACCATGATGAATAGACCACCCGGGTCCACTTGTAAAACAAGATCCCTCATCACAGCTAAGTTGATTAACACTGCATAGTCAGACATTACACACACAGACTGGTCTAATGTGGTGCAAACAGATTAGCGAAATCTTATTTTCACCAACTTTAAAATGTATAACAACTGTATGTCGGACGCAAGGCAGCGATAAATACAAGTAACTGTTTTCATCCTACGATCAAAACAAGCTTCGCCACGCTGCAATGTTTTTCTCTATTGTTTTGGTGAGCGTAGCAACGGCCAGCCAATCAACGCGCAGCAAAATGTTTATTTCAGTTTACACGTCGCTAGGGGTGGGTTTCAATATGAACGGCTTTCACGAGACTTGTCATTCAATGCCGGTTGATGCTGTGGGTTCGAAGGGTGATGTGGGGCTATTTATTACATCTTAGCAAATGACCACTTCCACCAGTAAAACCTGTAACGGTCACAACAGCCCTGGGAGCTGACAGTCAGTGGAGGATACCCAGAGAGCGATATTACGGGTTTATAACATCTGCGGTCAGTTAAAACGTGTACTTGCCCGCCACAGCCTTCCGACAAGTTCGGACCCGGACCAACCGCCACTGACTGACAGCGCCAAGTTGGGTTCTTACATTGGCGGTCTGAATGCAAGCGATAACAGCAAAGCCGCGTGTGTTCGTGAAACACAGGTAAGTTGTGTACTAGGACAGGATCTGTGTGAAAATGAGAGAAGCAAATTTATTTTTTGACTGTGGACTCCTGCCTAGTGTTGTGAGTTCCTCAGTCAGAATGTAAGGAGACCGGCCGGTCCCATGTTTCAATGACCTTTGGTTCACATGGTCATGGATGGCTGTCATACCAGGGGCCCCATCAGATATACACAAGCTGTGCATACCTGCACAGTTATGTTATCTAACACCAGTACTACAGTTCAGTAGTAGATCTGAATTTTAAAATTTCAGTTTATCTATTTTAAAATAAAATTGACTCCACACATTTGTAGACCTGACTGGTACAGTATGGCCACTGGACAAGGAGACCGCCTCCACCCCCTCCCCCAACCTCTGCTTGATAATTGATTAGTATTACACTATAACATTAATAAATCATTCAGTGTCACCTTGATATAAACTATGTACTTTTATATATAAATTGCCAGGGTAAAAACGTTTGGTATAATATATGAAAGATTTAATTGTACTTAATGTCATAAGGCCCTGACATATATGGAGTAATACTATTGGGTCTTATAAAATATGGTTAGTGTAATATATGCAAATATTATAATTATAAAATATAAATCAAACTTTGCAAAATCAAAATAATTTTCCACACTTTTATAGATAAATTAGCAAAGCCACAGATGAACAGATCAAGTGATTCACTAACAAAATAGAATGTGTGCCTATTTGCATCATTCATATATATATATATATATATATATATATATATATATATATATATATATATATGAAAATTTTTTTTCAGATAATAAGCCTGCCAGATTTGAGTCTTAAAGACCAATAAAGTAATTCAACACATTACTGTAGAAAAGAAGTAGTCTTGCTAGAAATCACCCAAAAACTATACTTTTATCCATAACATAAAAATCTAGTGCCCATCAACATTTAACTAAATGGTTAGCCTATATACTGAAAAAAACCTCACCAGATCAATCAAAGGAATGTATTCAAAGACCTTTAAGCAACAGTTCAAATAATTATAGTTAATCAATTAATACTTGTCCTGCAAAATGTGCACCATACAAATTTTTAAAGAAATTATATCTAGCTATATGAAATATTTAACATATAAAAAATAGATGGTGAAATAAGAGTGAATGCAATAGGATGCTAGCATCTTCTTAAGTGAATTTAGAAAAAAACTGACACCAGGGCCTCATCCTATGCTTGTTATCTCCTGTGACTTTGGCAGAAAAAAAATGTAACAGAAGACATAGAGTTGCCAAGTAAAGTTGCTAATGCCATAATTAAGGTTATGAACATGCATTGTAGAACCAGAATTCAACTGCTGTTGACCCATTTCTGCCAAATAAATTTTATTATATGTAATTGCTCATATGATTGATGTGATGTATAAAGGTATTTCATATTTTTTAATGGACATAATTTAGGTTAAATCTTGGTAGTTGTAATATACATAGACTAAATGTAACATTTACTATCATTTTTAATTGAATACCACCAAACCAATGAAGGCACTGCTTACATTAATTAATAACTTCCTGATTTTTAATAATAATGGACTATCTTGCCAGACTATTCATTATTTATCTCTAATAAACTCATATACCATTGAATTGCCTTACCAGATCAGATGTTTTACCAAATTATAAATGAAAGATGGTGACACCCTGGTTGACGTCCCTGACATGACAGATTTAATCATGTATATTGTAATATATGTATTAATATACCACATATATATCAACCTCAGTAGGTGTCACATCATCCCTGCAGGTATTCGTTCTTGGCTAGTGTCATGTTGCATCATGTCACCCTACCTGGTTCATCTATAGGCAGAAAAAATTTAAATGTAGACACTACCTACAGACACTTCCCAGTACAAGGGTACAGATCACTGATACCTGATCTCGTTAAGCTTGACCAGGTATGCCCACCTGTATCCTGATTAGGACCACCTGTAGTTATCGTGTTGACCAAGCGTTCATTGTATATGGTGCTTATCACACTGTTGTCCAATAAGGAACATATGTTCAATTCACTCCCCAAATCTGGGGGTGGGGTTAACCAGGTACACTGACGTGCTATATCTGAGCTTGTGATTTGCTCTGCTGGTATATACTCATTAAGTACTACAAGGTGTGAACCATCTAAACATGCATGAACAAGTTGCTGACATTTGAGCAAAGATGCATGTGACTTAATGCTCTGTTGGGTGTACCTGATGAATAGTTTATAAATAAACATGGGTACCAGTAGTTTGGTATTTAAGCTGATGGTCAAGCTGAAAGTATCAGTATTTTAAGTGATCACTGAGTGATCAAGGGTTTAGTTCTGTATTCTTCCCACTGATGGTGCTAGTATTGACATTTTACAAATCTACTTGGGGCACTACAAAATCAAAGTAAAAATAATTTACTGTAGTATCTCATATGTTTATTAATGATACCTGGTGTTCACACTTGATACAATTTATTTAAGTGCATATTTACATTAGAGCTGTAATGATACCTTACCTCATAATAAAATATGAATAGTGAGAATTGGCTCACAATATGGTACATAACAACATACATATATGTTACAGTTTAGACATTCTTCCTGTTTCTAAAACAACTAACCAAACTTCCTGTCATGACATAACCAGACTTCCCGTAATGTTTCAGAGTTAAACGTAGCTTAGCCTGTTCACTTTAGGGATCATTGATAATGTATCAGAAACCTCCACTTCTCTTGGTTTACTTTTGCTGCACTAAGCCAACCAAACACCATTCAACTCATTTCTAACCAATGAGGTTTCATCATGCATGCCTTTCAGTGCTGAGGGATGGTTAAATATCCGATGTTGCTTTCCATTGGATTATCAGATGTCATTAGCATGTTGATGCATGGACATAAGATGAGACTGATACATTACATTTTTGTGTCAGGTCTCAATGTATCCACTCACTGGTGTATTATAACAATCCCACTTTACATTATTTAAACTAATCAATGCTTAATTCCTGATGCTGCTCAGCTTGGAAACATTAATGTTACAATCTGCATTTGTAACACTGACAAAACGGTTTTGCTGAAATGCTACCATGATATTGAACCATAATTAATTGTATGCATTTCCTGACTACCAGTTTGATATTTAATCTGCTGAGTCTTCCCACCTGGTAGTGAAGTGATATGGAACCCATTTTTATCTGTAACTAAGTGACCAGGTGCTAGCATTCTAGTTAGGTACTGTGATCAGATTAGATCACTCTCTCAGTATAAAACTAACATCAATTCATTAGGGAAATGAATTACACAGATTGGTGGCTGTTTATAAATTCAAATGAAAGTCATAATGATATAACACTATATTAACAGTATCACTTTACAAGGGACATAAATTAAAGTTAAGGTAATTTTAATAGCTATCAACCTTGCTCTTTTTACTATCAGGACTAAGAGCAGTTCCATATTCTTCCACTAGGTGGTTATGTTTTATGGCGTTGATACATTAAATCACTGCTTAGTGTCACTATGTGTAAGCTGCTAAAGGGTTTTTACGTGAGGGTTCCTGGATGCAGTGAACTGCTGATTTTAACCTTGTGATCTAAAGGTATATGACAAGAACACAGCCAGCCACTTGACAACCTATCAAACTGTATTGCTCAGAAGTGGTGTTTGAAGAACCTGTAACAAGTGCACACTTGTGCAGCTAAATGGGCATCCTGGAACTGTTCCCGATCTCCCATGAGAATCACTAACATTTCATCTGTATGAGACTAAGTTTTCTGTCAAAATTATAAATTGACAGTTCCACTTGTATAGAGGTTGTTAGAGTATAGCTAGGGTGGGGCTATTGTTTTGTCAGTGCAAAGTAAACACTGATATGATGATTACATTTGACTTAAAGCACACCTATCAAAGCTATCATGCAAGTACCTTGCTCATGGAAACAAATAAACACAAAAAGTACACAGTGATGATACATTATAAATGGCATGGTATTATCGATGTACAGGGTGCGGTGAAAATTATGCAGTCGCCTGTAAGTACTCTGGGTGTACTGTAGTGATGATAAAATGTGCCCCTTGAACCGGCTGTCCTGTTGCTAGACATCTTGACTAAGCTGCGTGTCACAAACGAAAGTACAACAACCCTGGCATGTAGTTGAGCTGGAAGGCCTTGGTATCCACTCGATGTATCACGGCAGAAATGCTTCGTTCAGCCTGATTGATCATGTGGATCAATATGTCTCCCTAACGTGTTTAAATTTGTCACTACTTGATAAATCACAACTGTATTCATTCAATTAATTAAGGTTATGCATCATGTGAACAGTTAAAAAAAAATTACAACTGTTCCCATGTACATGTATAAATTTACACAGGTCTGAAAAAATGTTGATACTTAACTTTGATGATATTTTATCACACAATTTTAATTTAAAACTAGAAATCTGCATTCTCAGGAATGCAAGTCTCCACCATGTGGGTTGTCCCTATTGTCAATTTGTGGCAGCTCCAACACCATGCTTAAAATTACTTATTCTGCCTATATTCCCAGGTTCATTCATGCATACTGACTAAACATTTGTGAATATTCCTTGATGATGTTGCCAAACTGGGATCATATGCCAGATCCATACCATTCTGAAATGCCATGAAAATTTCATAACATTCTGTTCATGATTGCCTGAGTTATGTTGTAATCAAACACACACACACAAACAGGGATGAACACAAATCCTCTTGATGGAGGCAATAAATTTAGTTTGCAATATGCTAAACATAGATACTCTCACTCCATATCACATAGATGCAATTTAATATTTTTTACCTTGTTTCATGACAGACTTGGTTTCACAAACTTGGTTTATGTCACAAAGAAACACAATTATTCATTTCATTTAATTTGCCTTGCAGAAAGCCAACAAAGATGCCTAGGTTAACACGGGAAACCCTGGCTCACAAATTCCGCCAAAACTGGATGGCAAAACATCCAGGAGACGGTCCTGCGTCAGGTCTGGATGACAGCTTGACCAGCCTGAACTGGCTGCAGAACCTCAACATTATGAAGATCACAACCCCCACACCCCCAGCCAGCCCCACCCCGCTGGTTGAAAACACCAGACAGCTGCGAGTCAACCCCAACTCTGTGCTTAACATGACCAATCTGCCCCCGGTTAAGCAGGAACCAGGACTGATCCAGCCGACCCCGATCTTCCCCGGGATGCCTGAAACCGTGAACCCCCCTACGACCACCAGCCCCGTGGACATGATCGACTATAAGACAAATCCCTATGTGAAGCCGCCATATTCTTATGCCACGCTCATCTGTATGGCCATGAAGGAGAGCAAAAAGAACAAGATCACGCTATCGGGGATCTATAACTGGATCACTGACAACTTCATGTACTACAGGGTGGCGGATCCTAGCTGGCAGGTCAGTTGATAGAATTTTAACATATCAGAAATATATACAGTAAAACCTCACCCAATGACCAACTCAGTGAAGCAACCACCTAAAAATCATGACCATTTGTTTAAGGTCCTTATTCTCTTTTGCTTATAATACAAGACCTCCCATAGATGACCACCTTCAAAATGTGACCACTTTATCCAGGTCCCATTGGTGGTCTTAATTTTGAGGTTTACTGTACATAATAAATGATTTTGTAATGAGTAAAAGTCAACCATTGCTAAGTATTGCGTGAGTTCAGATTACAGTCCACACTTTCGTTGAGTTGGGGGTTTCCTCATCCTGTGAACTAATATATATTGTTTTATATATAACTTTGTCTCGTCACTGATCTGTCGCAAATGTCAGTGTTGCCACCAATGTCTGGAATAATTGTAATGGTGTTAATACAAGAGATTACATTGAATAATAATTGCTTTAAGCCATTAATGAAAAAAAGTGACCTGTACCATTTTGAGGACTGTTCAACCTAAAGCATGTTCATTATATGACTAAGTATGTCAAGTTGTGCAAAGTATGACAATAGCATATAAAAATGATCACAGAAAATATTGACCAGTATTTTGCTTTCTATCCTTGCAACACCCTGGCTAAGCAATAATGAATGTTATCTAATACAAGTTTATAAAAGGAATTCAGTTCACGTTTGTTTGCGGTGTTCTCTAAAACCCCGTTGTGTACAATATTGTGCCATACATCATTTTAAAGGTTATTATCCCCGCAGTGACATAGGTGATATGAAAATAAATAATTTTTAATATACATATAATTTTGAGTGATTTTTCCGTTTTTTTACCGAGCACAGCCGAACTGCCTTCGGCAATCACCGGAATGCGTGCATCGTGGTCACTTAACCTCTAACACTAAGGACTATTGTTCATATGAATAACGCTTGCTTTCAATGAGGGATTTGACCCACGTGCATGGAGTCCCGCTGGGTCCGCTTCTGCTACTTACGATGTATACATTCTGTTTCCTTCTTCAGGAACAGTTTCCTTGCAACGTACATTTAATTAATCTAATGTGTTCCTCACATCAACCTATTCTTTATACGTCCAATGATAGAAACCAGTCATATATCAACGAAACACTGTATGCCTCCGCGTCTCATTCCAGTTTGCAATGTAAACCATCACCGACCAGGTCTTTAAGGTAAACATACCGGGATATGATTTTTGCCACAAGCACAGCGCCACAAAATAACAGTAAAAATTATTTCTACATATCGTATTCCGAGAGTATCCCACTAAAAATCTATATTTTCTTTTAACTTTTATAATAAAAAAAATGAGCCAACATTCAATATCTCAGTAAATATATCTCCCAAACCGCGGTAAAAAGCCCGGTATACCGGGTTTATCAGCTAGTAAATGATAAATGGGATTTGGCAAGGGTTAATGCTGCAATTGCAAGGTAGCGCCAATAAGTATCCCATGGGGCCCTTGCCTTTCAAACTTGTGTAGGAACTGTACTTGGCGAGTTAGAATTTTGCCACCGCGGCAGCATCAGCATTAATAATAAATATCTCTGAGAGTGTAACACATGCACTTGGCTTGTTGCCCCTAAAGAGAAAGGTAAAGCAGACACCCTGGGGACAGCATGTTAACATGTTGCTTTAGGGCAGCCATGTTGCTGGGCAGGCTTTTGTCTACATAAATTTGTGGACTGTCCTACTTTTTTCATCCCTTAGAGGCTGCATGCGAAGCTTAAATATGGAGAAATCAATCTCCACTTTCACTTTTGTTTATGAAGTTTCATGTGTCTCTATATGTGATAAAATCAAACAGAGTCTGACTGGTAGAACACCCCTTCTTTCTTGACCCCCTTGTTCTTTGAAGGCTTCAGGATTTAAAAAAAAAAGTTGTTATGGGATACACTGGGTTTGACGCTACCTTTGTGGTTTAGAAAATCTACCATGCTGCAAGGCAGCTTTTTACACTCCGTTACAACATTAGCGCCTCCTGCTGGACAGTTATAATACAGAGCTGCCATTGTAGCAGCTCCTTGGTCCACTTGCACCAACATATTAGAACAGTATTACTTTTATCCTCAATTCAAAGTAAAATTTTTATTTATATTTTTACAATTTAATTATATGGTATTTTCATGCACCATTGCTGTAACACTAAACCTTTTTTTATCATCTTTCCAGAATTCTATCCGGCACAACCTGTCGCTCAACAAGTCCTTTCAGAAAGTGCCACGCAGGAAAGATGAACCCGGAAAGGGTGGTTTCTGGAGGATTAACCCTGATTATGTAGACATGTTAGAAAATGGAATTTTACGCCGTCGGCGATCAAGTGCCCGTGAAAATATAGCTCCAACTCTGCCAGTTAAAAGACTCAAAACAGATCAGGATGATACCCGTCCTATGAAATCCCAATGTACAAATGCCAATCAGTCTCGCAACCGGGTAGACACACCTGCTGTCAAAGTAGAGCCTATCCATGAAGATAGCCGTTTGCTGCACATGGGTGATGTTAGCAGTGGTTTAGATTTCAGCTGGAGCTCAATTTTGACCCAAGACATTGATGTGGGTGGCATTAAAATAAAAACGGAAGATATTATCAACGAAACTGAACAAGCTGCCAATACTATCACTGCTCTCAGCCCGCCACCCTCAGACAGTAACTCTGATGTGTCATTGGACGATCTGCTCAGTGCTGATCTCGGAGGTGCCGATATGGATGCTCCGTTAGATCTAACAACTGGCCACGACTTGGACTTGACTGTGCAGGGGCAAAGTATAAAGGCTCCTGATTGGTGGTCTGAAAGCCTAAACGGAGCCCTGGACATTAGTGGTCGTAGTGGACTCCATACACCTATAGCGCCATCTCCAGTGCCAGAAGAAATTCAGGAATCTCATCCCTGGGCAGAAAATAAATCCTGCGTAGACCAAGCAATGTGTGCATTTGATATTGACATTCAAAGTCTATTTGATTTCGATGGTCACAATAATGGCTCACATTAACTTACGTGTGTTTTAAATATGATATTTTTTTTTTGGTGGTCAGGAAAAGTCTGAAATGTTATGCCAGTATCATAGAGTAATGCTCATTGCTAAATAACATTTTTAAAATCATTCTGCTGAAATCCTTATGCTCAGTACAACCTTGTATAAAATAATACAAGCTTGACAATTTTGTGTTAATTCAGTATTGTTTCTTCATAATACTGGCAGGTCCAGTGGTCAGATGTAAATCTATATAATATATTGTCTCATTATCATAGAAACCTCACTGAGGCCAATATTTATGTTGGCTGAAGGTTATTTTTGGAAATATATAAAAAACGAGCTGTTAATAGGACCTCGGACTATTATTAAGCCATAAATAAGGTGTTAGCATGTTATGTTGATGGTATTGATGAGATACTCCCAATATTGGTCAGTTTCAGAAGAGGGGTCATTTGATCAGCAGAGGGATTGAGCCTTGTTCGTGAAACCGAAGTGTTCATAATAGCACAGTGGGTATTCACGTGCATGTATTGTGTACCCAGGCTTTGTAGTGAGTTATTTGTATGTTATGAGTGAATGTGTGTAAAAGTTAGCATGAAGGCAATTCAGCCACTTTCTTTTTTGTTGAACAGCCTCATTACCAGGCTTAAAAAAACTGCAAAGAGCGTTGACTATTTTTGTACACCAAGAATTCTTGTTGACTGGAGTTCGCACCGTGCACTCAGCACTTGGTTATATACTGCTGGATACAGAATGTAGTTTTGTGTGTTTTTTGTCAAATATGTTTCCATTTTGATATAGCCTGTGATAAACACTTGTTAAACAGCTTTCACTGACTGTGTGCCAACTGAAACAAACAGAACTGTGTCAATCCTCCACTGGTTGTTTTTTTGTAGTTAAGAGGAATAAGCAATGATTCACTTCTTTGTTTAGACAGTCCTGTTTCTCATTTAGAAACTGTCCACAAAGTAACTTGGTAGTTGTTGCACAAATATACCAGAAGTATTATAGCACACCATGTTAATACTGTTGTCACATGATGTGTTGGTTGACACTGGTATTTGAACATGAAAATGGATTTTATTTGAGAAAGTGATGGTTTGTGGTGGTAACCAGCACTGGCTTTCATGAACTGTGTAAGCTAACTCCAACAATTACGTTCTAAATGATAACTGGAAGAAGCTTATACATGAGTCACCCATGATTTCAAAGGGATCAGACTGTAAAAGTTGTTTCAAATAGCTAGTGTTGCATTGTTTATGGACTCTAATGAGAGATCATACCTGGTCACATTGAGTTGTGTCAATTGTAAAAGGATCAGATTACAGTATTTGTTACAGAGGCCAGTATAATCTTATTTTCTGTAGATTAAATAATAAATAATTCCCCTCCCCATTATAGTAATATATACTACAATATACCCATGATCCATCACCAGACTTCATCATTACCCATTATCCATCTGCTATTACCCATAATCCAACTTTAGATTCATCATAACAGAATACCCAGAATTCACTAGTTCACTTTGAATTACACCAAGCTTAATACTTGTATTAATATGAACAGCCAAGGACCATCTGAGTCCACATTAAGGGATTTAGATTATGTAAAACTAGCCACAGGTTAAGTCACCTTTGTTAAGCATCATGTGCTAGCTCCATTGTGTTGCCACCAGGGGTGGATACAGGATTTAAGAAAAGGAGGGCGTAGAAGGGAAGGGGGAGGGGGGGTCCTGCTCACACGGGACAGAACGTTGTGAAATTTAAGGCTGAAATGGTGCAATCGAGGGTACCAGTAGCTTAAAATGCATTAAGATACAAAATATGGGGTTTTTTTTGGTATTAATTAAGCACATGAAGTTCTATTTTCCTTATCTTTTAGGTTAAAATAGGGGGAGCATCCTCCCTAAATCTGCCCCTGATCAGCGAGCATGTATTTCATTACTTTTATAACACCTCCAGATTTATTTATTCGATTAGTTTAAACTGGTCTCATGTTAAGTTAGTGGTAAGTTAGGGGAGTGAGGGGTAAATAAGATGTTCTGTTGAAACATGATTTATTTATTGATCCGTCCATTCTGTTGATTTTGTTATTTTGTTTTCCATGCAGAGAATCTTTAGTCATGCTTTAGTTTATCCTGCACTCCGTCATGGTTATGCTCCTTGCCAGACTGTTCTTGTTTGGTCTAATGCCATAGAGAGAAGTCGATTCACCATCTGTGATAGCATGTCAAGGTATGTATCGGCGGCCTTGTGTTGCCGGACAGAATTCAGGGTGTCATCGTAGGCACATCCATTCAGCAGACTGTTTTGTGACACAAAAATAAAACTGTTAAAAACCAATTCTCTGAGTATTTTCTATGTCAGTGGAATATGATGGTGTGTGGTTGGGCATTTAAATTTAAGGCCATACCTTAATAATCACTGCTCTTACAGGCGCAGATCCAGATCGAGGGGTTTTGGGGGTCGAGGACCCCCCCCCCCCCCCGCCCTACTTGCTCTCAATCAATCAACCTTTTTTGTAGACAAATCGTATGTTTGACAGGGGGTTTTGGGGGTCTAGACCCCCCGCTACTCTCAACCAACAAGACAATTTTTAAGCATGACACCCGTTGACCCCTCCCTGCAAAAAATCCTGGATCCACGCCAGTCCTATTTATGGATTAATTTTTTCTGATTACTAATTAGCAGAATCCTCTGTAATGTTGCCAATTGGTGCTCATGTTTTGCCAAGATCCCTTTGAAATATGAATGCATCATGGGATATGGACTTAACATTGTGGTTATATGTACAGTCTCAAGAACTGAAGCTCATATTTATGCTCTTCCTACAAATGGGCAACATTCCACATATATGTCATTTATAATTTTTATTAAATAAAAAAAAATTGGCAGGTCCACTCCATATTTTTAGTCCAACAGTGCATAGAGATAATAATTTATTTTGGTTGTAGCATAACTGAAGGGTTTTGCATTTTTTTGCATCCTATTCAAACATTTTCCTGATACACTGGCAGACTTCTAGCCTTGATTTTATGACCTTTTCACCCAAGAGTGAAGAGGCACTAAACACTCTACTGTCAGTTATGGCCGCCTTGGTTTTATGGGCACCTACAGAAAGCTTGTAAACACTACAAGACTGATGTCAAAGGTCTGAAGTGCATTATAAGTCCTCTGAGACCATAAACCTGATACATTTAATTTAAAAAACAACATGGATGATTTTACAATAGTTTATGATATCAATATACCTTCCCCCTTTAATCTATGTACAAATAAAACTGTTCAGCCTGAACACTGTAGTATACTCATTATCCAGCATGTAAAGGGCCCAATTACCTATAAAGCATGTTGAGTTTACACGAAAAAAAGCTTCTTCCCTTTAAAATAAATCTGTACCTGCCAAAATATTGCCCTGAAGCCATTTGCTTTCTCCTGTAAGCGAATGTTAAAAACAGTGGACTGGGCGCCATGACAGGTGTAAACAAACACAGCGCGTGGGGCCGTGTGCATCGCTGAGCCAAAAATCTGTCAATCAGGAGATGCCTTGTCTGACTTGACCCAAAAATGTAATACATGTTCCTGCTGGCTGAAACACCGCGTGTTGCCCTTCTCAATCAGACCTCCGGACACGCGACCTTGTTTTGGTTTACAGACTTTACCAACACACACAGCCATAACATTATGTAAAACAGCCCTATGCAAGGAAATGAGACCATGTGCTGGGTGGTTTTGCTGGGAAACATATGTATAAAGTAAAACTGAACTGATAGTGTGAAAGAAAAGGCAGAAAGTAGCCCCTGATTATGTCCCTTTAAGTATAGACTGTTTATTCTGTATTTGATAAAATACATGAATAAAACAACAATGTTCATTACCCTTGAATTGCTTTGAGAGGCTCTGATAACCAGAGAAAAACTGGATCTTCCAAAATTTTTCCTGAGACGACTTTGTATATGCAAATATTGCTTCTGCATGACTTGTTGCAACATTTTATATTTTAGAATAAATGCATGACCCCTGAGGTGGGTCCAACTGCAAGTCACACTTAAAACTAAAACATGCTAAATAAAGATCATACTGGAAAAAGATGTCAGGATGGATGTAGAAGTAAAAGGCTTTCAGTGAAGAACAACATTGGGGTGTTCCTTTCATGATCAACTTTGCCTTGTATTGTCTTCAAGTTTCATGATGGACATACAATCACTTATCAGATTATGTTTGTATATCCTTTAATATAAAACAGGCCTTTGTCACCACACAGCAAGATAAATCAACCCAGAGACCTTTATAAATCACAATCACTGCTAATCTTTTCTGGTTAATGACTGTATACTCATCCAGATATATAAACAAAAAGTTTTTGCGTTTTCTAAGTGGATTATACAATCTGGGTTTATCTGCTGAGTACGGAGATACTCCATGAAGTGGGTCATGAAGGACCGCTTTATCATGACAACCAGACCCAGTAAGCTGATTGGACTGAGCTGACTTTGCTCCTTCAATGTGAGCCACTTGATCATATTTTGATATTAATGCTGTAATACAGATTAGTATTTTATTTTTTACAGCTAAATATGACCACCCCCAGGCAATACACACAAAGAACTTAACAAGGTTTGAAATTAACACCTGCCTGAGGCAAATAATTTTTTTTTTTACTTTTCTGCTAATGCTTTTCTTAAAGTGTAAAAGGTTAACATCAGGGATATCCCAATAGTTAAGGTGTCACATTTTTGGAGCTAATGGTCCTGAGTTTGATCCCTGCAAGTGCCTTGAAGGCACATTGGAGGAACTGAATCTGAGGATTTTACATGCAGGGGGCAAGTGAAACTCCAGAAGTCATTTAATTTACCTGTCATTAAAACACAAGAGCAAATCTCTTGAAATTCAATTGGGATTCCACCTTTATGATACGCTCTTTACACAGCGCTTGACCTATAGGACTACTACCTATATTGTAAGGCGCTGTTTGTTATGACCTCGTATCCTGAATTGCAACACCAGAGGGAAGCACTGTATTTTTGTCCAATCAGATGAGACCTTGTGCGGGAAGACAAAGCCAAGCGAGGAATACACGGAGCCAATCATATTTATTTCTTTTTGAGTGACAGCTCATCCCCCAGCGTAACCGTCTGAACAGGCCACAGGCTCAGATAGAATTGCCCCTGACGTGGTTTGCTAAGGGCCTTGGGCACATAGGATGCTCGGCCGGTGAGCTGTAATTCAAACAAAACGTAATAACAAAGGCTGCGTGCACACCTCGCTGGCTGGTTTCAGTTCTGCAGTTAACAGTTACATGGCTACCCTAACACAGTCCTACTGTCATAAACAAAGCGGTCGATGATTCGAGAATGCAGAGGGAGCAATTTAAATTCGACCGAAAACTCATCAAGCGGCATTTGAAGCGCAGCAATGGGCGGAGCCAGGATGCCTGTCGAGTGTTTGTTTATTGGCATCTGATTGGCTGCTTGTCACATCATACGCAAGTTTATTTCAGTGAACAACGAACCGCCATCAGGTGTCTAAATATATCATAAACGGTCAAAGCTGGCAGCGTGAAAATCAGTTGCTTCTTTAGAAGTGCAAGATTTCTGCTGCCTCGGGAGCGTACCTTTATGACAAAAGGGTATAATAACGCTCTGATCAATGTCTGCAGGGTAATACTGAGTACTTCGGTCCAGAATTTGGACTTTATTACATGTGTGTGTGTACAAACATATCTTGAATATTTCAAGCAGCAAGCTTGTTTTCTTTGTTAATTTTTGTTCAATACCTTGTGGCTGTGCTAGTCAGTTTAAAGGGACATAATCAGGCACAATATTATGCCCATTCTTTCACTCTATCAGTCCAGTTTTGCTTTATACAAAAAGTTTTTTAAAGTTTCCCAGCAACACCATCCCAGCACACTCTCTCATTTCCTTGTATACGGCTGTTTAAGACCTTGTTATTGCTTTGTGTGTTGGTAAACACTGTCCATGCGTGTTGGTTTACCATAACAAGACTGCATGACCAGAGGTCCGACTGTGAGTCGCAACACGCTGTGTTTTGATAAGCCAGCAGGAACATGTAATACATTTTTGGGCCAAGTCATTTGGGGCATCCCCTGATTGACACGTGTTGTGGCTCCATGAAGCATATGGCCCCACACATTTTGTTTATGTTGACACCTGAAATTGCGCCCAGTCCACTGTGATTTAACACTCGTTTACAGGAGTTAGCAAACAGTTTCAAGGCAATCATTTGGCAGGTACAGGTTTATTTTAAAGGGAAGAAGGTATTTCTCATGTTAATTCAACTAGCTTAGGTGATTGGGTCCCTTTAACAGAAATATGATATATGAGAGTTTATTTTGCTACAAATAATCAATCACATTATGTACCAAGTGTTTAAGCAGGCCATCTCTTGATCAACTATATGCAGATTTTGTACAGGTATACAGGTGACCATAAATATCTTAACTCTTTACAGTATTGCCATTGAAGTGAATACCTAAGTTTCAGATAATGCCTAAAGGGTACTAGTACTGGAGTCCAGAATTTGGTGCCCAATTCAGCCTCATTTTCTTAGAGGCACTGCATGCAAGGTCTTGTTTAAAAAAAAGGGACCCTCGGCTCCCCAGTCCTATGCCTTGACCATAATGATACATCCTACACATACTGAAGGTTACATTGGCTGCAATTAAGATCAGTTCGTTCACCATAAGCTGTACTGATAACCTGAAGAAAATCCTGACCTAGTGAGAAACAACCTGGACCAAATGATCAATAACAATAATACCTGGCAGCCTTAATTAATCAGATTTGAGCCTGTGTGTACAATATTACACACACCAGGCAGCCCCTGTTCTAGCCCACTTTAATCTCTACAGGCATGCAAAAATATGCAGAACAAGTTGAGTAATTGTGGACCCCCCACTGCAAGCTTACAAGCTAACAACTGCTAGCCCTTGGCAGCTTTTTTTTCAAATTTATTTTTACCTGGGGCTCTGCTGTTTAATCAATGACTTTGCGGTGATTTATGTTCTTGTTAATTTGCTTTGGATGTTTAATAATACCAGCATGCACTGTATACAATGTTGAATCAACAGGGTATTTTGGTCCCTGGAATTTAAGGCAATCTTTGTTTAAGAATTTTCTGCATAAGAACCTAATGGACAAATTATAAATGAGTCTCAAATATCCATACTGCAAGTTAACATTAACTAAATTCTCTTTTAATATTTAAAACTCATTTAACTAAAAAAAAAAAAATAAATAACAGACACCCCTATCCAAAATTTAGTCACAAATACATTAGTCAATATTAAGACTAAAGCTTGTTTCACACAGATACCAATATTGATACAACAAATATCAAATTTTAAGTGTTATCACTGATTTATTTTTTGTATAGCTGTGAGTTAGGTCTTGGAATGGATTACAAAACCTGTGGCCTTATTTATTGAAAAATACTAAGCTAGGCCTAAGGCCAAACAAAATAAAAGGTATGGTTCTCAGGCACTGCCCAAGTCAATTTTAAATCCCCGCATCAAAAAATTTTATTATGATTTTCAATAGAAATTTGCCGATGTTGAGCTCCAGTCACTCAGACATTTCTTTAAAGGAAGATAAAATCATACAATGATTTCTGAAAAAAAAAGTGCCTGAGAGCCAGACCTTATTTTTTTTTTGCCTAACCCTTAAAATGTTGGGTATTATGGTATATAAATTATAATACTCTCCACCCTCTGACACATGTATATTTACCAATATTGCATATCTGATGCATATTCATATAAGTTCAAAGTTCATTTAAAAGGTACCTATATGAGGTGAGGATTCCACATTTGGGTCAGTTTGTAATCAGGGGAGGTGCCTCAACCTTCATAAATTTTATATCCTATAGCAATATGTGTTGAGTGTATACACACCATATCATTATACATACAGTAAGTGCTTAACAGTGCACTCTGGAGAAATTGATTCAGAGGGGAATGACTGTACACAGGAGGGGTGCATGCATGGTTGTGTGGATCCATGTCTTTGCACAGTGGGTAAAATGTTCCTTTAAAGTTACTCTCACTGCAAAGTGTGTGAACATGTGTAACTCCTGATCTGGCTTACTGAAACTCCTTATGTTGCTATACCCAGGTACCAAAAATTTAATTTCTTGCTGATGTATCAATTACCTACTAGGACAAGCACACACATGCACACACAGATTTACTTGTCCCTCCCTAGAATACAATTGTTATTGAGTGCAAAAAAAACAACTCCTGATATGGACTACTTTATGATACTGATATGGGATCCTTTTTTATCAACCCCCCCCCCCAACATCATGTTGTCTACCTGGAGGTATGCTACAGAAATAAAAATAAATACAATTTTTGGGATTCTCATAAGTCAGAGATTAATTTCTTCCTGCTCCTCCTCTGGCGTAGAACTCATCAACATGAGGTTGGCCACAACAGGTGATAAGTATGCCATATATCAGGTATCTTTTTTATAAGCCAGAACAGGATTTGCAGACCATAAAAACACACAAAATCCATTTTTTTTTTAAATTTAGCACACCCTCTGGTTGTTGTGTAAAAATATCAAATAAATTGGTACTTGAAATGAGATAATTAATTGTGGTAGTCAAATGCAATGACAGGAGTACACCCTTAAGAACAGACCTACTTGGGTGCGTGTGTGTGCCTGTTAGTGTGTTAGTGTACCTGGATCATGAATGTGCCGTAAAAGAGGGGGGGGGGGGGAGTGATAAGCATACCTGGCAATAGGCTGCAAGTTTTTGCTTATATAACTTTCAATACCCCATTCATTTAGAACTTCCAAAAAAAAACATGAAACCTGATTTATTTGCAGCCTAACATCCAGTATTGCCTGTGTTTGTATAGCGCAAATATTGACTTTGGTGGTAAGGTGTGGACAAACCTGAGACAAGTGAAAGAAGTTGTTGTTTGTCAATATTAGTCCTATTTCTACAACCCAGGTGACTCCGGGGATTGAACTGTTTGAACAATCTATGTATGTGAGTAAACATTGTTCCTTCAAATTTCCTTAGACTATCATGTTATCTTGACTAACTGATCACTGTCCTTTCTTCCTCATGGTTCGGTAACTTTGGCATATGTCTGCATATATTACAGTTTGCTGACTAATTTTAGCTCAATATCTCCCCATCTGAATACATGTATTATGCATAATATCAGTATTATGGTTTCACTGGCTAAATCTCTCTGAATTTCATTTTACAACATTTTGCTATAGCTTTAATGTTACACACATGTAAGGCCAAAAAAAATTAAAGGTATGGTTCTCAGGCACCACCCGCATCAATTTTAAACCCCCGCATCAAAACTTTTTATTTTGATTTTCAATAAAAATTTTCCAATTTGAGCTGCTGCTGCTCCGAAATTTCTTTCAAGAAGATAAAACCATACAATTCCTTTGTTTTGTAGTGCTTTTACTTATTTAGCAAAATAAAACTGTTATTTTCTTGCTTTACCCTTATCATTTGACATTTTTATCAAAACATACCAAAAAATTTAAAATAAAAAAAGCGCCCGCCCGCATTGATTTCTGAAAAAAAGTGCCTGAGAACCATACCTTTTTTTTATTTTGGCCTAATAAGTTTAAATTCCTAAACATCATTGAAATTTGAAGTTGATTGAAAATTTCAGAGCGATTGAAAATTTCAGAGCTATACACTAGTCTGATGGTCTAATGGACAACTTTTGTTTATTAAACAATTAATTAAATGTAGAAGGATAGAAACACACAAACAATACTGAACAAGGGATTGATGACAATTAGGAATTTAAGGGGGGGGGTGGCTCATTCATAAACAACATGAGGAATATGTTTTCTTTGAAATGTTCTTGCTGTCTTAATTTAATAGTGTCATTACTCATCATAGTTGAAAGAGAAATAGGCATCCCTTAGGAATCTTCACACCTTGTATGAACATTGGAAATACATAACATTAATATATCACATTACAAACCATATTTCAGTAAGCTGATGAAATTAGTCTACCCCTAATTTTACAAGGCACTACCTGACCTAACTATTCATATAATTTCCTGTGTTTTCTGAATGTATATTGAGACTCTATTAAAAGAATTTGATCATTTCCAGGGAAATATACTTTGTATTCTTTGTATCTAAAATGAAAAATTATATAATTAGTCTTATTTATAAATTGCTTAATTTAAATAGGAATTCATAAACAACATGAAATATCTGATCACAATCACTTCATGTCTGTACCCTACAGACTTTGGGGAGGTACCTGTAAATAAAGTTTTGAACTAATGGTATCGTGAGCAAATTTATTACACACTGGTGCACTTGTTCATACTTGTTAAGAAATTATCCCTTCTGGCCGCAGAATTGCTAACTACAGGTTGACCTGGGCAATCAAAGGGTTGATCTTGACATATTTGAGTCTCAACGCTACCTGGGCATGCTGTCTGGAGATTAGTTATGTGACGGCTAATGTCATTGGCTTGTCACCTTGCATATTAGCAATCTCAAGTACATGTAAATACACATAAAGCTATCTATGTACACAGGCTATTGGCCATAAAGCAAGTCATTACTGAGATCAAGGGCTTTATTTTCATGAATGGGGGTATAGATTTTTTTCTCTAAGCATTAAATTCAAATAACTCAAAAATCTGTTATGAATTCATTTTACTCACTCAAGTCTACATAAATGATTGTTAATTAATATTTTCTGAAATCAGGAAAAATTACCCTCCTCTCATGAAAAAACTTTAGTATCAAAATTTCTCCAACAAATTTCTCTTAAAAGGTTTTTAACTGCAATATTCAAACATCTATTATTTTAATAGCTGTGCTTTCAAAAATGATTCTTAAATTGTATTAATAGAGTAACAAAGAACCTCCAAATAATCTCATTATATATAATTGCATTCCCTCTCTCTCTCTCTCTCTCTCTCTCTCTCTCTCTATATATATATATATATATATATATATATATACTGTGGTTGGCTTCATATTCGCGAGGCTGAAATTTCGCGATTTTTCAATTTTTAATGTTTTGCGAGGGTTTCATTTTCGCGATCTCACCAGAACCAAAATATTTGGTAAAGCCATACATATGTGTGTTATAAAATGAGAATAAGTCATGAGTTTGTGATATTTTTCTCATATAACGATGGGCCCGAACACAAAGCACAGGTAGTTAAGTTCAAATTAAGGGGAACGTTTTCCCTATACCTGCATGGATGTAACTTATTATAACAATTCTCATTGTTCTAATCTATTCCCATACAAATATTGGCTACATTAAATAAGAAGGACGTAATCCATTGGCCAATTATTCCCGAGGGTTTCATTTTCGTGATTATTTCCCATTTGCGAATATCGTGAAATTAAAACCCTCACGAACAAAAAGGCAACCACAGTATATATATATATATATATATATATATATATATATATATATATATATATATGGATGACCATATCTGAATACTAGTTCCCACCTATAAATGTCAGATAATTTTAATAGGCTAAATAAACATAACACAAAATCTAGTTTTATACCATAAATTAAATATGTAGCATTATTTTCTAGGTTCACAGTATAACCTGGATGAAATTTTCATTATCAGCAAATAATTTATGGTATTTGTTATTACACATGGATATTTTAATGGCTTGAGACCTTCAACCGTTGACTGTGATCAACATGGCCAGGCCCCTAATTTTCTGAATATTGATTCCTTGAAACCTGTCACAAAACAACTGGATGCATGAACTACTAAAGAAAACCTGAACAAGGCAAGATATGTTAATGAAACCATGAAATAACAGACACCAAGCTGAAACATGGTACTCCACAAAATGTGAGAGCACAGGTGGAATGAAACACACAGAAGTAACGAGTCTGTAAAACAGCCTACTGTAGAGGTATCTTAGTGTCACACAGTTTTTTAGATAACAATTAAGTAGATATCTTGGTCTGCCACTATGAGCATGGCGCCTTCATGTTAAAGCATAAGTGAAAATCAACATGGAAATTATAAGTCTGTAGAACGGTGCATGTATAATAACAAGAGACATTATCCATGGATGAAAGAATAATCCATAGCTTGCTTTTTTACCATATAACAAAATCAATGCAATAGTGAAAACACTAAAAATAATAAGGAAACAGAACAGTGCTTATATTCTAATTCTAGATATTGTGTCATGCCTAAAATCTATATATCGGTTTGTCCCTACGAGACATAAAACTACATGTTTAAACATAAATGAAAATCAACACTACAAAATAATAAGCCTTTAGACCATGCAGTTCAGGTGTCATAGTAAAAGACATTTTCCCAGGAGACCAGTCTATATCTTGCTTTTTCTCCATCACTGCATATACCAAAATTACTTATTACAGTTAAAACAAGAGTAAAAATCAACAGTTAGGCCACATAAAATTAATTAATTATTCAATGGACTCTGAGAACGGGAAACATGCTTGTTTAATTACTGGTCAAGACACAATAAGTTAATTTTTACTAGCAAGCTTGCAAACAAAAATACAAAAATTCCCTTCAGTTCTTGAGATAGTGCGTACAATCAACATAAAAATTAGTCTGTTTTCCATACATTAAAGTTTTTTTTAGGAATTCAAGAGAGAACACATATTATAAACATTATCAAGGACTTCATCCTCATCAGTTGCAAAAAAAAATCCACAAAAAAAACCCACAGAACTTTTTTTTTTGTTGCCTTAAAAATGATATCTTAGAATAGCGCAGGTATCTGTAACAGCAGACCTTATGTCAGGTGACAAGTCTGCGGCTAGTCTTTCATGCAACACAATCCATTTATGTTATCCAGACAATAGAAATACATCCTGCAGGATCAGTTCGAAGGATCTGCCGCTTTAGGATATTGACTGGGCCTTGGCTGCCAGCACTGCTCAAGCCTCGCTGCTCAACCACCAGTACTTGAGTCACAATGCAGTTATAAAAGATATGTCAATACTGTAATGTGTGGCCTGAGGATTGGTTTTGTAGCTGGGCATACAGTTGGTGACAGTCAATAAAAGGACACCTGATCGTTGACTATACTGCACTGGCCATGAACAAGCTGTCACTGATGATTACGGTGGGACCTAGCTTTCAACTTGTTGGGGGGGGGGGGGTCACTGAGTGTGGGATTGCACCATCCTTTTAGGTCTCCTTTCCAAAGGGGTTTGGTGGTCATTCTTTATTCTAAGATTTTCAGTCTAATATTCACAAATGTATATGAAAATATTCATATGTACATAGTCACTTTTGCCAGAATTCCACATGCTTTTCAATATAAAATGCAAAACTTCAGTATTAAAGAAGACCCAGGAGTGCATATAGTTTACCTACATTAAATCCAATTTTATACTGAAATGGACTGACTATAAAACGCAAATACATATGCTGTATTTGCTAGTATTTTACTTTGTAGAGACCAATGAATTGTGACTTAAGTTTAATATGCTACCAGGGCAATATTTCAACAAATTAATTCAAGTACTTCAAGATCAGTTATGATTGTTTATATAATGATATTGCCATCAACCACTATTAAACTGGTATTCTAACAGCATGTTGTTGATGTTTTCTCTCAAGGAATATGTCCTTTTAACTCCTGTTAGAGATGGTCACTCATCTTGAACAGTAAACATAAGGTTAAGTCACTGACCATAGTGTTCTGGCCAAGCCAGTGGAAGGGACACATGCAAAGCATGTACCAGTTGCAACAAAAGCTTAGGGGTTGGGCATAAGGTCCAAACCCAGTCATGACCCCTACTTAATTCTTGAATATAACATGAACAAATAAATCATATTCTTGTTGAAATTTACTGGATAACAACAGGTATTAGAAATCATATGTTGGGCCACCTGTATCACATGATGCAGTCAATATACTAGCTCACATCCTGTATATTGACCAACTTTATTACATACGGGTAACCTTCATGGTGTGACAATGAACTGAATGAACATGGTGTAGAATATTGTTAAATATTAAAAGTGTAGAACTGCATTGATAAAGTATTCATGCCAGTTTGTTTAAACCTGACACTGTGGTTGACTTTTTGTTCAAGAGGGTTTCAATTTCCTGATATTCGGGAAATGGGAATTATTGCGAAAATAAAACCTTTGTGAATGCGAGGTCCCATTGTTGAAGGCAAATAGAAAGGTAAAAGACTAATATTATGAAAAACCATAGGTCTTATATATGTTCAAATATTGCTATTATAAATGCTATCAGATCTTTGTAATTATCCCATCTATCGATGTTCAGTTGAGTCCCTGTGCAATTTTTAAGATTCAGCACACATTATTTATAGTATTCATATAATAAAGGCTATATAAGTCTTTTTAATGTTGAGATCACGAATAGAGAATCCTCACGAAACAATGAAAAGGTGAAAATTGCTATATTTTACCCCTGCAAACATGAAGTCAACTACAGTATACTATTGATGCAGTGGCCACTCTTTAAAATATTATGAAAGCTTATAGAAGCTTTTATACACAAAGCATTCGGTTAAAGTATCCTTCATTTTATTATTAGTTTCAGCATGTTTTAACAAAAGTTTTCTAGTGTAAACCAATGTGTATTTTAGCAAGAATACACATACACTGCATTCTTTCCTCTGTATTTCAACACTATATTTCTCCTGTATTGCTAGGGCACATATTTCCATTCTGTATTCCAATGCTACAACTATATTTCTTCCCTGTGTATATCAGAACTACATTTTCATCAATGCATTTCAGAACCAAAATTTCTGCATGTATTTCAAGATTAAATGTACCTTATTGACTGTGTTTAGGAATAAGTTTTTTTCCTTATTGTGTTTCATGATTATATGTTTTTTCAGCTTGTATTTCAGGATTATGTTATTTTTGTATGTATTTCAGAAATAATTTAACAGTATGTGTTCTTCATTCTCAAGGAATTAAGGGATTTAACTCGCATAAAGAAATAATGAGATAATGGATATCTTTCTCCTGTGTATTGATTCTTTCTTTATACCTTATGCTTTCACAAGTGTCCTGTATGCAGTGGCAGTCCTCATGAATATAAATATAATTAATTCATCCCTTTGAGAGTAATCTCTACACTAATACTCTCTGATAAAATGAGATCAATAAGAAAATTGTTGTTTGGACAGTGAGTAGATGACTCAATATAGCAGTGTGGTCACTCCTCTGTTAGACCTTGTGGACCAGTTCCTGTACAATAGACTCTATGTGGACAGGGCTGTACAAAGGTAGCCAAGCAAGGCCTATACATGCTCTACGATATCTTGCATTGATTGCAGTAGGTGTCGTGGAGCGAGGCAAGTCGGGGCAGGACAGGAGCGCAAGGGAGCCAGAGCTGAACCGAACACTGGCCATAGCATTCACGGTTTACGGCACAAACGGTACCGCCTGCCTTTTATCAAATTTAGTGTGCCACACAATGTTGGGGGTGCTACTTTATTAGGTGTTACACACAATATGATTAACACAAAACTGCAGCAAACATTGTGGGTGGCATGATGACTGGTGTTATTAATAACCTGGTCACGGCTGCTCCGTAATCTTAATGACTTGTTAATTCATGTTAAACGCCAATATCCTGTGTTAGATATTCATAAACATTGAATAACTCGAGCTGGTTCACGTGATCAACTGACCTTGGGTTAAATCAGAGCTCTCTGTCCATAAGATAAAACATGCTAAGCCAAGAAAAAATATCCATTATTCCACAGCCTCCAGGCCAGTGAACTTAAGAAAAAAACATTTAGAGAATGTATTTTTATGTTCATGCTTTTATTCATCTAAGATTACCGCATAATTTATTGGAAGTGTCTAGGCAGCTGACATTGTCAGCTGCCTAGGCTAGACAGTCCACACTCCATCCACATATGCAACTACGTTTATTGTACAAAATATGCATATAGCATATATAAATATATGTGTATATAAAATATTCATAGCATAAATGACACTGAGGGTATAGTATGGTCTGGTGACATATACAAAACCATACATTAAATCACAATGGACAATATTTTATTCTCCCAGAAGAGCACTATGGAGCAAAAAAAAGTTGCTCTTGCTTTTTCTTCTTAGAGCAGATCATGTGGAAAGAGCTATCAGAGAAAAAAAACCTTAAGGCATGTTCCACACAGATAATGCCTTTGAAATATCCTTTGCCTGTGCATATTGACACAGTAACTGTATCGATATCGACCCACTAAAAGATTTTTCACTTCTAATGGATGGAAAAAGATACAAAAGATTATTGCAGTGAAGAAGGACATACCCTAGGAACCTGAATATTGGCCATGTAATGATACACCTCTCCACCCACACACAATCTGTTCAGTGTAATGGATGCCTTGAATGCCAAATGCACCCCAAAAGCTAAGGAAACATGCATGCACAGTCTCGAGTTTGGTTCTGTCCTGAATATTTTCAAGTAGCATTATTGAAACTCTATTAGAAGGAAGGTGATAAAACTATGAAGAAGACAATTTAGTTGTATTCTTTCAACATGTAATTTGTGATTTCTGTTTAGTGCTTAACTGTTACTATTTTATAGAAATTCAGACATTATACATTTATAATTTCAAGCAATACCTCTGTAACACCTCTGATATTTAATAAGTGCTTCATTTATGCTATATGTATAAATATCTATTCATATGTATGTACAATGAAAGTTCAAATAAATGTAGTTATGAAAATATTGTCCATTAGGATTTAATGGTTTAATATACTAGTATGTTACCATATACTATTCCTTCAGTGTCATATGGTCCCATTTCGTAAGGTGGTCCATTTTAACAAAATATAAGGTTTCCTGACAAAAAGCTAATACTGTTGCCTCTGTTGAATGGCAAAGTGCATGTTCTATACATCAACAGAAGGCTTAGAACATGCCCTTTCTAGTGCTGCTATTTGCAGGTAGCTGTGGAAGGTTCCAGAGTCAACAGGAGGCCCTTAAGTTACATGTTGATGTAATTTCTTAATGTTCCCTGTGACATGCTGATCAGATAACAAGTGACCCATGGGTCATGACGCTCAGCTAACTGGGAAGAGATTCGCAAAAGGAAATTTTATCATCAGAATGGTAGTATATACCCATTCAACTGAAGCATCAAACAGATTAACCAACAGGCCAAGATTTAGTCTGTATTTATATATCTCAAAAATAGAGAAAAATGTGTAAACTTTTAAAACTAGAATACAGGTAACCGACAAGTGACTACATGTATCTGCCAAAATCGGATAGTGAGGCATGGATTGAGTGGCAAGGGGAAATAGAGTGAGGTATGTTGCATATTAGCATGGATGTCTGCAGCCTAAATATGTATGTAGGTTGTGCCACCTACCACAAATCTAGAAAGCTGTCCAAGTTGTATACACCTGCAAAATTTTAGGCAGAAAAGTCAAACCACTACATGTATATGAGCGATTTTTGCCCATGGCAGACAAACAGACAAACACTGTGCAAAAATCTTTGCAGGTAACCCCTCCAGTTTTGTGTATGATAAAGACCTATGTGAGATCTAAACACATGCACAATTTTGGCCCAATCGGTCAAATGGTTCCTGAGATATGAGCTTGGATGTGTCCAGCGTTAACTAGAATGTAGGTGGCGCCACCTGTCATAAAATCAAGAAAGCTGTCCACGATGTATAAACCTGCAAAATTTTAGGCAGTTATGTCGAACCACTACAGAGAAATGAGTGATTTTAGGCCACGGCAGACTAACAGACAGACCCTGTGCAAACATTGTTACAGGTGGCGCCACCATTTTTTGTGTATGTTACAGAGCTATCAAAGGGCTACATTTGTATAAATTTTATTTCCTGATCAGTCAAACGGTTCCCGAGATATAAGCTTGGATGTCATCAGCATGAACGTGAACGTAGGTGGCGCCACCTGTCATAAAATCAAGAAAGCTATCCTGGATGTATACACATGACGAATTTCAGGTGAATTAGTCAATTCACTGCAGAGATATGAGTGATTTTAACCCAAGGCAGATGAACAGATGGACACTGTGCAAACATGGTTACAGGTGGCGCCACCATTTTTTGTGTATGTTATAAGCAATCCAAGGGCTACATTTGTATCAATTTTATTTCCTGATCAGTCAAACGGTTCCCGAGATATGAGGGTTTATGAGTGGAAACAGACCCACAAATGGACACTGGATAGAGAGAAAAGGTCAGAGGTCAATGCAAATTGGTTAGGCACCAGTTCACATGTGACCCGATAATAGGTGTAAGTTTGGGAAAAATCGGTCCATTAGTCTCCGAGGAGCTCTCTGGAAATGAACGCCGCCGCGGCGGAGGAACTCTGTCAAAAACATAGTATCCGCAAAACTTCGTTTTGGCGGATACAAAAATACAGGTGGCTCAACCAGTCTGCAGAAACTAATAAAAACACTTAATGGTCAATATCCATGCAAAAATTCATGGTGATCTCTGCATTAGTTGTTCAGATACTTCAGTTTTTGTATCAAATTGTCCATTATTCTGAGGGATACTTCGGAGTCCTATAGCTTGAAGGATATGGGTAACAGAGACCTAATTTCAAGTTTCCACAGGCACCTTTCATGGGCCTCCTTGCATGACAAGAATGAAGATTCTAGGTCCAGTTGTTGCGATTTGTACCCTGTTGACAGATAACCACATCTTTAAAGGTCTCAAAAAAAAAAAAAATTCGTAAAAATTTGAAAAAAAAATAGAGGTGGCACACCCAGTCTGCAGAAACTGATGGAACAGCTCATGATCAATATGTATGCCGAAAATCATGACCATCAGTGTTGTAGTAATTGAAATACTGCAGTTTTTGTATCAAATTTTCCATTATTCTGGGGGGGGGGGGGTATTTTGGACCCATACAGCTTAAAGAATATGGGTAACAGAGACCTAATTTCAAGTTTCCATGGAGACTTTTCATGGGTCTCCCTGTGTGTCAAGAATGAAGATTCTTGGTCCAGTTTTTATGATTTGTGCCCTGTTAACAGATGTTCATATCTTTAAAGGTCTCAAAAATACAGAAAAATTTCGTAAAAAAAACCGAACAAATACAGGTGGTGCCACCAGTCTGCAGAAACTTATGAAACACTCCATGATCAATATCCATGCAAACAATTATGGTTATCTCTGCATTAGTTGTTCAGATACTTTAGCTTTTGTATCAAATTTTCCATTATTCTGAGCTGTACTTTGGAGTGCCATAGCTCAAAGGATATGGGTAACAGAGACCAAATTTCAGGTTTCCATGGAGACTTATCATGGGTCTCCCTGTGGGTCAAGAACGAAGATTCTAGGTCCAGTCATTACGATTTGTACCCTGTTGACAGATAACTACATCCTTAAAGGTCTCAAAAATGGAGAAAACAATTCGTGAACATTGAAAAATACAGGTGGCGCCACCAGTCTGCACAAACTGATGAAACATCTCATGATCAATATGTATGTCGAAAATCATGACCATCAGTGATGTAGTTAATGAGATATTGAAGTTTTTGTATGAAATTTTTGACTATTCTGGGGGGTAATTTTGGGCCCCATAGCTCGAAGGATATGGGTAACAGAGACCTAATTTCTGGTTTCCATGGAGACTTTTCATAGGTCTCTCAGTGTGTCGAAAATGAAGATTCTAGGTCCAGTCGTTACGATTTGTGCCACACAAACAGATGACAGCATCCTCAAAGGTCTCAAAAATAGAGGAAAAAATCGTAAAAAATCAAACAGTACAGGTGGCGCCACCAGTCTGCAGGAACTGATCAAACATCTCATGATCAATATGTATGCCAAAAATGAAGACCATCAGTGATGTAGTTATTGAGATATTGAAGTTTTTGTATGAAATTTTTTACTATTCTGGGGGGTACTTTGGGGCCCCATAGCTCAAAGGATATGGGTAACAGAGACCTAATTTCTGGTTTCCAAGGAGATTTTTCATGGACCTCTCAGTGTGTCAAGAATTAACATTCTAAGTCCAGTCTTTATGATTTGTGCCTTGTTAACAGATGTTCACATTTTTAAAGGTCTCAAAAATAGAGAAAAAAATCGTAAAAAATTGAAAAATACAGGTGGTGCCACCAGTCTGCAGGAAGTGATGTAACATCTCATGATCAATATGTATGCCAAAAATCATGACCATCAGTCAAGTAGTTGATGAGATATTGAAGTTTTTGTATGAAATTTTTTACTTTTCTGGGGGGTACTTTGGGGCCACATAGCTCGAAGGATATGGGTAACAGAGACCTAATTTCTGGTTTCCAAGGAGATTTTTTATGGACCTCTCAGAATCCCAAATTACAAGGTTCTAGGTCCAGCGGTTACGATTTGTGCCTGGTTAACGGACGGACAGACAGACAGATGGACAGACAGACGGACAGACGGACAGACGGACGACGGACAAAGAGTGATCGCTATAGCTCAGATGACTTTCAGTCAGCTGAGCTAAAAACCTACATAAAGCTTAATCAGCACACAAATGCTGCAGTAACCACATAATACCATATCATTTGTTGGACCTACATGTATTGACTATGTTTTAAAACTATTTGCTAATCTCTAAATCATTAAAAGAAAAAGCTTATACTCAAAAAGCCTTATAAGGCAATGCTGTCCCCTTTCATTTTCGAAAATGATATGAATTTTTCAAAGTCTTGCAAGAGGGCTCAAAACTCATCATATGCTTTAGAATTGTTCATTACACAATGCTCACAAGTTGTTTTTTTAGGGAAAGTAAGCATTAAATACTGTTGTTCAATGCTGGTTTAACACCATTTGTCTCAATTTTGGTGAATGCTTTGAAACGCAACCAGTTTTTGATAAAACTGAAGACAGGTTAGCTGTTACTTTGCCCAAACATTTCAACCAGTCAAGTAATTTTTGCTTTTGGTGTCCATTACACAAATAACATCAATTAAGCTTTAATTTGGTATATCATATGCCCTATATATGCACACATATATATATATATATATATGCTATATATATGCATATTTTGTACAATAAATGTAGTTATGAAAATATTGTCCATAATGTTTTAATGTATGATTTAATGTATCTAACCATTACTACTAGGTCTAGAATGTCACACCTCTAGACAGCTGACACTTAGTGATATCAGTTAAAGCACTGTTGGCTGCGCAGTGAATGGAGTGAGGACTGCCTAGACATTTCAGGAGTCTGACACTCCGCAGCAGACATTGTGGGCTGCCTAGACACTTCCAGTGGTAAGGTCAATGACACCCCAAGTTGAGAGGTCACCAAGGTCAGAACACGATCAAACTACCTTTGGGAAAACAGGAATAAGTTAAAACAAGGCCTACAGGCTTAATGCGAACCTGTGCAATGATATTACACCAGGTATAATGCTTCAATGCTGGAGCATTACTTTTCAAGAACATGTGTAACATGTATATAAATAGCAAGTAGTAAACACTTAGAACAAGAAACAATGAAATAAACATCGCTGCTGAAATTCTGGCATGGGTGCACACAACACAAAAACTACAACACGGGTAGTCAAAAAACGACTACGTGTATCCGCCAAAATCAGAGTGGGACGGGTGAAGTGAGGCATGGTTTGTGTGAGTGGCAAGGGGAAATAGAGTGAGGTGTGTTGCATAATAGCCTGGATGTCTGCAGCCGAAATGTGTAAGTAGGTTGCGCCACCTACCACACAATCCAGAAAGCTGTCAAAGTTGTATACATATGCAAAATCTTAGGCAGATAAGTCAAACCACTACTTGTATATGAGTGATTTTATCCCACAGCAGACAAACAGAAGGACGGTGTGCAAAAATGGTGGCAGGTGGCGCCACAAATATTGTGTATGATTGAGAGCTATGTGAGATCTATACACATGCAAAATTTCACGGGGATATGTCAAACCAGTCCTGAGATATAAGCCTGAATGTCTGCAGCATATACATAAATGTAGGTGGCGCCACCTGCCACAATATCCAGAAAGCTTCCCAAGATGTATAAACATGCAAAATTTTATGCAGATAAGTCAAACCACTACTGAGATATGAGTGATTTTAGCCCATGGCAGACAAACAGATTGACGCTGTGCAAAAATGGTGGCAGGTGGCGACACCAATTTGGGTAAGATTAAGAGCTATGTGAGATCTATACACATGCAAAATTTCAGGGGGATATGTCAAACCAGTCCTGAGATATAAGCCTGAATGTCTGCAGCGTATACATAAATGTAGGTGGAGCCACCTGCCACAAATTCCAGAAAGCTATCCAAGATGTATAAACCTGCAAAATTTTAGGCAGATATGTCAAACCAGTGCCGAGATATAAGTGATATTATCCCACAGCAAACAAATAGACGGACGCTATGCAAAAATAGTTGCAGGTGGCGCCACCAGTTTTGCATATGATAAAGAGTTATGTGAGATCTATACACATGCAAAATTTTGGCCGTACAGGTCAAATGGTTCCCAAGATATGAACTTGGATGTCTGCAGCTTAAACGTGAATGTAGGTGGCACCACCTGTCAAAAAATCAAGAAAGCTGTCAAGGATGTACACACATGCAAAATTTTAGGTGGATAAGTCCAACCAATGCAGAGATATGAGTGATTTTATCCCAAGGCAGATAAACAGATGGACGCTGTGCAAAAATGGTTGCAGGTGGTGCCACCATTTATAGTGTATGTTATAAAGTTATCCAAGAGGTCAAACGGTTCCTGAGATATGTGGGTTTATGTATTGAAACAGACGCACAAATGGACGCAGGGCAGAGAGGAAAGGTCAGAGGTCAACCAAAAATGAGGGCACAGCAGTTCACATGTGACCCGATCATAATTCTGAATTTGAAAAAATTCTGCCCAGTGGTTACAGAGGAGTTCTCCAGAAACCTATGCGGCGGTGGCAGTGGGGGCGGCATCCGACTGAAAACATAGTATCCGTAAAACTCTGTTTTGGCGGTACAATGATTGTAGCTGGCACCACCAGTCTTGTATACAACGAAGAGATATATACATATGCCCAATGTCAGACTGATATGTCAAACCCCTCTTGTGAAATAAGCAGGGACATACACTGTGCAAAAATTATTGTAGGTGGCGCCACCAGTCTTGTACACTATAAGGCTACCCGATAAACATGCCCAATTTTAGGCTGATGTATCAAATTCCTCTGCAGAAATAAGCAGGTGCTAACACTGCAAAAGTCAATGTAGGTGGCACCACCTGTCTTATAAATGAGAATACCATCAAAGACACAAGGACAGGTAAAAATATCAGGTCAATTCATCAAACTTCCCCAGAATTTGATGCACTGGTTTGACGAGGCTTAGGTGAGTAAGGCAGTTGCCCACGAGTGAACTGTGACAATATGCTGCTTCAAGCTACTGCACTGAGTGAACTCTTGACCTGTACTTGGCTGCACTGAGAGAACTCTTGACCTGGTGCATAATCTGACACAGTTGGCAGTCTGCCAAAGCTATAAATAGATCCAAGCTGAACTTTGGTGCCATATCTGATGCAGTGAGTAGTCTGCCAAAGCTATAAATAGAATGCAGCTACTGCACTGAGTGAACTTTTGACCTATACCTGGCAGTACTTCTTCCAATTCTGGCCCAAAACTATTTATAGAGCTGACATCATCTTGGCTAATGGCCAACATCAAGGCACTGGCGATCTGCCAATGGTAAACCAAGTGCTGCCATCTGAACATAAAAGTGGTCCCTACTTGAAATAACTTAATCAATTTTCCCAATACAAAATGCTTTTCAGCTGACTTTTCATAAAAAAGAAATCAGGAATATATGTAAAATTATTACAGATGCATACTGAATGCAAAATTAAAATACAGATATATCTCACTGATGGCAAATTCTTGAATTAAGTTGAGTAGGGATACCAATAATTTATAATCCATGTAAAGCCATAGAGAGCTGAATATATCCATGATTGTAACATTGCCTGGTATGATGAATAACTTAAATCAAAAATCAATTTTTTTAAAGCTTTTAAAAAACTTTCTTGTCAATATAAACCAAAGATTTCCTGAAATCTAAATGTCTAGTGGCATGATGTAATAGATGCTGATAAACTGGTGCCAGGCTAGATGTAACAGCTTCACACAGTTAACATATATGGTAAAATGACTAAATTCAATCTCCATAATTCAGCCAAAAATCATTCATGTGGAACCATCAATGACAATTATTATAAGAATTATTGTAGGGATTATTCTTGTAAAATATTTAACAAACTGGCTTCAGTGGCATCAGTCGAAAAATGTTTCGAAGGTTTATAACTCATATAGGAAGATACAACAAACTGGCTAAGTTAAGCTTCCCTTAACTCAGCCAAAAAGCACTGAACCAAAACCATTTGAACAAACTTGAATTATCAACATCTGAGGATAATTAAGGCCAAAAAAAAAAAAGGTATGGTTCTCAGGCACTTTTTTCAGAAATCAATGCGGGCGGGCGTTTTTTTTATTTTTAATTTTTGGTATGTTTCGATAAAAATGACAAATGATTAGGGAAAATCATGATAATAACAGATTTATTTTGCTAAACAAGTAAAGCCCTACATAAAAAAGGAAATTGTATGATTTTATCTCCTTGAAAGAAATGTCCGAGCGGTTGCAGCACAAAATTGGTGAGTTTCTATTTAAAATCAAAATAAAAATTTTTGATGCGGGGGTTTAAAATTGATGCGGGCGGTGCCTGAGAACCAGACCTTTTATTTTTTTTGGCTTAATGTGTGAGATTTAAGAAATTGGTCCAGTGGTTTTTGAGAACAAGATCTTTGTAGCCACTGAGCGAAAATGGGCTGTTATGGCATATGACTAAATTCAGCTTCCCATAACTTAGTCAAAAGTCACTGAACAGAGAACATTTGAACAAACTTCAGAAAGCACTACCCTAGGATCATTTTTGTGCGATATAAAACAATTTGGCCAAATGGTTTCAGAGAAGAAGTTTTTTGTAGCCCTCAGTGTGATACAGGCACTGATGACCCCGTACAAAAAAGGCAGATGCAGGTGGCGCCACCAATACCTCAATTTCAGATATGACCTATGTGACCAACATAGGCATAAAATTTGGTGATGACAGCTCCAGCCATTTCTGAGATTTAAATTTTAATATGCTTTTTTGGACAAATTTCAAAGTTCAGCCTCCTGTAACTCTGCCAAAAATCTCCGAACTGGAACCATTCAAACACACTTGAGAGACATTGTTCCAAGGATCATTTCTGTAAAATATTGAAAAATTTGGCTGGACAGTTTCGGAGAAGAAGATTATTAAAGCTTTTTTAGCTTTTTCCTTATAAAATCTAAGAAAATGCAGTTAGAAGAAAAATAAACAAAATCCGATATAGTTTTTTGCATGACTGATTATATGCAAGAAATTTGGTGATGCTAGCTCCTGCCGTTTTTGAGATAGCTATGGTTAACGTACAGAAGACGCACGATGCACGACACACGACGCCGCACCATCGCATAAGCTCACAGGTTCGCTAAAAATCAGAGACTGCCTTGATATAAGGATACTGACATTATGATATCTACATTGTTTTAACAATTTTTGAAGATTTCAGAGGTTTAAAAAACAAAACTATTTTCTTTTTATACAACGTTAATCCATATGCCAATCTGACCTTTCCTCCTTTCAGTTAATGAACTGAAGATGGTGCTACACAACAACCAGAACAGAGTGAAAACAGTTACCATTATTAAAGAAGTCTGCTTTTGTTACCATTAAGACTGCAGGTCACAGCATCAACTGCAGGATCATGAAAATTATCTTATGATTATGATGTTGTTCTTTACCTATCGGATTTTGCATATAAGTCATATAAATTATATGTTAAATATACTTTGAAAGCCCATCAGCAACTCACAATTTATTTCATTCAATCTTGTGCATGAACAACAGTTTTATTATTTTTTTTGGCCAAGCTTGGGTTATTAGCCAGGGTCATTCAGCTCAAGTCCAGCACTTTGAGTTAATCATTATGTCATACAATAGAACTCCTGTATTAGTGTCACGTTTGGGACTGTAAATTAAAGTGGCTGTATTAGAGAAGAGAGGGCTTAATATTGGAGAGAACCTTCATATGGTATGGTATCAAATGGGGCCAAGGAATCTGGTCTTAATATCAGGACTTTCTGCTATTCAGGAGTAACCATAAACCAGAGTTTGTACTGTGAATGCATGTCCCTCAATCCGTCTCCTCTCCCTGAAAAGTTATTCCTTCAGCTGAACTTGAAATTTACTCTACAAGCCCCAGTGATTCAGGTCACCGTTAAATGCCCCTGTGTTTGTTTGCACAGTCCTCTTGTTTGACAACACCCTGGGCTCAGAATGACAGTGTTTGTATGGCACAAGCAGTGTTTGGACCCCCATATGATCGCTGAATAGCTTTCTTTACAGTGAACTGACAGCAAACTGGTTCTATCATTACCTCCAGTTATAAATAAGGCTGCTTTTAAGTGGGCAGAGCCACCAGGCTGTAAAAAATTATTGGTGTGGAATCTCAGCTGATCTATTTTTTTTCATTCTGACCTATTTTGATGTTTATTCAGGATCTATAATACAGATTATGAATAAGCATACATACCACAGAGAGCACTAGGTTGATCAATTTAAGGTTGTGTACAATAGCACTCAATAAAACGATGAACACAAGCTGGCTAAGCTTAAATTTGAGTCATCAGGCTTGTATATATATATATATATATATATATATATATATATATATATATATATATATATATATATATATATATATATATATAACCAGATGTGGGATTATTATAGGGTGCATGTATCTGTTAAGAGCTTTGAAATTCTATTTTAAAAGTTTGTAACCATCAAACTCATTTAATGAACATAACTTGCATTCAGCAGGGCTTAGGATCTCTCCCACTAACAAGAATTACACAATGCAAGTAGTTTACCATTAGTTCACAAATGAAGTAACAAAGCTATATCAGTAATAAGGGTTTTTTTAAATAAAATATTGTCATGTCAATATATTGGCTGAATCAATTCAATTAATTTAACTCTTTATGGGTAGGCATCAGTATATATAATTATTACCCAAATGCATTATAATCATAAGCAGGTGAAACAAGTGACCCATGGGTTGTGACACTCATTTGAGGAGTATAAAAAAATAAATGCCAATTTTGCAGCTATTATTACCAAGGCTGAGGTTGTCCTTGTGAAACAGTGCTTCGTTCCAATGACAAACCATGGCCCTATAATTCTCTAACTAGAGGGCCCTCAGCAGAGTGCACACCTCACCTGCTGGACTCCTGTGTACCACAATGTACATACTAACCCGGGAACAGTCTAAATTAGACAAGTTCTCGTAGCTCTTTAGATTGACATAGGGTAGGGTAGGGCAGCAAGGGTATAAAAAGACACTCCAAGTGCTTACTTTAGGGTAGATACAATACTAGTAAATACATGTTCAAGGTGTGAATATAAGGGATTGTCCTGTACATCCGTATCCACATAAAATGAAATCAGTTCTACTAGTTTCCATGTCCTCCCCCCCCAAACATCCCATGAGAAAAATGTTTGTGGAATTAAGTTCTGTGGTCTTTTGTGTAATTCTGTAAATAAACTAACTGACAAACAGACATGGGTGAAAAAATAGCCTCCTTGGCAGAGGCTAAAAAACCCAGAAAGAGTGAAAGAAAAAGTGTAAGAAAAAAGAAACTGAGCATAAGACCAGCTAATCATATTGCAGGAAGAACACACTGATCTCCCACACAAACCAGTACTTGGGTCACCATTTTGTTCACATGGGTTAAATTTTGCGCTATTCGCGAATGGGAAATAACACTGTCTGTTAACATGATTCATTAATCAGCAACCTAATCTGTTCATGGTATCAAGATCAGCTAATGCAAACACACATTAATTAATTAATGTAAAACCTGAGATACATCAACTGTGACACAGGTCATAGTATAAGGACTGTAAGAGAAATGAGTGAGGTATTGTTGGATAAATTCTTTTTTTATACTAAATACAAATACTCCTGTATTTAGATCATATATTTTCTGGTGCAACCACTAAAATGAACCCCTAGCAAAACAAAGAAATTGTGAAGTATGAGCCTCACAATTATAAAGCCAACCACAGTATATTAGTATAATATGTGCAGTCAGCAGGGCATGTAAACACTGTGTATGAGCAGTGTTGTGTGGCCCGGGGGGGGGGGCTGTAGGTGTAACCTACCAATCTTAAGCATTCTTAGAAAATCCTTTTGATATATGGGTCACTGACCACGTGTCCTTGTATGAGGCCCATCTTTATTTGTCCATGAAGGACTGTGGACTATTATCAAGCAACAGAGAAACAGTAAATCAAAGGTCGACAAGGACATGCAGGACTGCCGCACAGGGAATAAGCTTAGTGGGTGTAGGAGAGGCAGGTAGGTGGGGGGGGGGGGGGGGGGTGAAACAGAGAATAAATGGGTGATCGTCTTCAGAAGAAATTTAAAAGGGTTTTATCTGGATACTAATTTTCCATATAAATCCAAAAATTTGTAAAATTAAAGAAAAAAAAGTCTTAAGAATTTAACATGCTTAAAAAGCATACAGCTATATTTTTTAAATTACTGTTAGAACTATTCTTGGTAGAATCCATTGACATTTTTTATCAGGTCAAAGTGTCATGTCTCACATAATCTGGAAGTTAGAATATTCTACCAAAATGAAAATACTTCAGAGAATTGAGATTTCTTTAAGAATATGACCTTTCAAATTCCTCTGGATTTAGAATCGGTCACAGATTCCCAAGTTCTTTACCTTCATTTCTATCACAGTATGTTTAATCCACAGCAACATTAAAGTTTTTTTTTCAGCAGGAAAAAGTTTTCAAGTTTTTCATTATAGAGCTACTTAAAAAAACTTCAGATATATTATTAACATTAGGCCTGTCAGATAATAGTATATTTATTAAAATGTCTATTGAAAAAAATCATTCCTCAAAATATTTAAATTGTTTATTTTAAATCAAACGTGTCACACCCTGTATTTTTTTTCTTTCCAATCACTGTAATTAAGACTTCTTATGTGAATAAAGACTATATATCTGAAGTAACCACCACAAAATGAGGATTTTGTAAGCATTTACTGAAGCAATATGAGGATATGACTTCACAAGATGTACCATCAGAAACTTTTAAAATCAATACCAAATAAGGCATGGTTCAGGGTTGGAAATATCTCTCACAGAAATATGTGGGCACACATAGAGCAGCTGTATCTCTACTAGTGCTGGGTTAGATGATCTAGCACCTAACTTAAAAATTAGTCAGCTTTTCTTTGCTTTAACCCTCAAAAAATCTATACAAATTTTGACAATACTGTAAACAGTACAAAATTCCTCCACCAGATGTCAGCTACCTAGGGTGACAGGCCTTTTTATGCAAGACTGATGTACAAAAGTCAATTATACAAAAATCATCCATCGCTGATTATGCAACTAGATGGTAATGAAAAGTGTTATCACTACCTTTATCAATTTATAAAACAATTTTTCAAGCACCAAGACCTACTGTCCACATACGTCTACTGACCTGCTGTTTTTTTCTTTGATACTAATTAGTACAATCATGAAAAATTAGATAAACACACTGTCACTGGATTAACTTAAGATTAAGATATTTCCAAATAACAAGAAATAGAATTGTTTGCAGCATGAAGAATACACCCAATTAAAGACTCCGCAGGATTAAGGATACATTAAGGTAAAAATACAATAAAAAGAACTCACTGCCTGTAAGTATAACTTGAATAAATTTAGCATGCATGTATATACATATGCATCTATGTATTAAGCTTGACAAAAGTACAAATGAAATCTCGATTATATGGTAATAAACATTAAAAATAAAAAAAGGATAAAAAATCTGTTAATTTTCTTAATCCATTTAGCTCCCCTAATCTAGACTATGGTTATAAACATTAAAAATAAAAAAGGATATAAAAATATGTTGATTTTCATATTCAATACAGCTCCCCCCCCCCCCCCTTTAAAAAAACATATCCTCAATGAAGCCATGGTGACACGTTGCCAAGAAACTATTAATCAGCAGAGACCAAACCTTATCAGAGACCGATGGTACTTCCCAAAATGAATGATTACTCACTTATAAACAGAAAGTATATGTTGACATAAACAATGAGTAGACAGCTAGACTGCCTGTGCACTGACTTACCTAGCTTACCGTGTTTATCTTTGTTGTCGGCTCATGGCAACCACTGGGCAATAGTACCACGATCTCCCGCGAGAGGGCAGCACCTTGAGCACTTTTCATGTTCACCAAGTGCTTGGTAAATACAATTCATGAGCACCAAGATTCTTTTACAAGTGAATGTTAGCATTTCCTAGTGACACACGTGTTTTTGATGTGTTTATCAACACATCCAATCTGGACTGATTAAAACCCATCTCATGTGAGGCATGGAAACCAAGAAATACAACTTGAAAACGGAACAGCCTTAAGTGCTCTATTCACAACATATTTGCACTTATATTGCACTTTATATTGTAATGAGAGTGAAAAATGAGCAGTTTCTATCATTAACGTAAATCTGTTCATTTAATGGTAGAGCAAACCGTATTATGTAACCATATATATCATGACGATACTTGATTAATGATATTTTATACTGATGATCAGTTGACAAATGCGAATCAGTGTTTATTGAATTCTTCACGCTAAACTAAGCCAAAATTTAAAAATATTTATTTCTTATTTATTTTTAGTTGTTTTGTGTACTTATAAATCTACGTTTTTTAGTTAAGAGGTAAACAATAACAATTAAGACCTGCAGTGTAAGATGCTAGTAAAACAGCAATGTTATATAAAAATAACCTTCAATGGCTTTATTTAAAAATAAATAACGATATCAGAAGAACTAAGAAGGTTCCGTATAAACTTCTTCATAGATGTATTGCTTTAAATCAGTTTTTATATCTCATCGGCAAAATAAAAAGTCTGGATAGTGGAAGGGAAGTCCGCTGGCCACCCGGGTTCGATCCCGGGCGTTTGAGTATAGTTGCCGCAGATGGGGACACTAAGTTTTTATTTGACAGAAACAGTTAGAAATATATACATTTTTTAGAACCCTCCTATTTTATCTCATACATTGTTTAAATATTGCAACTTATATATCAAAATGTCACATAAGCATGAGTGGAAATATTATCACACATATACGATATGTAAATATGAATTTTCTTTTTTCGCATGTACTTTTTATGTCGATGTATATAAATAAAATGGGTATGTATAAGTATGTGCATTCATGTACATAAGTGACTGTATAATATGTACTTATATATATATATATATATATATAATGTTTTTCAAATAAAAAAAAATTCAGTGACCTCATATTTATTATCAATTAAGCAATTTTTCGAATAATCAATATTAGCAATTAATCACGCTATCCTTGTACTTTCCAAAAATACACAATCTATACTAAATAAATAGTTTTAGAATTATCTCAGTGACCAAGTGCTAACAATTCATGTGATATATACATTTATTTCCATAAAAATGCTGTGGGTGGAAACTTAAAGGGGAGTCCATATACTTGGTTTGTTTTGTTTTAATTCCCCAATCACCACTTCAGAGCTACTGAAAGTAACCTCGAGAATATAGTAGATTTAGAAGTGATCTTATGTTTGACAAGGTGACAGCTGATGTCAGCACATTAATATAGCACGAGGCCGTGGTACCACCAAGGACCCCAATGGTGCGCACTTCGCCCGGATCAATCATTGCTGAAAAAAGTTCTGGTTATCGCCTGTAGGTGGCACTGTTGATTTGGTTCAGGTTTTCTGTTCAGATCTGCTCTCTTGTGAGCAGGTAAGGCGGTCATCTCGACCCGTTTGTATGCCAATTTGCTTTTTAGCCCTGAGCCCCTAGGCTGATGGGCTATTGTCGTCACCCAAGCTGTCCGTCCGTCCGTCCGGCGTCCGTTAACTTTTACCTTGTGAGCGGGATATCTTGAAAAGGATTCACCGTCAGAATTTTATTTCCTCGGTAAAGATGTATATCGACAAAATCTCGGTCAAGTTCGAAGATGGGTGACCTTGACCTATTTTTCTACATTTTAGAGCTGATTATAGAAAAACACTTAGGTGCTTATTACTCAGGAACCATTTGGTGGATTTTCACAAAACTTACTATGATTATTAGGACTGATGGTCTGTACCTGCTTCACAAGTTTGGTGGCGCCACCTACAATTTCTGATTTTTAATGAATTTTTATCGGATTTTTCAACTTTGGGCTTGTGAGCGGGATATCTCTAAAAGGATTCACCGTAGGAATTTTATTTTTTCGGTGAAGATGTATATTGACAAAATCTCGGTCAAGTTCGAAGATGGGTGACCTTGACCTATTTTTCTACGTTTTAGAGCTGATTATAGAAAAAACATTTAGAAGCTTATTTCTCAGAAATCATTGGGTGGATTTTCACAATTTTTATTATGATCATAGAGACTGATGGTCTGTAACTGCTGCACAAGTTTGGGGGCGCCACCTGCAATTTCTGATTTTTAATGATTTTTTTCTTGGATTTTTCAACTTTGGCCTTGTGAGCGGGATATCTCTAAAAGGATTCACATGAGGAATTTTATTTCTTTGGTGAAGACGTATATCTACAAAATCTCGGTAAAGTTCGAAGATGGGTGACCTTGACCTTCTTTTCAAGGTCACAAAGCTTATAATAGTATAAAATTTAGAAGCTTATTTTTCAGGAAGCATTTGGTTGATTGTTATGAATCATGGTACATACCTCTGCATTTTAAATTTATAACTGAGACATGTACAGATATACATCCATGTGAGAACAGATATTTAGTACTTGTTACTGTTACCACCTCTAAACACTGTTGTTTTGGATGAGGGCTTTTGTCAGCTTCTGCTGCTATTCTAGTTTGTTTAAGACATAACCCCGCCTCCAAAGGTCTCAATAAATTTAACTGTTTTTGAAGATGGACCATGAAACTATACAGAAGCGGATCAAGGGGGGGGGGGGCCTTTTTCACCCGAAGCAACCATTTTTAAAGGGTTTTAGACGAAATTTTGCGGCCTGGACCCCCCTTTTTCGGGCCTGATGACCTTTTTTTTAGGATTTTCATTAGTCCTCCTGGGTTGGACCCCCCCCCCCCTTTTCCTAAATCCTGGATCGATCCACCCCTGCTATACTACACTTTGACGGACTAGGATGTGGCTCCAGTTGATGACGTTGGCGGAGTTAATGAATGTTTTCTAGTTTACAATACATTTCAAAATCAGTGTATTATACATTGCAGAAAAACGTGCTGGAAACATTTCCTAATATGATATTCTGCAAGTTTAAAAGAAAAAAAATATATAAGTATATATGGCACCATCGGGTGCTTCTTTTTTTCTTTTTCTTTTTTTTAATTTCCATATCCTAAATATAATATTGTGTCATATTTCAATTTTTCTTTGCCTAAAATAATACACATAAATCAAGTCAGTGTTTTCTTTTAAAGTGACTTAGGTCCAAGATCATCACATGTTTTACGGTTAAAACCACAATGAGACGGAATAAAATCTCAGCGTGGGAAACATGGCATTTTCATATTTTTGGGCCAACCCAACGAGCAATATAGGTTTACAAATGTATATTGAATTATCATAGGGAGTTTTTGGCAAAGCAAAGAAGATATACGACAATGGCCCCGATAGTAATATTTTGTTTAGATTTAATGTATAGTTTAACGTTTAAAGATACACGAATAAATATGCACATTAGTGTTTAATTCGTCGTGTGGAAGTGTTGCTAGTTTTGGCGGGAGTGATACACTTGTTAGCTTCATTGATATATTTCATTTGGACAAAGTAGGAAATGATTCTCCGATAAATATTAAGGACTCAACGCTGTATTCTTGTACAACATTAATCTGTCATACTAGCATTTACACAGCTTTAAAAAATAAATGTCCGTTCACCCACAGCACAAGCACACTCAAGCATAATATTTATATTAAACAGAGAGAAAATAATAAGCATATGTTTTATTCAAAATACGAACATGTGGAAATTTGCATTATGATAAAATATTTCAAATGTATCCATTTTCTTTTTCCTCGACGGAAGACACCGGTTTTGTTGCCGCTTGTGATCGGTTCGTCAGGCCCAGGCACCGTCTTAAGCATTTGTTCAATCGTGACATGAATCCGCGAATTCCTGAAATAAAAATAAACCTCCAGTTACAGAATGTCAAAGGTGAAGCGCTCACACAGAATAACAAAGAGTGTGACAGAGATAGTTAAATATCCTATTTAAAACGCATGTCAAGCAACTGAAAATGTTAAGGTATATGTCATCATGAATATGAATGATGAATATATAATGTAATTATCTGCAGCCATCGTTGTAACCTATCCCTAAAGTTTTACTCTCTAACATTTACACCGATTTATATTGCACAGTGTAATGAGTATATTTAGTTAAGTATGGGCAGAGGAGCAACATTTCAGACAGGTCTTCCTATATAAATAAACCGCCCTTAACACAGTAACCACGGCGATGATACACACCTTTCTTTCTCGTCTTTGTCGTCTGCTCAGGAACACTGCACTGGTCGGTCTCCGCCGGTGGCGCCACCTGGTCTTTCTCTTCATTTTCCTCACAGGCGTTAACAAACTCTGAAACGATTCAGGGCTCCGATTAAATAGTGTATACTTTTTGAAATATTGAATTAATTATAATTACATACATTTAGGTTAATAACTATATAAACACACCAAGAAAGTTGAAGAGAAAAATACAGGTTCATATTATTATATTTTTGTTGTAATCTGTTCAATTTAAACTGTATGTAATCTGTCATGACGAAACAAGACAACCGACATCATGTTTTAATTACAGTGCTGAATCTGAATGAATATGAATATTTTTGTGTTATATATATATATATATATATATATATATATATATATATATATATATATATATATATATATATATATTTCTTAGCACTATATACGGAATATTAGAACTGCCATTGATGTGTCACTTGTGTAAACTAATTTTTATGTAAACATTGCACTTGTAAACGATATAAAGAGTGAATTTTCGACAGCAGAAATATTTATATTAAATTATGCTTCATTTAAACCTACCGTGATTGCTAACTATATATTACGCACCTGTAATAATGTGCACTTGTGGACCAGAAAATGGCCACTGCACTCTGTAACTCCCGGACTGAGAGGGAAATGACACTTTGAGCAGATCCGATTTTATCACTGCTGTATCCCGCAGGATCTCCCAATGGCCACTGATGGTCAGATCTGAAAATATGAAAGGGACGTCACAATAGAGTTGTCCATGCACAGTTCGAGGGGATCTATCTTGTAGATCTACCAAGTCTTGAATTAACTGCAAGGTGGCTGCAGACGACTTCAGACAGGGCCGGAAAACTGCAGTTCTACAGGACATCAATGCTCTGATTGAAGGCTTATTACTGCGGTTATAAATACAATGTATATATTTTATATGAAAATACGCACGGTCCAGGTCTAAATTATTAATTTACTGGGCTCAATATACGTGTATCATTCTACTTAGACAATAGGTATATTAATACCAGAAACCCTGGAACAGTTTTGTAAAAAAAGAATGCTAATTCACGACATGATATCGATTATATTAGTCAACATCACTGTTAAAAAGGATAGGATTGCTTTTATAACTGAAGCTACCTTCAGGAATTGAAACGCTGACGGCAGCAGCGCCCTCTGTTGGCAAGTACAGGGACGTGAAGCGGTTGCCCGTTGTAGTCACGAACTCAATTTTTTCTTTAAGCCCGTGCCGCCAATAGGGTAACAGAAGTGCTGCAGTCCAAGGGGACGAACTCTGGTGGCTGCTGATGTCGTCTATAATATAATATATATAATATATAATATAATATAACATAACATAACATAACCTAGTATAACAGACATATTCATAATATATTATATAACACAACGTGATATAATGTGATGCAATTATAATCACGATTCTCCCTTTCAAGACATGGGGCCTATATTGCCTAAAGAGGAACTTATTTCTGTAATATTTCATAGGTTCAGTGGAAATCTAATCAAATGATGAAAGGGGAATTTCATGTAAAAACTCATTTTAGGGAGAGGGGAAGACACGAAGCCCTTACAAAGACATAAAACAATGCACATATTACATAATATAATGTAATATATTATAATAATATTTTACTCTGAATAAACATAATGTTAAATAACAATCCAATTCATAAATTAAACATAATTGTTATATAATACGAGCATATAAAGCAACACAATTTATTAAATGGACTTGCACAATGTTTTTATCTTGTTTAATTGTTGTTTTAGTGACAAAATAAAAATACCTTGTGACAGTTCCTGTGCCTCTCCATCTTCGTTGAAACTGAATTTTATCAGACCTTGGGTGGTTCCTGCTGGGAGACGGAGCTGTCTGTTAAAGACATTTGATTCCCAGCAGATGGCGCCACTGTTTTTGGTCCTCACAATTGCCTTAAATTCAGTAAGACCATGGGGTATGTTGGCGACCCCCACCCACTGCGGTGATCCCTCGGGGGCGTTGGTTAACACAAGGCCCTTTCCAACATCCCACTGGCCAATCACAGGGTGGTCACCGACAATAGCGACCTCCTCGTCTTCATCCCTGGCGACGTAATTTATCAAAAAGCACACAACCACTGAAACAAAAGAAACAAGAAAACGATTAGCAAACATTTTTTTTTCGAATTAATTGTTTTAAATGAAATACATCAGAGCAAATGCTTATTCCGTTTTCAAATGTGACGTGATGTTACCTGAATTAACGATATATATATATCAAGATGTCATCCCGGACATGTCACCAAGGTGATGCTCCACCATATACAACGTCGTTCCCGCCAGTCACAAACGTTTGGTTGTTTTGATGAATGTATTGATATAAATAGATATATATTATTTAAAGTATTCCTGATGCATGTAGCAGAAAACCGTACCGAATTATCTGATGTACCACTGAATTGTTTTGGTTATTCATGAAATGAATTACATTTCTAACTGTAAAACAATTTCCACATTCAGATGCAGACAATTTAAGTAAAACAGTCAGCTTACCGTAATCCATGGCGGTGTGATGTCTCATCTGGCGCTTAATAAATTGATGTATTTACTATATAACGGTGGAAGCTTAAGCACTGGAGCTGAAGATAGTTGTCTACACGGCCGTCTGATAACAGAGGAGTGAACCGAATGATCTGGTTACCAACGTGACGTGAACAATAGCGTACTACACGTCACGACTGGACGGAACGTCAAGATGTCATCCCGGACATGTCACCAAGGTGATGCTCCACTATAATCGACGTCGTTCCCGCACGTCACAAACGTTCGGCTTTTTGGTGAATGTATTGGAAGTTTTTTTTTAACGTAAGCGTGAACGTCTGAGATGTAGGGTGTACGGACATGGTGCGGATACGGTCGCGGACACGGATTCAGACATTATTTCGTGTTAATCTATTATATGTTTGTCAGCGCAGGGGTCAGGCCTGCAAACTCTTAAGAATGGTACTTATCTCGTTTCTATATACGTTTCACTTTCCGTATATACCGCCACATGACCCGGTTGGCACAAGATGTCCACAACTACACTGCTCAAATGGACACATCATAATTTGTGTAGTTTTTTAGCCGCATCGGCGTCCGCATCAGCGCATATCTATATGGATACGTGACATAAGGCATGCATCGATTGTGCTGTCCCGTTGATAATTTTTTATCTGTAACATTATTGTTTAAAAAAAAATCTGTGGCGCATATTTCCCCCTTTTGGTTTTGTTTATTGGCTGTATATGTTGGCATACATTTTGACTGAATAAAGGGTGTTATTTAAAATATAATTCCGAAGTGATTATCATATTTCTATTATCAAGATAAAGGTATCATTAGTATTGCTCTAAACAGGGGTCTTAGTGTTACAGTGGAACGTCGCTTCATCTGTACGATAGTAAAATGTCCTATATATATCGCATTGGTTCAGAGCAATGTCGTCTTTTGTTACCTTGTGATAAACGCTGACAGTCAATATTAAAGGAATGATATATGTTGCATTTTGAGATCTCTGTGGCAGCTGTGATTAGCCTGCGTTTGTGTGTGCATGTGTGTTTTTAGGCATTAAGACCAGTGGCACATAGCTTTTTGCAAACAAATTCTGCGGTATCCAAGAGGAAAGAGGTCACAAAAATCCAAGGATGCCATGATTATGCACCTGAACAATAATGAGCAGCGAAATCATACTGCATCAACTAAACCAAGGAATAGTTCTCTTCTCTGCCGCTGCGTATATCTTGACGAGTATCACGGCCCGATTTCTTCATAGGAAGACATGCCAGAAACGCAGCATGGATATCATTTTTGCAATCCGAAAGGTTCAAGAAAAGTGCAGGTAAGAAACCCTGAGGTTGCATGCATTCTGCAAAGACCTGGTTAGATACTGCAAATTGAGAGTCCCTCTGGAGAGTCCTTTGGAAATTGCGGCTTCCCCAGGAATTTCTTTTTCATGAGAATATCGCTTTGCTTGTACGTTTGGGTTGAGAGGCATCCGAGTCGTTCAAAGTGATTTCGTCTCGAACGGAGTGAGGAAAAGGTGCATGTTTCCTTGTCCAAGTGTTGAATCATGATATAATTTCTTAGAAAAATCAAAGATTTCGTTTTCTTGACGTGTAGACTAAGTGGTTTCCTCTCCCCGAGACCCATTCCATATGAAAACCGAAACAAAAACAACCATATAAAGATCATATTGGATGCCTATTTATATGGACGACAAAGTCATTATGGAACACAGGGATCCTCATCTTCAGTTGATCGTTGGTAAATTTATAGATCTGGGCATCCATTTTTTTTGCCATGAAATATGTTTTACCAATACAGGGGTTTTGTTCCACCCTGACACTTTATCTGACAGAAAGCCAGTCCTCCACCTCCACTGAAGGGACAAGACCGAAGGCTACTCAAGATATATATATCATGGGAGGTTACTCATGATATATATATCATGGGAGGTTACTCAAGATATATGTATCATGGGAGGTTACTCAAGATATATGTATCATGGGAGGTTACTCAAGATTTATATATAATGGGAGGTTACTCAAGATATATATATCATGGGAGGTTACTCATGATATATATATCATGGGAGGTTACTCAAGATATATATATCATGGGAGGTTACTCAAGATATATGTATCATGTGAGGTTACTCAAGATATATATAATGGGAGGTTACTCAAGATATATATATCATGGGAGGTTACTCAAGATTTATATATCATGGGAGGTTACTCAAGATATATATCATGGGAGGTTACTCAAGATTTATATATCATGGGAGGTTACTCAAGATATATATATCATGGGAGGTTACTCAAGATATATATATCATGGGAGGTTACTCAAGATTTATATATCATGGGAGGTTACTCAAGATATATATATCATGGGAGGTTACTCAAGATTTATATATCATGGGAGGTTACTCAAGATTTATATATCATGGGAGGTTACTCATGATATATATATCATGGGAGGTTACTCAAGATATATATATCAAGGGAGGTTACTCAAGATTTATATATCATGGGAGGTTACTCATGATATATATATCATGGGAGGTTACTCAAGATTTATATATCATGGGAGGTTACTCATGATATATATATCATGGGAGGTTACTCAAGATATATATATCATGGGAGGTTACTCAAGATATATGTATCATGGGAGGTTACTCAAGATATATATAATGGGAGGTTACTCAAGATATATATATCATGGGAGGTTTACTCAAGATTTATATATCATGGGAGGTTACTCAAGATATATATATCATGGGAGGTTACTCAAGATTTATATATCATGGGAGGTTACTCAAGATATATATATCATGGGAGGTTACTCAAGATATATATATCATGGGAGGTTACTCAAGATATATATATCATGGGAGGTTACTCAAGATATATATATCATGGGAGGTTACTCAAGATATATATATCATGGGAGGTTACTCATGATATATATATCATGGGAGGTTACTCAAGATATATATATCATGGGAGGTTACTCAAGATATATGTATCATGGGAGGTTACTCAAGATTTATATATCATGGGAGGTTACTCAAGATATATATATCATGGGAGGTTACTCAAGATTTATATATCATGGGAGGTTACTCAAGATATATGTATCATGGGAGGTTACTCAAGATATATGTATCATGGGAGGTTACTCAAGATATATATAATGGGAGGTTACTCAAGATATATATATCATGGGAGGTTACTCAAGATATATATATCATGGGAGGTTACTCAAGATATATATAATGGGAGGTTACTCAAGATATATATTTCATGGGAGGTTACTCAAGATTTATATATCATGGGAGGTTACTCAAGATATATATATCATGGGAGGTTACTCAAGATTTATATATCATCGGAGGTTACTCAAGATATATATATCATGGGAGGTTACTCAAGATATATATATCATGGGAGGTTACTCAAGATATATATATCGTGGGAGGTTACTCAAGATATATATATCATGGGAGGTTACTCAAGATATATATATCATGGGAGGTTACTCATGATATATATATCATGGGAGGTTACTCAAGATATATATATCATGGGAGGTTACTCAAGATATATGTATCATGGGAGGTTACTCAAGATTTATATATCATGGGAGGTTACTCAAGATATATATATCATGGGAGGTTACTCAAGATTTATATATCATGGGAGGTTACTCAAGATATATGTATCATGGGAGGTTACTCAAGATATATGTATCATGGGAGGTTACTCAAGATATATATAATGGGAGGTTACTCAAGATATATATATCATGGGAGGTTACTCAAGATATATATATATCATGGGAGGTTACTCATGATATATGTATCATGGGAGGTTACTCAAGATATATATATCATGGGAGGTTACTCCAAATATATATATCATGGGAGGTTACTCAAGATATATATATCATGGGAGGTTACTCATCATATATATATCATGGAAGGCTACTCAAGATATATATATCATGGGAGGTTACTCATGATATATGTATCATGGGAGGTTACTCAAGATATATATATCATGGGAGGTTACTCCAAATATATATATCATGGGAGGTTACTCAAGATTTATATATCATGGGAGGTTACTCAAGATATATATATCATGGGAGGTTACTCATGATATATATATCATGGAAGGCTACTCAAGATATATATATCATGGGAGGTTACTCATGATATATGTATCATGGGAGGTTACTCAAGATATATATATCATGGGAGGTTACTCCAAATATATATATCATGGGAGGTTACTCAAGATTTATGTATCATGGGAGGTTACTCAAGATATATATATCATGGGAGGTTACTCAAGATATATATATCATGGGAGGTATGGAAACCAAGAAATACAACTTGAAAACGGAACAGCCTTAAGTGTCCTATTCACAACATATTTGCACTTATATTGCCCTTTATATTGTAATGAGAGTGAAAAATGAGCAGTTTCTATCATTAACGTAAATCTGTTCATTTAATGGTAGAGCAAACCGTATTATGTAACCATATATATCATGACGATACTTGATTAATGATATTTTATACTGATGATCAGTTGACAAATGCGAATCAGTGTTTATTGAATTCTTCACGCTAAACTAAGCCAATATTTTAAAAATATTTATTTCTTATTTATTTTTAGTTGTTTTGTGTACTTATAAATCTACGTTTTTCAGTTAAGAGGTAAACAATAACAATTAAGACCTGCAGTGTACGATGCTAGTAAAACAGCAATGTTATATAAAAATAACCTTCAATGGCTTTATTTAAAAATAAATAACGATATCAGAAGAACTAAGAAGGGTCCAGTATAAACTGCTTCATAGATGTATTGCTTTAAATCAGTTTTTATATCACAATTACAGTGCTGAATCTGAATGAATATGAATATTTTTGTGTTATATATATATATATATATATATATATATATATATATATATATATATATATATATTTCTTAGCACTATATACGGAATATTAGAACTGCCATTGATGTGTCACTTGTGTAAACTAATTTTTATGTAAACATTGCACTTGTAAACGATATAAAGAGTGAATTTTCGACAGCAGAAATATTTATATTAAATTATGCTTCATTTAAACCTACCGTGATTGCTAACTATATATTACGCACCTGTAATAATGTGCACTTGTGGACCAGAAAATGGCCACTGCACTCTGTAACTCCCGGACTGAGAGGGAAATGACACTTTGAGCAGATCCGATTTTATCACTGCTGTATCCCGCAGGATCTCCCAATGGCCACTGATGGTCAGATCTGAAAATATGAAAGGGACGTCACAATAGAGTTGTCCATGCACAGTTCGAGGGGATCTATCTTGTAGATCTACCAAGTCTTGAATTAACTGCAAGGTGGCTGCAGACGACTTCAGACAGGGCCGGAAAACTGCAGTTCTACAGGACATCAATGCTCTGATTGAAGGCTTATTACTGCGGTTATAAATACAATGTATATATTTTATATGAAAATACACACGGTCCAGGTCTAAATTATTAATTTACTGGGCTCAATATACGTGTATCATTCTACTTAGACAATAGGTATATTAATACCAGAAACCCTGGAACAGTTTTGTAAAAAAAGAATGCTAATTCACGACATGATATCGATTATATTAGTCAACATCACTGTTAAAAAGGATAGGATTGCTTTTATAACTGAAGCTACCTTCAGGAATTGAAACGCTGACGGCAGCAGCGCCCTCTGTTGGCAAGTACAGGGACGTGAAGCGGTTGCCCGTTGTAGTCACGAACTCAATTTTTTCTTTAAGCCCGTGCCGCCAATAGGGTAACAGAAGTGCTGCAGTCCAAGGGGACGAACTCTGGTGGCTGCTGATGTCGTCTATAATATAATATATATAATATATAATATAATATAACATAACATAACATAACCTAGTATAACAGACATATTCATAATATATTATATAACACAACGTGATATAATGTGATGCAATTATAATCACGATTCTCCCTTTCAAGACATGGGGCCTATATTGCCTAAAGAGGAACTTATTTCTGTAATATTTCATAGGTTCAGTGGAAATCTAATCAAATGATGAAAGGGGAATTTCATGTAAAAACTCATTTCAGGGAGAGGGGAAGACATGAAGCCCTTACAAAGACATAAAGCAATGCACATATTACATAATATAATGTAATATATTATAATAATATTTTACTCTGAATAAACATAATGTTAAATAACAATCCAATTCATAAATTAAACATAATTGTTATATAATACGAGCATATAAAGCAACACAATTTATTAAATGGACTTGCACAATGTTTTTATCTTGTTTAATTGTTGTTTTAGTGACAAAATAAAAATACCTTGTGACAGTTCCTGTGCCTCTCCGTCTTCGTTGAAACTGAATTTTATCAGACCTTGGGTGGTTCCTGCTGGGAGACGGAGCTGTCTGTTAAAGACATTTGATTCCCAGCAGATTGCGCCACTGTTTTTGGTCCTCACAATTGCCTTAAATTCAGTAAGACCATGGGGTATGTTGGCGACCCCCACCCACTGCGGTGATCCCTCGGGGGCGTTGGTTAACACAAGGCCCTTTCCAACATCCCACTGGCCAATCACAGGGTGGTCACCGACAATAGCGACCTCCTCGTCTTCATCCCTGGCGACGTAATTTATCAAAAAGCACACAACCACTGAAACAAAAGAAACAAGAAAACGATTAGCAAACATTTTTTTTTCGAATTAATTGTTTTAAATGAAATACATCAGAGCAAATGCTTATTCCGTTTTCAAATGTGACGTGATGTTACCTGAATTAACGATATATATATATATCAAGATGTCATCCCGGACATGTCACCAAGGTGATGCTCCACCATATACAACGTCGTTTCCGCCAGTCACAAACGTTTGGTTGTTTTGATGAATGTATTGATATAAATAGATATATATTATTTAAAGTATTCCTGATGCATGTAGCAGAAAACCGTACCGAATTATCTGATGTACCACTGAATTGTTTTGGTTATTCATGAAATGAATTACATTTCTAACTGTAAAACAATTTCCACATTCAGATGCAGACAATTTAAGTAAAACAGTCAGCTTACCGTAATCCATGGCGGTGTGATGTCTCATCTGGCGCTTAATAAATTGATGTATTTACTATATAACGGTGGAAGCTTAAGCACTGGAGCTGAAGATAGTTGTCTACACGGCCGTCTGATAACAGAGGAGTGAACCGAATGATCTGGTTACCAACGTGACGTGAACAATAGCGTACTACACGTCACGACTGGACGGAACGTCAAGATGTCATCCCGGACATGTCACCAAGGTGATGCTCCACTATAATCGACGTCGTTCCCGCACGTCACAAACGTTCGGCTTTTTGGTGAATGTATTGGAAGTTTTTTTTTAACGTAAGCGTGAACGTCTGAGATGTAGGGTGTACGGACATGGTGCGGATACGGTCGCGGACACGGATTCAGACATTATTTCGTGTTAATCTATTATATGTTTGTCAGCGCAGGGGTCAGGCCTGCAAACTCTTAAGAATGGTACTTATCTCGTTTCTATATACGTTTCACTTTCCGTATATACCGCCACATGACCCGGTTGGCACAAGATGTCCACAACTACACTGCTCAAATGGACACATCATAATTTGTGTAGTTTTTTAGCCGCATCGGCGTCCGCATCAGCGCATATCTATATGGATACGTGACATTAGGCATGCATCGATTGTGCTGTCCCGTTGATAATTTTTTATCTGTAACATTATTGTTTAAAAAAAAATCTGTGGCGCATATTTCCCCCTTTTGGTTTTGTTTATTGGCTGTATATGTTGGCATACATTTTGACTGAATAAAGGGTGTTATTTAAAATATAATTCCGAAGTGATTATCATATTTCTATTATCAAGATAAAGGTATCATTAGTATTGCTCTAAACAGGGGTCTTAGTGTTACAGTGGAACGTCGCTTCATCTGTACGATAGTAAAATGTCCTATATATATCGCATTGGTTCAGAGCAATGTCGTCTTTTGTTACCTTGTGATAAACGCTGACAGTCAATATTAAAGGAATGATATATGTTGCATTTTGAGATCTCTGTGGCAGCTGTGATTAGCCTGCGTTTGTGTGTGCATGTGTGTTTTTAGGCATTAAGACCAGTGGCACATAGCTTTTTGCAAACAAATTCTGCGGTATCCAAGAGGAAAGAGGTCACAAAAATCCAAGGATGCCATGATTATGCACCTGAACAATAATGAGCAGCGAAATCATACTGCATCAACTAAACCAAGGAATAGTTCTCTTCTCTGCCGCTGCGTATATCTTGACGAGTATCACGGCCCGATTTCTTCATAGGAAAACATGCCAGAAACACAGCATGGATATCATTTTTGCAATCCGAAAGGTTCAAGAAAAGTGCAGGTAAGAAACCCTGAGGTTGCATGCATTCTGCACAGACCTGGTTAGATACTGCAAATTGAGAGTCCCTCTGGAGAGTCCTTTGGAAATTGCGGCTTCCCCAGGAATTTCTTTTTCATGAGAATATCGCTTTGCTTGTACGTTTGGGTTGAGAGGCATCCGAGTCGTTCAAAGTGATTTCGTCTCGAACGGAGTGAGGAAAAGGTGCATGTTTCCTTGTCCAAGTGTTGAATCATGATATAATTTCTTAGAAAAATCAAAGATTTCGTTTTCTTGACGTGTAGACTAAGTGGTTTCCTCTCCCCGAGACCCATTCCATATGAAAACCGAAACAAAAACAACCATATAAAGATCATATTGGATGCCTATTTATATGGACGACAAAGTCATTATGGAACACAGGGATCCTCATCTTCAGTTGATCGTTGGTAAATTTATAGATCTGGGCATCCATTTTTTTTGCCATGAAATATGTTTTACCAATACAGGGGTTTTGTTCCACCCTGACACTTTATCTGACAGAAAGCCAGTCCTCCACCTCCACTGAAGGGACAAGACCGAAGGCTACTCAAGATATATATATCATGGGAGGTTACTCATGATATATATATCATGGGAGGTTACTCAAGATATATGTATCATGGGAGGTTACTCAAGATATATGTATCATGGGAGGTTACTCAAGATTTATATATCATGGGAGGTTACTCAAGATATATATATCATGGGAGGTTACTCATGATATATATATCATGGGAGGTTACTCAAGATATATATATCATGGGAGGTTACTCAAGATATATGTATCATGTGAGGTTACTCAAGATATATATAATGGGAGGTTACTCAAGATATATATATCATGGGAGGTTACTCAAGATTTATATATCATGGGAGGTTACTCAAGATATATATATCATGGGAGGTTACTCAAGATTTATATATCATGGGAGGTTACTCAAGATATATATATCATGGGAGGTTACTCAAGATATATATATCATGGGAGGTTACTCAAGATTTATATATCATGGGAGGTTACTCAAGATATATATATCATGGGAGGTTACTCAAGATTTATATATCATGGGAGGTTACTCAAGATATATATATCATGGGAGGTTACTCAAGATTTATATATCATGGGAGGTTACTCATGATATATATATCATGGGAGGTTACTCAAGATATATATATCATGGGAGGTTACTCAAGATATATGTATCATGGGAGGTTACTCAAGATATATGTATCATGGGAGGTTACTCAAGATTTATATATCATGGGAGGTTACTCAAGATATATATATCAAGGGAGGTTACTCAAGATTTATATATCATGGGAGGTTACTCATGATATATATATCATGGGAGGTTACTCAAGATTTATATATCGTGGGAGGTTACTCATGATATATATATCATGGGAGGTTACTCAAGATATATATATCATGGGAGGTTACTCAAGATATATGTATCATGGGAGGTTACTCAAGATATATATAATGGGAGGTTACTCAAGATATATATATCATGGGAGGTTACTCAAGATTTATATATCATGGGAGGTTACTCAAGATATATATATCATGGGAGGTTACTCAAGATTTATATATCATGGGAGGTTACTCAAGATATATGTATCATGGGAGGTTACTCAAGATATATGTATCATGGGAGGTTACTCAAGATATATATATCATGGGAGGTTACTCAAGATATATATATCATGGGAGGTTACTCATGATATATATATCATGGGAGGTTACTCAAGATATATATATCATGGGAGGTTACTCAAGATATATGTATCATGGGAGGTTACTCAAGATTTATATATCATGGGAGGTTATTCAAGATATATATATCATGGAAGGTTACTCAAGATTTATATATCATGGGAGGTTACTCAAGATATATGTATCATGGGAGGTTACTCAAGATATATGTATCATGGGAGGTTACTCAAGATATATATAATGGGAGGTTACTCAAGATATATATATCATGGGAGGTTACTCAAGATATATATATCATGGGAGGTTACTCATGATATATGTATCATGGGAGGTTACTCAAGATATATATATCATGGGAGGTTACTCCAAATATATATATCATGGGAGGCTACTCAAGATATATATATATCATGGGAGGTTACTCATGATATATATATCATGGAAGGCTACTCAAGATATATATATCATGGGAGGTTACTCATGATATATGTATCATGGGAGGTTACTCAAGATATATATATCATGGGAGGTTACTCAAGATATATATATCATGGGAGGTATGGAAACCAAGAAATACAACTTGAAAACGGAACAGCCTTAAGTGTTCTATTCACAACATATTTGCACTTATATTGCACTTTATATTGTAATGAGAGTGAAAAATGAGCAGTTTCTATCATTAACGTAAATCTGTTCATTTAATGGTAGAGCAAACCGTATTATGTAACCATATATATCATGACGATACTTGATTAATGATATTTTATACTGATGATCAGTTGACAAATGCGAATCAGTGTTTATTGAATTCTTCACGCTAAACTAAGCCAATATTTTAAAAATATTTATTTCTTATTTATTTTTAGTTGTTTTGTGTACTTATAAATCTACGTTTTTCAGTTAAGAGGTAAACAATAACAATTAAGACCTGCAGTGTACGATGCTAGTAAAACAGCAATGTTATATAAAAATAACCTTCAATGGCTTTATTTAAAAATAAATAACGATATCAGAAGAACTAAGAAGGGTCCAGTATAAACTGCTTCATAGATGTATTGCTTTAATCAGTTTTTATATCACATCGGCAAAATAAAAAGTCTGGATAGTGGAAGGGAAGTCCGCTGGCCACCCGGGTTCGATCCCGGGCGTTTGAGTATAGCTGCCGCAGATGGGGACACTAAGTTTTTATTTGACAGAAACAGTTAGAAATATATACATTTTTTAGAACCCTCCTATTTTATCTCATACCTTGTTTAAATATTGCAACTTATATATCAAAATGTCACATAAGCATGAGTGGAAATATTATCACACATATACGATATGTAAGTATGAATTTTCTTTTTTCGCATGTACTTTTTATGTCGATGTATATAAATAAAATGGGTATGTATAAGTATGTGCATTCATGTACTGTATAATATGTACTTATATATACATATATATATATATATATATATATATATATATATATATATAATGTTTTTAAAAAAAAAAAATTCAGTGACCTCATATTTATTATCAATTAAGCAATTTTTCGAATAATCAATGTTAGCAATTAATCGCGCTATCCTTGTACTTTCCAAAAATACACAATCTATACTAAATAAATAGTTTTAAAATTTTCTCAGTGGCCAAGTGCTAACTATTCATGTGATATATACATTTATTTCCATAAAAATGCTGTGGTTGAAAACTTAAAGGGGAGTCCATATACTTGGTTTGTTTTGTTTTAATTCCCCAATCACCACTTCAGAGCTACTGAAAGTAACCTCGAGAATATAGTAGATTTAGAAGTGATCTTATGTTCTTATGTTTGACAAGGTGACAGCTGATGTCAGCACATTAATATAGCACGAGGCCGTGGTACCACCAAGGACCCCAATGGTGCGCACTTCGCCCGGATCAATCATTGCTGAAAAAAGTTGTGGTTATCGCCTGTAGGTGGCACTGTTGATTTGGTTCAGGTTTTCTGTTCAGATCTGCTCTCTTGTGAGCAGGTAAGGCGGTCATCTCGACCCGTTTGTATGCCAATTTGCTTTTTTGTTTAAGACATAACCCCGCCTCCAAAGGTCTCAATAAATTTAACTGTTTTTGAAGATGGACCATGAAACTATACAGAAGCGGATCAAGGGGGGGGGGGGGGCCTTTTTCACCCGAAGCAACCATTTTTAAAGGGTTTTAGACGAAATTTTGCGGCCTAGACCCCCCTTTTTCGGGCCTGATGACCTTTTTTTTAGGATTTTCATTAGTCCTCCTGGGTTGGACCCCCCCCTTTTCCTAAATCCTGGATCCACCCCTGCTATACTACACTTTGACGGACTAGGATGTGGCTCCAGTTGATGACGTTGGCGGAGTTAATGAATGTTTTCTAGTTTACAATACATTTCAAAATCAGTGTATTATACAGTGCAGAAAAACGTGCTGGAAACATTTCCTAAAATGATATTCTGCAAGTTTAAAAGAAAACAAATATAAAAGTATATATGGCACCATCGGGTGCTTCTTTTTTTCTTTTTCTTTTTTTAATTTCCATATCCTAAATATAATATTATGTCATATTTCAATTTTTCTTTGCCTAAAATAATACACATAAATCAAGTCAGTGTTTTCTTTTAAAGTGACTTAGGTCCAAGATCATCACATGTTTTACGGTTAAAACCACAATGAGACGGAATAAAATCTCAGCGTGGGAAACATGGCATTTTCATATTTTTGGGCCAACCCAACGAGCAATATAGGTTTACAAATGTATATTGAATTATCATAGGGAGTTTTTGGCAAAGCAAAGAAGATATACGACAATGGCCCCGATAGTAATATTTTGTTTAGATTTAATGTATAGTTTAACGTTTAAAGATACACGAATAAATATGCACATTAGTGTTTAATTCGTCGTGTGGAAGTGTTGCTAGTTTTGGCGGGAGTGATACACTTGTTAGCTTCATTGATATATTTCATTTGGACAAAGTAGGAAATGATTCTCCGATAAATATTAAGGACTCAACGCTGTATTCTTGTACAACATTAATCTGTCATACTAGCATTTACACAGCTTTAAAAAATAAATGTCCGTTCACCCACAGCACAAGCACACTCAAGCATAATATTTATATTAAACAGAGAGAAAATAATAAGCATATGTTTTATTCAAAATACGAACATGTGGAAATTTGCATTATGATAAAATATTTCAAATGTATCCATTTTCTTTTTCCTCGACGGAAGACACCGGTTTTGTTGCCGCTTGTGATCGGTTCGTCAGGCCCAGGCACCGTCTTAAGCATTTGTTCAATCGTGACATGAATCCGCGAATTCCTGAAATAAAAATAAACCTCCAGTTACAGAATGTCAAAGGTGAAGCACTCACACAGAATAACAAAGAGTGTGACAGAGATAGTTAAATATCCTATTTAAAACGCATGTCAAGCAACTGAAAATGTTAAGGTATATGTCATCATGAATATGAATGATGAATATATAATGTAATTATCTGCAGCCATCGTTGTAACCTATCCCTAAAGTTTTACTCTCTAACATTTACACCGATTTATATTGCACAGTGTAATGAGTATATTTAGTTAAGTATGGGCAGAGGAGCAACATTTCAGACAGGTCTTCCTATTTAAATAAACCGCCCTTAACACAGTAACCACGGCGATGATACACACCTTTCTTTCTCGTCTTTGTCGTCTGCTCAGGAACACTGCACTGGTCGGTCTCCGCCGGTGGCGCCACCTGGTCTTTCTCTTCATTTTCCTCACAGGCGTTAACAAACTCTGAAACGATTCAGGGCTCCGATTAAATAGTGTATACTTTTTGAAATATTGAATTAATTATAATTACATACATTTAGGTTAATAGCTATATAAACACACCAAGAAAGTTGAAGAGAAAAATACAGGTTCATATTATTATATTTTTGTTGTAATCTGTTCAATTTAAACTGTATGTAATCTGTCATGACGAAACAAGACAACCGACATCATGTTTTAATTACAGTGCTGAATCTGAATGAATATGAATATTTTTGTGTTATATATATATATATATATATATATATATATATATATATATATATATATTTCTTAGCACTATATACGGAATATTAGAACTGCCATTGATGTGTCACTTGTGTAAACTAATTTTTATGTAAACATTGCACTTGTAAACGATATAAAGAGTGAATTTTCGACAGCAGAAATATTTATATTAAATTATGCTTCATTTAAACCTACCGTGATTGCTAACTATATATTACGCACCTGTAATAATGTGCACTTGTGGACCAGAAAATGGCCACTGCACTCTGTAACTCCCGGACTGAGAGGGAAATGACACTTTGAGCAGATCCGATTTTATCACTGCTGTATCCCGCAGGATCTCCCAATGGCCACTGATGGTCAGATCTGAAAATATGAAAGGGACGTCACAATAGAGTTGTCCATGCACAGTTCGAGGGGATCTATCTTGTAGATCTACCAAGTCTTGAATTAACTGCAAGGTGGCTGCAGACGACTTCAGACAGGGCCGGAAAACTGCAGTTCTACAGGACATCAATGCTCTGATTGAAGGCTTATTACTGCGGTTATAAATACAATGTATATATTTTATATGAAAATACACACGGTCCAGGTCTAAATTATTAATTTACTGGGCTCAATATACGTGTATCATTCTACTTAGACAATAGGTATATTAATACCAGAAACCCTGGAACAGTTTTGTAAAAAAAGAATGCTAATTCACGACATGATATCGATTATATTAGTCAACATCACTGTTAAAAAGGATAGGATTGCTTTTATAACTGAAGCTACCTTCAGGAATTGAAACGCTGACGGCAGCAGCGCCCTCTGTTGGCAAGTACAGGGACGTGAAGCGGTTGCCCGTTGTAGTCACGAACTCAATTTTTTCTTTAAGCCCGTGCCGCCAATAGGGTAACAGAAGTGCTGCAGTCCAAGGGGACGAACTCTGGTGGCTGCTGATGTCGTCTATAATATAATATATATAATATATAATATAATATAACATAACATAACATAACCTAGTATAACAGACATATTCATAATATATTATATAACACAACGTGATATAATGTGATGCAATTATAATCACGATTCTCCCTTTCAAGACATGGGGCCTATATTGCCTAAAGAGGAACTTATTTCTGTAATATTTCATAGGTTCAGTGGAAATCTAATCAAATGATGAAAGGGGAATTTCATGTAAAAACTCATTTCAGGGAGAGGGGAAGACATGAAGCCCTTACAAAGACATAAAACAATGCACATATTACATAATATAATGTTATATATTATAATAATATTTTACTCTGAATAAACATAATGTTAAATAACAATCCAATTCATAAATTAAACATAATTGTTATATAATACGAGCATATAAAGCAACACAATTTATTAAATGGACTTGCACAATGTTTTTATCTTGTTTAATTGTTGTTTTAGTGACAAAATAAAAATACCTTGTGACAGTTCCTGTGCCTCTCCGTCTTCGTTGAAACTGAATTTTATCAGACCTTGGGTGGTTCCTGCTGGGAGACGGAGCTGTCTGTTAAAGACATTTGATTCCCAGCAGATTGCGCCACTGTTTTTGGTCCTCACAATTGCCTTAAATTCAGTAAGACCATGGGGTATGTTGGCGACCCCCACCCACTGCGGTGATCCCTCGGGGGCGTTGGTTAACACAAGGCCCTTTCCAACATCCCACTGGCCAATCACAGGGTGGTCACCGACAATAGCGACCTCCTCGTCTTCATCCCTGGCGACGTAATTTATCAAAAAGCACACAACCACTGAATCAAAAGAAACAAGAAAACGATTAGCAAACATTTTTTTTTCGAATTAATTGTTTTAAATGAAATACATCAGAGCAAATGCTTATTCCGTTTTCAAATGTGACGTGATGTTACCTGAATTAACGATATATATATATCAAGATGTCATCCCGGACATGTCACCAAGGTGATGCTCCACCATATACAACGTCGTTCCCGCTAGTCACAAACGTTTGGTTGTTTTGATGAATGTATTGATATAAATAGATATATATTATTTAAAGTATTCCTGATGCATGTAGCAGAAAACCGTACCGAATTATCTGATGTACCACTGAATTGTTTTGGTTATTCATGAAATGAATTACATTTCTAACTGTAAAACAATTTCCACATTCAGATGCAGACAATTTAAGTAAAACAGTCAGCTTACCGTAATCCATGGCGGTGTGATGTCTCATCTGGCGCTTAATAAATTGATGTATTTACTATATAACGGTGGAAGCTTAAGCACTGGAGCTGAAGATAGTTGTCTACACGGCCGTCTGATAACAGAGGAGTGAACCGAATGATCTGGTTACCAACGTGACGTGAACAATAGCGTACTACACGTCACGACTGGACGGAACGTCAAGATGTCATCCCGGACATGTCACCAAGGTGATGCTCCACTATAATCGACGTCGTTCCCGCACGTCACAAACGTTCGGCTTTTTGGTGAATGTATTGGAAGTTTTTTTTTAACGTAAGCGTGAACGTCTGAGATGTAGGGTGTACGGACATGGTGCGGATACGGTCGCGGACACGGATTCAGACATTATTTCGTGTTAATCTATTATATGTTTGTCAGCGCAGGGGTCAGGCCTGCAAACTCTTAAGAATGGTACTTATCTCGTTTCTATATACGTTTCACTTTCCGTATATACCGCCACATGACCCGGTTGGCACAAGATGTCCACAACTACACTGCTCAAATGGACACATCATAATTTGTGTAGTTTTTTAGCCGCATCGGCGTCCGCATCAGCGCATATCTATATGGATACGTGACATTAGGCATGCATCGATTGTGCTGTCCCGTTGATAATTTTTTATCTGTAACATTATTGTTTAAAAAAAAATCTGTGGCGCATATTTCCCCCTTTTGGTTTTGTTTATTGGCTGTATATGTTGGCATACATTTTGACTGAATAAAGGGTGTTATTTAAAATATAATTCCGAAGTGATTATCATATTTCTATTATCAAGATAAAGGTATCATTAGTATTGCTCTAAACAGGGGTATTAGTGTTACAGTGGAACGTCGCTTCATCTGTACGATAGTAAAATGTCCTATATATATCGCATTGGTTCAGAGCAATGTCGTCTTTTGTTACCTTGTGATAAACGCTGACAGTCAATATTAAAGGAATGATATATGTTGCATTTTGAGATCTCTGTGGCAGCTGTGATTAGCCTGCGTTTGTGTGTGCATGTGTGTTTTTAGGCATTAAGACCAGTGGCACATAGCTTTTTGCAAACAAATTCTGCGGTATCCAAGAGGAAAGAGGTCACAAAAATCCAAGGATGCCATGATTATGCACCTGAACAATAATGAGCAGCGAAATCATACTGCATCAACTAAACCAAGGAATAGTTCTCTTCTCTGCCGCTGCGTATATCTTGACGAGTATCACGGCCCGATTTCTTCATAGGAAGACATGCCTGATCACAGCATGGATATCATTTTTGCAATCCGAAAGGTTCAAGAAAAGTGCAGGTAAGAAACCCTGAGGTTGCATGCATTCTGCACAGACCTGGTTAGATACTGCAAATTGAGAGTCCCTCTGGAGAGTCCTTTGGAAATTGCGGCTTCCCCAGGAATTTCTTTTTCATGAGAATATCGCTTTGCTTGTACGTTTGGGTTGAGAGGCATCCGAGTCGTTCAAAGTGATTTTGTCTCGAACGGAGTGAGGAAAAGGTGCATGTTTCCTTGTCCAAGTGTTGAATCATGATATAATTTCTTAGAAAAATCAAAGATTTCGTTTTCTTGACGTGTAGACTAAGTGGTTTCCTCTCCCCGTGACCCATTCCATATGAAAACCGAAACAAAAACAACCATATAAAGATCATATTGGATGCCTATTTATATGGACGACAAAGTCATTATGGAACACAGGGATCCTCATCTTCAGTTGATCGTTGGTAAATTTATAGATCTGGGCATCCATTTTTTTTGCCATGAAATATGTTTTACCAATACAGGGGTTTTGTTCCACCCTGACACTTTATCTGACAGAAAGCCAGTCCTCCACCTCCACTGAAGGGACAAGACCGAAGGCTACTCAAGATATATATATCATGGGAGGTTACTCATGATATATATATCATGGGAGGTTACTCAAGATATATGTATCATGGGAGGTTACTCAAGATATATGTATCATGGGAGGTTACTCAAGATTTATATATCATGGGAGGTTACTCAAGATATATATATCATGGGAGGTTACTCATGATATATATATCATGGGAGGTTACTCAAGATATATATATCATGGGAGGTTACTCAAGATATATGTATCATGTGAGGTTACTCAAGATATATATAATGGGAGGTTACTCAAGATATATATATCATGGGAGGTTACTCAAGATTTATATATCATGGGAGGTTACTCAAGATATATATCATGGGAGGTTACTCAAGATTTATATATCATGGGAGGTTACTCAAGATATATATATCATGGGAGGTTACTCAAGATATATATATCATGGGAGGTTACTCAAGATTTATATATCATGGGAGGTTACTCAAGATATATATATCATGGGAGGTTACTCAAGATTTATATATCATGGGAGGTTACTCAAGATATATATATCATGGGAGGTTACTCAAGATTTATATATCATGGGAGGTTACTCATGATATATATATCATGGGAGGTTACTCAAGATATATATATCATGGGAGGTTACTCAAGATATATGTATCATGGGAGGTTACTCAAGATATATGTATCATGGGAGGTTACTCAAGATTTATATATCATGGGAGGTTACTCAAGATATATATATCAAGGGAAGTTACTCAAGATTTATATATCATGGGAGGTTACTCATGATATATATATCATGGGAGGTTACTCAAGATTTATATATCATGGGAGGTTACTCATGATATATATATCATGGGAGGTTACTCAAGATATATATATCATGGGAGGTTACTCAAGATATATGTATCATGGGAGGTTACTCAAGATATATATAATGGGAGGTTACTCAAGATATATATATCATGGGAGGTTACTCAAGATTTATATATCATGGGAGGTTACTCAAGATATATATATCATGGGAGGTTACTCAAGATTTATATGTCATGGGAGGTTACTCAAGATATATGTATCATGGGAGGTTACTCAAGATATATGTATCATGGGAGGTTACTCAAGATATATATATCATGGGAGGTTACTCAAGATATATATATCATGGGAGGTTACTCATGATATATATATCATGGGAGGTTACTCAAGATATATGTATCATGGGAGGTTACTCAAGATTTATATATCATGGGAGGTTACTCAAGATATATATATCATGGAAGGTTACTCAAGATTTATATATCATGGGAGGTTACTCAAGATATATGTATCATGGGAGGTTACTCAAGATATATGTATCATGGGAGGTTACTCAAGATATATATAATGGGAGGTTACTCAAGATATATATATCATGGGAGGTTACTCAAGATATATATATCATGGGAGGTTACTCATGATATATGTATCATGGGAGGTTACTCAAGATATATATATCATGGGAGGTTACTCCAAATATATATATCATGGGAGGCTACTCAAGATATATATATCATGGGAGGTTACTCATGATATATATATATCATGGAAGGCTACTCAAGATATATATATCATGGGAGGTTACTCATGATATATGTATCATGGGAGGTTACTCAAGATATATATATCATGGGAGGTTACTCAAGATATATATATCATGGGAGGTATGGAAACCAAGAAATACAACTTGAAAACGGAACAGCCTTAAGTGTTCTATTCACAACATATTTGCACTTATATTGCACTTTATATTGTAATGAGAGTGAAAAATGAGCAGTTTCTATCATTAACGTAAATCTGTTCATTTAATGGTAGAGCAAACCGTATTATGTAACCATATATATCATGACGATACTTGATTAATGATATTTTATACTGATGATCAGTTGACAAATGCGAATCAGTGTTTATTGAATTCTTCACGCTAAACTAAGCCAATATTTTAAAAATATTTATTTCTTATTTATTTTTAGTTGTTTTGTGTACTTATAAATCTACGTTTTTCAGTTAAGAGGTAAACAATAACAATTAAGACCTGCAGTGTACGATGCTAGTAAAACAGCAATGTTATATAAAAATAACCTTCAATGGCTTTATTTAAAAATAAATAACGATATCAGAAGAACTAAGAAGGGTCCAGTATAAACTGCTTCATAGATGTATTGCTTTAAATCAGTTTTTATATCACATCGGCAAAATAAAAAGTCTGGATAGTGGAAGGGAAGTCCGCTGGCCACCCGGGTTCGATCCCGGGCGTTTGAGTATAGCTGCCGCAGATGGGGACACTAAGTTTTTATTTGACAGAAACAGTTAGAAATATATACATTTTTTAGAACCCTCCTATTTTATCTCATACCTTGTTTAAATATTGCAACTTATATATCAAAATGTCACATAAGCATGAGTGGAAATATTATCACACATATACGATATGTAAGTATGAATTTTCTTTTTTCGCATGTACTTTTTATGTCGATGTATATAAATAAAATGGGTATGTATAAGTATGTGCATTCATGTACTGTATAATATGTACTTATATATACATATATATATATATATATATATATATATATAATGTTTTTCAAAAAAAATTAATTCAGTGACCTCATATTTATTATCAATTAAGCAATTTTTCGAATAATCAATGTTAGCAATTAATCGCGCTATCCTTGTACTTTCCAAAAATACACAATCTATACTAAATAAATAGTTTTAAAATTTTCTCAGTGGCCAAGTGCTAACTATTCATGTGATATATACATTTATTTCCATAAAAATGCTGTGGTTGAAAACTTAAAGGGGAGTCCATATACTTGGTTTGTTTTGTTTTAATTCCCCAATCACCACTTCAGAGCTACTGAAAGTAACCTCGAGAATATAGTAGATTTAAAAGTGATCTTATGTTCTTATGTTTGACAAGGTGACAGCTGATGTCAGCACATTAATATAGCACGAGGCCGTGGTACCACCAAGGACCCCAATGGTGCGCACTTCGCCCGGATCAATCATTGCTGAAAAAAGTTCTGGTTATCGCCTGTAGGTGGCACTGTTGATTTGGTTCAGGTTTTCTGTTCAGATCTGCTCTCTTGTGAGCAGGTAAGGCGGTCATCTCGACCTGTTTGTATGCCAATTTGCTTTTATGTTTAAGACATAACCCCGCCTCCAAAGGTCTCAATAAATTTAACTGTTTTTGAAGATGGACCATGAAACTATACAGAAGCGGATCAAGGGGGGGGGGGGCCCTTTTTCACCCGAAGCAACCATTTTTAAAGGGTTTTAGACGAAATTTTGCGGCCTGGACCCCCCTTTTTCGGGCCTGATGACCTTTTTTTTAGGATTTTCATTAGTCCTCCTGGGTAGGACCCCCCCCCTTTTCCTAAATCCTGGATCCACCCCTGCTATACTACACTTTGACGGACTAGGATGTGGCTCCAGTTGATGACGTTGGCGGAGTTAATGAATGTTTTCTAGTTTACAATACATTTCAAAATCAGTGTATTATACAGTGCAGAAAAACGTGCTGGAAACATTTCCTAAAATGATATTCTGCAAGTTTAAAAGAAAACAAATATAAAAGTATATATGGCACCATCGGGTGCTTCTCTTTTTCTTTTTCTTTTTTTAATTTCCATATCCTAAATATAATATTATGTCATATTTCAATTTTTCTTTGCCTAAAATAATACACATAAATCAAGTCAGTGTTTTCTTTTAAAGTGACTTAGGTCCAAGATCATCACATGTTTTACGGTTAAAACCACAATGAGACGGAATAAAATCTCAGCGTGGGAAACATGGCATTTTCATATTTTTGGGCCAACCCAACGAGCAATATAGGTTTACAAATGTATATTGAATTATCATAGGGAGTTTTTGGCAAAGCAAAGAAGATATACGACAATGGCCCCGATAGTAATATTTTGTTTAGATTTAATGTATAGTTTAACGTTTAAAGATACACGAATAAATATGCACATTAGTGTTTAATTCGTCGTGTGGAAGTGTTGCTAGTTTTGGCGGGAGTGATACACTTGTTAGCTTCATTGATATATTTCATTTGGACAAAGTAGGAAATGATTCTCCGATAAATATTAAGGACTCAACGCTGTATTCTTGTACAACATTAATCTGTCATACTAGCATTTACACAGCTTTAAAAAATAAATGTCCGTTCACCCACAGCACAAGCACACTCAAGCATAATATTTATATTAAACAGAGAGAAAATAATAAGCATATGTTTTATTCAAAATACGAACATGTGGAAATTTGCATTATGATAAAATATTTCAAATGTATCCATTTTCTTTTTCCTCGACGGAAGACACCGGTTTTGTTGCCGCTTGTGATCGGTTCGTCAGGCCCAGGCACCGTCTTAAGCATTTGTTCAATCGTGACATGAATCCGCGAATTCCTGAAATAAAAATAAACCTCCAGTTACAGAATGTCAAAGGTGAAGCACTCACACAGAATAACAAAGAGTGTGACAGAGATAGTTAAATATCCTATTTAAAACGCATGTCAAGCAACTGAAAATGTTAAGGTATATGTCATCATGAATATTAATGATGAATATATAATGTAATTATCTGCAGCCATCGTTGTAACCTATCCCTAAAGTTTTACTCTCTAACATTTACACCGATTTATATTGCACAGTGTAATGAGTATATTTAGTTAAGTATGGGCAGAGGAGCAACATTTCAGACAGGTCTTCCTATTTAAATAAACCGCCCTTAACACAGTAACCACGGCGATGATACACACCTTTCTTTCTCGTCTTTGTCGTCTGCTCAGGAACACTGCACTGGTCGGTCTCCGCCGGTGGCGCCACCTGGTCTTTCTCTTCATTTTCCTCACAGGCGTTAACAAACTCTGAAACGATTCAGGGCTCCGATTAAATAGTGTATACTTTTTGAAATATTGAATTAATTATAATTACATACATTTAGGTTAATAACTATATAAACACACCAAGAAAGTTGAAGAGAAAAATACAGGTTCATATTATTATATTTTTGTTGTAATCTGTTCAATTTAAACTGTATGTAATCTGTCATGACGAAACAAGACAACCGACATCATGTTTTAATTACAGTGCTGAATCTGAATGAATATGAATATTTTTGTGTTATATATATATATATATATATATATATATATATATATATATATATATATATATATTTCTTAGCACTATATACGGAATATTAGAACTGCCATTGATGTGTCACTTGTGTAAACTAATTTTTATGTAAACATTGCACTTGTAAACGATATAAAGAGTGAATTTTCGACATCAGAAATATTTATATTAAATTATGCTTCATTTAAACCTACCGTGATTGCTAACTATATATTACGCACCTGTAATAATGTGCACTTGTGGACCAGAAAATGGCCACTGCACTCTGTAACTCCCGGACTGAGAGGGAAATGACACTTTGAGCAGATCCGATTTTATCACTGCTGTATCCCGCAGGATCTCCCAATGGCCACTGATGGTCAGATCTGAAAATATGAAAGGGACGTCACAATAGAGTTGTCCATGCACAGTTCGAGGGGATCTATCTTGTAGATCTACCAAGTCTTGAATTAACTGCAAAGTGGCTGCAGACGACTTCAGACAGGGCCGGAAAACTGCAGTTCTACAGGACATCAATGCTCTGATTGAAGGCTTATTACTGCGGTTATAAATACAATGTATATATTTTATATGAAAATACACACGGTCCAGGTCTAAATTATTAATTTACTGGGCTCAATATACGTGTATCATTCTACTTAGACAATAGGTATATTAATACCAGAAACCCTGGAACAGTTTTGTAAAAAAAGAATGCTAATTCACGACATGATATCGATTATATTAGTCAACATCACTGTTAAAAAGGATAGGATTGCTTTTATAACTGAAGCTACCTTCAGGAATTGAAACGCTGACGGCAGCAGCGCCCTCTGTTGGCAAGTACAGGGACGTGAAGCGGTTGCCCGTTGTAGTCACGAACTCAATTTTTTCTTTAAGCCCGTGCCGCCAATAGGGTAACAGAAGTGCTGCAGTCCTAGGGGACGAACTCTGGTGGCTGCTGATGTCGTCTATAATATAATATATATAATATATAATATAATATAACATAACATAACATAACCTAGTATAACAGACATATTCATAATATATTATATAACACAACGTGATATAATGTGATGCAATTATAATCACGATTCTCCCTTTCAAGACATGGGGCCTATATTGCCTAAAGAGGAACTTATTTCTGTAATATTTCATAGGTTCAGTGGAAATCTAATCAAATGATGAAAGGGGAATTTCATGTAAAAACTCATTTCAGGGAGAGGGGAAGACATGAAGCCCTTACAAAGACATAAAACAATGCACATATTACATAATATAATGTAATATATTATTATAATATTTTACTCTGAATAAACATAATGTTAAATAACAATCCAATACATAAATTAAACATAATTGTTATATAATACGAGCATATAAAGCAACACAATTTATTAAATGGACTTGCACAATGTTTTTATCTTGTTTAATTGTTGTTTTAGTGACAAAATAAAAATACCTTGTGACAGTTCCTGTGCCTCTCTGTCTTCGTTGAAACTGAATTTTATCAGACCTTGGGTGTTTCCTGCTGGGAGACGGAGCTGTCTGTTAAAGACATTTGATTCCCAGCAGATTGCGCCACTGTTTTTGGTCCTCACAATTGCCTTAAATTCAGTAAGACCATGGGGTATGTTGGCGACCCCCACCCACTGCGGTGATCCCTCGGGGGCGTTGGTTAACACAAGGCCCTCTCCAACATCCCACTGGCCAATCACAGGGTGGTCACCGACAATAGCGACCTCCTCGTCTTCATCCCTGGCGACGTAATTTATCAAAAAGCACACAACCACTGAAACAAAAGAAACAAGAAAACGATTAGCAAACATTTTTTTTTTCGAATTAATTGTTTTAAATGAAATACATCAGAGCAAATGCTTATTCCGTTTTCAAATGTGACGTGATGTTACCTGAATTAACGATATATATATATCAAGATGTCATCCCGGACATGTCACCAAGGTGATGCTCCACCATATACAACGTCGTTCCCGCCAGTCACAAACGTTTGGTTGTTTTGATGAATGTATTGATATAAATAGATATATATTATTTAAAGTATTCCTGATGCATGTAGCAGAAAACCGTACCGAATTATCTGATGTACCACTGAATTGTTTTGGTTATTCATGAAATGAATTACATTTCTAACTGTAAAACAATTTCCACATTCAGATGCAGACAATTTAAGTAAAACAGTCAGCTTACCGTAATCCATGGCGGTGTGATGTCTCATCTGGCGCTTAATAAATTGATGTATTTACTATATAACGGTGGAAGCTTAAGCACTGGAGCTGAAGATAGTTGTCTACACGGCCGTCTGATAACAGAGGAGTGAACCGAATGATCTGGTTACCAACGTGACGTGAACAATAGCGTACTACACGTCACGACTGGACGGAACGTCAAGATGTCATCCCGGACATGTCACCAAGGTGATGCTCCACTATAATCGACGTCGTTCCCGCACGTCACAAACGTTCGGCTTTTTGGTGAATGTATTGGAAGTTTTTTTTAACGTAAGCGTGAACGTCTGAGATGTAGGGTGTACGGACATGGTGCGGATACGGTCGCGGACACGGATTCAGACATTATTTCGTGTTAATCTATTATATGTTTGTCAGCGCAGGGGTCAGGCCTGCAAACTCTTAAGAATGGTACTTATCTCGTTTCTATATACGTTTCACTTTCCGTATATACCGCCACATGACCCGGTTGGCACAAGATGTCCACAACTACACTGCTCAAATGGACACATCATAATTTGTGTAGTTTTTTAGCCGCATCGGCGTCCGCATCAGCGCATATCTATATGGATACGTGACATTAGGCATGCATCGATTGTGCTGTCCCGTTGATAATTTTTTATGTGTAACATAATTGTTTAAAAAAAAATCTGTGGCGCATATTTCCCCCTTTTGGTTTTGTTTATTGGCTGTATATGTTGGCATACATTTTGACTGAATAAAGGGTGTTATTTAAAATATAATTCCGAAGTGATTATCATATTTCTATTATCAAGATCAAGGTATTATTAGTATTGCTCTAAACAGGGGTCTTAGTGTTACAGTGGAACGTCGCTTCATCTGTACGATAGTAAAATGTCCTATATATATCGCATTGGTTCAGAGCAATGTCGTCTTTTGTTACCTTGTGATAAACGCTGACAGTCAATATTAAAGGAATGATATATGTTGCATTTTGAGATCTCTGTGGCAGCTGTGATTAGCCTGCGTTTGTGTGTGTGCATGTGTGTTTTTAGGCATTAAGACCAGTGGCACATAGCTTTTTGCAAACAAATTCTGCGGTATCCGAGAGGAAAGAGGTCACAAAAATCCAAGGATGCCATGATTATGCACCTGAACAATAATGAGCAGCGAAATCATACTGCATCAACTAAACCAAGGAATAGTTCTCTACTCTGCCGCTGCGTATATCTTGACGAGTATCACGGCCCGATTTCTTCATAGGAAGACATGCCAGAAAAAACAGCATGGATATCATTTTTGCAATCCGAAAGGTTCAAGAAAAGTGCAGGTAACAAACCCTGAGGTTGCATGCATTCTGCACAGACCTGGTTAGATACTACAAATTGAGAGTCCCTCTGGAGAGTCCTTGGGAAATTGCGGCTTCCCCAGGAATTTCTTTTTCATGAGAATATCGCTTTGCTTGTATGTTTGGGTCGAGAGGCATCCGAGTCGTTCAAAGTGATTTCGTCTCGAACGGAGTGAGGAAAAGGTGCATGTTTCCTTGTCCAAGTGTTGAATCATGATATATTTTCTTAGAAAAATCAAAGAATTCGTTTTCTTGACGTGTAGACTTGGTGGTTTCCTCTCCCCGAGACCCATTCCATATAAAAACCGAAACCAAGACAACCATATAAAGATCATATTGGATGCCTATTTATATGGACGACAAAGTCATTATGGAACACAGGGATCCTCATCTTCAGTTGATCGTTGGTAAATTTATAGATCTGGGCATCCATTTTTTTTGCCATGAAATATTGTCACCAGAAATCGGTGACAATATGTACGGTGTTTTGTATCATAGTTTAACGAAGTCTGGTCACCAGATATCGGTGACAATATGTACGGTGTTTTGTATCATAGTTTAACGAAGTCTGTTCTCTATTGATATTGACGTGAAGCGTCATCCTAAAGCGTTGACAGGTCTTGATTGTATATATATATTGTGTATTCTTGTATGAAATCCCATCGGCTATCAGCTGATTTATCCGTGTCACGCATCGTGTGTATTATTATTATGTGGTATGTGGGTCGCCATGGTGACGCTAACAGTCAAACTAGGTCACATATATCCTTATATGGGACACTTGAGCCATAAGCCAATCAGAGAACCGGATCGCCGTATTGTGACGTCGATTGTGACGTCAGAGTTCAGGGAGAGACGCTGGAAGCTGCCTTCAGTTGGGTCTTGAAGCTTGAGGTGGCAGCACGCACGCACGAACATTGAAATGCCAGGAACGGCATAGAAGCAAGCTTCTACATGAGGCAAAGACCCAGCTCATAAGAACTCAGCCGTGCTGCCGACAGAGCTTCGTATTGGCGATAAAGTGAGAGAGCGTTTGTCACCTGCCGGCCTAGTTCAGCTTGACCTAGATACATAACCGCCGTAAGCCGTGAAACCGTTGCTACAAGAGCAAGGTCAAGGACTCTAAGCTCCTCGTAATCAAAGAGCTCTATTGCATTCAAGTGAACGTAAACATACCCGGGTCGCTGACAAGCAAGATCAGTTGAAGATCGCTAAACTCATAAAGACTATATGCTGCTAACCATACGCTAGATTCTACACAAAACAGTAACCAGAGATCTCTGAAGGAACTGGACTTTATTGGTTTTTATACAAACCACGGACTCAGTAAATATCCTGTATTTTTAATGTGAAGGACTGTCGTATTGACACATCAACGCACACACACATCTACATCTTTGTAAGTATTGTCTTGAATTATATTGTGAATTTAACCTGATGTCTCATAGTTTCTATTGATCTGGGTGTATGATTGTCTGGTATTTTTATACACGTCCTTAAAAGAACCTGGAAATGTCACCTGTAATGACCGGGATCTAATTTCTTGATTAATGAAATCAAGTGGCGAGCGTTAACCCATCCTATTGTTTTATAGGATATATCCGTTGTAAAGCTTTCATGTTAAGTTAGGGGTGACATTGTATGGCGAGCGCGCCAGGATATAATTAGCCTTTAAAAAAAAAAACTGGCTAATTACAGTAAGTTTCAGAAGTTTTGAACTGAGAAAACAGTACTGAAACCAGACATTCATATACTCAAACTAGAGTTGATCTGAATTAATAATTGGAAATGACACCAAACTGATGTTGTAGTGTATACTTGCACAATGAAATTACCCCACTGTTAGGAGTTAATATTTATTCAGTGAGAATATTACCTGAAGCACAACATTGTTTCAGGATTAGCATATACCTTGAAGATTTGGCTAGAACACATGCATGTTTTGTGAGTAATGCTAGTTCAGTGATACCTGAACATAATTACTGGTTTGATATAAACCCCGATTAGAGTGAAAATTTTTGATGTTGTTAGATACGCCCTGGTATAATTTTTTCTACACTAGTTTGTGATTGGTCACGTGGTAGGGTCTCTTGACAGGTAAGTTTACCCCTCCCGATTGGCATGGTAATCATAGGTGCATGGTGTTTATTGATATCTTGATATCCATCCGTCCATCCGTCTGACCCTTCGTCCGACCTTCCGTCCGTCCGTCCGTATAAGTAGAATTTTGATGCGTAGAGCTACCGTAGTGTTATTGTACGGATACCGCCGGTTCGTTAGGTTGGCTTTAACAGTACGTATTTACGGATTTTTAAGAGCGGATATTACTAGATACTGGAATCTTACTAGGTTAGAGCGTTACCATGGAAACGTTAGAGTCACTTGTAAGATGCGGACAGGCCTTGGGGCTTAAGGACCAGGCTTTACAAGATTATGTTGAGGCTAGACGGCGTGCGGATGAGGAACGTGAGGAAAGAACTAGGCAACGTGAAATAGAGAAGGAACAGCGGGAATTAGAGCGGGAATTAGAGCGTGAGCAGCGGGAATTAGAGCGCGAGCGAGAGGCTAGAGCCCACGAATTAGAGGTTCTAAGGTTAAAGTCTGACTCTGGGGTTAAAGAAGAGAGAAGTAGGGATGTATTCCCGAAAATCCAGCTTCCACCTTTTGATGAGGCTCACGATCAGCTAGATGCGTTTCTTGAGCGATTTGAACGATTAGCTGTATGTCAAGGCTATGATAGGGAGAATTGGGCGTTACACCTGAGTCCGTTACTGCGGGGTAAGGCGCTAGGGACTTACACACAGTTATCGGTTAGTGAGGCCATGGATTACGATAAGTTAAAGATAGCCTTGTTAAAGCGATACCAAATGACCGAAGAGGGTTATCGACACAAGTTTCGGACTTGTAGGCCTGAGCGAGGCGAAACGCCGAGTCAGTTTGCGGTGAGACTGAGTGGATACCTAGACCATTGGATAGGGATGGCAGGGGTCGGAGGTGACTACGACGGGGTAGTTAACCTGTTGATGTGTGAGCAGTTCGTAAACTGCTGTAGTAGGGATCTCTCTATGTTTTTGAAAGAGAGACGGTGTCGTGACTTTGATAGTATGGTAGACTTAGCCGAGAGTTATACGGAGGCTCACGGTGTACACAGCCTTACAGCAGGTCCTCGTTATGGCAATAATGTGCCGCGTCCAGCGCAACCGGTATCTCAGCCTAGAGAGAAGCGAGAGGTTGAGCGCAGTCCGGACGGTCAGACATTTAAGCCATCAGGAGGCATCAGATGTTATTTATGTAATGAACTGGGACATAAGGCGCGGGAATGTAAGACTAGTGCCCGGTCGAGGCCTAGGTCTTCCCCTCAAGTAGGGCGTGCTGCTGGCGATCAGCAGAGGTATAGGACTAATTTTAGCCCCCCGTATAACCCAAAACAGAAACCAGAGACTATGTCAATGGCAGTAGTCGAGGCGGAAACGGAGACAGTCGGTGCGGTGAAACCGGAAGTAGAGAGTCCGAGTCAGTCGTTAGGATTTGCTGCCCAGACAGAAGGCGGAATCTCGTTACCTGTGTGTGAAGGGCTGGTGAATGGTAAGTCAGCGAGGGTGCTGCGGGATTCGGGATGTTCCTCGGCAGGAATACGTGAGTCGTACGTGGAGCCGAATCAGTTCACCGGACACCAGGTCGAGTGTAGGTTGTTCGACGGGTCTGTAAGACAATTTCCTACGGCTAGGATTAATGTAGACTGTGCGTACTTTGTCGGTACTATCGAGGCAATGGTGGTCGGGGATGCTGTATGTGATTTAGCGCTAGGTAACGTAGCGGGAGCGCGTGGTCCGTATGATCCGGACCCGACGTGGAAGTCTGAGCGGTCCTCAGGCATAGTGTGTGACGGTGTAGAGTCACAAAAGGAGGTGTCGTCCGCGGTGGAGACACGGAGCGCTGCACGAGAGAAACAGATACCGACGCGTAGCTTGAATGTTGCAAGCCCAGTTGCCGATGTGAGTCCGGCCGAATTTTGAAGGCGCAGGAGGAGGATGGGTCTTTAGCGCCGTATTGGAGGCTAGCTAGAGAGGCTAGAAATGATAGTCCATTTAGAATTGAGGACGGATATTTAGTTCGGGTTGTGAGTGATAAACGGGGAGATCAAGATGGATCTCGAGTGGTGGTACCTCAGACGTTACGGTACGACGTAATGAGGATGGGCCACGAAGCGGTTATGGCGGGCCATCAGGGCATAGACAAAACGCACGACCGCGTGAGAACTCAGTTTTTCTGGAAAGGGATGTATAATGACATTGCTGAGTTTTGCAAGTCCTGTCCCATTTGCCAGAAAACCATACCGAAAGGCAAGGTGCCTGGAGCTACGTTAGGCCAGATGCCATTAATTGATGAGCCCTGGCGTAGAATTTCGATGGATCTGGTTGGGCCGATCCATCCAGCGTCCGAGAGAGGTCACAGGTATATTCTGACCGTTATGGATTATGCCACTAGATATCCGGAGGCTGTTGCTTTAAAGAACATAGATACAGTCTCTGTGGCTGATGCGCTAGTTGATATTTATGCACGGTTAGGAGTGCCGTCAGAGGTGCTTACTGACATGGGAACACAATTTACGTCAGACCTCATGCGAGAAGTTAGCCGTGTTTTGTCTGTAAGACAGCTCACCACTACTCCTTACCATCCTATGTGCAACGGAATGGTGGAGAGATTCAATGGAACGTTAAAGTTAATGTTGAAACGGATGTGCGAGGAAAGACCGCGAGATTGGGATCGGTACCTCAGCGCCGTGCTTTTTGCGTACCGAGAAGCGCCACATGAGAGCACAGGGTTCTCACCCTTTGAGTTGCTCTATGGTAGGATCGTTAGAGGACCGATGCGGATTCTAAGGGATCTGTGGACCAAGCGAGATACTAGCGTCGAGACTAAAACCACGTAGCAATACGTCCTGGACCTACAAGATAAACTAAGCGACACATGCGCGTTAGCTAGAGAGGCGTTGAACAAATCAGCGAACAGACACAGACTGTTATATGATAGTGGTAAATGCACGCTCAGGTTTGAGGCCGGAGACGAAGTTTTGTTGTTACTCCCGACGGAGCGGAACCAATTAATGGTACAGTGGAAAGGCCCCTATACTATTGTAAACAGGGGTGGGGACTTAGACTATCGGATTAAGATTGGCGATAAGGTTAAAACCTTCCACGTGAATATGCTGAAACGGTACCATGCTAGAAACGAGCCCCAGCATATTCTGGCAGCGGTAGCCAAGGGCGCACCTGATTCTATACATGATCCTGACGGTGTAGACGGGGAAACAGAGCACTGATAGACCTAAGACAAAGAAGGCTTTGCGAGCATTCCTAGGTCTTACTGGGTACTATCGAAAATTCGTGCCAAACTATGCGGAAATAGCGGTGCCCTTGACTGATCTAACGCGTAAAGGTCAACCTAACAAACTAGACTGGAAACCCGTACACGAGAACGCGTACTGTTCTCTAAAGGCTAAACTGTCAGACCCTCCCATACTGAAGCTACCTGATTTCAGTAAACGATTTTATTTGAAATGTGATGCATCTGATGTGGGTATTGGCTGTATCCTGATGCAAAGACACGAGGGGATCATGCACCCAGTAGCTTATGCCAGTCGTAAACTATTGCCCAGGGAGAGAAATTACTCCACCATCGAGAAAGAGTCATTAGCAATTGTATGGTCTGTACAGAAATTTGAGATGTACCTGGCTTGTAGACCGTTCACCATTCAGACCGACCACAAACCATTAAAGTGTATTAGCAAATCAAAATGTGCTAATAAGAGAGTAATGAGATGGGCACTGGTTCTACAAGAGTTTAGATTTGATATTGAAGCAGTGTCAGGTAAACTAAACCATGGACCTGATTTTCTTAGCAGACTGCCTGAGTGTTAGGATGTAATGAGCTATAATGTTTAGCCAGTTAAGTCTAAACATGTACAAGATTTTGCCCTGTGTCATAGACCGTGGACATGTACTAATGACAACTTGTTACATGACCCTTATGTATTGCTATGTATTGCTACATGTAAATATGTTTAGCTGGACCCTGTAAGATAGAACGATACGATGTATCGAGAAAATACTGTGTATTTTCCTTAAAAGGAGGGGGTGATGTCACCAGAAATCGGTGACAATATGTACGGTGTTTTGTATCATAGTTTAACGAAGTCTGGTCACCAGAAATCGGTGACAATATGTACGGTGTTTTGTATCATAGTTTAACGAAGTCTGTTCTCTATTGATATTGACGTGAAGCGTCATCCTAAAGCGTTGACAGGTCTTGATTGTATATATATATTGTGTATTCTTGTATGAAATCCCATCGGCTATCAGCTGATTTATCCGTGTCACGCATCGTGTGTATTATTATTATGTGGTATGTGGGTCGCCATGGTGACGCTAACAGTCAAACTAGGTCACATATATCCTTATATGGGACACTTGAGCCATAAGCCAATCAGAGAACCGGATCGCCGTATTGTGACGTCGATTGTGACGTCAGAGTTCAGGGAGAGACGCTGGAAGCTGCCTTCAGTTGGGTCTTGAAGCTTGAGGTGGCAGCACGCACGCACGAACATTGAAATGCCAGGAACGGCATAGAAGCAAGCTTCTACATGAGGCAAAGACCCAGCTCATAAGAACTCAGCCGTGCTGCCGACAGAGCTTCGTATTGGCGATAAAGTGAGAGAGCGTTTGTCACCTGCCGGCCTAGTTCAGCTTGACCTAGATACATAACCGCCGTAAGCCGTGAAACCGTTGCTACAAGAGCAAGGTCAAGGACTCTAAGCTCCTCGTAATCAAAGAGCTCTATTGCATTCAAGTGAACGTAAACATACCCGGGTCGCTGACAAGCAAGATCAGTTGAAGATCGCTAAACTCAGAAAGACTATATGCTGCTAACCATACGCTAGATTCTACACAAAACAGTAACCAGAGATCTCTGAAGGAACTGGACTTTATTGGTTTTTATACAAACCACGGACTCAGTAAATATCCTGTATTTTTAATGTGAAGGACTGTCGTATTGACACATCAACGCACACACACATCTACATCTTTGTAAGTATTGTCTTGAATTATATTGTGAATTTAACCTGATGTCTCATAGTTTCTATTGATCTGGGTGTATGATTGTCTGGTATTTTTATACACGTCCTTAAAAGAACCTGGAAATGTCACCTGTAATGACCGGGATCTAATTTCTTGATTAATGAAATCAAGTGGCGAGCGTTAACCCATCCTATTGTTTTATAGGATATATCCGTTGTAAAGCTTTCATGTTAAGTTAGGGGTGACAAATATGTTTTACCAATACAGGGGTTTTGTTCCACCCTGACACTTTATCTGACAGAAAGCCAGTCCTCCACCTCCACTGAAGGGACAAGACCGAAGGCTACTCAAGATATATATATCATGGGAGGTTACTAAAGATATATATATCATGGGAGGTTACTCAAGATTTTTATATCATGGGAGGTTACTCAAGATTTATATATCATGGGAGGTTACTCAAGATTTATATATCATGGGAGGTTACTCAAGATATATATATCATGGGAGGTTACTCATGATATATATATCATGGGAGGTTACTCAAGATATATATATCATGGGAGGTTACTCATGATATATATATCATGGGAGGTTACTCATGATATATATATCATGGGAGGTTACTCATGATATATATATCATGGGAGGTTACTCAAGATATATATATCATGGGAGGTTACTCAAGATATATATATCATGGGAGGTTACTCAAAATATATATATCATGGGAGGTTACTCAAGGTATATATATCATGGGAGGTTACTCATGATATATATATCATGGGAGGTTACTCAAGATATATATATCATGGGAGGTTACTCATGATATATATATCATGGGAGGTTACTCATGATATATATATCATGGGAGGTTACTCAAGATATATATATCATGGGAGGTTACTCAAAATATATATATCATGGGAGGTTACTGAAGATTTATATATCATGGGAGTTTACTCAACATATATATATCATGGGAGGTTACTCAAGATATATATATCATGGGAGTTTACTCAACATATATATATCATGGGAGGTTACTCATGATATATATATATATATATCATGGGAGGTTACTCAAGATATATATATCATGGGAGGTTACTCAAGATTTATATATCATGGGAGGTTACTCAAGATTTATATATCATGGGAGGTTACTCAAGATATATGTATCATGGGAGGTTACTCAAGATATATATATCATGGGAGGTTCTCATGATATATATATCATAGGAGGTTCCTGAAGATATATATATCATGGGAGGTTACTCAAGATATATATCATGGGAGTTACTCATGATATATATATCATGGGAGGTTACTCAAGATATATATATATATCATGGGAGGTTACTCAAGATTTATATATCATGGGAGGTTACTCATGATATATATATCATGGGAGGTTACTCATGATATATATATCATGGGAGGTTACTCATGATATATATATCATGGGAGGTTACTCATGATATATATATCATGGGAGGTTACTCAAGATATATATATCATGGGAGGTTACTCAAGATTTATATATCATGGGAGGTGACTCATGATATATATATCATGGGAGGTTACTCATGATATATATATCATGGGAGGTTACTCATGATATATATATCATGGGAGGTTACTCATGATATATATATCATGGGAGGTTACTCATGATATATATATCATGGGAGGTTACTCAAGATTTATATATCATGGGAGGTTACTCATGATATATATATCATGGGAGGTTACTAAAGATATATATATCATGGGAGGTTACTCAAGATATATATCATGGGAGTTACTCATGATATATATATCATGGGAGGTTACTCAAGATATATATATATATCATGGGAGGTTACTCAAGATTTATATATCATGGGAGGTTACTCATGATATATATATCATGGGAGGTTACTCATGATATATATATCATGGGAGGTTACTCATGATATATATATCATGGGAGGTTACTCATGATATATATATCATGGGAGGTTACTCAAGATATATATATCATGGGAGGTTACTCAAGATATATATATCATGGGAGGTTACTCAAAATATATATATCATGGGAGGTTACTCAAGATATATATATCATGGGAGGTTACTCATGATATATATATCATGGGAGGTTACTCAAGATATATATATCATGGGAGGTTACTCATGATATATATATCATGGGAGGTTACTCAAGATATATATATCATGGGAGGTTACTCAAGATATATATATCATGGGAGGTTACTCAAAATATATATATCATGGGAGGTTACTGAAGATTTATATATCATGGGAGTTTTCTCAACATATATATATCATGGGAGGTTACTCAAGATATATATATCATGGGAGGTTACTCAAGATATATATATCATGGGAGGTTACTCAAAATATATATATCATGGGAGGTTACTCAAGATATATATATCATGGGAGGTTACTCAAAATATATATATCATGGGAGGTTACTGGAGATTTATATATCATGGGAGTTTACTCAACATATATATATCATGGGAGGTTACTCAAGATATATATATCATGGGAGTTTGCTCAACATATATATATCATGGGAGGTTACTCATGATATATATATATATATATATATATCATGGGAGGTTACTCAAGATATATATATCATGGGAGGTTACTCAAGATTTATATATCATGGGAGGTTACTCAAGATTTATATATCATGGGAGGTTACTCAAGATATATGTATCATGGGAGGTTACTCAAGATATATATATCATGGGAGGTAACTCAAGATTTAAATATCATGGGAGGTTACTCATGATATATATATCATGGGAGGTTACTCAAGATTTATATATCATGGGAGGTTACTCATGATATATATATCATGGGAGGTTACTGAAGATATATATATCATGGGAGGTTACTCAAGATATATATCATGGGAGTTACTCATGATATATATATCATGGGAGGTTACTCAAGATATATATATATATCATGGGAGGTTACTCAAGATTTATATATCATGGGAGGTTACTCATGATATATATATCATGGGAGGTTACTCATGATATATATATCATGGGAGGTTACTCAAGATATATATATCATGGGAGGTTACTCAAGATATATATATCATGGGAGGTTACTCAAAATATATATATCATGGGAGGTTACTCAAGATATATATATCATGGGAGGTTACTCATGATATATATATCATGGGAGGTTACTCAAGATATATATATCATAGGAGGTTACTCATGATATATATATCATGGGAGGTTACTCAAGATATATATATCATGGGAGGTTACTCAAGATATATATATCATGGGAGGTTACTCAAAATATATATATCATGGGAGGTTACTGATGATTTATATATCATGGGAGTTTTCTCAACATATATATATCATGGGAGGTTACTCAAGATATATATATCATGGGAGTTTACTCAACATATATATATCATGGGAGGTTACTCATGATATATATATATATATATCATGGGAGGTTACTCAAGATATATATATCATGGGAGGTTACTCAAGATTTATATATCATGGGAGGTTACTCAAGATTTATATATCATGGGAGGTTACTCAAGATATATGTATCATGGGAGGTTACTCAAGATATATATATCATGGGAGGTTACTCAAGATTTATATATCATGGGAGGTTACTCATGATATATATATCATGGGAGGTTACTGAAGATATATATATCATGGGAGGTTACTCAAGATATATATCATGGGAGTTACTCATGATATATATATCATGGGAGGTTACTCAAGATATATATATATATATATCATGGGAGGTAACTCAAGATATATATATCATGGGAGGTTACTCAAGATTTATATATCATGGGAGGTTACTCAAGATTTATATATCATGGGAGGTTACTCAAGATTTATATATCATGGGAGGTTACTCAAGATATATATATATCATGGCAGGTTACTCAAGATTTATATATCATGGCAGGTTACTCAAGATTTATATATCATGGCAGGTTACTCAAGATTTATATATCATGGGATGCAGTGCCAGCTAAAGGACCTTGTGTTATATGGGCATTAGAGCGGAGTATCGTCACTTAGCTAATGATACGATATGTATCACGATACACCCTGACGGTATGATATGTATCATGATACATTAAATATTAAAGTTTTTAAGTGCCAAACATCTGAAGCTGCAAACTTTGACAAAATTGGCAAAACACCAATATATTGAAAGCGACAAACCCTTGATCAGACAACATCAGCACAGTCAAAGACTAGAATTCTGCATTCAAAGGAATGCAAGGAATGCAAGCCTCCGCCATGTGTGTGTTGGGGGGGGGGGGGGTTCTATTGTGGGAGGCAGACGGTCGCTCACCTTAGAACACACGTTTTCGAGAGGACCATCTCCGCACAATGAAATCCCTGTGCTGAAGTTCTTTCTTTGAAAAGGGTTATTTCCCTATTACAGACAGCAACTGGACACCCTCACTCATAAGTACTGGACGCTCGACCGTGCCCTGAACAGGCGAGCAGGTGACCTGCTAGCCATGACAGCGTGGCATCATGACATTCGGACCATTTTAAAATAAACTGATAAGAGCCTGCGAGTGATGATACAAGTCATAATAGAACACCAATGCCAAGGGTTAGATCAAAATATTTGCTGCATGTGTGGTAGTATTTAACACCAGAGGCTCGTATTGTCGTGTTTTTCTTTATTTTTGCGTAATAATGAAGAACAAATATTGTCACACAAAATTTGTGATGGTTACCCTGGCGCAGAGAACTTAAGTTTGAAGAAGTTTCGGCCAACGCAGTTTGCGCTGTAAAACCGTAAAATGCGAATGTAAAATTTATTATTTTTCCAACAGAATAACGTGACTTTTTGTCTTACCTCGGGAAAATGTCAGTTGAACAAGTAGATCAAATAGAAAAAGTATTATAGAAATGGCACATCTGCATATCTAGAATTGATCCGAACCCAATAGCTTGTACTGCCACCTTAACGTCTTCAGTTTATTAAAAATCAACGTTTAGGTGGCAGGTTGCGGTTAGTGACCTGCATAATTGCATTCCCTTATTGGCTCACATTGACATGTTAAATTGTGCATATGTGACTGCACATTTGTGAATATTCCTGGAGGTCCATCCTGAATTCGGACCATGTGCCGGATATACGCCAAAATCTAATCGATTCTTCATTGGCCCATTCCCGAGGTGCTCTGAAAATTTCATGGTTTTCCGTACATGCTTTATGAACAAACGCAAGCACACACACATACACAAAGACACGAATGATGGCATACTCTCCTGTTGAAGGCAAAAATGTTATTCTCAACTTAAATATTGATGGCAACAATATCAGTCACCACAATGTCTGTGCATCATACATGCAACTCATTTTATTCATAATAAATAAAAAAGGAGAAATAATATGACATCCTACATTACGTATTGAAATATACATATTTCTTGTATGACTGACTGACCTAATGCCATCTCATGGATTTTGTTGGTTATCAATTTCCTAACAATATTTTGAAAAGTACAGGCGTATACCAAATTCGAACTGTCCTATTTTCATAAATAATAAACAAATGCGTAAATGAAATTTCTTTTTGATTCTTTTATATACATTTAATTCAAAATCAGCAAAACATATAAAGCTATTCACTTCTTTGAACTTTTAAGTCTTTTTAAAGGATAAATATTTCTATCATCCAGGTGGCGCTATATCTATTGCATGAGGATGAACGTAGCCATGGAATTAGAATATAGTATTAAAAATCTAGTGCCATTTTGATAATGCATGTTGTAACTGGTATGATTCACTTAATTTATCCACTGAAAAGAAACTGCAAGTCTGGCAGAAAAAAATGTTTGATATATATTCATACTGAACCTTGACAACCGGTCTCATGTAGGTTTTGAAGAGCTGTATAATGTAAGATGGTTAAATGTGGAAAGCAGAGTGTCTCAACTCAGGTTTAATCATATGTACAATATTGTAAACAATAAAGCTCCAAAATATCTGTTTGATCAGTTAAATGAGTATAAGTTAGTACATAGTCATTTCACAAGAAACAGTCGTTATTCTTTTACCATACCTCGAATTGGATCTAAAGGAAAGCAATCATTTGTATACTCAGGAATCAAATTATGGAATAACTTACCATCTTATTTACAATCCAGTAATCCCAAATATGTATTTAAGGAAAGAGTATAGGTACATCTGTTACAAAATATGAGAGACGCAGAAAGCAGCCATTTTATTTACTTTTAATATCCACATTTACAGTTGTATGTAAACTCATGCATGACATCTTGTTTATGCCATTAGTTAGGTTTGCTATTACTATTAATGTGTATAAGGACTTATTTTATCTTTTGCATATACTTTAAAGGGATATTTACTACTGAAGGTGCTTTTGTCTAGTCATACAGTAAATTATAATCTGTGATGACCACATTGGCCACTCAGGCTTTTAGTATATATTTTTTAATATTTTTATCATACATGTAGATGCCATATAAAAGGATTCTCTTTTGACAGACATCTTTACATTCACTTAATTTTGGCCATGAAATATATTTTTTAGGTTTATAAACTACCAGTATAGCGCTTTTTATTGAGTTAAACAACAAACAAAATCTGTGGTAGGCCATGTACCTTTGCCACTTATTTTAATTGTGTAATTCTATACCATAAAATGTACATTTTTTTATAGCTTTACAACCTCTGGTCACTTTTACATAATATTTTAGGGATATTACTTTAGGTAGGTGCTTTTGTCTAGTCACACTGTGATATGCCACATTTTTTTATAGTAATTTAACTTTACTACATTTTTACAATCATTTTAACGACTTTTTCTGATAAATTTGTCTAATATTTTGCCTAGTTCTGACCCAGTCATTTGTGTATTTTGTGATGTTCTGTATTCGGCAGATATTCTTGGTATGATCTGTCCGGTAGACACACTTTTACTAAGTAATGTAGCAATGTTTTTATTCGTTGTAGTCTTTAATTTATTTTCCACATCCTTTTCTTATACTATAAATTGTAATTTAGAATATATATCAGGTATTCCTGCTTGCCGTTGTTTCATGTATAAATCTTGATCACAAGGACCACTATGGAAATAAGTTTGTGTTTTAAACTTTTTAGTGTTATCCTTGGTTATGTCAAGATACTGTATATTTTTATGATTGTACTTCGAATGCATGTATCTGACTACCTAAATAAAATCAATCATCAATCAATCAATCAATCTACTGGATTTCAGGTTTTATATGCACGGGCCTAGGAATAAGGATTTGGGCGTGGTCCAAAAACGCGTTATTCTGCTTTAAACTTTGTCGATACACATCCTTTTGCCACCAAACTCTCTCTCCAAGTAGATTATCGCCCGGACGCTGTCCTTGGAGGACATACGAGTGGCAACCCCGCACACTGACAGATATTTTTTTTCTCCGAGTTTCTCAAGTAACCGCTCATGGATGATGCCATTTCGCGTGCCACTTAAACCAAGATGTCATCGGTCGCAATTATGGATATACTGCTAGTTAATACTACGTGTCTGAGTTTATATAAAAAGTTCACCAATGAGCTTTGAAGCTCTCAGAGTTAAAACCGGAGACTCTCCGCTTTGTAGCCTACCGTCTTTACCACTTTATGGTTGGGCGTTTCAAGAGAAACCCTACAGAAATAGTTCTGGTTGTCGCCTGTAGATGGCACTATTGGTTTGTATGTGAAAAAAACCTTCCAGTGATTGTAAGTGGTATATGTCACATTTTAATATGTTTTATTTAACCTAATCAACGCGTAATATAGGTTGACAAATATATTGAATTATTCACAGGGAATGGCTATATATTGTACCTCATGTGTTCGGAATTCATATTTTACATGAGCAGCGGCGCATGCGCACTGCTAGTAATGATCGTCTGCTGTGTTCTTGATAAATTAGTCACCAATACCCTTTTATTTAAATAAAAAAGAAATTTTGTTTAAATGTATTGTATATAGTTTAATTGTTAAGATAAGATACACGAACAAATGTATACGTTCGTGTTTTATTCGTCTTGTGTAAATGTTTCTAGTTTTGGCGGAAATAGATATACTTGATAGGCTTCATTAATATATTTCATTTGGAAGAAAATTAGGAAATGTGTCTCCGATATATGTTAACATTTCTGAGTGCATTTCTTTCAAACCTGTATCCATACAGCTTTTGTCAGTTATTTCACTGTCAGTATAAGTACACGCGAATGCATCTCGTACACCAATAATGTTAGTTATAACAGAGAGGGAAAATAATTTTATGAGTTTTATTCAAAATATGAACATTTGGAAAATATCATTATTAAAAAAATATTTCAAATGTATTCTTTTTCGTTCTCTCCTAGGGTAATGGCGAGTTGGTTTCCTTTGTGGTCGGTTCGTCAGCCTAAGGCATCGTTTCAAGCATTTGTTCATTCGGGACATGAATCCGCGAATTCCTGAAATAAAAATAAAGTGACAGTTACAGAATGTAAAAAGTGAAGAATAATGAGAGAACATTTAAATAAACAGACTTAGTTTTACATCTTATGCCAATGAATACTTGTAACTTACATAGATATTTTAGGTCGTCGCTGAATTCGTTCCAAACCTATAGCTGAAGTATGACTCTCTAAAATTTACAAAGATTTATATTACACAGTATATTTTAATTAAGTATGGACTGAAGAGCACTGTGTCATGGAAACTCCTGGGAAAAAAATTTCAAACAGGTCATCCTATTTGAACAGACCTCCTTTAACAGCGTCACCATTATGATGTTACACACCTTTCTTTTTGGTTTTTGTCGTCTGCTCAGGGACTCTGCAGTGAACCGTCTCCGCCGGTGGCGCCACCTGGTGTCTCTCTTCACTTTCGCAACAGACGTTGAAAATTTCTGAAACCATTTACAGCTCTGATTAGTTAATGTATAGTTTCAAAATACCGAAGGCATTACATACATTCACATGTTTAACTATTCATACAAATCAAAACAGGTAATGAGAACAATTATAGAATCATATAATTATATATGTTTAATTATCCATTCAATTTAAACTACATATAATCTGTCATGATTAAACAAGATAACTGAAAGTATGCATCGATTAGAGTTGCTGAATCTGAATGTATAAGAATGTGTATAAACTTATATGAATATTTTTCTTTGATATATATTTTTTATTATGGTTAGTGTTCGAGATACTCGAGTTAAACTGCACTTGTAAAAAAAAAGAAAAAAAGTTTCTAGCCAAAAATTTATATTAAACTATGCTTCATTCAAACACACCGTGTTTCCTAACTATATGGGACGTACCTGTAATGACAGGATCTTGTAGACCAGAAAATGGCCACTCAACTTTGTAGCTTCCAGCCTGAGAGGGAAAGGAAACTTTAAGTGGATCCGATCGGAACACTACGCCATCCCGCACAACCTCCCAGTGTCCACTGAGAGTCAGATCTGAAAATATAAAAGAAATGTCACAAATGAATATCCCAGTCACAGCTCAAGGGGATGTAACTTGAAATTAAGTCCCCTGGATTAATTTGTGATAATTTTGTGACAGCAGACGACTTCAGTCAGAGCAGGGCATAAATGTTCTGATGAAAGCTTAATACGGCATTTAAAAAGCTTAATACGGCATTTAAAAATATATAACTTGTATGAAAATACACACGGTCCAGGTCTATTTTATTAATCAGTTAAGCTCAATATACGTTAACTGTTTTACTCAGAATATAACTATATTAATACAAGAAAAATTAGAACACTTTTTGAAAGAATGCTTATCCACGACATGAAATCGATTATATAAGTTAAAATCACTATTTAAAAACATTTCTAAAATAAATGATGCTACCTTCAGGAATTGAGACGTGGACGGCAGCAGTGCCCTCTGCTGGCAGGTACAGGGACGTGAAGCGGTTGCCCGTTGCAGTCACGAACTCAATTCTTTCTTTAATCCCGTGCCGCCAGTAGGGTAACAGAAAGGCTGCAGTCCTGGGGGCTGCTGATGTATTCTATAATATAATATAATATAATATAATATAATATAATATAATATAATATAATACGTTAAAACATAACATAACATAATATCATAACATAACATAATATAACATAGTATAACAGACATATTCGTAATATATCATATAACACGACGTGATATAATGCGGTACAATTATAATCAGCGATCCTTCCTTTCAAGACATGGGGCCTATATTGCTTAAAGAGGAACTTATTTCTGTAATATTTCATAGGTTCAGTGGAAATCTAATCAAATGATGAAAGGGGAATTTCATGTAAAAATCTCATTTTAGGGAGAGGGGAAGACATGAAGCCCTTACAAATACCTTAAACAATGCATATATTATATAATATAATGTAATATAATATAATCATATTTTACTCTGAATAAAACATAATGTTAAATAACAATCCAATTTATAAATAGGTAGTTTAAACATAATTGTTGTATAAAACGAGCATATAAAGCAACCCATATATTAAATGGACTTAGAAAATGTTGTTATCTTGTTTATTTGTTGCTTTAGTGACAAAATAAATACCTTGTGACAGTTCCTGTGCCTCTCCGTCTTCGTTGAAACTGAATTTTATCAGACCTTGGGTGGTTCCCGCTGGAAGACGGAGCTCTCTGTTAAAGACATTTGATTCCCAGCAGATGGCGCCACTGTTTTGGTCCTCACCTTTAATTCAGTAAGACCATGGGGTATGTTGGCGACCCCCACCCACTGTGGTGATTCCTTGGGGGCGTTGGTTAATACAAGGCCCTTTCCAACATCCCACTGGCCAATCACAGGGTGGTCACCGACATTAGCGACCTCCTCGTTTTCATCCCTGGCGAATTAGTTTATCAAAAAGCACACAAGCACAACCACTGAAACAAAAGAAACAAGAAAACGATTAGCAATTTTTTTTACTATAAATAATCTCAGTAATATATTTTTTTCGAATTTATTGTTTTAAATGGAATACATCAGAGCAATTACTTAATCCGTTTTCAAATGTGACGTGATGTTACCTGAATTAACGATATATATATATATATATATATATATATATATATATATTATTTAAAGTATACCTGATGCATGTAACAGAAACCGTACCGAATTATCTTATGTACCACTGAATTGTTTTGGTTATTCACGAAATGATTTACATTTCTAACTGTAAAACAATTTCCACATTCAGATACAGTCAATTTAAGTATAACAGTCAGCTTACCGTAATCCATGGCGGTGTGATTTCTCACCTGATGCTAAATAAATTGATGTATATACTGTATAACGGTGGAATTGAAGCACTGGAGCTGAAGATAGTTGTCTACGCGGCTACGCGGCCGTCTGATAACAGAGCAGTGAACCGAATGATCTGGTTACCAAAGTGACGTGTACAATAGCGTACTACACGTCACGACCGGACGGAATGTCAAGATGTCATTCCAGACATGTCACCAAGATGACGCTACACTATATACAATTAACGTCGTTCCCACCAGTCACAAACGTACGGTTGTTTTGTTGAATGTCTTGTTAGTTTGGTGAACGATAGCGTTAACGTCTTAGGTGCGGATAATACAGATGTGCTGGCGATATGGTTGCGGACAAGGAGGCAAACAGTATTTTGTGTTCATCTATATATACGATTGGCTGCGCGGGTTTCAGGGTTGCCATCCTTTAATAAAATTCGTACTCATCTGGATTCCGTATACATTTCCGCATCTATCGGTACATGATCCAGTTGATACAACCAGTAAAAATTACTTACCTTATATTTGATAAACGTATTCAAAATATGTTAGTTAATTTCAAACCCTATTTACCACGTTTTATTAGTATAGTCAAATTATGTTTGTTGTTGCTGTCAGAAGAACTGAACATTTTGTAATTATAATGTGAGACGCTATATGAGAGGGCCTAAGGCCCTGATTCACAGTAACAACCCGCTCTTTGTCTTGATAATTTTAAATATCTTTGTATTTATGATGAAACAGTGAAATGACCCCCTTTAGATGATTCCCGACAGATCAAGACCAAACGCGTGCATATTCGAGGCGTGGCCACAGAGGAGTCCACTGCGCAGCGTCAATTATAATGTTATAATACAGAAGATACAGATTTTTAGCCGCATCCGCACCTGTACAAATAGACACGTGACAACAAGCATCAACAATATGATGTCCTCTTCGATATTTTTCTATTTGTAACGCATCTCAGTTACGTTTAATTTTGATCCCTGTATACGGACCTATACTCCGTTATTGAATTAATGGTTCGTGGATTGGATTTTAACCCGGAGAAGTGGTATTTGCAGTGTAATCCCGACGTGACCATGATTTTCTCATATTTTCATTGGCATGATTATCAAATGGTATAAAATGTAACTGTCTTAACAGGGTTATACTTTGTGTTACCGTGGAACGTCGCTTTACCAGTACAGTACTACAGATCTTCGGAAATAATCAACGCACTTGAATTTATCCAGAGCAACACCGTATTATGCTGCTTTGTGTTAAACGCTAAAGATGAATATATGTTACAAAAATGTTGTGTTGCATTTTGCTATCTGTGTAAATTGTAGTTAGAATGTGTGTGTGTGTGTGTGTGTGTGTGTGTGTAAGGTATTAGGACTAGTGGCACAGGGATTTTCACATTACACTGCAGTATTCGAAGGAGGTAAGAAGTCATGTTACAAGCATTCAAGGATGCCACGATTGTCTCTGTACAAAAAACGAGCAGTAAAATAAGACTGGTAGCTACACCGAGGGATATCACTTTTGTCTGTCACTGGGTGGATCTTGGAGCGCATCATTTTTATTCGCCTGATCTCCTTACTCAAAAGAGAAAAAGCCTGACACAGTGAGACTTCAGCCAAGGCGGTGGCGTCACTGACATGATCTTGGAGTTAGTCCGGTATACGAAAGGTGCAAAGACCAGACACTGGTCTTGCATGCAGTCTTCATCGACCTGACCGAGGCGTTTGATACTGTCCATGCATATAGAGAGGGTCTATGGATGATTCTTAGGAAATCCGGTTATGGGCTGATAGTTCTATCAGTACTTCTATTGGAGAGGCAACATCATGTGTTGGTAACTCTGCTCAAGTAAAAAATAAAAAACAAGGGACCTATGGGTCACGTCGCTCAGCTGAATTTTGGAAAATATTAGTAACTGCAAAATATTTTTGTTTCTTATGGTTTTTCCATGTATATTACCATTTGAAAAGCTAAGAGAAAATGGCCCAGCTTAAATGAAACTCTGAAAATTATAGAATAATGGACATGAGCTAAAGCATATGGACTGTGTAATAAATGAAACCTTTGGCCTGAAACCATTTAGTGATGCACCAAGGGAAAAAATGGGCTTATGGTAAGTGTCATATAAAAGTTCCATTTCATAAACAAATGATGTGTGAAGGTAATTAATTTTTCAAAAGTTAAATATATGGCCATATGAGTTAAAAATTAATCCCACAAAGTTTGACCAATATTTCTAATTTTAAAAACTAGATAACTAGGCCCCACCAACTTTAAGAGATATGAACGAAATGCTACAATTTGAAAGTATTTATATCTTCTTAAATCTTGTCAGTTAGCACTTCCATTAGGTCCTAATATTTTACCATATATGAATATTAGGATTAAATTCCTGAACATTTTTTTCTTAAAAAAAAAATCAAAATTGTCCAAGTCTCAACAGAAAGAATTTTTTAACATTAAAATTATCAGCTTTGTCTTGTATATTAGTCCTGTGTATCGAAGCGGTGGGTTCAGTGAGGGGTCTCTGTTGTTACTGTTCATCGCTGAAAAAATGTGAAATTGTAAGATTCATCTTGTTTAGAGTACAGGTCTGTCACTAAATGGGGTGGGGGGGGGGGGGGGGGAGAGAAAGGCTCCCTGTGGTATTTATGCTGGCAGCCTGATCAAGCTCAACAAGAGAGAGGGTTTGCCGGAGTGATGGGATTACATAACAGCCTGGGGAGCATAGAGAGTTGCATTGAATGACCTACAGTGACCTCAGTGGACTGCTTGACAATGTAAGGGAATACAACAAGAGCCTCCAAACAAATTCAATAACAAGCCTAATTTTGCAGCTTTTATTTTTCATATTTAAGATTTTAACAGATTTTATCCTTATGTGTACATACTGTGAAAATAACATCCACAGTACTTACAGGAAAAAATTGTGCCGTGGCCAAAGTTGGGCAAAATTTAAGGTACTGATTTTATATCTATGCTAATAACTTAAAAAAAATTGCAAATTTCAGATCTAATTTTCCGTATACAATTGAATCTTGATTAAATGATGTTATATTCCTGATAAAAAGCCTCAGCCATTCTTATGTTAAGTGAGTAAATATATATCCTGATTTTTTACAGAGTGCATTATGTTTGGGCCTATAACTTCAACAAATTATGCAATACTGACCTAAATTTTGGTATGTACATAGGAAATGTATGGAAGAATATGAATATTTACAATTACATCTAAAATTATGCCAATTTTTGGGTTACCAGGTAAACAAAAGTAGGGTCATGATGCTAGAAAATACAAATACATTAAGTCTTCTAAAAAACTTCAATAGCTAGACTATTTTTTAAGCTTATACTTTCAAATTCAAAATTCATCAGATTAAATCCATATGTAAACTGGCTGTGAAAATTAAATCAAATGTACTTAAAAGAAAAAACCATGCCATGGTCAAATTTAGGCAAAATTTAAGGTACCAATTTTTTATTTTTGCTAATATTTTAAAAAATTTACCAGATTTTGATCTAATTTTGGGTATACAACTAAATTTTGATTAATAAAAGATATATTACTGGAAAAAAAGTCCATAGCTTTTAAATGTTTTGTGTTAAGTGATCAAATATCTTTCCTGATTTTCTAAAAAATGCATTATGTTTGAGCCCATAACTTTTTTTTTAATCAAATAATACAGACCTAATTTCTGGCATGTACATAGGAACTATATAGAGGAATATTTATGGTAAATATGAGAAAAAACAGGCGAGTGGTTTTGATATTAGGCAGTCCTGAAGTGTGAAAATAGGTTTTTAATAAAAAATTGAGGTTTTTTCTTAATTTCTAAAAGGAACGAAGTCGCAAAGACCTAGTAGATCTTGGGGACATCTAACATTATGCTGAATTTTGGATTCCTAGGTCTTACGGTTTCAAAACGTGCCACATCTACGGACGGACGGACGGACAGACGGACGGACGACGGACAATGGACCACGACTATAGCTCAGATGACTTATAGTCAGCTGAGCTAAAAATCTATGACCGCTGTTAACTCTGGGCGGTACACTAATTATGCTGGTTGGTAGCTGAGACAGCTAACTGCAACACCAGTTTATTTTTTTCAAAGATTCGCTAGATGGCAGCACCGTACACGATAGCGCCATAACATTTATTTCAAATAAATAATGACGAGAATTAGCTGAAGAATCAAACACCGGTATGTGCATTTTTTCCCCATAATATATGTCCTGTACTTAACAATGTGCAGGTATTTAAATATACAGTGCTTATAAAATAATAGGACGAGTCTTACTTGACGTAAGCTACTTTGTTAGAAGTAGTCATGGCATTTGTATTTAAGGTTTTATAGTCATCCTGCGAAGAGTAGGAACTTCTCGCCTGACATCTGGATAGTTCTTTTGGATAGAGAAAAGGGCCTTGCACAGAGGGGGTAAAGTAAAATGGCTAGTTAACATCAGTTGACTGATGAACCCTGTAAATCCTTCAGCATACATCACGAATGAGTAGAGTTCAAAATTAATTAAACACTCCTCCTTTTGCTAATTACACCTCCTGGCAAAACAAAATGAAACATTTTATATCACTTTATTCTCCAACTGAAATATTAGATGGCAACAATATCAATCACCACATTGTCTTTGGATTATATTTACAACTCAGCTGCGACAGTTTTGGTCTTGTGAATAAAACTGAACAATAGCATCAACAGCATGATGTATTAAAATATGTACAGGTCGAAAATTTAACAGACTCAACCGGCGCCACCTGCTGGACTTTTGCCAAATTAATGCTAAAACACATTCATATCGACCTCTCACTGATCAACCACTATCGATTCAGAATCATGTGTGGTTGTAACTTCTGGGCCGGATCCAGTATTTGTTTGATAAAAAAGAGGGGGAGACAGAGCTGGGACCTGATCTATGTAATGGCCAACATAATATGTTTAAAAAAAGAACACTTTTGATTCAAACAGTTCAGGAACATTTAATAATAATTTTGGAGGTTCGCTGAATGAATATGTTTTAATATATTTGGGTCTTTGTACAAATGAAAAATGAATATTTTCAGGGCTTGTCGGGAGAGGGACTGGCCTTGAATTTGGTAGATTTTCCATGAATTTATGAACTTATAAAAATGTTAACAAGTATAGCTTTCCACTAATATCAAACTGCCTTTATTATAAAGATAAAAAAGTTAAAAATGAAAAACCATTTCTTATTATTACTTTATCCATTATTATAATGGATAGTCTGTGGCCTGATGGTGGTACTATCTACTGATTGAAGTATTGAGGACTTGTCTATTGAAGAAAGCAGCCAAATGATTAGAATGATATGGTATCACTGAGTATCCTGGTTTCCATTTTTTTTTTTTTATAAACAGGGCAGGAATAATCCAGAAGTTATTTCCTGTCTTTAAGACATTGGAGCAAATTCACTGGGGTTAATTCACTAAAAAGTCCAAATCTTAACTAATATTCTACCTGCTACCCCTCACATTTTCACCAGAACTCTGTTTTTGTCTGTTAAATCATTAAGTCAGTGACCCCCTATATATGCCTTTTTTAAGACTTTTCCCCAATATCTTAAAGCCAAATTTTTTTAAAATACAGCATTTCATCACCATGGGACATCCTCGAAGATTCAGCACTAAGTTTATTTTCATAATATGCCACAGTTAACACATACACACTCCTTTCATAAAATTATAACATACAAAGGGTCTGAACTCAAACCTACTAAAAACCGTGCAGTAACCATGTCATTTTATGTACAAACATCCGATGAAACACTTGGTGCTTGGACAAACACATCAAAACAGCTATAACATTTAGAGTCACAATGGCGATTATATACAGCCACATAATAGCCTCAATGTGTGTGCCCATATAGACCATCTGTGATCTTCCTATGATACCATGCATGTAATTAACACATCCCTGCCCCAACTCTAGTTCTATAAAACATAGCAAAAGCACAGGTCAATGAACGATTAACATATAGCAAGACAGTATCATACTATGACATCCTGATAGTGGTTGGAATTGGTTTTAAAATCATATTCGATGATTTAAAAATAAAAAAGACTGATGATCAATTATTAATTAATTATTTTTTGTACTTTGTATATTACCTTGAAATCTGTTGTATACTAATACCTAAAATATTGACCCCAGTAAAAAGTGTGACATGTATATAAGTATTCATAATGAAACCATTAATCCACCTGCATACAAGGCTGACATGCTGCTGGGCGATTGTTGATTGCACAAGATTCTGTTTTTATGCCGTTTGTTACTTTTAATGCTGTTCTTATAACTCTGACAAGATAAGATTGTATATACATGTATATACATTATTCTTTTTAATCGATTTTGAAAAAAAATGCTATTGATTTAATCGGTTTTGAAAGAAAAAGACCAAACATCCATTTAATCGATTAATTGGCATACCACTACATCCTGATCAGCTGTTGTACAGGGCTCCAACTAAGCTCTTCAGGTAATATAGGAGTTTTACAGATGTACTTGTGACAAAAATATAGGTGTTCATAGGTTTTTCAGCTGGAAATATAGGAAAAGTAAAGGAGTTTTCAGCTGGAAATATAGGAAAAGTATAGAAGTTTTACCCAGAATCAAGTTTTACTTGTTTACTTACCATAACTATCATGTAAACATTAAAAGTCTGTTTAACTGGTTTAGATGACTGTACGGGTGTAACACTTATATGCACAGTTCTACAAAAGAGCTGAATTTTTTCAATAATAACAGGTCCATATATTGATAATCATTCAGCAATAACAAGTAAATCAGAACAAGAACTGTGCAGAGAAACAGCATAGGAAAATGCTAGAAAATATAGGAAATTAGTGGGGAAAATGTAGGAAAATACAGGAAATACAAGAGTCAGTTGAAGACATGCACAAAGGGTAGCTGTGATATAAAAGGGAGGTGGTGCACTTTATAGAAATCTGATGCTCCTGACCCAAGAATGATACAATTATGTGCTCAGATTACATGTGGTACACTATCCGTCTCTTCTGCCAAACCCCTTGCTGTGCCATATTGTGCAGACAGCCAGTCCATCTCTCCCTTTATTAAATAACCCTTGCTGGGCCTGATTTGGACACGCGGCACACAAATAACTCCATATTCCTATGATTTTGGTAAAGGAGAGAGTTTTAAGATGGTTTCATAATTCAAACTGGTAACCAATGAATGGTTTGCTGTTCATATGTGTCCATGTGATGGCAGGTTGAGCAAGAGACCAGTCTATGCCCAACATCAAATTTGAGCAGGAGGCCAGTCTATGCTCATCAATGTCTATAAGAAATCTGACATCTCCTTCATGAAAGCATCATAGACATCATCCTTGGTCTTTGCTGGTACTGCTGGCTGCATCTTCATGCTGGGCAAGCTCTCTTCAGCTCCTGCAAATATCACACATTTATAATATAATTCTTTCTGTAAAATCATGTTTATTTCTCAGTATAACCTCTCTAACTTTAAAGTATTAATCACTTTAAAATATATAATCTTTTAACTTCTATAAAATGTTGTGATTTCTAAAAAAATTGCTATCTAACAACTGAAACTGCATAACTTATAATATGAAATATTATAAAGAATTTAACCAGATTTACCAATATGTTATTCTGACGTGTATAGACTTTGTTATTTTTAGAATTGTTATATCTAGGAATAGATTAACTTTACAGAATACTCAATGAGACAAAAGTGTCCCCTGGTTTTTAGTTTTCACTCTTACAAATATCTTTTTTTATGTGTTTATTCTAACAGACAACAAAAACACTGAATAAAAAGTGCTTTTAAGAACCTGTTTATCTCAACTAAGCAACCCATAAAAATAATAAAATAATGTTACAAAATTTAAAAAGATACCTGTGAATTTACTTATTCAAATTCAAAACATTTAAACACAAAACAATTACAGCTTTAACACAGAAACATTTCAGTTTTAAACCAGTTAATACCCCTAAGGAATAAAATATGATCTGACTTACCCAGCCCAAGTCTTGAACCACGACCCTTGGCATCTTTAGGATCTCGCTTGACTCGTAATGATGTGGGCATGAATCGTGTGACATCACCCATTGGATTTTTTATCTGTGGTTTAGCCTCGATGGTAGCTGTATTAACAGGTTCCTCCTCAGGTGCCCTGCGCGGAGGCTTCATGATGCTGGGCGGAGCACTCAGCACGTTTGGATTGGCTGGGAGGGGTCCGACTCCTGGTGGCGGGGGTACCCCAGGGGGTAACATCCCTGGAGGTACCCCTGGGGGTCTCATCATCCTGGGAGGAGGGACTCCTGTTAAAATTTAAAAGGAAAAGGTCCATCATCCAATGAAAATGTCATTTCTCATACCAAATATAAATAAATATATATCAGTTCTGGTAATGGAAAAATTATGAACATAAAGAAGAATATAACTAAGAACCAAGGTCAGTTATGTTAAAAAACTGTGCATAATATCCATGGCAAAATCTCGTTTCAACTGTAAACTTATTGATTTATACATTACATCAACAATATACACAATTATTTTTAAGATATTCCTCATTCATTTAAGGATTGAAACAACAATCCAATAACAAGGGACCTATGGGTCTCTGTGCTCAGCTGACGTTAACCTTGAAGGTAAAAATCTAAAATAATATCTAATGGAGATAAAGTGTAAGAGGAAGAGGTAATAAAGGCCATGGTTGGTTTATATGATTGGTATGTATTGATGAGCAAGAAATTGTTGCAAAAAATATTTTGTGACCTGACCATGTGTTTCCTAATGTTGAAACTAAAGCATGTGAGCAGTTTGTGAACAAATGATCTGTACTATTACCATGATCATTAGTTGGTTTTTCGATTAACTGTTGACATTTCAGTAGTTTACACATTTGTTCAATTGCATCTATTTTTGTATAATATATATTATTAAATATATATGTATTTTTTTATGAAATGTATACAGTTGAAATATAGCTAATTAACAACATAAAACAGGGCAAACAAAGCCTGATCTCAAATTCTGCTGAGGCAGGAAAATAATGAACAAATGTTTGTATTAAATCCTGATTTTTTTATCAATTATTTTCTAATTTAAGTTTATATTTTTATACATTTCCAATTTAACATATATATCTGAATATAAAAGTTGATTCATAATTCTCAATTGCATCATCATAAATCTCAATCTTGTCAGATAACACCACATCATGCATACAAATGTTTATTTATTTTTTACCACAAAAATATATCTTTTAAATCCGCAAAACAATAAATATCTAAAAATAATACTTGATTTAGATTTCACAATTTTTAATTGTGTCTTTATTTATCCATAATGTGCTTCATATTTTATAATAATTAAAGCATACTGATGGGTTCATTTATATTTGTTAAAATCATTTAAAAGAAAATTGATTTCTTTAAAAATGCTACATTACACAACATTGCTTCTTCTGGAATACACCTTGAATTATTTTTTCAAGGAAAGTTTTTGCATATCGGAGTGGAAACAGCATTACAATTAAGGAGATACAGTGAAAACAATAACAATTACTGCATAACACTTGGTGGGTTGGGTTTGCCGGTGGGGGGTGGGTGGGGGTGATTGGGGTGGTGATATGAGAATAACTGTACACCTGTCACAGCAGGGGATCTCCCCCAGTGACTGTAACAAATCAGAAACCCTGGCATAGCTGACTTCCAGTGACCTGGAGTGGGACCCTGCATCTGTAATCAAAGCAAGTGACTACAGAAAAAAAATCAATAACCAGCTTAATTTTCAAGCTTTTATTTTCAAATTTCAGATTTAGACAAACTAAATATTTATGTTTACACGCTGTGAAAATTAAATCAATGGTGCTTACAGGAAAAAAACGTGCCATGGTCAAAGTTTGGCAAAATTTAAGGTACTGATTTTTTTTTTATGCTAAGAACTTAAAAAATTTACAAAATTCAGATCTAATTTTTGGTAAACAATTGAATCTTAATTAAACATAGTTATATACTTGAGAAAATAGACTCTTGTTTCAAAATTGTTCATGTTAAGTGAGTTATTATTTTTCCTGATTTTTTACAAAGTCCATTATGTTTGGGCCCATAACTTAAAGAATTTATACTTTACAGACTTAATTTCTGGCATGTACATAGGAACTATATAGAGGAATATTTATAGTAAATATGAGGACAAACAGATGAGTGGTTTTGATATTAGGCAGTCCTGAAGTGTGAAAATAGGATTTTAACAAGGGACCTATATATTAATTATTAATTAAAAAATATTATTTAGAAATGAGGCACATGCTGGTTTTGTGTGGTAACAAATATAAGCTGTATTATGAGTTGTTGTTGTTTAGCTTATGTATGATTTTGATAGTACCTTTGGAGACAGGGAAGAGGATTGATTTAATTTATTTTATTAACAAATGGAGTACTACTGTCACACAGATTTTGACTTGGCCATTAACTTATAAGCAGAACATATAATATAAGAGTTTAACTATTTATTAAAGAAATTACAAATATTGTCCCAAATATAATTTTTATTAAAAATAATAAGAGAATCATATGATTTTTTAAAATGAAATATAACTGATATGATTATTAAAATAATATTAAAGAATATATTCATGAATGCATTCATGAATACATTTTGAAAGTATTTGCACGAGTATTCATTTACTTTCATTTTTACCTGAATTCCCATTCTTATGAAAGAAATTTTATAATGGAGTACATATTCATATTCGTGTTTAAATACAATTGCAAAGTATTCTCACCATGTCTGGTATTTATTCAGTTTTCACCAAACAATGATGTTGAGAATCCAGAATATACAAAATTCACACATTTAAATAATGATCATAAGTACCTGGTTTTATGGCTTTTATTTATATTAAAAAATAACTGTAAAAAATTCATTTTGGACTAATTTCACATCAATGTACACACTAGACACAGTAGGAATCTAGATTAATATTATCAACTGCATCTTTGTCTATCATTAATTTCCTTCATATAATCCTTAATGATTAGTAATGAATAATATGATTTACTTCTTTATCATTAAAAATGAACTGAAAAATGCCATAGGTGACTGCATGGTGTTATTTGGAATATGTGACATTCTACCCATCGATACAAGATTCTTATATCATCAGTAACTGCAAGTTAATTTCCTGTTATTATAAACTAACAAATTCCTTTTCTATTTTTCTTTAATTTGTTATTAAAAACCAATAAAAATTTATTAATTTATTGTTTATTGTTATGTTGTTGGTTAAAACTACTAGATGAGTTGGGTTGAACACCTGGATCAACTGTGGCTGGCCATAAGCTGCCTGGATTCTCCCCTCAAGCGTGCATAATTTAATGAAAGGTCAACAAGGTCGACATACAGGTGACTCAAGAGGGGCTGGAGAGAGCCAAAGTCTGACAGGGTCTCATAAAAAACATTAATAAAAGCTACAATATTTGGCAAATTTCTTTCAGCTTTCTAAACTAAAAAGCTGAAATCCTTATGTGTGCATGATATGAAAATTATATCAACAGTGCTCACGGGAAACAAACGTGCCATGGTCACAGTTGGGTAAAATTTAAGGTACTAATTTTATATTTATACTAATAACTTATAAAATTTGAAAAATTCAGAACTAATTTTGGGTATTCAATTGAATCTTGATTAAATAATGTTACATCCCTGACAAAAAAGATCTCTAGCTTCAGCAATGCCCTTGTTAAGGGAGTAAATATATTTCCTAATTTTTTTACAAAGTGCATTATGTTTGGGCCCATAACTTAAAAAAAATACACAATACTGACATCATTTCTGGCATGTGCATAGTGAATGTATAGAAAAATATGTATATTATATATGATCAAAGTCAGATCAGTGAAGTTTTTCATTGATATCTCGAGGGAATTAAGTCCTAGTGACCAAATTCTTGGCATGGTAGGGGATTTTGGAGAAATCTAACTGTATGCCAAATTTAAGGTACTTAGAGCTGAAGCTCGGGAGCTGAGCTCTAGCAAACTGCATAACACTAGCAATATGTGACATGGTGCTTGAAAACTTGAATAAAATCTACAGTTTTTGATCAACTGGTTTCAAATTTTTGGTGTTAACAGTTAAAATGCTAACAAAAACATGCTGTGAAAATTAAATCCACAGCAGTTACAGCAAAAAAACGTGCCATGGTCAAAGTTGGGCAAAATTTAAGGTACCAATTTTTTATTTTTGCTAATATTTTTAAAAATTTAAAAGATTTTGATCTAATTTTGGGTATACAATTTAATTTTGATTAATAAAAGTAATATTACTGGAAAAAAAGTGCTTAGCTTTAACAAGTTTTGTGTTAAGTGATAAAATTTCTTTCCTGATTATTTACAAAATGCATTATGTTTGGGCCCATAACTTTTTTAAATTAAATAATACAGACCTAATTTCTGGCATGTACATAGGAATTATATAGAGGATTATTTATAGGAAATATGAGGAAAAACAGATGAGTGGTTTTGATATTAGGCAGTCCTAAAGTGTGAAAATAGGTTTTTAATAAAAAATTGAGGTTTTTCCTTAATTTCTCAAAGGAATGAAGTCGCAAAGACCCTGTTTTCGGCTTGGTAGGAGATCTTGGGGACATCTAACATTATGCTTAATTTGGGATTCCTAGGTCTTACGGTTTCAAAACGTGCCACATCTACGGACGGATGGACAGACGGACGGACGGACGACGGACAATGGACCACGACTATAGCTCAGATGACTTATAGTCAGCTGAGCTAAAAATGATAATGATGATAATGGCGAGCAATAACAGTAGTTTACTATCCAGTGCTGTATAAAACCTGTATACCCATAAATCCAAACACACAAATGAATATTGATCAGTTATCACATTAAAGAAAAATAAACCTTTTTTGGGTTCAAAGAGAATGAAGCTGGGTCATGTGGCAATCTTTAAATTGTATACATCTATAATAAGGTAAGCAGATTTTAAGTTACTGAATTTTACAGAGACCAGAGTCATGGTGTACTGGGGTTTTAAAGTTGACATAAAGTGACATTGTATGTTATATATACTGAATGACACATACCGGGAGGTGGTCCAGGGGGCAGACGAGGAGGTGGTACACGGACCCCTGGGGGGACACCTGGAGGTGGTCCTGGGGGCAGTCCTGGGGGTCTGCCTGGAGGAGGTCCTGGGGGCAGCATCCTCGGGGGCCCACCAGGTGGCGCCCCTCTTACTGGTGGAGGTCTCATCATCATGGGAGGAACTCCTGGTGGTGGTCCTGGGAAACAAGTCACAGTGTTTAATAATTTCTATAAATATATTTGATGCTCAGGGGTTATCATGTCTGTTTGATTATCAATCACTGACTTTCAATTTGATAAAATATTGTTAACGATCATAATATTCTCTCAGAGATGTACATCTACTAATATTTTGGTCCAGATAATGCTAAGATGAATGATGTATTATAACATATCAAGGCATTTACATGCATCAAGTAATATTTAAATCTTCTCATTTATAGTGCACTCACATCTATTTTAAGTTACAAGGTGGTGTTTTTTGTTATACAATAATGGTAAGTACTGAATGTGTATTAGAGCATGGATGTTGGTATAAGCTAAACATACAAAACATAAAAAAGTGACTGCAAATCCAATAACTGCAATTTTTAATTTAAACAACATACAGCTGTTAATTAATGACTGGCCTTGATCCAATGCAACAATTATTTGATGCATAATTACAGACTTAAAATTCTAAATTAAATAAACACTACTCTTGAGTTCAATCAATGCAGTCAATGTTAAATCATATTTCTTTTGTGAATGAATCATTTGTAATTCATAAAAGGTTGAGTATTTTTGCAGGCATATAATTGACACATTCCCCTGCAACAAAAAAGGTAAGCTTCAGTGTAACTTACAAATATTATCACAAAAAAATTAACAGGTGGACAAAGTAATATATATATATATATATATATATATATTAGTGGTGGGAGTCGGCTCCTTTTTCATAATCGATCATCGGTTTTGGCAAACCGATCAATGATCGATTATTAATCGGTTCAGACAAATAAAAATAAATATGCAATTATCTGTGAAACTGTACTCTCTTAACCCAGCCCGTATGTCTTAGTAATTCTACCTTATGAAAAGAAGTCTGCCTTTTTTATATTTTCCTATTATTACTAAGTTATGCTATTCAAAGTTTCATTTTAATGAATTATAATAATCAAGAATTAAACCACAGTCAATGAACATCTCATTAGAAAACTCTCCGCTAATTCTCCAACTCCCTGCCACTTCACAGTGACAGAGGTTTAATGTGTCCTCCATTCTCTCATCTACCGTGTCATACTCAGTTAGATACGGAGGTTATTTGGGAACACATACTCATTATATGAAGCGCGGAATGTTGTAAAAAATGGAAGAATAATTTTTGCCTATAAGGCCAAAATAAAAAAAAGGTATGGTTCTCAGGCACTTTTTTTTCAGAAATCAATGCGGGCGGGCGCTTTTTTTATTCAAATTTTTTTTGTATGTTTCGATAAAAATGTCAAATAATAAGGTAAAAGCATGAAAATAACAGTTTTATTTTGGTAAATAAGTAAAAGCACTACAAAACAAAGGAAACTGTATGGTTTTATCTTCTTGAAAGAAATGTCGGAGCGGCAGCAGCTAAAGATTGGACAGTTTTTATTGAAAATCAAAATAAAAATTTTTGATGCGGGGGTTTAAAATTGATGCGGGCGGTGCCTGAGAACCATACCTTTAATTTTTTTTGGCCTAACATAAAGACATTCTGGAAAAAAAAGATCATGAGTATGATGTAATCGATAGTTGTCTTTGGTAATCGAGCGCTTGAAAGTGGCAGCAAACCAACTGACTTTCGAAAGAACTCGATGATCGGCCTACCACTAATATATATATATATATATATATATATATATATATATATATATATATATATATATATATATATATATATATATACACACACACACACACACACCTGGGGGTAAGCCTGGTGGGGGTCCTGGAGGTACTCCAGGAGGTGCCCCCGCCGGTGCTCCTGGCGGAACTACTGGTGGCACCCCGGGAGGACCATCACCCAGTGCTGCCAGTGCTGCAGCCTCATCTACTTTGTCTGGTTTGCTTTGCTTGGGCTCTAGCTGCACAGGCTCAGTCTCTGGTGGCTTTTCTTGGGGAGGCTCTATAACAGGTTCAGGCCGCACGACTTCTTTTTTTCTGGGGATTATCTCCTCCTCTTCCAGTCTGTCATCTACCTTGTGTCGATGTGACCTTTTTCTGGATGGCTTTTCTTCAATCTGATAAAAAAAGTATATATATTAATTATTTATAAATGATATATAGTTTGTTTGGTGTATCATATATAAGGAATATGACATGAAATGTGGGTATATATCTGTATTCTTAACATTATTTTGACACTTATTAAAATACACATGTTCAGCATGCAGGTATCTGCAGACAGAGTTTGGTGGCAAAAGGCCAATTTTAGAGCAGAATAACACTTTATTGGAACCATGCCCGAACCCACAAAATTTTAGTAGGATAACAATGAACATTTTTCTTTACCTAAGGCAATATATTACTATTTATTACCTCCAAAATCCAGGAAGTAACAATCTATACCTGTTCTATCATGGGGACCTCCTGTCCCGCCATTCGTAACATTTTTGCCTGTAGCGCTGACACCGCCGGCTTCAGCTTCACCCTCGTGTCCTTCTCCTCCTCATCAGAGTCTCTCATGTCATCATCCTCAAACCTGATCTTCCTACTCCTCTTGTCTGTAAGTAAAACAATAGTCTCTATCAGCAATGTATTCAAATGTGACACACCATTTTTGAATGTAAATGAATCAAACAATTCAAATATCTCAGTTCTGTTATGCAATTATCACAGCATACAATAAGGGCCTAACTATTATTACTAGACTTTGCAAAAACTATTTTAGTATGCATACTATTGTGATCAAAGACATTATTTATAAGTTCTCTTTTTTAAAACACTGAAAATATAATTCCTCCTGAATCTACATAGCTTAAGGATGTATGGAGTCAAAGTTTTTACAATATAATCTAGAAGTTTCTAGGTAAAATGTTTGTGATTTGGGCCCTGTTAACAACTGTATGCCCAGAGGGCTAGACGACTGACAAAGGGATACCACTGTACTCAGATGACTTTCAATCATGCCGTTGAGCAAAAAAGCTAGCACCCTACCTGATTTGTGATGATCATCTTGAGGAGCATCAAAATCCATTGGCATAGGGACATCCATTGGTAACACTGGGGGAACGGGGATATCCTCAGACACCATGCCCAAGTTCTCTTCAATGGCTGTAGAAACAATTTAACTAGGTTATGAGAATTCACAGATAACATGCCCTTTCCATTTTTTCAACTAACAGTAGAGACAGTCTCCATATCATGTCACGATGGGTTAATCTTTGACTACATACTGTATATAAATTTATAAACATTATTTATTTTACATGGATTGTACAAATTGTTAGAACATGAGCACCACAACAGGTACATAATACGCCTGTTGCATACCTTGAGACCTGTGACCTCATTAAATATGTTTGAATTTTGCTGAGAATGTAATACTGGTGAGAAACTGTATTGATTAATATTCATGAGTTTCATGAAAATCCATCAAATTTTTTTTGTTGAGTCATCACAGCGCCTTCAGTCTTGTGACCTCTGACCTCATTAAATATGCATACATTCTGCTGGAAATTGAACTCATGTGAGATATTATACTGATTAATGTTTCTGTCGAGTTTTATTACAATCCATCATATTCCTGGTAAGTTATTGTGGCGGTACCACATAGTAGCAAAATGACCTCTGACCTGATTAATTATTTCTGAATTTTGCCTATAATCAAACTCAGATGAGATAATGTATTGGTAAGCAGATATGGTGAGTTTCATGAAAATCCACCATAGCCCCAGTTACTTACTGCGGCAAAGGATGAACAGACAGACAGACAGACAGTTAGTATACCATAATACGTTCAGTAGTAAGCAGGGTGCTACTGCATGGCATATAATGCATGGCATTCTCCATGGCTCGCATGGTGGCATTTGGGAATCTGTAGGGGAAAAGGAAACCAGAGTACCTGGAGAAAACCACCCAGCCTGCAAAGGCAACTACCAGGGTTGGGGTCAAATACATATTTGTATTTGTGATGTGCAAAATGATAATATTTGTATTTGTATTTGAACTCAATATTTGATGTATTTGATCAAATACTGTACAAATACATATGTAGAATTAAATTTTCATATCTGCCATAATTTAACTACTATCTAACTTTTGAACAACCCAAAAGGCAGCATCAGGTCAAGTGTTTCACTTCTTCCTGATGTTTGCAATCACAAATGTGCTCATGGTCCATTTAACTGCTCATGGCCTCTGCCTCACCAGGTTGTTCAGTGCCAAGGGTCAGAACTGGGAAAGTGTTCCCTCCGGAGCGCTGCTGTCTTTCAGACAACAGGTTTGAGGAACTTATGTTCCTGTGCTGCAACAGGGAATTTATTTAGACTTTCTAGAATAAAGATGTCTTTCAGACAGTAGGTTTGAGGAATTTATGTTCCTGTGTTGCAACAGGAAAGTTTTTTTAAACTTTGTAGAATACAGAAGGACTCTGACCTCTTAAAGTACACAAGTAATATCAGTAAGAGTAGACATTATGAATATTTATGGTGCTTGAAATTAATAAATATTCTGTATAACCTATATTTGCGTATTTGTATTTGATGTTCTGTATTTGTATTTGTTTTTTCACTTCACCCACCTTTATCTGTATTTGTATTTGGAGGAGAACAGCTCTCGTATTTATATTTGTATTTGTATTTGGAACACTGTATTGGACCCTAACCCTGGCAACTACAACCCACTCTGATGGCCATGATGGGTACTGAACCCCAGTCACAAGTGGAGAGAGCCAAGCACTCTACCAATTATTAACTGAATTAACTGTCCAGCCTCCCCATACATACTGCATGAAGGTTAAGAAACATTTGGACATCTATGGCACACAGCAGGTAGATAAATATTCCATGAATGACAGGCATGAGAGAGTCTGATTAAAATATAAATATAAATTCTGCAAGTCAAATTGTGGACAAAACCAGTCTCATAAGAGTTCTGGTCCCTTCAGAAACTTACTGAGAACAGCAGATGATCACCTGCTAAAATATTTGTACTCCATTATAACAAGGTATAAATACACCGTATGGGAGGCCAGAATGCTGGAAGGAACAGAAAGGAGCACTGTGCTGTTTGCTATTGCATGTTGCTGATAATAAATGTTTCAATTTGAATCAAGCATACTTACATATTGTAAACAGAACTCCTGATCTGAACACAAAGTCAAACCTAAGGAAAATGTCTCAAATTTTTTTTTAAAAATTAGTGAGCATAATTTAATATGCACATTCATGCTGGTGATTTATGAGATACCTTTTTCAGGATCATACTCCTCTTCCTCTTCCTCTTTCTCATCCTCATCCATCTCATCCTCCAAGTCATCTTCTTCATCCTCACTGTCACTGAGTAAGGGTGGAGGCCCAGGTGGAGGTCCTGGAGGCTTCCTGGGACGGGGTACGGCATCCTGTGGCGGTCCAGGGGGTGGTCCACCCAGTAACCCACTGTCAACAGATACATCATTTAGTTAGAAAATTTGGAAATAGATAGAGATAATAGGGACTACTAGATAAACATGCTGCATATATGGATTGATATATTACAGATACAGTTTCAAAGGCAAACATGCATATTTTAAGATATAAATATTTCAAATTTTAGTTGCATCTAAACAATAATTATTTGATATTTTAAATATGCTATTATTTTAGTGTAAAGCACCTTAGGGAATTTTTTGGATAAGGTACTATATGAATTATGTGTAATAATGATAATAAATATTCTTACATTAATAGCATCTGAAGGGACACATAGACTGCTGCCTGTAATGTTGTAAGCCTTGACCATGTCTATAAAACAATCAATATTCACTGTCATTTTGAAATGCGTTCTAACTTGCATAACCACTTTTTTTCTTTTTGATGGAGGTAACCGCCTCCATATTTTAATGCTAACTTAACTATGTATATGTACATCTGCAATTCCATTCAATTTCAGACTATGGGACATGGCAGTAACACAGGCTTCCTCTCATTTTATACCCTGGCATCAACCAGGCCCAGTGACTACTGCACCTGTAGGCTCTGGGTGCATAATTGTCCCCATTGCTAGGTCATACCACCGAGGAACCCCTGAAAGGCGCACTTGTTTGTGAGTGGAAAAAGGCTGTTACCATTAAGCCTGCAGAGCGCTCACCCAGGGTGGGTGCCAACCATGAAAAATCTCACCACCTCGGCTGAGAATCAAACTCAGGATCTCCCGGCTTTAAGTCCTGTGCTCTACCTCTGAGCCACAGAAGCCAGTTGCACAACCGCTGTTAACTTTGAAGATTTCCAAGGGCTGACTTACTCATAGGCTGATCCTTTCTTCAAAATGCCATGTAAAGGTTTCTGTGGGGCTGGGAGGGGAATATCACTTGGCAAAGGAATCTGTGAAGGAACTGGAAAAAAGAAAGAAAAACATCAATAAGTGATAACCACCTGCTACATCAAATTATTGTAACAACAAACTTTTGTATAACAAAATTATATTATGACTATATCACATATTAAGTATCTAATATTAAACATTACTGAATTTTATTATACATTAAAATATTCAATTTTTTTTCATGCTCTTAATTTGTATTCAATTCCAGGATATAACAAATCTAGGTGTCAAATCTATTACAAAATTGGAAACTTGATAAAATACCACATTTCATATACTGTTATAGTTAAACATGCATTATGCCATGATGGCGTGTCACATGACATACCTGGCTGCATGGATGGAGCATCCGGGAGAGGGATCTGGTCGATCTGTACACGCTCAGCATTCTTAATCTGCTCTGTAACATAAGAAAAGCAAACTGTTATTGCAGTTTAATACAATGAGTAAACATGAAGATGTTCTAATATTTGTTGTTACACCATTTGCCGAAGGATAATCATTCTTTATCCATTAGAGGATAATTACTGTTTAAATATTTAATTATTAAAATTATATATTTAAACTGTATTGCCATAATGTGGCATTTGTAATATGAAGGATGCACTGAGCCAAGAAGAGTGAAATTATTAATTCTAGTACATCATGTTGCTTTATAACTTGAATACATATTGTTGCTGGAAATGGTAGAATGAAATGCTAACAAAGACTCTGCAACTCACTTTACATATACCACTTTATATTAATGATGTATGGACTATCAGCCCAGACTTACCATATTTGATCTGGAGTTCATTTTTCCTGGCCTGATATGACACTTCCTCTTTCTTCAGACCTTGGGCATATTCATAATCTTCTTTTTCCTGTCAAAACAAAGTGCATGACATGTCAAGGTGAAAAGATCAATATGAGAGAGTAAAACAAAGCAAAGATAATAACAGAGATACAGAGCAAGGCCATGGTGACTATTTTAGGCTCATATCTGATCAAATAGAATTAGGACTAATGTTTGGATTTGTGTCTCTCACTTTTTTTATGCATTCTGCAGGCATTTACACACTGACATCATTAGAAACTACAAGATGTAAAATTCAAGTTGGATACAATAGCTATGAATGCACTGTGCCATAATAAAGTTCCATAAAAACAAATGAATCTACAGCATATTTTGTTAACAGTTAAATGAAATCACTGGCAAATATTACGTTCCTGAGGCAGTGGAACTGATTTTTACGCTGCCTGCTTTGACCATTGATGATACGTTTAGACACAAGATGACGGTTCGTTGTCAGCTGAAAAAAAAGTGCTTATGATGTGACAAGCAGCCTACCAGATGCCATTAAACAAACACTCGACAAGTGCCGCCTGATGACAGTTTATGGTCGAATTTTAATTGCTCACTCTGCATTCTCGCATCATCGACCGATATGATTATGACATTATGACTGTGTTAGTGTAGCCATGTATCTGTTGTCTGCAGAACTGAAATCAGCCACGTGGTGTGCATGCAGCCTTTGTTGTTATTTTTCGTTTGACTTACAGCTCACTGGCCGGGCATCCTATGTGCCCAAGCCCCTAAGCAAACCACATCTAGGGCCATTCTCTCTGAGCCTGTGGCCTGTTCAGACGGTTACAGGGGCGATGAGCTGTCAATCGAAATGAAATGAACAACATTGGCTCCATGTATTCCTCGCTTGGCTGTATCTTCCAGCACAAGGTCTCATCTGATTGGACAAAAATGTGCTCCCCTCTGGTTTAGCAATTCAGGATAAGAGGACATACAGCGCTTACGATATAGGTAGTAGGCCTATAGGTAAAGCGCTGTGTAAAGAGCGTAGGCAAATATCAAATGATGATAATTAGAGCATGGCAATATATATCCATGATCCGGGGTTCTGCTAGGGGGAAAATTTATGTCCATTTCCCGGATGCAGTGCGTGGGGGGTGGGGGTGAGGAATTTTTGGTGGAGATTTTTAAAAATAATGTTGAAAGAATGATCCTTAAGAACATTTCATGCAAAATCTAATTCCTGTTGCTTGATATGCCTGTTCAAGAGATACAGTTTTAAATAATTCTCACAGGGAAAAAGAGTGTTCACCAGCCTAAATTTTTGGGTTGTGGGAAGCCTGAGTTTCAATGTAACCCATTTCCCTATATATTGCATATTTTTCCTAAGTATGTTGAGTATCAGTGTTTGATACTTACATACAGTCTGATGACTCTGTCAAATGTCTCTTTGAGCTTCTTTCGTTTATCTTTCAGAACCTTTTCGTTCAACCTGGGTGGTTGGTTTGGGTCAAATTCTGAAACATATAATTCTATTGTAACTTCAAACAGACACAAATCAACAATGGTTCATGTACACTGAGGACCTTGTGTAACAAGTATGAACAAGGATAGGTATAGATATCCAGAATATAAATATGACATTAGCTGTGATGAAAATAACTGTTAATAATAACCATGATTTACAGATAAAGCATGATGCTAGAAATCACAAGTGCAACATATGTCAGCTTTAGTTAATAATAATATGTATAAAGATATTATAAATTGTAAACTTTAATATAAACAGCAACACAATTATCTGCAAATATATGAAACTTTGATAAAATAAATAACATAACTGTGAGCAAAAAACAATGTTCCCTGAATTAGAAATATTTGGACAACATAATCTCAGTATATTCTGTATGAATTATACTAATACCCAACATGATATGCCTTGTATAATTGCAAAGAATAAAAGCTAGGGACCAAAAAAATATAATGTTTATAGGTTGAAAGAATGTGATTTTAATAGTGCTCATCCCATACCCATCTGATCAATAGCCTCCATCTCCTCCAGTAGCTTAAGAGGGTCTTTTCCTTTGAGCACCGCATGACGAACCATCATACGCTGCTTCTTGTTCTAAAATAGAATGTTAAATGATTATGTAAGACTTGGTATCATTGCTCTGACAGGTTTGAGTTAAAGACCTTCAAAGCAAGATATATTCAAGCAGCATTTACATAAACAGGACAACTGCAGACCACAATTTTGACAGTCTCCCCTTACATCTTTGCCAGGTCTTAAGTTGTTGCACTGCAAAGATTTTGACGAAGTATCATTACATTGTTATTAACTTGTAACATGCAGAGCTGTCAGTGACGGCAACATCAGTTGCCTTGCCAGTTGTTTGCTATACTTTTTTCTAGTGAAATTAATAACAAAACACATAAATGCAAATAGTATAGTGTGGTACACAACATTGCAGAGCTATTTATATTTTCTGATTTAATTTTTCAGAAATTTATCATAATCCCTAATGGTCATCCTTAAACTAGTTGGAAGAATCTATTTCGATGGTTAATCTGAGGAGAATAATACTTACCCTCCTACTTAATAGCTTTTTAAAACAACTATTTTTTTCTGATATCAATTTATATGATGCTCCAAAGAAATAAGCATTCATAGTATAGGAAAAACTCAACTTAATCATGTTTCAAGCATTTATCTGTACTTTAAAGGAAACATGAAACTTGATATTATGAAACAAAATCACATGTGGCATACCTTCTTCAGTTCCCTCTTCCTGGCTTCCTTTCCTGAAATGCAGACAGATATTCATGAATCTCAGACCTAATATGACAAGCATTATTTTAATTAAAGTCATTCAAACATTTTAATAAACATATTGTTACCTTATTATTCTTTAATTCAGATATCATTATAATGCATCATTAGAAAGCATAATATAAAGCCATTTTACCACTGAGTGTTATTTAAATTTAACCTGTAATATTTATATTCTCTACATATCTTTTTAATTATTCTAATTACCAAAACTCTAACAGCAAAACAAAGAAAGAGGCTTCACATTTCTCCTTTTTAATACTGTTTTGGTTAAAAAATGAAATTATGACAATTAAATGTTGAAAATTAACACACTCTTATTAATCAGAGTGAGGAATCGACACATATAAAGGAATAATAATATAATAGAACAGCTACTGAAGTCAAGTTGGCATCTGTCTTTGCTCACAATATTTTTTTTACACTCAAAAGTGCTTGCCAATGGATTGGTCATTTACACAACTCAAATATTTAACATTTTTTAAGCATTAAATTATGGAAAAGTGGCTGCAGATTTTGTGAACTCAGGGCACACTAATATTTTCAGAAAACAGGATTAAGGCAAACCCTTTGCTACACTTTCATCAGATATTTGTAAGATAAATACAGTAGAACCTCAAGTATCTGAATAGTTTGAGGGACATACAATTTGTTTGGATATTTGAGATTACGGTCTTACTGATATGTGATCATGAGGTGCACCATTATTTTCATAAGTATACTATAAATACAGGTACATGTGAGCATATCAAGCTTCTGACATGCATATAACTAATCCTGATCCTGCAAGTAATATTATCTCATGAGAACATATTAAAGGGCTTCTTTTTTATAATGGCTACACAGATATTTGTATGCCATAGACTATTTTACCTGTACTGGTAACATAGCCTCCTGAGCTATTTTACCTATAACAGCAAAATAGCCTGGTGGGCTTATTTTGCCTGTAACAGCAACATAGCATCTGAATATTTTTATTAATTTTATGTATTCCATGGAAAATACTATTTATCTAAGCACACATATTGAAAAGACAGAATACCTCCGCTCCTCCATTTGTTTGGGGTATTAAGTTAAAATTTTCTTTTTCTTTGTATGTTTTAAATGTATGTGCATCCACAGGGCCATTTTCATGATATGGATGAAATGCTTCTCTTTAAAACAATACCAGAACATACACAGCTTTTCACAGTATAAGTTTGCAACTCCATAAACCTGAAACAAAATGTTTTGAACACTTAATGGCCTAGAAATACAAAATCAAAGTGAAAAAATAGTTAAAATACATGTATTAAAGGCTGTTGCTACAGGTCCAAATCTGAACATCGATCATACATGCTAAAGTTCTGGCACTTCTTATGAGCATGCATACTGAACCTGCCGGAGCTATTTCTCTGGAACCAACTTTTCTGGCATTTATTAACAAAAATAATTTAATTTTAATTGTAGCTCTTTATGTAGGACTTTCTTGGAGAATCGAATAGACCTGGAGATCTGCAAAATTACCAAAGAATTATGATAAAATGTGTCTGAAGCGAACTGCTTGATTTTGAATTGACCATGACCTAAGCATGTTTAAAAAAATATAACCTCACAAATTAATATTTGAACAAAAGACCTATATAAATATATATTCATTGTTAATAGATTTGAAATTAAGTCCATATATGTTTATTAATGAAAATATAATAAGGCCTACTCCTAGTTTAACATGTTAAGAAATTAATGAAAACTGATGAATATTTTGGGTTTTATTAATAAATTTTTATTTGCATGAAGTCCTAAAACTTTAAAGTTTATCCATAATTTGCACCAAGTATTACTCATAATGCCGTTGTATGCATGTACTTATAGCTCATAACTTAATTGCCCAAGTGCGAACCAGAAATAGTCTGGACCTTAAGCTCTGGGGCAATATATTGGGAGTTCTAGACACTTTGTATATATTATTATTGAATATCTTTTTTAATCTTAAAAAAAACAGCAATTGTAGGATCGCAAAATGTTTTCTATTACAATTCAAAGAGAAGATTTTTATATTTTATAATATGTACACGTCAAGTGGTCCTGGGGAAACAATTAAGATAAAATTGGGGGGGGGGGGGGGGAAGTGAAACAAAGTGAAGAGTAACACAGTTCTGAGAGTGACAGAGAGTCAGAGTTCTGAGACTGAAACCATAAACTTGTAAGATACAGAAGTACGCACTGGCTTGATCCGTGGGGTTCATATATTTCCCACTCTTGGTGGTGTTGATCGACCGTCGCCCCATCTTGAAGGTTTTCCTGACAAGACGACGGCCACAAAGATATATATGTTAATGCTCTCGTCTCTTTATGATCACTTTTCTTCTTGGTCCACGTCTCCTTATTTTCGCCCACCTAGCTATTCAAAGTCACGTGACCGTCTAGGGGCTGACGTGCTGTCGTAAAATAGAATAATTTTACCAATATCTTTTTAATATTTTCGACTACAGAATAAGAGTAAATAATGCATGTAATGACCATCGTAAAATATATTTATGTCCCAAAAATAGTTACCGCTTATATAAACAAACCCTAACGTCAATGAACCCCATTTACGGTAAACGTCTATGGGGTAGGACTAAAATTTGAATGTCGAAAGTCTGGTGCCAACCCGAACGTCAATTTTGAATGCCTTAATTACTTAAATAAACAAGCAAATAGAGGAATCAGAGCATACTTGTATGTTTCAGCACAATATTAAATTTAATTTACATAAAGGTTATTCTTTTCTATATATATACAATAAATGTAAAATTACGACATCTTAAAAAAAATTCTTTGACCTAGCTGTAACAAAAAAAAAGGTTGATCGTTAATTATTTTTTGTTTTATATATTTTTGATAACCCATATGAGAAAATTGTCATTATCGGGTTACATTTAATTAACATAGTCTTTGCTTTAAGGCTACTTAGAAAAATATGGAAATTGTAAAATTTCCACATTTTCCATTATTTGATACTGCACGAAATAGAGGTACCGTAAATTGGTATTATTGACGGTACTTAATGTACACTACAAAGATTCGTCCATTTTCTCGGTAACTATATTTCAATAAATAAGTCAAATATTATTACTGGAACTTTTCAGTAAAACACATCTTTGTTATGCATCATAAGGATATGTATGCAGGGGTCGTAATAACACCTTTCCGCAAACATGAGCAAGCCAGCAAGGAAAGGCAAATTTTTATTTTATACAAATCCGAAGGAAAGGTTTACACCTAGATGTTTTCCACATTAGCAGCTGCTAAGTATCAACACAAATGACACAAAAACGAAATAGGCCTATTTTACAGGTGGTATTCAACCGACTCCCTATATTTCCAATATTCTCATATTAAAATGGTCTTTAATTTCTTATATTTTCCGCATGTATAGGCCTACATCTCCTGTATTTTCCTTTTTTCACACCACTATCGTGTTTCTGGTGAATATAACAGTGATGCTATTGAATACATTCCGTTCTTTTTACATGCAGGTGTGCATGTATAGGATGGAAGTTAGATGGTAAAGAATCACGTTTACACTGAGAGAAGTGTGACTGAAAGTTTGATATGATGATATTTTGCATATTTTGCGGAAAAGCATACCTGTAAATGCCTCTCCGTTGGAAAGGGGAAAATATGAGAGTATTACGATCCCAGTATAAGGGCAAAAAGGCATATTTTATACACTTTAATCGCACTGTACGCTAAATGTAGCCTGTAATTCAAAGAAACAGTTCTAATGAAAGTTTTATCTGAAATGTATAAACATTTCTGGGTGTCTAGAACAAAACAGAATAACAAAAATGTATAATTATCTATGATTTAAAAATATATTTGCCACAGGCCAAAGTATTTCATAAATATGTATTAGAAAGAATATCCAATGATATTTAATAATATAAAATCCAATAATATTTAATTCAATAATATAATATTCAATAATATAAAATCCGATATTATAAATCCAATAATATAAACCAATATAATAATATAATAATATAATAATATAATAATATAATAATATAATAATATAATAATATAATAATATAATAATATAATATAATATAATATTTAATATATACATAGAATTGTGATGAGTAGCTCGCAGATTAAATTTGTGCATGCTTATAGACACTCATACGTGAATGTACACTGAGTATACTCATGTATATTTTTTTTTTATTCCTCTGATTGCTGGAATATTGCAAGGCATCCGAGATCGATGTCCGGCTAACTTGACATCCGACACTCGATTTCAGAGTTTTAGTCGGTACCACTTCCGGTAAAAATAAAAGGGCGTCTGCAGCTGTCAACACTGGGAGCTCAGAAAGCAGAACTATGTGTTTTGATAAGATTAGTGGCTGATCTTTATCCGTTGTACACAGGTTTTAAAGCACGAGTCACAATGGAGGAGTTGGCATATAAGAAAAAGGAGATTGACGAAAAGCTCAATAAGGTATGACTAATTCATCCAGTGCTGTCGCATCCACCCTCCCCCCCCCCCCCCCCCCCCCCCGACAATGGCATATAAGAAAAAGGAGATTGACGAAAAGCTCAATAAGGTATGACTAATTCATCCAGTGCTGTCGCATCCACCCTCCCCCCCCCCCCCGACAAACAGTGACAACTGACATACACACACATTTTTTTCATTGCTAATATGTATACATGCAATTTTTTTGTTAATGTTAGATCAATTGAGGGAGTGACTGTAGAATCAGTACCTACGGGGAAATGGTCTTAGTCAAGGAAAAAATTCTTGGTGTCTACATCGGGGGTTTGGGTATGTGGTTTTCGTCTGTTGTTCGTATTTCTGCTGTGTCTCCGTCTGGTGGCCTACCTGTAATGAGACCTGTCCTTGAATCAGCAACTGTGTGATAACAAGTCTTATGCGCTGCCAATGCGCAATGCAAGACAAGTTGGAATTCAGGGGTCGAGTGGGGATATTTAAATCTACTATTGAGAATTGGTCATAGTTGTTAAAATGAGGGTTAATTTTTGTTTAGGATGTCACAGAAAGTTTTAAAAAATTAACCCTCAGCCGTTTGTTAAGTGCCTGCCACTATAGCGTACTCAGTCTCGCGCTTCGCGCAAACAAGGTGGAGTCACTTGTTTATTTGTAAACCCTAACCCTTGAAATACACCAAATACACTCAGGATAGCCGTGATTGGTGTATATATAAATGCCTGGAGGCCTTGAGGGCCCAACACCACATAAGCCAAGTGGTGTAAACAAGCAGAGGGAGGAATCATGACGGATACAAGCATGTTGAACCGCGTGAAGAAAGGATAATTATACATTATTACGGGCTAAGATGTAAGTGAAAGGTCTACAGGATACAAATAACGTACAAAGGAGTAAATTTCATCTTTCATTAGATTTTTTAGAAGACTTAACATGTATCCCTTGTGGATAGAGGAGTCCTGATCGTCATTTACTGATTGTAAAGTCCCACCCAGAAGCCGATTCCAGGGGGAGGGTCCAGGGGGTCTTGATCCCCCCTTCTTCAGCAGCCACAAGCTTTTTTTAAGTCTTTCAGACGAATATTTCAACCTGGACCCCCTTTTTCTGGATCTGGGGACCTTTTTTGGGCTTTTTCATTATTTTTTCTGGGTTGAACCCCTCCATTTCCTAAATCCTGGATCTGCCCCTGGCACCAAATTAAGTGGGCTCAGAATTGGGACTTCATTCTGGAACATGAAAATATAAAAAAACTGTCTGCAGTTGTTAAGAATTTGGGCTTCATGTCAACTCAATCAAAACAGGTGTTGCATAAATTGTTTCCCTAACAAAGGCTGATACATCATATTTTTCTGAGATCTTCCTGTATTTCATTTTGCTCATACCTGGGGTTTATTATTTTAGAGGAGCAGGGATACGGGGATCCTGGGTTCCCCACCCAAGCAGGGGTGTGGGGGCCCCACCTTATCCTAGATTCAGCTTTACAAATACAAAATGGTTCCCAGTTTACACGATAGATGGGGCTTCACTCAGAGCTATAAATGAAGTAAAGTCGCCTCCACTGGTATCTTGTCTTCACGGCTCAGTTGGTTGTGTGTAGGGTTCTTGGTCTAGAGATCTTAGGTTCAATTCCCAAATGAGATTCACTGATGGTTCATAATAGAGTAGGTAAAATGAGTGTAGGGACATCTGCAGGGAATATTTCCAGGTCTAGAGATCGTAGGTTTGACTCAAAAATAAGATTCACTGATAGTTCATAATAGAGTAGGTAAAATGAGTATAAGGACATCTGCATGGAATATTTCCTGGTCTAGAGATCGTAGGTTTGACTCAAAAAAAAGATTCACTGATAGTTCATAATAGAGTAGGTAAAATGAGTGTAGGGACATCTGCAGGGAATATTTCCAGGTCTAGAGATCGTAGGTTTGACTAAAAAATAAGATTCACTGATAGTTCATAATAGAGTAGGTAAAATGAGTATAAGGACATCTGCAGGGAATGTTTCCTGGTCTAGAGATCGTAGGTTCCATTCCCGAATCAGATTCACTGATAGTTCATGTTAGAGTAGGTAGATGTCCCTACACTCATTTCACATTTTCCAACATGAAATAATTGCCAGCATCACTTCCTGACTTTGCACCTCGATAATATGTTTCAATTTCTTATTTGAGCAAGAAAACAAGTAAGATGTCCCATTTAAGGGATTGTTAGCTAGATAATGTTTGGTTATGAGGCCACAGGAGGGACATTTAATAATATCATTCAGGGCACCACTAGAATGCATGCAGAGCTCTCTGTCTTTGTATAGAGACAGATACTGTGTCTAGGCCTACATGTGGGCTTGGTCAAAACTTTTATAACGTAAGTTGTTATTTCCTTTGCAAAGACTGATTATTTATATTTTCCTGAGAAATTCTTACGTTGGATTTTGCCCACACCTGGGGTTCAATATATTACAGGAAGAGTGGTCTGAGAAACCTGAGTTCTCTGTCAAAGCAGGATTGTTGGGAGGGCAGCCCCCACCATACTTTAGAATTAGTTGTTCAAAACTTCAAATCAACATGGTAAAAAACACTACTGGTGTTTTGGCAGTGTGGGCAGTACTGCCGCCCAGACCACAATATAAAATGTATAGTAATTAGTACAATGGTGAGCTACTGTGCATCAGTCACAGCCATACCATACCATTTAATCTCATTAGATAAATAGCTTTAATATATAAAAAGATTTACAGATTAACAACCAGCCTGTTTTATGTGGAGTAGAGTTATTTTTTGGAGGTGGTGAATATACTATAGATAAGTAACTATATCCACATAGCAGTGTTTAAGACCCTTATTGTTCAAATAAAAATGGTTCCCCATTGATTTACACAAGAAATGGCACTTCACTCGTAGCTATAAATAAACTGATTCCCTCTCAGCTATAAAAAAAACAACGTCATATATATATATAGGATCAGTTCCTAAATTAGACAACTTCTGATATACACTAGTACATCAGAATAGGTAAAAAGAAATGGAATATAGGGACATCTAGTCAAAAACCTAGCCTCATAGCAGGAATAACAAGATGACTTATTATGGGCTTATTTTTCACATGTTCAGACTTTAATTATACCTTTTATGGTTAGCAGAGTCATATTTTGTGAGACGAGCAATTAGTCTGATAGTCTTACATTTGTTTGGTGACCAAATGAAGACTTCTTCATTAAAAGTAATTTTTCTAGCCACAAGCTGAGTCAGCAACTAGTCAGTGACTGGTGGCAGCCACAGTCACCTGACAAAAACTCCTCAAGCAACTGGTTAACGTTCAGTCCCTAGGGGTAAATCACATTACAAGCTTCAACCATTAACAGTCACAAGGTCACATGCTGACATGCCAGAAATCTTGAGATCATCTGCTATTTGCGGTTGCAAGTTGCTTCACAACACAACTACATGATCATTTAATGGATATTTTTGGAAGGATGGGGCAGACTGCCTTGCAACCCCTCTCAGATTGGGAACCAAGTTTATAGTCTTGGACCCCTCATCTCAGGTAATGTACTCCTGGTGTTGTCAATATCTGTTTAGACCATTTCTCAGGATAGATGATAAACTCTGTATATAAATATGCAGTAATTAACAATATCTGGGCATTGCAGGCTAAATTCTAAAGTATTGCCCTGAAATAGAAGATTATGTATATTATGAAATACAGACTATACAGCAGAGCCTGTCAGAAGACCACCTGTCCAATAAGACCACCTGTATATTAAGATACCCTAGAGTAAAATGAATGCATTCACACTGGTTATAAATGATCTGTCTAATAAAACCACCTGTGAATTAAGACCACCTTTGGCCAGTGGGAAGGGATGGTCTTTTTACACAGGTTTCACTGTACTAGCAAAATAAAATTTGACTAAATTAATTTAAAATTCAAGTAGGTTCTGCCATGAGTCTTGAAATGTTTTACAGAATAACCAAGAATAAGGCAAAAAAAATAAAAAATTATGGTTCTCAGGCACTTTTTTTCAGAAATCACTGGGGGTGGGCAGTATTTGATTTTTGACCTATTTTTGTATGTTTCAATAAAAATGTCATATGATCAGGGAAATGCATGAAAATGACAGGGTTATTTAGCTGAACAGGTAAAAGCACTACATACCAAAGGAAATCATATCAAAATTATACTATTTTATCTTCTTGAAAGATGAAAATCAAAATAAAAATTGTTTGATGCAGGGGGTTAAAAGTGACGCGGGCAGTGCCTGAGAACCATACCTTTTATTTTTTTGGCCTAACCAAAAAGTTTTATGCCATTATATAAGAGTATGACTTAGCATGTGTTGTTCTTCACAGGAGATGAGTAGGCTGAACACACTGAAGGATGCCCTGGGTCACAGCAATCAGATGACACAGAACATGATGGGGATCTTGAACACCTTTGATACTCGACTAAAGCGTCTTGAAGAAACCATCATGCCAGTGTACCAGGAATCAGGGCAACTCCAGAGGCGACACGAGAGTATCCTTTGGCTCACTGTGATGCATTGTGGTTATGTTGTGTTACCATTGATTATTTTGTGGCTCTTTGGTATTTCAGGACATATTGTATCCCCAGACAAAGTCCGGGGATAGTATGGTTTAGGCACGGTCACGGCACTACCGCCGCAGAGATTTCTTTCAGGTGAAATAACTTAGATCTTCACGGATCTTTACCAAACATGACATGTTCATAGATATGGGTGAGAGGACAAAGCCTGTTTAAAATGGGGTCATGACCTTTACTAGGAGAGTGGCCTTGACCTTGAAAAGGTCCATTTTAGGGGAAAATCACACAAATTCTTAAATACCTCATGGAATATTGCATGGATTGATCCAAAAATTAAGTTGACTGAAGATCATTGATAGTGTTGTCAAGTACCGGCTAACTATTATCCTTTTCTTGCTTTCATGCCGTTTTATACCCCCATCAGTGCCACTTGACAGTACTGTGAGCATTATAAGTGAAAAACTAATGGACAGAATTCTTTCATATTATGCATGTACATAGATATTGGTTATGGAATAATGCATACTTAAATTGGGGTCATGACATTTCCTATGAGAGTGACCTTGACCTTGAATATAATCATATATAGTGAAAATCATACAAAATCATAAATATTTCAATAAGGGATGCATGCATTGGTGCAAAAATCAAATTGACTGAAGATCTTGGATAGCTTTGTCTACTATGGAAGACAGTTGGTGACACCTTCTGTCCTTTTCTTGTTTTTGTGCCTTTCAATACCCCATAATTTCCACTTGACAGTACTGTGAGCATTATTTGTCAAAAACTAAATGACAGATTCGGCTAAATATGCATGGAACAGGTGGAGATAACAGTAGGAGATGACTTTCAATTGCCCTACCACCATTTTCCAGAACTTATACTTGCCACTTGGAAAGTGGATTACCATTAATGCCAAACCCTGCTTGGTATAGCCTCCTTAACAAAAATACCCAGACATTGAAAGAACTCTGAATCTGCTGGAACATGTATTAGGATTTTATCATGTGGCAGAAGAAGTGGAACCAACAATCAGAGAGGGGTGAGTGCTCAAATCATTTGTACTACAGTGGAACCCCACCTTTTGACCACCCAACAATTTCAACCATTTTTCATGGCCACCAATATATGAGCCAGGCAACTTAGAATTTCACAAATATGACCACCTCCAACTTATTACCACATTGGTCAGTCTCCAAGGTGGTTCTTATTATGGGGTTTCACTATACTTTCTCTATTATGAACAGTGGCAGATTTCTGGTTATGCATTCAAAGTTATACTTTTATTTTACATATTACCTGTAGGTAACCAAGAATCACCTGAATACAAATGAAATTATTTTTGCAATGTCTTATTGCAGCTTTTCGGAAATCTTAAGTATTATCATGAACCATACTCCAAAGTTATATCAAAATATTTATCTTTTTAACATTCACCAAGTTTTTTTCACTTCATTTGTGGACTTTTCAGACATGATGTTTCAGGATTTTCCCTTTTAATATCATATCATTGCTGTGTGTAAGCTTCTAGTTTGAAGTTCTCACCTTTTGAATCATTATTTTGAATTTATCTGTGCAGGTAATCAGTACCTATTATCAGCTAGTATAGCTCAATAGATTTTATATTAGCCAAGTATGAAATATTGCAAGTTTGTCCTTACTTGGAATCTGCCTTGAAAATTTTCATTGTACAAAATAACTTTGTAAGAATGGGATATCTAGCTGATCACCTTTGTGCATGGTTTGCTTCCTTTCAGACCAAGTGATGCTTTAGAGTCATACCTTGAAAGCATGGCTAAGCTGCAGAAAGCACAGGAGTACTTCAATGCAAACAACTCACACAGTCCAGAGATGGCTCATGTGGTCAGTATATAACTAAATGATCTTCCAGTGAATACATCTATGTATTAAATACAAGTAGACCTGGTTAGAACCACTGCAAACTGAACCAAGAAATTCTGGCCACATATCTGGCAGCACAGTTTTAAAGATACGACCATTTTCTTTTTTTCAAATGGATAAAACATTTTTCTTTTTGTTTTTAAAAAGTGAAATTATAAGTGGATATTACATATAGATACTTCAGCTATGGCTTGCAATAACTTAAGAAATTTGTACATCTGGATTACCAGTAGTTATCAGAACAAAAAAAATTACAAGATAAAATATTCAGGAAAGAAATTAAATTACAGAAACCATGATTAAACATTTGGGTTCCCAGACCAAGGTTAACTTACAATAGGTAACAATTGAGAATCAGTTCTGTCAAGATTCACATCAATTTAATATTACCTGGTGTTCTATCACTCATCCTTTATGAACAGTCTGTGTCATTAGTTATACTGACAATTCTATACACCAGTCTGCAGTTTTCAAATTTGTTGCAATATTGCAAGAAACAATATTACCTCATGATGATTTAAGTTGCCCCACTATTATACATTTCAGGCCACATTGTTTGAAGCAGGAAAGGATGCACTTGAGAGAGAGTTTCGTAACTTGCTGGCAAGACACAGTAAACCAGTCCAGCCTGTGGTGCTGTTGGATGCTGTGTCTGTAGATGACGGTAAGGCTGTCTGCAGCAGAGGGCACAGATGATTTTTATAGCTGCTGTGTACATCAGTCCTGTACTAGCCTCAGTTTAAAAATTGACTGAACACCATTATAAAATTGGTTAAGAATTGACTGATATAACCTTGTAACACAGTTTTAGAAGTGACTCATAAACCATTATAATACATTTTAAGAAATGAATGATAAATAGTGGAAACAGTCTGAGCTGAGAAGTTGATTTTTCTTGCTGAAAAGACAATTTCACCACAAGTGTTGTTCCATACTTTATATTCTGGCTCCATTTGAAATAAATACCCCCTAAATCATAAATAGCACACCAGCAGATTAACCAAACAAGATATGTTTTTTCTATAATATGGCAAGTATGACTGAAAAAAGGTGTAAAAGCTATTTGCTTTAACCTCTTAATACTATTTGTAAGTACAACGTGACCTAATATGGAATCAGTTTATATAAATTTCCAAATCTATGCCAAATACAGCATATTTCTCAGGTGTAGTGTAGTGCAATACTTCAAAACTTGTCACTCCTTCCACCTTTACTAATACCTTTATCAACCTTTGAGCATCATAGGCTGTTAACATTCATGTTACATATATTGATATGTGTACATGCATGCATGCCATTGTCTCTAAGTACTAATGTGTTGCTCTTGCATAGTTGAAATTTATCTAATTTTTGGTGTTCAAATTTTATATAATCAAAATTTTTAAAGATTTTATTTCAGTGTTATCTTTTAATATACCTGTATAGTGATCTTGAAAAGAGCATCCTTATTCTGTAAATAAATAATATTTCTCAGAGTATTAATTCAGAAATCCATATTCTGCATGAAGAGCCTCTGAGATTATGTTCAACACAGATTTACCATCAGAGGATGGTGTGGTGATTGAACACATGCCCCAGAAGATTGTGACAGAGTTACAGCAGATTTCTCACTGGCTGCAGAACTGTGGCATGGAGTCTGACTACATGGACCTGTACGCCAGCATCAGGTCCACTGCTATTGCCAAGTCACTACAGGGGTAGGTATATCCAACTCAGCTTTAGCACAACTTGACAGTTTTTGGTTAAGCATGTCTTTGTCTGTTAGGATATTTATGAAATTGAATAATATTTTTATGCATGTATATCTCAATTAACTAAGATATTCCTCATGCATTTATATAGACTCAGTCCGTTTATTTTAAGTGTCACTGCAATAACTCAAGGCTTTAAAGGATTTTCACTAAACTCATCTGAACTACTAACCAATAGATTATCTCACCTGAGCTGGAATCTAGGCAAAATCCTCACATATTTAATGAGGTCTGATGTCACCTTGCTTCTTTGTGGTGTTGCCGTGATAACTTACAAGGAATTGATGGATTTTGTTGAAACTCATCAGAAATAACCAATGTAAAATCTCACCTAAATTTGATTAAAAGCTAAATCCATACATAATTAATGCGGTCAGAGGTCACCAGACATGGTGCAGCCATGTTGGTTAGCCAAAAATCTTAGAGATCATGAGATTCTTAACAAATATTTATCAATGGAGTTTCTCACCTTTATTTAATTCTTGGCAAGATCCAAGCATATTTAATTAGGTCAAAGGTCCCAAGACATACAATGGGTGCCCATTGCTCCTGTTTATGTTTTCCCACAGTGTTTCTTCCTGTGTCATGTTTTTCACCATTAGGTTTATCCTTCAACTTGTTTTATTTCCAGTTTGAAAGACCATATGAGATCTGGAAGCCAAGACAGTGCAAATGTCAGCTTTTCACATTCACCAGTCACTGTGAGTACTTTAAATAAACTGATAAACATGTTAGCCTGATTACCACTTGGATGAGTGTACACAGACCTGAGATGTGATTTTCAACCTGAAATTCCTGCTTTATTTACAGTTGTTTATTTTCATGTACTATTTGAAGATTTTTCATGTGACAGTCAACTTTTTATCTTTATCAGTATACACCTGTGCATTTACTATACATAGAGATGTACATTCATGAATTATGTATTATTATATAGAACAATTTATTTCCAAATAAATGTAACTATTATAAATAAGTTACCTGATAAATGCAACTGAAACATTTTTTTCAGCAGCACTACAAAATAGATAAAAAACGAGATCTAAATGGATAGTGTATAGAATTTAACATAAAGTTAGATAAAAACCATGTTGATTTATTTGCAGGCCAGTAAATTGAAATCAATAAGAGATACACCAACCAAAAAAGGACACAAGGGCATACAATTGTAAGTACCCTGAGTTTTCCAAAGTCAAATCAGTTCAATTAAACAGTAAGTCCAAAAAAGCTGGAATCATAAATTGTAGAAATGTCGTTTTTGCTGTAGACAAGACACCTTTTGTTTTAAACACTTGTGATATGTCGTACATACTTTATCCCTAAGAGTTTATGTATCCCTGTTTCTCATGAGAGACCTGAATTAAATATGCAACACCTATTCGGCTTCAAAATGCACACATTTGTACCGGAAATCTTTGATTGGTCACAGATTAAAAATACTTCACCCACACATTTAAATTTCTGAGAATCTGCCAAAATGGATATAAATCTAACACTTGCCCAGGAAATAGTGGTCTAATAGCCAAGCACAGCTGGCCACGTCATTTACAGCAAGACTTCATGATCTTGTACAGCTGACATTTTAACATATTACCAGCAATAGAACTTTGTGACCTGCAGCTGTAACATTCTATAATTTTATATATTCAGACCCATGTCAATGTTGTTTCATATTTTGACAGTCTGAAACTAGCTGCTGGTAAGTGCTGGGGACTGTAACATCTGCATGGTTTGATTAGCTGTGATATTGTGACAAGCCGTCTTGTTTTCTTTTTGTTTCAGCTTTCAGTAAGCATGATAAAAGGCTTGAGTTTTGCTGTTTGAGTTGCGATCCCCTACAGTTATATCTGAACCATATAGCAGTAGTTTAAAAGATGTTTTTGTTTCATGTTCTTCTTGTCTCAGGCTGTTACTGTGTATTCCCCCAGTGTGTATTTGTGTGTTAGCAGATCTGCTGCTGCAGAATGATATTTTACTTCTGTTTGTAACTTTTTTTCTGATGATGGCTATTGTTTATTACTGATCCTGAAGTACTCTGGTAGTCACAGGTAAAACTAGTGTACAGAGGTCTGTCTCAGTAAAAGACAGAATTACAGCCTGCTGCTCTCCCAGTGATGATTTGCTGAGAGTATAGGGGGTTGTTAAAGAAAATCTAAAAAAACAAATCTAAAGTATTTTCCATTCACTGCAGTACTATCATAACAAACCAAGGCTAGATGGTGACCTCCAGGAAATTTGCAATGTGACATCTACTGAAAATCATATATTTTCACTCCAGCTTCTGAAATTTTGTGCATTCAAATTTATTAAGTGAGGAAAAATAATAATTTTTTTAGGAAAGACTGTATTTGAGTTAATTCAGAATTCAAACTTGTTTGGAATGTATGGTAATTTGTATTGGCACTAAATTTTTTTTTTTACAATTTAAACACAACTAAGCCACTATTCACAGACATAAGTACCCAGTACACATAAAGAAACAGATGCCAAGCTTAGTCTTATTTTAGGCAGCATATTAACTGCTCTATGGGTGCTGAATTATTGAGTATGATTGCTTCTTAATTGTCTTATTGAAACAGGCCTCTCTGAGTAAAAATGGGCTTAATTAGTTCTAATATGTGACTGGGCATGTGATTTCAGGTATGGGCTGTGATTTGAGCATTTCAGGTATTGGATAGTTTCTCTTGTTGAATCTGTATGGTCTAAGATAGATGTAACACAATACAAGAGGCTGAAACTTAATAGCTGGCTGCCCTATTAACATGAAATACTTTAACAGGTTGGTCAAGAAAGCTTCCATACAGCTCCTAAAGCAACAGATGGTAATGCAAGAACTAGGTAAGAACTTTATTATACACAGCAGAAATCTCCTGCATTGTAACAATAATCTCTTTACATCATGATGTAGTTCACAGTACCCCTATATCAGATCAGTTGTTCATATTTGGACTAGTCAGAAAAACATGGCTCAAGATTTTCAATGCAGTTTTCAACAGCTTGTGCTGCCTTGCTTGTGCTACCATCTTGGTAGACATCTTACATCAGAGGGGCAAAGCTGCTGCTATATTTGGACGGAAAAAATCAACAAATTGAAAAGTTTAAATTTGAAAAAAAATATTATGGGTAGTTTTTTATGAACCAGTAGGGACCTTCAAGTTTTTATCTGTGAAAAGAAAACAGATTTGTGCATTTATGAGCATAATGTGTCATGCCAGAAATACCAATTTAGTCATTGGAATGGGGAGATCCCCTAAGGGATATGCACAGATTTTACTTGATTCTCATGTCATGCATTGACTGAATAATTACAACTCTTGATGCCATTATTGTATCCCCAGACAAAGTCGGGGGATACTATGTTTTCATACCGGTCCTGCCGCTGCCGCCGCCGCCGCATATGAATCTTGTTGGCGCGATAACCCAAAAAATATTTCACGGAACTTTACCAAACTTGGTATATGTATAGATATGGGTAAGAGGACGACACCTATTTAAAATGAGGTCATGACCTTTACTAGGAGAGTGTCCTTGACCTTGAATAGGTCCAATTTTGAGGAAAATCCCACAAATTCTTTAATATCTCAAGAAATCTTGCATGGATTTATCCCAAAATCAAGTTGATGGAAGATCATGGATAGGGTTGTCATGTTCCAGAAACTGGTGGCGCCACCTATTATTCTTTACTTGTTTTCGTGCCGATTAATACCCCCAAAATTGCCACCTTACAGCACTGTGTGCATTATAAGTCAAAAACTAATGGACAGATTTCTTTTATATTATGCATATACATAGGTATGGGTTATGGGATGATGCTTATTTAAATTGGGGTCATGACCTTTCCTATGATAGTGGCCTTGACCTTGAATATTGCCATATATGGTGAAAATCACACACCTCTTATGATATCTCCAGTGTTGATAGCCATATGGATTTCAAACATGACTTATGTATGGCCCACCACTAAAGTAAGAACCCTATAGGTTCTAGGGTCATGAGGTCAAAGGTCAAGGTCACTGGACTGGCATTTTAAAAGATACTGTGGATGCATTTTAAGCCAAACTTTCATCCCAGGTCTTCCATCTTGAATATATAGCTCACTTGCCAATAATGGATGATCCATATAAATTTTGGGGTCACAAGGTCAAAGGTCAAGGCCACAGGAGCTATCTGTCAAAAAATTAGTTTCTGGATGATAATTCCTGCTTTTATGATGTAATGATTTCAAAATTGACTTATATATGTCCCATTGAAAAAGCAAGACCCAAATTGATTTTGGGGTCATGAGGTCAAAGGTCAAGGTCACAGGAAACCTCTTTAAAAAGATTGTGGATACATTTTCAGCCAAACAATTCATCTCAGATCTTTCATCTTGCACATATAGTTCACCTGCCAAGAGTGGAAGACCCCTATCAATTTTGAGGTCACAAAGTCAAAGGTGAAGGTCACAGGAGCCATATGTCCAAAAATTAGTTTCTGGATGATAATTCCTGCTTTTATTGATGTATGGATTTCAAACTTGACTTATATATGTCCCATTGGAAAAGCAAGACCCAAATGGATTTTGGGGTCATGAGGTCAAAGGTCAAGGTCACAGGACACATCTTTAAAAAGATTGTGGATGCATTTTCAGCCAAACATTTCATCTCAGATCTTTCATCTTGCACATATAGTTCACCTGCCAAGAGAGGAAGAACCCTGTCAATTTTGAGGTCACAAGGTCAAAGGTGAAGGTCACAGGAGCCATCTGTCCAAAAATTAGTTTCTGGATGATAATTCCTTCTTTTATTGATGTTTGGATTTCAAACTTGACTTGTATTTGACCCATTGGAAAAGCAAGACCCAAATTGATTTTGGGGTCATGAGGTCAAAGGTCAAGGTCACATCTTTAAAAAGATGTGGATGCATTTTCAGCCAAACATTTCATCTTAGATCTTTCATCTTGCACATATAGTTCACCTGCCAAGAGAGGAAGAACCCTATCAATTTTGAGGTCATAAGGTCAAAGGTGAAGGTCACAGGAGCCATCTGTCCAAAAATTAGTTTCTGGATGATAATTCCTTCTTTTATTGATGTTTGGATTTCAAACTTGACTTGTATTTGACCCATTGGAAAAGCAAGACCCAAATTGATTTTGGGGTCATGAGGTCAAAGGTCAAGGTCACATCTTTAAAAAGATGTGGATGCATTTTCAGCCAAACATTTCATCTTAGATCTTTCATCTTGCACATATAGTTCACCTGCCAAGAGAGGAAGAACCCTGTCAATTTTGAGGTCACAAGGTCAAAGGTGAAGGTCACAGGAGCCATCTGTCCAAAAATTAGTTTCTGGATGATAATTCCTTCTTTTATTGATGTTTGGATTTCAAACTTGACTTGTATTTGACCCATTGGAAAAGCAAGACCCAAATTGATTTTGGGGTCATGAGGTCAAAGGTCAAGGTCACATCTTTAAAAAGATGTGGATGCATTTTCAGCCAAACATTTCATCTTAGATCTTTCATCTTGCACATATAGTTCACCTGCCAAGAGAGGAAGAACCCTATCAATTTTGAGGTTACAAGGTCAAAGATGAAGGTCACAGGAGCCATATGTCCAAAAATTAGTTTCTGGATGATAATTCCTGCTTTTATTTATGTATGGATTTCAAACCTATATGTCCCATTGGAAAAGTAAGACCAAAATTGATTTTGGGGTCATGAGGTCAAAGGTCAAGTTAACAGGACACATCTTTAAAAAGATGTGGATGCATTTTCAGCCAAACATTTCATCTCATATCTTTCATCTTGCACATATAGTTCTCCTGCCAAGAGAGGAAGAACACTCAATTTTGAGGTCACAAGGTCAAAGGTGAAGGTCACAGGATCCATCTGTCCAAAAATAAGTTTCTGGATGATAATTCCTGCTTTATTGATGTATAGATTTCAAACTTGACTTGCATATGTCCCATTGGAAAAGCAAGACCCAAATTGATTTTGGGGTTGTGAGATCAAAGGTCAAGGTCACAGGACACATCTTTAAAAAGATCAAGGTCACAGGACCAACATCTTTAACAAGATTGTGGATCGTTAGATGGAATAAACAATAAATATGCCAAGTGTCAGTATATGCTGCTAAAAATGGGGGTCTGTTCTTGTTCATATTCTGGTTTATATACTCATTTTACTGTACATTGCATGTACAAATTTAATTGGGTCAAGGAGATTTTACCAGATTTTTTAAACTGATATTATCACTCCATATGAGGAAAAATGTTATGATTACATGGATCTTTGCCTTCTGAATGACTATGAGTTATCAGCTCTAGATGGTACCATTACAGTTGTAAGTATGTATACTGGTAGTCTTGTGTTTGCATGTATATGGTAATTCCTGTTGTATGCGGATTGCCTTCTTTTTCTTATTTTGTGTAGTGCTGGAAGTGTGATTATGCTTTAATATACAAAATTATTTGACCATATATTAATTCACTGTATAATGCAGGGATTGTAATGGAACATTTGTATTAACAGGATTATTGTCAAATATTGTTCTTTGCTGCGAAGATATGTTCTTAATTTTTGAACTGACAACTTTTCAAAAACCTAATTAAATTTTATATTGGCTGTGTAATCTTGACTAAATCCTTAAAGCCATGTTAAAAATTTCATGTTCACAGTCTAAATCAAGACCATGAATTTCTGTCCTAAGATAGGATAATGTCATAACTACCCCATTGGCATGCTTTTACCCAAACATATCTCAGTGTTAGAACTTTTACAGCCTATTTTTTTTTCTGTCAGTTATCTTTGTGTTAGTTAATTTATTGTTCTGCTCTAAGCAATAGAAAGAATATTTAGGCAAAATTATGATACACTTGTATTTACAGCCAAGAAATCCATGTCAGCCACAGCTGAGGGGAGAGAGGAGGTATCAGAGAGGGATATTGAAGTGTATGCTACCAGTGTATCAGCACTGTTAAAACTGATGCAGGTCTGTAAATAAGTTGTTAGTTTTTTATCTGCATTTGGAGTGCTTCTATTCTAAATAGCCTCATGCAGGAATTATGTATACACCATCCACTTGAATTACTTAGTGAAGAAATGTACAGAAGTCAAATGATAACAGTGAACTTATGCATTACAATACATGGATCAGATATATTTATTTACATGTTCATCCCTTCCATTTACCATGCTGTTCTTATAGATTAGCTTTTTTCTTGTCTTTTTGTACTTAAACATTCAGTTTTCAGAGTCTTTGAGTTTTTTCCCATGTCATATTACTCTCATATTGACTAAGGGAATCTTTGCCAAATAAACTATTACATGATATCCTCTATTCTTTTCTTTATTTCAGCAAAGTAACATTAATCTATTATATCTAGTATGTTAACAGCACCACTACTCCCTGTAAATCATGTGTACTTATATTACACAAGTTTAATATACTTTAACACTCTCCTGTAATATTTAGTGTTTGCTGATATATACTAATAGTAAGCAGCAGTATGTGGTGTTTTGGCCTGTGTTTTGAGCTCTTGTGTTTTGTGTTGTTACTCAGAGTGAGCAGCAGTTAATGAAGGACATTATCCCCGAGCACCGTAAGAGGATGATCTTTGAGCAGCTGGTACACCAGGCCCTTGACACTGTCATCAAGGAGGGAGAGGTCAGTGGGTACAGTCTTGTCATTTTGATATGGTTAGTTTAAGTTTAGTAAGAGACACCAAATTTAAAGGGACATAATCAGGAGCAGTATTATGTCTGTTCTTTCACACTATCAGTTCAGTTTTGCTTAATACAAAAGTTTCCCAGCAAAACATCCCAGCACACAGTCTCAGTGTCTCGCATACGGCTGTTTAAGACCTCATTATGGCTATGCATGTTGGTAAACATAGTCCAGGTGTGTCTGTTTACCATAACAAGGCCACGTGACCAGAGGTCCAAATGTTAGCTGCAACACTAGATGCTTCAGCAAGCGGTAACATGAATTACATTTTTTGGGCCAAGTCAGTCAGGGCATCTCCTGATTGACGTGTTGTGGCTGGGCACCCGCTGTGTTTATGTTGACACCTGTCGTCATGCCCGGCCACTATGTTTAACCCTTGTTAACAGGAGTAAGCAAATAGTTTCAGGGCAAAAGTTTGTCATGAACAAATTTATTTTTAAGGGAAAGAGCTATTTTTCAAGTTAATTCAGCATGCTTTCACAGTGAGTGGGACCCTTTAATAAGTGACACTTGACTTCTCATGTGACAGTAGTATAGACAGATATACAATATAACACCTGTGTTAAGGTCATCAGTGGGACTGTATAATACTGTCTTCATTAGAAGAGTGGCCTTATCATAGGATGGATTCATTAAGGAATCCAGCTTGGTACTGGCAATTGATCCTTAAAGAATGGTCCTGTTGTTATTCTCAGAGATCATTGGCAGGGTTTCAATATATCATCTTTGAATTTCTCCTTCTGTGGCTGCAAATATTACATATTGTCCCACCATTTTAGTGCATAGTAGAGTGGAGTTATTAACATCAGTTATTTAGTATTAATGTACATATGTATAGTCACTTCAGATGAATAACAACTTATTATTAAAAGCAGTTTGTGAAGGAAGGTACAGGGACATGATTTGATGTCCATAATTTATCTACACCTTGTGACTTATGGTAGATTAATGATTCAACCTATATTTTACAATGATCATTCTAAACTTTTAATATTTTTTTCCAGCATATTGTTCAGAACGCAAAGAAGGCCGTTGGCAGGAATGACTTCTCTGCAGTGATCTGTATCTTTCCTGTAGGCAAGCACCTGCGTGCTGTACGCCCAGACTATGATGAAACACTGGAGGTATAGTGAAAGCTGCTGCTGGAAGCATAACAACTATTGTCCAGCCCACTTCCCCTGTCCACCTGATTTTACGCAATTATCTCGATATATACAAATTTGCCAAACAAAATTTGCACCAGTTGCAGAAAGAGGATAATGCGGAATATTTGGTACCTTACCTGCTTATGATATAAACATTTTTCACTTTGCGGCCTGTTTGACATGTCTCATTTATATCTGTGGTTCATAGCGTCCAACTATTGTTATCCTCTTTTGATATAGATATGGTGTAACAGTGAAGCATGTGAACATGGAGAATACAAGTCTCACTGTGTACAGGGGTCGACAGTTCCTGATCATTTGTTCTGTTAATACGGGTGCCTCTTTTGTGCGTCACATCTATTATGACTTCATCATTGTTCCCTGCCGTGCCCATTTCATAGATTGGTGGCAAGATGATACTACAGAATAGACTAGTTACTCATAAAATCATTTTCAATTGTTTACAGGAAAATTACACAAAGTAGGCAATTATTTCCTTATTTCCATCATGGTTAGTTTATTTTCCTCTTTCTGTTCTCGGGGCAACAAGTTTTGAAATTCTTTGACTTGCTAAAAAATAGTCATGAAAAAATAGGTGGAAAGGACTTGAATACTAGTATTTTAAAGCCAGCTCTTAATTTACCTTCTGAAGATTTTATTGGATTTCTGGCTTACTCTGTGTACATATTAATAAACTCTTGGTACATATTAATATTCCTGTTAGGAAAAGTTCTGATAATGCCTCTTTGATGGATGTATGGGTTGTTTAACCACAAACTGCTGGTAAATACATCAATGTTGACACAAAGAAAAATCATGTAATGTTATGTGGCTTGTTGAATAGTCACTAGTTGCAAAATGCCTTGTGTAAACTCTGCAAGATGTCCATGTTGAATGTGTTTGGATTATTTTGGCAAGCCCCCACATGGTATAAACGCATGGATATAAATTAAATGAACAGCCTGGGTGCAATGGAGGTCAGCTTTTTTTTTTGCTTATTTTTATAAAAATTTAAAGAAATTGTTTATAATTATGGACCTCAGATATCAGAATAGGTCCCAAGAATACCGGCTTCTGTGGCTCGGCAGTAGAGCACAGGACTTTAAAGACCGAGTGCCACTATAAATACCAGGGGGCGTTACTGGGCAACATGGAGTTTAACATAATACCTGCAACTGTTCACTTGGCCTCTGACTGTAATCTGAATATAAGCTGGGAAGAAGATGTTACCAGAGCATGATTTTGGCAGACATGTTCCTAGTACTGCAAGTAACTGAAATAAATTATTATTTCTAGGTCAGTTTATGTGGTGTCTGCAGGAAAATAAATTTTGAGTGTCCATGCCAGTCCCAGTTCAAATTTAGCGGGGGAGGTGCACAGCCACGGCAGGAGCCAATCAGTAAGCAGCCATGATGTGTATAAACAACAGCACGTGGCTTTGTGCACAAGCAGGCCTGCCATGTCATTAGTCAGTGACTGTCTGTCTCTGTTTTAAATACTGGTATTCACCAGAACAAGCTCTGCTGAAACTCCATTTACCATACAAATCCATATTGGCTTTTCAATGTTAACTTTATAAGTCAAGTTTAAATCAAGCTTTGTTAGAAATTACATCTTGATGAACAGGATGAGAGTACACACTACACAGTCACATGAACCTGTACACCAAGTTTCTGAGTGAAGCTGTGGCTTGGCTGAATAAAAATTCTGGGTCAGTTTATTGCTAGGCCATGGACAGGAAACATGAACCACATTGGGTTACTTCAATAATGTTAGGAATTTCTCATTTACTTAGGGTAACAGACAGCAATATTTGTTGAACAGATTTTAGTGAGTCTGCTTGACATAAAGTTGTATTTTAAGTTATTGTTACATATTCAAATCAATAGCACTCAAAATGCATTGGAAATTAAATATGCATGGCAAACACATTAACCACATAAATTCTTCATGCTGCCTTGGTTATCTGCCTTCCAGCTTGTATACATCTTTCAACCCTGCTATTAATCTTAATTTACCCTTGGGAGACTGGGGCCAGCAAGGCGACAATCACCAGGGGTACAGCTGCTTTGTGATGTTATATACACAGGCAGCCTCAGTGAGAGGGTATCTGTTGGTAATCCTGTTAATTAGAATCTTCTTCGGGTTACTCAAAAGGTTTATATGATTAAACTGTGTTCATATTTATATAATGTCCCATACCATTTTTGAAATGATAATACACTTATGGAGATCCAGATGGGGACATAACGTTACTATTTACTTGTTCAGACACATTCACAGCTAACCAGCACTTGTATACATGTTAGCAGTAAGCCACGTGCTCAGGCTGATGTCTGTATGATAAGCTCAGATCTGGCTGTCAGTCACAGTCACATGACCTCTCATGTAACCGGGTGGTTCAGGAACTCGGCCTTTAAGCTGGGGGTCATGAGTTCTTATCTCAGCCGAGGCAGTGAGATTTTCATGGTCAGGGCCCCCACCCAGGGTGAGCACTCTGCAGGTTAATGGGAAGGCTGTACCCCACAGCCATTTATAACTCATAAACTAGTGCATCTTAGGGGGTTCCCTTGGTATTATGACCCAAGAAGTTGAATGATAACACACCAAGGACCCACTGTGCCTGCATGACATCAGGATACAAAAATAATATGATAGGAAGCGAGTGCTACCACTCTTGTGTCATAGTAACAAACTGAAATGTAACTTGGCAGATGTACATACTTCAATTAAGAATTAGATAAGAGAGCATAAAAAAAAAAGGCGGTTACCTCCACCAAAAATATTCTTAAAAAAAGAATAGGTCCCTTTTATTTTTTATAATATTTGTCTGTAAATAAACAATTTTGTAAGCATGTGGAAGACCATTTCTACTACTTCATTTGTACCATATTATTTATTCAATAGTAATTTTCATATCATGCTGGAGTTTACTTTAAAATCATTAGAATTTACCTGGTTGGAAACAGTCACGTTGATTTTCAAATATATGTTGAATTTCACTTACAATGTTCAAGAGAAATCTAGGATAACTCATTTGTGAACACTACATGTTTTATATTTTAATTTACTGCCTGTGGTTACTGTATGTTGTATAGCCTGATATTGTTTCATTCCCAGGGCTGCAGACCACCCATCAGACAAAGGCTCCCAAGTCTCATCTCAGCTTATGATATAACTGTAGGTATTACCTGATGTAGTTGCTATATAACTGAATAGTATATCTTTAATTATTGCAGATTATCTGTCACAAATATGGTAAAATTAAAATTTAGCAGTTCTTTGTTGTATTTTCAAATTGTGAAAAATGTATTTGCTTACCACAAGAAATTATGCACCATTTAAAACCTTAATATATATATGTAATATGTGTATATGATGAAATATATATAATATGTATATATGATGAAACTGCTGCCACACTGAAATATGTGATAACCACTGACATAGGACTTGTGTCTGGACTTAAACTCTGGTCCACCCTTTCAGAGACTCAGTTTTGACTTGATTTGTACTTGGACTTGTAAGTAAAGGTTTGAGAAAACTGTCACATATTATATAAAGATAAGTATGCATGGATAAACTACTAACAGAAGGTTTAAAAATAAGACTATACCCACCAAATTATATTACTTACAAAAATAAGACTTCACACCAAGCATTTGGGGGCTAAATTTAAATAAGCATTCATGTATAAAGAACTAGTAAACAAACATAAAATATGCATGATTTTCTCTAATTTATATTTTAAATTTTTTTTGATATGGTGATTTGTACTGGACTTGGACTCTTGACTTGGATTTTGGTTCCAAAAGACTCAGACTCAAAGATGGTGGAATTGAACTCAAACCTCTTGGACTTGGACTTGAGTGGTCTTGACTCGGACTTGCACTCAGACCCAGATGATGTGAATTCTACTTCATCACTGGTGATGTCATGGTTCTTATGGAAAGATGACATTACACGTTAATTCACTGTTCAGGTCTTGTTGTTCTTTTCTTTGTGTTTTGCAGGGTGCAAAGGCATTGCAAGAATACATTGATGGAATAAGAGTAAGTTCTTCATTTATATATACGCACTTACCCTATTAATTATCTGTTATTGCTGTCCCTAGGTATATAGCTTGTGATTGTTAGCTAGTGTGAACAGATGTCGGGACCAAAGTAGCCTGGTAAAAAATACTTAATGAATTGAATAGCTAAATTGTTGTTATCTGTATTCTTATCCATACATTTGTTGTAACATATGACATAGTTTCACAGAATGGTAATTTTAAAATGCCATTCTTGTTTATTCATAGATTAAAAACTTACTGCATAACGTAAGATATTCTTAAATTCTCTCAAGACCTTGATTATAAACAATATATAAACAAAAGTATATTTTATTTAGCTAAGGCTTATATTATGACTTCATATTTAATGTATTTTGGAGCAAGTTAACATACTAACATAATGATAGATACATATAACAAATGATAGGTATTACACTGTAATACATGTTTGTTTGCAGAATGATCCTGATAAATCTTCCAACATGCCTAGAGATGGCACTGTCCATGAACTCACTAGTAATGTAAGTTACTTCATTAATGTACACCATGGATTATCACATAATACACATCTCTGTAATGACACTAAAATGTTGATGCTGAAAAAGTTTCTCTAAAAGAGATTCTTTTATTACAACATATGTAAGTCAGTGCTCAGCAGCCAAACTTATGTCATACATCAGGGATCACTCTAATGTGAGCTTCATTGTTTATTACCTGTGTGTTTCCCAAATTTATATTATAAATACTGGCCTTACTTATATGCAATAACTATCATGTTTATTTCATGTGGTGTGGTAACCATGTTTAGTAATGTGGTTGTAGAAATAGTGAGTTGTGCATATGCTTAAACTGAAGAGCTTTTTGATTAATTCAGCACAAATGAAGCAAACATATGCAAATTATAGAAGCCCTAGTTTTAGAAATGTGTTATTTAGTAATGTTGGCAGGTTTATCACATGACATCATACCTGCTGTTACTTCCAGAATTTATATCTTTGCAGACATTGCTGTTTCTGGAGCAGCTGCAGGAGTTTGCTGAAACAGCAGGAGCAATGCTTATGAGTCAAGGTTAGTAATAATCTAGCAGTAAGTCTAGTCATGCTGTGATAAACTTCCATAAAGCTGTCATGGGTCAAGCATAAACAGAATCCATTCAGTTTGAGCTAAGCTGTTTGAGATTACTTTAGTGAAGTGTCTATTTATTTTTTCGCTCTCTTTTCAATGTTACCATTGACTTTAACAAAAGTTTATATGTGTTTATTCACACATGTTCAAGACCTTGTAAGTTCCATCAGGCAGACTCATTTTAAGAGTTCATTTTTTGATGTTTTATCAAATAAATATATTTTTATATTAGGAGTGCTTCTACAACTTTAGTTTATGTGGTCTTCAGGGTTAAAATATATATGGGTATGCACAACTGTATACTTACTGTATTTAGAATACAACCCTGTTCCTGTAAATGTAACATTTTTATCACTAGTTTAGAGGTTTAATGCTACTATTTTATTTTTCAGATCCATCTGTGCCAGCAGCCATGTTAAAAAGTGAGAGTAAAGCCCGCTTGAAACTGGCAGAATACATCAGTGAGTCTTTGGTTATTTTACAATATTATAAAGGGGTATCATTATTGATCTTTGCAGGATGATAACTTCCATGGTATAGTGGTTGCAAAATTTTATATTTATGTCCAGTAAGGGGCAATGCTTATTCAAGAAGGGTAACTGTAAGCATTTAATTATGGATTGGTTATTTAAAGCTATATGCATTTCAGGGTTATGCATTTCAGGATAATTACACGTCAAGTGCAATGATTCTAATAACCTGTTTATTGCATATATTTCGATATCACAGCATTCAGGTTAAAATTTTACCTTGTTTTCATGTCAGTGCCAAGACATGATTTTAAACCAGATCTTTCAACTCCCATGTCAAACAAGAAATGTACAAGGGGTGACTGTTCTTAGTTTATTGCAGCCATTTCACTAAAACCAGTATTTTTAACCTGACGGTTATCATAAAGTGCCAGGTATTACAATTTAGATATGTAGTGATGTTTAATATATTTCACTTTTTAGCCAAAGTGTTATCAGCCCTTGGACTAAACCTGAGCAACAAAGCAGAAACCTACAGTGATGTCACACTGCGCTCTGTCTTCATGCTCAACAACTACAATTATATTGTCAAGACACTGAAAAGGTGAGAGGATTCAAGGGTCACTGGAATAGGAGATAAAGCTAATACAGAATGAATTAGTGAATCTATTTTGGTTTAAACGGCCAGTTATTTATATGTATAACTGTTGTTTACCCACCAAGTTTTTCATCCTACACTTTGATTTTAATATTTCATATTTTTCTGCTAAAAAGGATTTGTTTCTCAATATTAAATACAAGATAAATGAGTGTTAACTATTCAGTGTGTAATAAGGCTTCAAATGGAGCAGTTATAAAAAAAATTCTGTAAAGTCAGTTTGCACATTTTTCCTTCTTTGAATTAACCAATGAAAATTCTGTTGGTCACCTCCTTTCAGTATACTCCTGATTTTGTCAATGCTGGTGATCATTATATACCAAACACCAACTGTATATTATAGACTGTGCCCTTGTCCTGGGCACATTTGTGTTCATACTTGGCTGCAAACACCGCCGGCCAACCAAGATCCATCAAAGGTATCAGGTCACTTTGACCCAACCTATCATCAGTATACATCCTGAAATATAGTTTTTTCTTCAAACACTTAAGTAATATTATTTATTTTTTTAATTTTAATTTTACTTTGATGGCTGTAAATCTGGTGTTAGGACATCTTAGTATTTATACTAGCATTGTTCTTTTTCAGTACCATTTTCATTATGATTTAGGAATATTTTGTTCCTTTATGTCAATATATGAAGTTTAAACAACAGATATGCATGTCCTTTATTTCACCCTGTTAACAGTTTTAAAAAACAATAAATATTCATATGATTTGAGTGGCTGCCCATTATGATGTTGCCACATATAAATTGGATGACAGTCATATGGAACTTTATGGTTTACTAGCAAAGTGTTTGGAAATATCAGTTATCATGTGGGACTGTTATGTGTACACCTTGCCTGGGTCATTTATATAACTGCATTGTATAGTGTATGGTAGACCTGTTTTGTTGGGGTTTGTGACAGATGTGGCATGCTAGACCTAGTACATCGCTGGAACCCTGAGGTCAACAGTTACTATAACGACCAGGTCTTGGAGCAAAAGCGAATCTACTCACAGAGGTACGAAATAGTAGGTATCATGAACACAGACTGCATCAACCAAATTCCTTTCAACTGTATCATGGTAACTGCCACCAGAGTTGTTATGGTTGAATATCAGAAATTAATATATTACACACAATACTGTGTGTTTGGAAAAAAATGAATTCATTTAGTGTCTGTCAGAGTATCTTGAGAATTCTTAATCTGAGAGTTGCTAAAAGGTCTTTTAACTGTAATTCAGCTCCCATTACATTGAAGGGAGGAGAGGGCTTAACAAAGTAATCAGATTGCTAATCAGCTGCACAGTTGCACTATTCTGGTTGATGCAGTCTGCGAGGCTAGTACTGAAAGCACACTGGAATACTGCAGACCTTCCAAGAGTACCATAAAAAGGTTAATAAAGTAAATATGAAAACTTTGTGTATTTTTTTGTATTCAAAATGAGAACATATCATAGTTTGTATATGAAGTATCAAATTATCACTAAGGTAGATTATCTTTGAAGTTTAATATGAGGATGAGAATGATGGTACACTTTGGATAATTGGGGTATTCCAGTGTTTGATATTAGTGCACCAGAGGTAGAGGGCACATATAGGAATAACACGCATAAGCTTATTTTCAGGTCATCCAGTTGGATAACACATCAGGATAAAGTCATCAGTGCACTTTGGTGTTCCATGATCAGATGATCAGTTTCCAAGTAACAACCTGGTTTTTCCAGGAACTGTTTGACAGAGTTTAGGAAATGCCTTAATTTTCCAGGAAATGGTTTTACAGCTTTCTAGAAATTCCATGGCTTTCCAGGAAGTGTTCCTTAGTGTTCCAGGAATTCCTTAGATTTCCAACTATCCGGTTGCTCTAGGAAAATAGGGGTTTTCTGGAACACAAAACCCATTTCCAGAAATGACATGTTTTCTAGGAATGGATGATCATATTTCCTTAAATTCTTTTCCACACTCAATTAGTGATACCCATCTTCCAAGAACTGATATTTGTTCCAAGAACACCATAGTTTCCACAAACTGATGACAAGTTTTCCAAGCACCAATGACTTTCATTGGCCCTGAGAGGCTTCACTGGGTTTTGCTGTGTTTTCTGGCTCACTTTACATTGAATGTGTGACTTGCTTGTAGGACTGGCTTGCTGGCTTTGGTTCATTTATTGAACCCTGAGGTGGAGAGATATTACCATGAAAAAGTGCGGGACAACCGATCTCTTTACCGTGACAGGTTACACTGCCTCTAGTTGACACCCGTGTTGTGATTTTGACATGCTCTTGTTCTTGTTTCTGTTAGTTATACCTCGTTATGCCCCTTCTGTTGAACATGTCACTAGTTTTGTGAATGCTTATTGGTCGGCTGTTTTTTCAAGTATGCTTTTTATATCCAAGATGTTTCTTACCTTTTTCAACTTTTAATAATATCTGCTTTTTAAAATAGGTATCACTCATTTATTGTTTAATTTATTATTTAAAGTTTCCCATCTAAGTGAATTAGACCATATTTTTATGGTCTTGGGAATCCACCAGAGGAAAAAAAAAGAAAACCCCCAAAATTGTTAAATAATTATGTGTCACTACTAAGCCAATCCCTGTAAAAATAGATCTTCATAAAAATGGACAGAGTCAGAGGCTGTATCTTTATTTTAACCGTTAATATAAACATAGTCTGCTAGTGTAGTTGAGTACATTTCAAGTTAGGGCTTAAGGAAACACTTGTGCTCAAGTCCCAGTAATAAAAATAGAGTTTACACTTTTGAATCAAAGGATCTAATCTGACCACATGCCCAGGTCTTCTTCTGAAGTCATTATACATTGAGCTGTTATACTTTGAAATCATGTACACAGCATGCAAAGTTACTGAGACAAGTGTCAGAGGTTAAAATTTCCTACCAGTTTTAGCCCCAGTAAGAGAGATCCTAACCAATGCTATTATCATACATTCTTCCCATGGGTGAGATGTACAGGACCAGTTTCATGAAATCATGATTGAGCAAAATTATGAATATAATCCAAAACCTAAGTTTACTGAGTGTAGGCATGTTACAGTTGAACGCTTTTCCTGTAGTCATATATACCTAAATATTTTCCCACTATTCTGTGTCAGGAGTGTGACTATTTTTCTGGTAATGGTGTAAAATAGCGGGTTTTTCCAATAAGCCTTATTTCACAACCTCTCATCCAGATTTGTGACGTCACTTGAATGTATATTTTTATATAATTCGCTCAAAAATCTGGATGAGAGGTTGTAAAATAAGGCTTATTGGAGAAGCCGGCTATTCTACACCAATACCATGTTTTCTTGCCCTGGCTTATGTCTGCATGACCAGCCAGGATAGAGGATACTTTAAAATATATTTTCATCATCAGTTAGAACATCAGGGTCTTTAGTATCAGGGTCTGAGGGGAATGTCTAAGTGTGGTGTGTTTCATTATGTTTATCTGGTCCTGTGAATGTTTGTATCGGCTTGTAGTGTTCAAGATGGAATGCTGAATGCTCTAATGACTTGTGTTCAATTCGCCTACAGTGGAACTTTGCCTAAATAAAAGAACTGGATGTCCATTTGCATCAATATATAACATTTTACAAATGCCTCCAATAATATTACATTTATGTTTGTACCCATTATGTACCCCAGTTCCAGTATAGAAGTGTAACTGAGTACTTATGTTATTATCACTTTATAACAGAGGCACAGTTTTGTCAAAAACTGTTTCTTAGTAAAGATTAACCCATCAGCACAGGTTCCACTGGGTTTTTTTTACAAAACTGCCCATGGAATATTGATTTAAGATGATATCTTGATGTCACAGCCAATTTAATTTATTATTTTTGTCTTTATACAAATGAACAAAATGCATGTGATCAGACATTTAGTTACAGGATATGGATCAATTATTTGGTGACATAATCTCAATGGTTGCTGGAGGCATGGAGTTCTTTCCCAGATTTATCAGTTAAGGAAAACTTAAATTGAAATATATGAAACAGTTAACTATTAAATATATTTATCATTTATCTCAGAAAGGGACTTTTAGATTATAAACACATTTGGTTAAAACCATACCAGTGTATTTAATTTGTTTAACATCTCTTACACAGTTACAACTAATGGAATTTTTAATACCCACAGCAGGAAAGTATGATGTTATATTTTCCTGCCATCAGGTACACACTCAGCTGTTCTTGTTTTTGTAATACTTTATACTATCATTGCTTTTTGGTTTAAGTTTTAATTTGTTCTCTTTGTGATACACTGCAGCTGGAGTAGAGTACTGAACTATGTGCTTGAGGCACAGAAACCCATATCTCAACAACGGACAGCCTCTGCTGAAACCATCAAAGTGAGTCAATTTGTGGTGATATGTACATTTCATGATATTTAAATGTTAACATCAATCCACAGTGTGGTGTTCTCCACTTCAGTTTGTTCATTGGACAATCTTTAATAAAAAGTGTGAGTAAAGATTTTTGTTGGCTTGATATTTCAGCAGAGTATGCTGATCCAAGTACAGAATGCATGGTTTGAATATCATATTAATTAAATGTTCATTTAAATAAGTAAACAAACTATTTGCGCCCATTCTATAAAACTACAATTAGTGTGATCTCTTTTCATGTGAACATTTAAATTGTTTTGTGCATATTTACAACTGTCTTGGTTGTTTGTTTAACACTGACCTCACATACTATCAGTTAAATGCCCTCTGTGTTTTGTAAGTACCAAAATCAGTGTGCTTCATGTTCTATCAGAATAAACATGTTCAGTGTACTTCATTCAAAGATACTAGCACAAAATTTCACTACCAAGTGCTTATAATAAGTTAGACCCTGTTTTCATTCATACATTTCTGTTTTCAGCTGAAGGACAAAGAGAGGCAGATTATTAAAGACAAATTTACAGTAAGTAAATTGACCTTATGCCCTGCCCTTTTGACCTAATTATTATAATGAGCCCCCAAAACGCTCCTACACAGAAGGTCTTCCTTGAGACAGCTTTTAACAAGGCAATAATGACGTCACATAAGGTGGATGACGTAGACGTTATCGACTGGAATCGCTGCACTGATGAATATCTTGCAATCATTGTGAACTTGCAATATTGATGTTTATTTGTCTCATACAAATTACGTGCCATGCAAGTGAGACATTATTATTCACGCGGTAGTTGGAGGAAAGGCCCCTGCAACCTGTTGCCTTGAACTTTTCGTACTGTCTAATTTGTATTAAAAAAAATATCCAGGAAAACATGCCAACAAGGGTACTGGTACAGACTACATGTGTTCTGTTTGGGAGAGGTCTCCCAAATTAGGGAGAGGTCTCCCAAATTACGCGGATTATGTTATGGTCAGGTGACTCACGATTTACAGTAATATTGGCAACTTGGAACAGTTATTCTCATGATTATTCATTAAATGAAAATGCTATTAAGGTCATATAAAGTTCATGGTGAGGTCAATTAAAGTCAGAATGAATGCTACACTGACCCTGAGGGGACAACTAAGCACAGTGGGACCCCGACTTGCGACAACCTCCAAATTGTGACCAACCCCACAATTAAGACCACTTTTCTTGGTCCTGAATATATGATTCAGGTAACTTAGAATTTCACAAATACGACCACCCTCAAATTATGACCACTTTCGTCAGTCCCTAAGCTGGTCGTAATTTTGGGGTTCCACTGTATCTGCTTCATATGGTGTGTGTTTGTCCTACTATAAAACTGGTTCATAATCATGTGTCTTAGCCAGATGTTACTATTGTAGGCACTATTGGTGTGCCAATTAATCGATTAAATTGATGATTGGTTGTTTTCTTTTAAAACTTATAAAATAACTTGTATTTTTGCATAATCGATAAAAAATGATTACGTATGCACATGCAATGAAATTTAATCCTGTCAGAGATATTATGAACACAAAGTTACGAACAGCATCAAAATGGTACCTTGCGCAGCCAACAATCGTCCTTAGGCAAGTCGACCTTGGTTGCAGGTGGATTGATGGTTTCATTATGAATACCTATGTACATGTCAGACTATTTACTTGGGTCAATATTTTAGGTAATAGTATACAGATGATTTCAAGGAAAAATAAAAAGTACATAAAATAATAGATTAATTATCGATCATCGGTTGTTTTTAATTTTTAATCATCAATCATATTTTTCACTTATGATTTTAAAACCAATTACTACCACTTATATTCTCATTTAAGACCATGCTATTTGGAAACACATTTTCCAGCTTATACTTGATACTTAATGGTATACATATTTGTGGGGGGTATCTTTTACATTCCATATTCCTCACATTTAGTATGACCTTATTATTCTTGATTACTTGGGTTATATGTGTTGTAAAATAACTGAAATTGAACTCTTTGTTCCATCTTGAATTTCACTTAAGCACAGTGTGTATCTAAGTAGATTACATGTAGGTGCCAAGGCCAAATAATGCTGCCGAACCTGCCACATTTACTGGATCTGTACCAAAATTCAGGGGCAGATCCAGGATTTTGGAGAGAGGAGGGTCCAACCAAGGAAGACTTAAGGAAAACTGAAAAAAGGACCTCTGGTACTGAAAGGATGGAGTCCAGGTAGCAAAATTTGGTTTAAAATCCTAAAAAAAGTTATTTCCGCTCAAAAAGGAGTGGGGGGGGGGGGGGTCCAGACCTCTGGATCTGTACCAAAATTTAATGGGTCTCCCTTTGTTTGATGTTCCAAACAAAACTAACAATCAGACACAGATAAAACCTCCTTGGCTGAAGTAAAATTGATTTGGGATTTATGAGAATTGCATGATATGAGTGCATCTTAATTTATAAAATTTGTATTTAAATCACTGCACCTTTGTTTTGTTTAGGGTTTCAACCAGGAGATGGAACATATCGTCAGAATACAGAAGTCCTATTCTATCCCTGATCCTGAACTGAGAGAACAGATGAAGCAGGATAACAAAGAGTTTGTTTTACCAAAATACGAGATCTTCCTACAGAAGTACCGTGCGATGAACTTCACTAAAAACCCTGAGAAGTACATGAAGTACACCGTGGACCAGGTGGCTGATCTTATTGATAGCTTCTTTGAATCTGCTGCCTAGGAGAGATGATATGTTTATTAATTATTTAGTCAACATAATCTTCAGCCCCATATAACAATAAGTCAGTGGAATTCAGAGCTATTATTCACAGTCAGAGCCACCAAGTAGAATTAAAGTAAAACTTTATAGAAGGGTCACTTAGTGACTGAACAACATCAGTGATTTCTGGATTATTACTGTATATATTAACTAAAGTCAAAATGGCTTTATATTAACACATCAATCATAATCATTCATCAGTCATATAACTATCATCATCCTTCCTTTTACAGGTAGTACTGACCTTATGACATTAACTTAACTATCAGAAAATAAATAGAAAAAAAATTATCATGCCTAGGATTCACAAGCTATATTGAGATGCTATATACAAATACATCATAGACTTCATTTGAATGGAATTGAAGTTGAAAACTTTGTCTTGAGCATTATCCAAAAGAAAATCTTATTATGATCTGCATGGCTTATTTATGCTGTTTAATATTTTGTATGGCAGTCACATAATTCCACTGCAACTAGCAGCTTTCTTCTACTTATTCAGATTTTCTTAAGTCAAATTGTCAATGTGACAGCTTGTGTATCTCCCTTAAGCCTTTTTATATGCCTGTCTATGACATGACATATTATGGTATATCCACTGTCTGTCCATTAACTTTTAGTGTCGTGGCAATAATTTAGCAGGATTTTCTTGAAAAACACCATAATTACTTACCAATAGATTATCTCGCATGAGTTTGATTATAGGCAAAATTCTTGCATATTTAACGAGGTCAGAGGTCACAGGCTACTTTTTGGGTCACCACGATAATTTATCAGGAGTTTGGTAGATTTTGATGAAACTCAACAGAAATATTAACCAATATAATATCTCACATAAGTTTGATTCCCAGAAAAATCTATACAAATCTATAACCATGATCACTTAAGATAAAAAATCTGATGGATATTCAAGAAACTCATTATAAATAAACCAATACAGTTTCTCACCTGAATTTAATTCACAGCAAAGTTCAAGCGTATTTCATTGCTCTTTTTTTCATGCTTTTTCTGATCAGTTTCCAGATTAGGGCAATTTTCATATTATTACTGCATTGCTGGCACAATAGGAACATCTGAACTATTTATAATCACATCAATAACTTTGGATCTTGCACACTTGGAAAAAATAGTGTCAAAATTGTTGCCTTATGTTAAAGTGTAGCTATTGGTTGTTTTCTGCAGAATGTTGAAACTTGCAGGAATATTGATGGTTATTCTGTTCGCAAGACCATTGCAATTTGAATAAATTCTCACACCTGTTATTTGGTGTGAATATACTCAAATTATTGTCTGTGTAAATGAAGCTGTTAATGAAGGATAACATTCTCTGAGTACTTTTAGACTGGTGTTGATTAAGTCTCTTAACATGTCATCACATTGCCTCAATAAAATTTCTAAAGACAATTAAAATGTTGTTTTCTTTGTTTTTTTAACAGATCCAAAAAATGATATTATCTCAGCCGTTATGTGATATCTCTGCTGAATTTAACCCTAGCTCAGTATCCCCTGACAACAGCAGTTTGCCAGAATGCAATTTTGCTGAAGGAGTGCTTAAGGGGTGGATGTTCCAGCATCCCTCAACTGGAGCAGTCTAGCACCATTTTCGCCCTTCTATAGTTTATAGTTAAGTTTAGGCAAACGTTGGTGTGTTATGCAATGGCAGCATTGCACCAAGAACAGAGACTACACCCTGATGTGATGGACTGGTACAAAGTGCGATGTAACAGGCAAAATTTAGAAATGACTTAATGTCACACCCCCGAAGGAATGGACTTCAAGGTTCTTTTAGTGGTATATTGAGATGGCTGGTGCTCACACATATACTCAAAAGACTAGAAAGACGTGTAACATAAAAAAATATAATAAAGAAAATAAACTTCTCTGAAGGAGGCATTCCACACGAATGGTTTAATATCTGTTGAGTCCTATACATACGATCAGAGTCCTGTTTATCCTGGTAACTCTTATATATCCCTGCCACACAGAACATCCTCAGAATACAAAAGCCGTTGGTCACATGACCGTCGCACAACTGACGACTGCATTGTCATCAAATTAACCAAACTGGTATAAGAAATCTGATGGATATGGTCCTTGAAAGTCCTTAAAAGATACTTAAATTTATACTCGGGTTTTGAGTTGGAACCCTGAAATAGAAGAAAGGGTCACCTTCATGGAATTGGGTTCAGTTCATACAAAATCTATTTTGATAATTAATTTATAGGCAATCATGTTATATGTTAATATAATGAAATTTGAGAACCGTTTGCATGACCTTAAGGGTCGGGCTCTTCTAGCACGTTCACGGGAAGCTCAGCGGCTTAGCTTTAATTGGTCGAGCCGCGTAAATGCAAAGAATGATATGTCGGACTTCTCAGGTTTTTCAGTCCATGAGCCTTTCTCTTTACGTAGTAGTATTCAGACTGGACACGTGCTTGATTTCTAGCGTTGAGAAAATTTGCTTCATTATATGTTCATTAACATCTTGATGTGTCCGTTACAATAGTTTAATTTTACTTTGGTTTTGTGAATATATCCATGGTATATACTTACGTAAAGTTAACCCCTATTTGTTCAATTAAAATGGAAATGTGCAGTTCTGATTCTGAATTTGTGCAGCTCTAAAACCTTTTCTTTATTCCCCTTTCTGCTCACAGTTTTAATCAGTATTTAATTTGCTGAGAAGTCGCTCCAGGCATATTTCAACTTATATATTCAGTAATACGCCGAGACAATGAAATCAGGGTGGTCGTCATCCTAAACACCAAACTTTCGTATTTTTCTTTAAAAATCTTGTTCTCTGACAAATGGGTCTACGTGGACTACATGTTTCGGTTTGCCGGCCGTGATGACGTGCAGTGACAATTCACTGAAATAGTTCATGCTTCATCATATGCATGCGGGGTTACACAGGCGCAGCTGTATTGCTTTTCCACAGAAACCAAGGTAAATTGGCAAGGCCCGGATTTCCCGTATAAATCAAATAAAAATAATGGAAATTAATTTTTATTTTTTTTTTTGGGGGGGGGGGGGGGGGGGGGACACATGTTTCCGTACAGCCCATTTGTAAAACTGACATTGTGAATATAGGAGACCTATAATAAACTTCACTGACTGAAGATGTATGAAGCCCTCCGATTGTTCCAGTTGGAAGGGTCTAAGACCCGTTCCCTGGGCGCTCCCTAGGCGTAGAATTTTAGTCGAAGACGAAGATGCCATCTAGCCAAGCAAATCGTCGTCCCACCCACAAGCATGCCCAGGGTGTGAGACGAGAAAAATTGAGGAGACCGGAGAGCAGCAGCACCGACAGGTAAAAGGCAGAAACCAGAACATCCATCAGCAGGCGCACCAGCCCAGACCACGCCTGACAAGAACCCCCCGTTAGGAACCTCTGGATACGTCAAGCCATTATTGTCATCAACCCCTGATGGAGATATACATGTGCCTTTTTTTTGCTGATTGAATGAATGGAAAGTTGGAAAGGAACTTTCTTTGTATTTGCTACACAATCCCCAGATAGTCGAAACATCTTTTTACAATCACTATTGTGCGGATAGAGAGAGAGAGAGGAGCCTGGCGAAATCTTTATCCTTTTTAGCTCAGCTGTCTAGTCATCTGAGGTATAGCAATGGTCCGTCACCCGTCCGTCCGTCTTACCGTCCCGCCGAGCGTCCGTTTAAAACTTAGATCTTCAAATCCGATATTCGGCATACAGTTAGATGTCTAAAATTGGGTCATGCACTACGACGTCGCTCCTTTGAGATATTACGGGAAAACATCAATTTTCCATTTAAACCCACTGTTACATTTCAGGACTCCCTAATATCAAAACCCCTTTTTGATCCTATCTTATATCAATATTCTTTTATATATTTTCTATGTACATACCAGAAATTAGGTCAGTAGGCCTATTGTGTAATGTCTTGAAGTTATGGGCCCGAATATAATGCACTTTGTAAAAAATCGAGAAAGATATTTACTCATTTTACATGAGAATTGTGGAAGCTAGAGACTTTTATTCAGCGATATAACATTATTTAATCAAGATTTAATTGAATACCCAAAATTAAATCTGAATTTTTCATTGTATAAGTGATTAACATTAATATTAAATCAGTACCTTAAATTATGCACTACTTTGGCCCGGCACGATTTTCCCCAGTAAGTACTGTCGATTTAATTTTCACAGCAAGTACACATGATTTAATATGTTAAAATCTAAATTTTGAAAATAAAAGCTCCAAAATTAGGCTGTTATTTTTTTTTAAGCTCTTATTGTATTCACTTGCATTGTCAAGTAGCCCACTTTAGTCACTGGGGATCATTCAGGCTTACTTCTGATTGTTATGGGTCACTGGGGAAGCAGGAGTCACAAGTGTACAGTTATTCTCATATCACCCCCCCCCCCCCCCAGTGTAATGCAAAATTTGTTTGAAATGTATTTCCTTAATTTAAAAGCTGTTACAATACCATTGTTCAAAATTATTCTAAATCAAGAAGTAATACATAATGCCATGTTGTGGGAATGTAACATTTTGAAAGACAATAATTTCCTTTTAAATAATTTGAGCAAATTAAAATTCAATTAAACCCACCAGGAAGCATAATTTGACAATATATAAGCCAAATTATGGATAAATAAAGGTGCAATTTAAAATTGTAAATTCTGAATCAAGTTATATTTTCATATATTTATTGTTTTGCAAATTTATAATTTATAATAAATAGATATTTATATTTTTGTGGTAAATGTTACATACTTGTGTATGCATAATGTTTTGTTATCTGCCAAAGTTAGGGATAAATGGTGTTGCAATTTAGAATTGTGAATCATCTAATATTTTCTGATATATTATCTTATTTTGCAAAAATATAAATTTATTAACTTGAAAAAAATGTTGATGTAATGAAAGGAGTAAGGATCTTATGCAAACACTTGTTCATTATTTTCCTGCCTCAGCAGAATATGAAATAAATTGATTGGCTTTGTTTGTCCACCTCTCTGTCTGCTTTTAAATATTTCATATTTATGAATAATCTTTTCCTCCTGTAAGCACTGTTGCCTTAAATTTCACATCCTGTGTGTTTATGCAGAGGTGTTGTTACTTTACACAGGTGTGGTTACTCTCACTATTAACCCCCCTCCCCCTTTTTCCATTGAGCCCTTGCACCTGCCCATTAGTTTTATAGTAAATGTATAAGGATTTATTAAATGAAAAAAATAGTGTCACAAAATAACAAGGATCTAATTTAATTGAAACATATTTTATATTCTTGCCTCGGCAAAATGGGACATAAAGTGATCAGCTCTGTCTGCCATCTATGTTTATCATTAAATATGTAATAATTGTATCCGCAAAATCAAATTTGTGCGGATACTGTGTTTTTGACTGAGTTCCACTGTCTCCACCGCGGCCGTGAACTCCTCTGAGACTCTTGGACTGACCTTTCCGAAATCCGGCATAGATATAAGCTCACCTATGTAGATGTACCTAACGAAGACTGGTGGCGCCACATGAAGTCCTTATTGTGCAGTATAAATCTGGGTGTCTTTTGGATATCAGCCTCAGGAGGGGTTCAATTTATTGAGCTGAAATTTTGCATAGATCTTTCCATCTCGTACTGGAGACTGGTGGCGCCAGCTACAATGATTTTTTCATGTCGTCCATCCATGGTTTGCCTTCTGTTCGACTTAGTGATTGGTTCAACGTGTTAGGCTAATATTGTGCATTTCCATAGACCTTGGATACTACCATCTTATAATCAAGACTTGTGGCGCCATTTGCAATCTTTTTTGGCATATACATCCATCTTGGGGAGTTTTCTCTGATACCAGAAAGGTAGCGCCACCCACCTCCCTTTTTATCGTAGAATAAATAAGTGCCCTTTCTTCTGAAGCGATTTGCCCTATTGGTCTGATATAGTGCATGTCCATAGATCTTAAATACCTCCACCTTGTATTAAAGACTTGTGGCGCCATCTGCAATTGTTTTTGCGTGCCGTCCATCTGTCTGTTTGCTTTTGGTAAAAATCGCTCATATCTGAGGAGCGGATCGATGTATCAGCCTGAAATTTAGCATGTTTATCCGTCTTGGATAGCTTTGTTGTAGACCAGACAGGTGGTGCCACCTGCTGTTCTGTTTTTATAGAATACATTGACCAAGTGTCTAACAACCTCGTCTTGTGTTTCTCTGATCTATATAATTGTTTGACTTGAAAAGTCCCGAAAGGAAATAGTTATAAAAAGTGAAAAAGGTCATGCAATTTGGTTTTTTTCATTACCTGCATATATGAAAAAATATGTGAAATAACAACAAATTTAAGTTATGTTCTTATGAGGTCCAAATAGCGCTGGGTTATTTCCTCTGAATAAAATGTATTTTCTGTTCTTCTGTTAACGTTATAATATATTAGGAATTCGCAAAAGAAGTGAGCTAAATTTACATCGTACATACAACCCCTTCAGGCCCGACCAGCTCACTCAATGCACATACATGTATATACCCCACTGATGCTGATACTGCATGCATCATGTTTCTCTCTTATATGCCCTGTAGGTATAATATAATTTTCTTGATAGAAGAAAGGATCAACACTGATCAAAGCCAGTATAGGCTGAAAATCCTTTATCCCTTTTGTATAAAGGGGCATGAAGCAAATAACAAAGTATTGGGCTTTAGCTGTTGTTTCGTAATGAAAATGTTATAATGTACAAGTTTGTATGGCCAAGCCTTAGAATAACACCAGGCTTCAGATTAATGAAGACTTGTATGTGGAGTACCATGGGCCAGGCACGACTGACCAGTATAGCATTACTTAATATTTTGAGACAATATGCCAACATCTGTGTTGGCAAAAATGTTGCTCAAATAATTTACATTTTTGCGGCCTGGAAAGGTAGAAAACAATACATTTGTTATGTGATTTGTGATTTCTATGATGGGTTGCTGAACAGACTTTTTACCAGGATGTGCTGCTTATGTTTTGATACTTGTAATTTGTTCGGGCATATTAACCCTCCCCCCCCCTCCCCCCGAACAAAGTAAGGCAGATACGTCCATGCTTAAAATATGGGCTGTCCCTAAAACCTGGTATGATGGAAGTACATACGTATTAAAGCACGGCTGTTTTCCTTAGCTCCGTGTCCTGTATTTGTATGCCGGCAATTGTTTTTTAACTGAAGTTTCAGGTATCACCCAACGGCATTTCCTGTTTACCGCGTATCCCGGGAGTGGCATGTAGTCACGCAGATTCCTTTGACCTGACAACCAGATCTAAAGAGTGCACAGTGACGACTATATCGGAAACTTCTGTAACAGGTGTGAACAAAATAGCCTTAACTTAGCATATCTTCATTTGAAAATCATTCAACAGTCATTTTCTTAATGTTATATCGCATTAAGTTTTTATATATATATATATATATATATATATATATATATATATATATATATATATATATATGCCATTCTATGGAACTTTTAGAACTACACAAACATGTATGTAATTTTATAAATCTATACTGTCCCACTGTAATCAGAAACTTTGGTGTATATAGTCAACTTATTTATAACTGAATGAAAATGACTTACATTGTGTTACAATAGTAGGTAAAATGGTAGTATGCATATATAAATATCTAAATATCTCTTTAATAAGAAAAGAAAATGTAAACTGAAGTCGATGCCATGTTATATTTTAATTGGTAATATTTATAGTTTAAAATACTTAAAAAATTTTTTGAAAAAATATTATCGAAAATATTTCAGATTATATATCTTATAATTACAGAAATATAACAAAACGTTTGTAAATCTATACCATATGTAGCTAAATATATGTTATATAGACTTGATGTATACGTGACCGATAAAATTCAATCATTTACTCTTGGACATAAAAATATTTTTATTTTCAGTTTATATGACATGAACTAAAGTTTAAATTTAAGAACTACAAATCCAGAATTGTAACTGCAAACTTTCCATTTAATAGCAAAATTAAGGGAAAACTGGACGTTAAAATTACCGTGGGCTCAAATTATATTTTAATATCCCGTTTTATTATTTTTTTTTTGTTTTGTTTTTTGCTCATCTCCCAAGCATGCATGTTTGCCAAATTGATTATAAGATACAAAAGGGTGCCACAATTCTTAGAATCGTGACTGTGAACAAGAATTTAATTTAATTAGTTCCACAAGATACCTTCATGATGAAAAATCTGCCTTTCCGTTTAATTTGTAATGATTTTATGGAAGGCAATTAAGGACAGCAGTAGCAACGTTATACAACCAAATAAACTAAACCGTAAAAAATAGGAGCAGTATAATTCTATAGAACAACTCATGTGTGTGTTCTTTCCTCATTTTATTTTATTTATTTATTTTTTTTTTTTTACAAAAGTCAGTTGTCGCGTAACAGAATGTGCATGGTACATCCTGTTCGACAAAATGGCTTTGACGTTCCCTCGGTCATACAAGCAAGTTTTCTGAGAAAGAAGGATTTTGTAACCGTAAACCGGGGAACTTCGGTGAGAATACACTCAGGCATCAAGCGCAGGAAAACCAATGAGGTACGATATAGTGCTTTATTATATCAGCTATAGCCCAAATATAACCCTTTTAAACGTATTATGGTCTCACATAACATGCTTGTATTCCGAACCCGTATTCAGAAAAAAAGTTTTAATTTTCGGTTTACGAACCCTCCAATTTAAAATTTCTTGATTTTTTTTAATAGCTCAGCTGACGATAAGTCATCTGAGCTATAGTCGTTGTCCTTTGTCCGTCGGCTGTAAGTCCATCTGTCCGTTAAACTGGCACGTTTTGAAACCGTAAGACCTAGGAATCCAAAATTCGGCATAATGTTAGATGTTCCCAAGATCTCCTACCAAGCCGAAAATTGGGTCTTTGCGACTTCTTTCCTGTGAGAAATTAAGGAAAAACCTCAATTTTTTATTAAAACCTATTTTTACACTTCAGGACTGCCTAATATCAAATCTCATCTGTTTTTCCTCATATTTACCATAAATATTCCTCTATACATTTCCTATGTATACATGCCAGAAATTAGGTCTGTATTATATAATTTAAAAAAGTTATGGGCCCAAACATAATGCATTTTGTAAAAAATCAGGAAAGAGATTTGATCACTTAACACAAAACATGTTAAAGCAATGGACTTTTTTTTCCAGAAATATCACCTTAATTAACCAAAATTAAATTGTATACCAAAAATTAGATCAAAATCTTTTAAAGTTTTTAAAATATTAGCAAAAATAAAAAAAATTGGTACCTTTAATTTTGCCCAAATTTGACCATGGCACATTTTTTTCCTGTAACTGCTGTGGATTCAATTTTCACAGCATGTTTTTGTTAGTATTTCATCAGTTAACACCAAAAGTTTGAAACCAGTTGATCAAAAACTGTAGATTTTATTCAAGTTTTCATGCACCATGTTACATATTGTGTATATCAAGCTAGTGTTATGCAGTTTGCTAGAGCTCAGTTCCCCAGCTTCAGCTTTCAGTTCCTAAAATTTGGCATACAGTTAGATGTCTCCAAAATCCCCTACCATGACAAGAATTTGATCACTATGACTTACTTCCTTTTATATATTAATGAAAAACTTCATTTTTCCATTAAAAACCCATTGTTACACAAGACTGTCTAATATCAAAACCACTGATCTGACTTTGATCATATATAATATACATATTTTCTATACATTCACTACAACTTTAATTAACCAGAATTGAATTGTATACAAAAAATTAGATCAAAATCTTTTACATTTTTTAAAATATTAGCAAAAATAAAAATTTGGTACCTTTAATTTTGCCCAAATTTGACCATGGCACATTTTTTCTTGTAACTGCTGTGGATTCAATTTTCACAGCATGTTTTTGTTAGCATTTCATCTGTTAATACCAAAAATTTGAAACCAGTTGATCAAAAACTGTAGATTTTATTCAAGTTTTCAAGCACCATGTCACATATTGTGAACATCAGGCTAGTGTTATGCAGTTTGCTAGAGCTCAGCTCCCCAGCTTCAGCTCTCAGTTCCTAAAATTTGGCATACAGTTAGATGTCTCCAAAATCCCCTACCATGCCAAGAATTTGGTCACTAGGACTTACTTCCTTTTATATATTAATAAAAAAATTAATTTTTCCATTAAAAACCCATTGTTACACAAGACTGCCTAATATCAAAACCACTGATCTGACTTTGATCACAGGCGCTTGAATCGCTATTTGTGTTGATCTTGGTTTAAATAATGTTCAATTTACCTTAACAACAATCCCCTACCGTTTAATGAGCTGTAAATCATGTTATATCGTTTGCCGGTACTTGTTTATATAATAGATACACAAGGCCGGCATCCAAGTCTGCGGACGGGTAGACGATAATACAAGAAATCAATTGAAATTCCCAAATATTTCAAAGATTTTCGAGGGAAGAAACTTACAGTCGTTAAATGGCCAGTTCTTCTTTCTATAAAACCATCAACAATCCCAATACACACAGTGTACCTATTGTAATGAGCTCTTATTTGTAACTAGTCTGCATCCATTAAGCAGCTGTTACCCCAAACAAGGATATCCCCATGTATCTTGGTCAGCGGTAAGGATTCCCCCCTGGAACCTAACACCTGATTGGTTGATAATGATGGAAATAGTAATCTGGGATAAATCTGTCTGTTCGTCGCTTAATGGATACAGACTCGTCCGCAGACTTGGATGCCGGCCTTGTGTATCTATTATATAAACAAGTACCGGCTAACGATATAACATGGTTTACAGCTCATTAAACGGTAGGGGATTATTGTTAAGGTAAATTGAACACTATTTAAACCAAGATCAACACAAAAAGCGATTCAAGCGCCTGTGCTTTGATCATATATAATATACATATTTTCTATACATTCACTATGCACCTGCCAGAAATGATGTCAGTATTGCGTAATTGTTTTAAGTTATGGGCTCAAACATAATGCACTTTGTAAAAAAAAAACAAGAAATATATTTACTCCCTTAACAAGAGGATTGCTGAAGCTAGAGATTTTTTGTCAGGGATGTAACATTATTTAATCAAGATTCAATTCAATACCCAAAATTAGTTCTGAATTTTTCAAATTTATAAGTTATTAGTATAAATATAAAATTAGTACCTTAAATTTTGCCCAACTTTGACCATGGCACGTGAGCACTGTTGATTTAATTTTCATATCATGCACACATAAGGATTTCAGCTTTTTAGTTTAGAAAGCTGAAAGAAATTGGCCAAAAATTGTAGCTTTTATTAATGTTTTTATGAGACCATGTCAGACCCAGACTCTCCTCAGCTCCTCATCAGTCACCTGTATGTTGACCATATTGACCTTTCAGCAAATTATGCACGCTTGAGGTGAGGCATACATTGGGGCAGCCAGGCAGCTTATGGCCAGCCACAGTTGATCCAGGTGTCCAACCCAATTTATCTAGAAGTTGTTTTGACCAACAACATAAAAATAAACTATAAATTAATAAATTTTTATTGGTTTTCAATAACAAATTAAAGAAAAATTAATAGGAAAGGAATTGTTAGTTGTTGAGTAACAGGAAATTAACCTGCAGTTACTGATGATGTATGAAAATTGTATGGATGGATAGAATGTCAAGTATTCCAAATAACACCATGCAGTCACCTATGGTATTTTTCAGTTCAATTTTAATGACAACAAAAATAAACCATATTATTCATTACTTATCATTAGGGATCATATGAAGGAAATTAATGATAGACAAAGATGCAGTTGATAATGATAATCAAGATTCCTCCTGTTTTTAGTGTGTAGATTGATGTGAAAGTAGTCCAAAGTGAATAAATTACATTTATTTTTTTAATATAAATAAAGGCAATAAACCTGGTACTTATGATCATTATTTAAATTTGTGAATTTTGTATATTCTGGATTCTCAACATCCTTGTTTGGCTTAAACTGAATAAATACCAGACATAGTGCAAATACTTTGCAAATGTATTTGAATACGCATATGAATCATTACAAAATTTCTTGCATAAGAATGGGAATTCAGGTAAAAATGAAAGTATTCGAATACCATTGCGAATACTTTCAAAATGTATTCATGAATGCATTCATGAATATATTCTATAATATTATTTTAAAAATCATTTCAGTTATATTTTCTTTTAAAAAATCATATGATTCTCTTATTATTTTTTAATAAAAATTATATTTGGCACAATATTTGTTATTATATTTTAATAGATAGTTAAACTCTTATATTATATGTGCTGCTAATAAGTTCTATGGCCAAGTCAAAATCTGTGTGACAATAGCACTCCATTTGTCAATAAAATAAATGAAACCAATCCTCTTCCCTGTCTCCAAAGATACTATCAAAATATATATAAGCTAAACACCAACAACTCATAATACAGCTATTATTTATTTCCACACAAAACCAGCATGTGCCTCATTTCCAAATCATATTTTTTATCATATATAATAGCTGAGCGCCGTGACCCATGGGTCCCTTGTTTTATTTTCACTGGCCTCTAGTTATTGCATATAGAATATGAAATGTTATGTGAGGCATGTTATGATAACCGACCCGCCGATTCAACGGCCCTAGCTTGACAAAAGCAGCTTGAACTTTAGGTGTGATCCCAGCGTGCTCCGCTATATGTCAGGAAATGAATAGTATATCCTTACATTGACAACTGAGAATTTATCATCTGAAAGCCAAATTGAGATTAACTTCCTGCTGCAGCCAGATTTTTCCCGGCAGGAATAAATTGGCTGCAAATATATTTGAAAATTTCATATTTCACAATGTCAAGGATTTTCCGCCCGAATTTTTTATCCGGCCAAAAAATCTGTAGATGTGATGCATAAAGGAACCGAAAAAGGCGACCGATTTTTTTGCATTCCTTATACCATCTTTTAACATTTTTGACAGGTGTAGCAAGCAAGGAGGCCAAACCGAAGTAACCAAAATGACCTAAAAAAGAAGCTGTCCACGGTAACGCTAAATCGGGAGGAGTGAGAGGGTATATACGCCGGTCGGCAGGACTTACAGAATCCTGCAGACTTTTCTTAAATAAAACCAGGAGGTTAAAATTCGTTAGTTGGACGGCAGGTTTAATTAACAGAGTATATATAATCGCTGTGTTCTTAAGCAGACAAAGAGATCGATGCTATATATTCGAACGCCAACCGGGGAAATGATATTCTGCAGTGGCACGAATGCTGAATCAACTTAAGCTATATATATATATATATATATATATATATATATATATATATATATATATATATATATATATATATATATATATATATATATATATATATATATATATATATATATATATATATATATATATATATATATATACATTCATGTATACGTTATTCATCCGGCAATGTCAACTGTGGCGATAATGCGGTTTTGGTGTACACATTAATCTGACAAAATTTATAATCGGAGTTGATTTGTTCATCACGATGTACCTCAATGGCGCCGATATACGTCTTATTATATCCTTTGCCTTAAAGGAATATAATTAGGAGCTAATTTATGCCTTTTCTTCCACACTTACAGTTCAGTTTTGCTTTATACAAAAGTTTACCAGCAAAATCCTCCTAGCACACGGGCTCAGTACTTGGCTCTGCGTGTTGGTAAACACAGCCCACGTGTGTTTGATTACCAAGCTGCAAACAATCCCGCGTGACCGGAGGTCCGATTATGAGCCGCAACACGTGATGTTTCAGCCAGCAGGAACATGTATTTCATTTTTTGGGCCAAGTCAGTCAGGGAATCTCCAGATTGACACGTGTTGAAGCTCGGTGATGCATGCGCTGTGTTTATGGTTACACCTGTGATCCCGCCCGGTCCACTGTTTTTACAATCGTTTACCGGACTAAGCAAACGGTTTCAGGGCAATAGTTTGGCAGGTATCAATTCATTTTTAAAGGGAAGAGGCTATTTTTCGTGTAAATTCAACATGCTTTATAGGTGATCGGGCCCTTTAAATAACCCTACCGACAAAATGAAGAAGTAAAGGGATATAATGGGTCCAATTTATTAATCGAAGATGAAGACAGAAAAGAACGTATTGAAATTTATTTCATACACCTTGTGAAAATAAAGTGATTTAAATTATATTATCGTGTATCAAACAATTCGCCATCTTACTATATTATTTTACCCTTTTAGTTGATTCTGTTTCCATTGGGGCACAAAACTGGTTTTAAAACTACAGTGCTGGGAAAATATGCCCGTGCTTGGTGGTATACAGTGACGTCATGCATTTCATGAGAGTGCCACCGTACGATTATAGCTGTGTGTACACAGTCATCAGTTTTTCCGACAACGATGATGCGGCAGCGGCAAACAAAAAAAAAAAAAAAACAAAAACAAAAAAAAAACCGGCCAAATGGAATTTGATAGGAATGAACACATGCATGCGCACGGAGCAGCAACAACAATGCGAAATATATACGACAATTCATTTCGGCTGTTATTTTTTAATCGGACTGTGAGCGATTTTTTGCCGTTGCCGGACATAATCGTATACGCCGCCATGCACTCCCATAAAATGACGGCACTAAAACCATGCACGGGCATCCTTTACCATTTAGTTGCCCCAAAAAGGTAAAAATATCGGGTAAATTAAGCAAGGTACGGAACTCTTGTCTAGGCATAAGATAATATTATCTAAAATAATCTTAATTTTTATAAGGTGTATGAATAAAGTGCGATATGTTCCTTCCTGTCTTCGTCTTTGATTAATAAATTGGACCCAATATATAACCCTTTACTTTTTCATTTTGTCGGCATTGTAATAACGTCAAATGCAATATTTAGAAGGATCGATATCATGATTATCATCGTCCTTGAGGTCCATAGTGATGAACAAAACACGTGCGATTTGACCTCCGATTATTAAGTTTGCCGGATCACATAACGCATTGTCGTTGTCGTCGCGGTTGCCGTTAACGGAAAAAAACGAATGAATGTGTATATATCTTTATAGTCCAGCAACGTAAAAGAAATCGGTCACAGACCGATTCGAGAAATAGCCGGATAGTCGTACCGCATTGTCGTTGCCGTTCCGTGCGCACGTGTACACTTCACTGAATTTTCATATGACCCATTTTATTTTTTGTTGTCGTCGCATTATCGTTGCCGGGAAAATGGATGAATGTGTATACAGCTTAAACCACTTTTTCGGTGCAGGAGTTTCATATGGATGTGGATAAAAAATATGACAGGGTCTTTTTTTGTGTGTGTGCATCAGATGTCATGACAGTATCAGGTATTTCTCGGTGTCATAAAGAAAGATGCTGGAAGAAATTCATAGTGTCATGAGCACGTGTGGCTTGGTGTAAATTTCCACCTTGTCGTAAAGCTGCGCGTACCAATTAAGGTATACTTCACACTGTTTGAAATATCCCTGATGCCTAAAATATGTATTCTTATAATGCGACGAACAGAAAAGGGCAATATTAAACGATTTTCAAAAAAAATTACAATGGATAAACAAGCCGGGGAAAGTTAGAAAGACAGTTGGCTTAGGTAGAAGTACAGAAAGTGATAGGTTTCAATTTGTGTTCTGGACGTGGGTAAGAGTGTGCGAGCGAATGCGAGTAAGACTATCGGAGAATTGGCGCTCTAGAAGTACTATTTATTGTTATCTTATTAATTTTATTATTATTATTATTATTATTATTATTATTATTATTATCCGTGTAGGACTAAAGGTGCCCCATATAGCATGTTTAGGTTTATATGCAGATCTCCTGGTTTACTTGCTTCAGAAGCTGAACAGACTATTGGAACATCTTGCAACATATAAAGGGGCTGCCGCAGCCACAAGTTGGGCATGTACAGTGTCCATGGAAGCCCAGATGCGGAGTTTAAACGTATAAGCCTACTGATCACAAAAAGTTAATAAGGGAAGCTCCAAACCATTCCTTATTTACCCATTGTTATTATACAAACAACGGTATTGCAACAATAATGACAACATTTCTGTTCATATATTTACAATTTATTTCATAAATAAAATAAATGCTGATACTGTAGTGTAATGGTCCACATCACCGGGTGGGCCAATCAAACAATACTAGCTGTTACACGTGACCATAGCTGCTTCGAAGCATCATCCTGCATACAGGTGTATATTTTATGTTGGTGAGTGTGCACCCTCCAAAATACTGAAATTTCACAAGAAAGGATAAACCCTGTCACCTATCTTTACCAAAAATGATTTACCACAATTTATGACTATCACGATGTTACGAAATATGCCATACTTCATGCATTATTCTAGAGGAATGCAGTTAACTTCCAATAGGAACTGTCGCATTCGGACTTTTCGTGCAAAGCCCGTAATCTTCGGTAATTTCCGGCTTCACACGAGATTTCATCTTCTCGTTTACAAGTGTATATTCTAAGTGTACTTGATTGAAATTGGCGATTTGATTTAGCATAAAAATACAAAAACATTCTATAAATGTGTGCCGGAAATGCGAAATGTACACACTCGAGCAAGAAGGACATATCACCGAAGCACAAGATTTCCGTAAACAAATGAATTAACTCTTTTTAATTTCATTTATCTGCCCTTTACGCTATCTGCATACAGCACACAACATCGTTACCGCACGTGTCCACATTCACATGACGTCATATACGCTCTGACTACCATTGCTGCCATAATATTGCTTCATAAAAAACATATCGGCTCTAGTCTAACATTATTGTGCATGCCTAAGCCCAAACTTTGAGGTAAATACATATTCTCTGCTGTGATTTTTCGTTTCCGGTCATAATATGAAATCGTGTTTAACAACCTTCTTTTAGAAACAGAAATTACATTTCGTCCATGGACCAAGCTTCATCTGTTTATATAAAAGAAATCAACAACAAAATTTCAATGATGCATTGGTTAAATGTGTATTCCCCGAACAAAATGGATGAACCATGCAGCAAAACAACTATAGGTTTCATAAACATTTTCCAACACGGCTGTTGTCAGCACGCGCTAGCTGCCGTTGCCAGGCGACACACATCCATGGATGTTTCCAAACTTACGAGCATGGATTCCATCTAAAATTGCGGATTCTTCATTTCTGTTCAGAGCGGATCGACGATCCATTCGGCATCGTCACCCACCGGACTCGGCAAATTATATATTTAGCGTCTTTTAAAGACCGTTTTAATTTTTTTTATCAATTTAGTCATAATCCTTCGGAATGACGTCATTTGTCCAAGAATTAGCAATCATTCATGCGACCTTAAAATTACGCTTCACATTATAATCAATCCTTTGTCCGTAATTACACGAATCTGAACAATACCCAAAGATGGACTGTTCGGAATTTGTTCCGATTTTCCTAATTCTCTTTATGTCTAAATATCAACAACAGTAGATCTGTGATCTCCTCGATTAAACCGTATTTCAGCAGCCTGCTAAAAACAATCAGGCGGTTCAGCGCTAGATGGCGCAACTGTAACAACAACCTAACAACGTGAGCCAAAACTTCTGTAGCCGCCAGGTACAGGTCTGTATCTATGTACAAATCTAATACTTGTAACTATTATACACGTGGTATATGTATATACAAAAGACCTAACCATGTGGAATTATTTACATCGCTGCGCGATTTGTTCTGTTAACATGTTTTCCTTCTCTTCTTCTCTCCTTCTGTTTGAAAGACATTTATCATACGATTTAAATATAATATCTGAGCATTCTTTGTGAGTGTATGCGTTACGTGTAGACGTGTGCTGACCTCTGGTGTGGACCACTTTCACTACCGATACTGGTACCGTTCCGTACGTGACCGTATTACAAGGTCTGTGACTGAAATCCACTAGATGTAAAAGCACCTTTTTTTTCATTATATGGAACGAACACATTTGGTCACGTGATCCTCATGTCGCCGGTGGGTCAGTGGTGACGCCTTGGTCTTCACGCTCTTTGAAGAAGCCGGACTCTGTGGTACACTCCCGAACGGTCACGGTCACCATGTTCGTCGTCACGTCTGTGATGAACACTTGATCCAGCATAGGTTTAGAATCGTGAGGAGGTTTCCAGAACGTTCGGTTGTCTCCCTCTCCGCCACCGTCGCCGGTGTCATTACGCTGCGATAAAGGACTTAGAGGCGACTTGGGGCCAGCCGCGCCAGAACCCAAACCAATGGAAGAGTCTTTCATATCATTTTCAATATTGCCATTCTGTGGAACCTTCGAACCATCTGTGAGGGTCAAAGGTCGACCTCCAATTGGCCGCGAGATGGCGCCCCTACCGCGTCCTCTGCCTCCGCGCCCCCTGCCAGGTTTTGGTCCTGGTTTCCTATGTGGTTTAAGAAGACCTTGTTTCGCCAAAAGGTGCCTCAAGTAGTTCGGTGGACGTCCTGGACCGCGTTTTCTCAGTATTGGTACGCCTTGTATTGTGACTGTGTGAGCTTGCTGTAGATGCTTTGGTGGACGGCCGCGTGGACGACGTATTAGGCTTGGCTGTCCCGGGCGCGGCTTGGCTGGTCGGCCTGGGGGTCTCCTCCCTCTACCCCTACCCCGTCCACGCATCCCTTCTCTGCCCCTCCCCCGGCTGGTGGAGGGTTTGGGCGGAAGGTCTTCCTCGGTATCACTAGAATGTCCACCTGAAACAATCAAGAAACTAACATTAAATCATCTTGGTCTATATTAGCCATCTGCAGTGATTAACATGTTAGTTATATCTGACAGCGCATTTTAGTCACCACCAAAAATATGCATTTGGGTGGGATTATATAAATTATTATAGTTCGTAAGAGGAGAGACGTCTATGATAATCCCTGGGAACTCCAGTTTATTTAGACAGCGTTCAAGTGGGGGTAAGCTTTATGCATAAATATGTCATGGCGGATGAGAACAGTATTGCCCGTGTTTTCTTGGGTCAAAATGTACGAATGACTGAAGTAAAAATCACTTCATGTTGCCAGTATGTTGGAGTTTGGTTTTAAAGATGGTACGAATATACTACGGTGCTTCAGTTGTAATTTCAACCTTCGTAGAGATTATAATAAATTATCTTGAAAAGAGGATACGATCGTATCGCGTAATATTGCCCCTTAGCTCAATATATTGGCAGGCGACGAGACTGTCGACCCATCACAGACATAGGGAGTGAGACGTTTAGTCGCTGAAGGCGGCTAGGTTTATATCCGCACATATTATAAATTACAAAAATAATTTTTTTAATCGACATGGATGACATGAATATGGATATCACTTTTTATACATAATTAATTAATTAATGTCTGCACTGGTCGAAAAGCCATATACAATGAAAGGCAAAAATTTTAAGTCATTACCAATCTCCGTTCGACAAAATCTTCAAAGTGTTGGTTAGTCCGGTCTTCGTATGCCGCAATAATCTTATATAAACAGCTTTTCATATATTCAAATCAGTATTTATTAACAGAGCTCAAATCTCATTTTACAAATCTAAAATAATGATTACCATTCTCTATATTAACCATGCAGCATTCAAATATAATATTCGTTCTCACTTTCTCCATCCCTTGATGATATTAATAGAATTACAGTTTTATAGTGGTATTACTAATGATCATGTGGTCAGGGTTTTCTTAACCAACTAAAACCATTACTTGGTTACTGTGTTTGGCGTAATGTAAGACCAAGAAGGTTTGACATACAAGAAGAGAGCAATCCCCGAGTTCTAAGCCTGCTGGCCATGCTGTCCCAAAAACTTTATTGTCCTAGCCAGTGTCAGTATTTAGCACAGCTGGAAGATCACTATGTATATTAAAAATAAAATTGGTCCACGTGTCGTACCCTGAGGGTCGTGAGGGACACCAACATTTAAAACTGCAGAGCAAGATAGATTATTATTGTATTTTACAATCTGTAACCGATTATGAAGATATGAATAAAACCAGGCCAGCTGTGTTACTAGCAAAACCAAATGAATGCAGTTTTTCTAGTAATGTGTTATTTTAATAGTATCAAATCCTTTGGTTAGGTCGAAAAAACAAAGCGGATGTAACTTTCTCATGATCCATATAATATATATATATATATATATATATATATATATATATATAAGATTATAAATCATTTCAATATTTGCCAAGGGCAGTTACTTTTGATCTTCCCGGTATATATATAAAATATGGCGTTTTAAGTATATAAATGTTTGCATGTCTCGTTATGGATGATGTTTTTCCCATGGTACAAGGCCTACAGGCCTCATGCGAACCTGTGCATTGGGAAATACACCAGGCATAATGCTTCAATAATAGACCATTACTTCTCATGTATATGAACAATGCAAGTACTAAACATTTTGAATAAGAAACAATTACACAAATATCAATGCTGAAATTCTGGCATGGGTGCACACAACACAAAAATGATTGTAACTGGCACCACCAGTCTTGTATACAACAAAGCTATCAGAGATATATACATATGCCCAATTTCAGACTGATATATCAAACCCCTCCTGAAAATAAGCAGGGACACACACTGTGCACAAATGATTTTAGGTGGCACCACCAGTCTTGTATATGACAAAGCTATTTGTTTTGTATATATATACCCAATTTCAGGCTGATATATCAAATTCCTCTGTAGATATAAGCAGGCACGTACACTGTGCAAAAGTCATTGTAGGTGGTGACACCTGTCTTGTGAATGAGAAAGCCATCAAAGACACATAGACAGGTCAAAATATCTGGCCAATACATCAAACTTACCTTGAGTCTGATGTATCGGGCTGACCAGGCTTAGGTGAAAAGGCAGTTGCCCCGAGTGAATTGTGAAAAATTTGCTGGCTCAGGCTACTGCACTGAGTGCACTCATGACCTGCACCTGGCTAGACTGAGTGAACTTTTGACCTGTACCTGGCTGCACTGAGTGAACTCTTGACCTGTTGCATTATCTGACACAGTTGGCAGTCTGCCAAATCTATAAATAGATTGGCTCAACATGCAGCCCTAAGGGGCATGACACCCATGTGGTGATCACATGCTGCCCATGAGGTGTTCACATGTCACCCATGAGGAGATCACATGCCTTGTGCTTGGCTGCACTGATTGAACTCTTGACCTATATCTGGCTGCACTGAATGAACCCTTGATCTATTGCCAAATCTGAAACAGTTGGCAGTTTCTTAACCTACTTAAATATACAGACACAATCTTGGCCTGTTGCCAAATCTGTTTACACATACTTAAAGACTTTGGCTAAAATGTTTTTTTTTCGAGCTGAAATATTCATAAACTTGTTATCAAAATATCTAGAATAATAAAAGATGCAGTTCTTTCATTGTTAAAGGTCCAATAATTGTGCAAAAATCATTCAACTAAACTTGAACAAAGGCCACCTAAGAATAATTTTTGTGCAATGTTACAGAAATTATAACTGAAACAATAATTTTGTAGAAGAACAGTTTTGCAGTCCTCAGTTTGAAATAGACATGATAATGGCCATAAGACCAACTTAAGCTTTTCTGATATGACTGAAAGAACCATGTCTTAGGATAATTCTTTTGAAAAAAATTTTGTGATTCAACTTGACAGTTTCATCATAAACATTTTAAGCTGAAAGAGGCTAAAATTATGAGGTTTTTGCCCATAAAAACAGATCAATTTAGGTGGCACCACAAAATCTGCAACTTCAAATATGAGTCATGTGACCAACATTTGCACAACCCTTAGTAATGCTAGCTTCTGTCATTTCTGAAATTACTATGTCAGTATGCTTAATTGGCCAAATGACTGTTCAAATTCGTGTAACACCACTAAATTCATCAAATGCAAACCATTTGAACAAACTTGAGAGAGCTTGCCTCTAGGATCATTTTTGTAAAATATTGAAAAATTTTTGCTGGACCGTTTACAAGAAGACAACTTTTAAAGCTTTTTCAGCTTTTTCCCTATAAAATCTAAGTAAATGCAGACAGCAAAAAAATAAGCTGAATCCCACAACATTTGATATGTGACAGAATATTGCATAAAATCTAGGGATGGTAGCTCCTGCTTTTCCTGAGAAATTATGGGTTGATGTACAGATGACCAATGACCCCCGTACAAAAAAGGTGGCGCCACCAATACCTGAATTTCATATATGACTCATGTGACCAACACTGGCATAAAATTTGGTGATGATAGCTTAAGCTGTTTCTGAGATTGTCATTTTAGTATGCTTTTTTGGACAGTTAGCTAAGTTTAACTTCCTGTAACTTGGCCAAAATTCACCGAACTATAACCATTCAAACAAACTTGAGAGAGATGGTATAAAAGATTATTTCTGTGAAATATTGTACAATTTGGCTTGACTGTTTCGTCGGAGAAGATTTTTAAAGGTTTTTTTAGTTTTTTCTCTATAAAATCTAAGAAAATGCAGAGTTTTTCAGATGGCTATTTTTTTCATTAAATTTCATGATACTAGCTCCAGTTGTTTTCGAAGTAGTATGGGTTAATGACAACGACAGACGATGCCAAACCATCGCATTAGCTCACAGGTTCGCTAAAAATTACTACAGATGCATATTGAATGCAAAATTATAATACAGATACATCTCACTGATGGCAAAATCTTGAATAAAGTTGAGTATGGATACCAATTATTCATAATCCATGTACAGCAGTCTTTATTTACCCACAGAGAGCTGAATACCTGTGATTGTAAACATTGCCTGGCATGAGGAATATCTAAAATCATAAATCTACATTTTTTAAAAGCTTTTAAAAAACATTCTTGTCAATTTTATCCATAGATAACCTGAAATCTAAATGTCTAGAGGCATGATGTAACGGATGCTGATAAACTGGCGCCAGGCTAGATGTATCTGCTTCACACAGCTAAAATATATGGTAAAATGACTCAATTCAATCTTTATAATTCAGCCAAAATTCATTCTTTTGAACCATCAAAGACAATTATTATAAGAATTATTCAGGGGATTATTCCTGTAAAATATTAAACAAAATGGCCTCAGTGGCGTCAGTCAAAAAACGTTTTGCAGGTTTATAACTCATATGGGGAAATACAGCAAAATGGCTAAGTTAAGCTTTCCATATCTCAGCCAAAAATCACTGAACCATAACCATTTGAACAAACTTGAATTATCAACATCTAAGGATAATTTATGTGTGAGATTTAAGAATTTGGCCCAGTGGTTTTTGAGAAGATGTTCTTTGTAGCCACTGAGCTAAAATGGGCTGTTATGGCATATGACTAAATTCAGCTTCCCATAACTCGGCCAAAAGTCACTGAACTGAGATCATTTGACTAAACCTCAGAAAGCACTACCCTAGGATCATTTCTGTGCGATATTAAACAAATTGGCCCTATGGTTTCAGAGAAGAAACCATAGCAGTCAGTATGATATGGGCACTGATGACCCCTGTACAAAAAAGGCCGATGCAGGTGGCGCCACCTATACCTCAATTTCAGATATGACTCATGTGACCAACATTGGCATAAAATTTGGTGATGATAGCTCCAGCCATTTCTGAGATTGTAATTTTAGTATGCTTTTTGGGACAGATGACTAAGTTCAACTTCCTGTAACTTGGCCAAAAATCACCGAACTAAAACCATTTGAACAAATTTGAGAAAGATTATTCCAGGAATCATTTCTGTGAAATATTGGACAATTTGGCTGAACAGTTTCGGAGAAGAAGATTTTTAAAGCTTTTTCAGCTTTTTCCCTATAAAATCTAAGAAAATGCAATTGGCCAAAAAATAAGCAAAATCCGAAAGGGTTTTTTAGATGACTAATTTTTTGCATAAAATTTCGTGATGCTAACTCCTGCCGTTTTCAAGATAGTATAGGTAAACGTACAGACGACGGACGACAGACGACGGACGCCGGACGACGCCACACCATCGCATAAGCTCACAGGTTCGCTAAAAATGCAACGGTCAGTTCTATTGGGATAACCGTATTTATGAAATCAATCATACATTCAAATAACTCCATCGTACTATTTCTGCTAATTTTGAAATGATTAAAATCAATCTAGAAAATCTGGTTGATTTGTTCCTATCATTATTTATTTGTGCTTATCTTATTCTCTAATCAATTTTTTACATTGGAGGGCTCTGACAACAAAAACAAATCATCATTTTGCGAGAATCTCAAGAGACGATTCCAACTGTCTTTGTCTAAATGAAATAAAATTTTAAAAGGACATGCATGGTGCCTTTTTTGGGTCCTGAAATACATACATACACACATGATATATATATATATATATATATATATATATATATATATAAGTTGCTAGCCGAAAAAGCATATTGTGCGAATCGCATGGCCGAGTTCTAAATGACTGATGACGGAGATATGCAATTATGTGATGTATCGTATGTGAGAGAAAATTTTTTTCACAGGTTTATTTGAAACTGTCAATATAGTACTTATCCGAAAACATGTCAAACCTTGGTAAGACTGTTGTAACATCGTAAATTGTATACAGCACGCCACCTGGCGCCTCGCGCTGACACTTGCGGTGGCCATCGGAAACATCCACACTTCATAACCCTACGCGTAATATCTATGATACACGAGACGCCTCATTGTGTTACTAGCTGTCACTATTACTTAACATAACTGGTTGTGCACCGCATTTCTCCTGACACCGGTATGTACGAAATCTTCTTTTTCAAGGAGTGGGTCAGAGAGGGCCGGGTACTCTATCATCCCCTTATGTGTCTTAATTCGAAACAAGGTTTTTCAGAAACGTTACATATATATTTAGTTGCAAAGTGATCGTTTTGTTGTTTTTTTTTTTATTCGCGCTTAACTTTCTAAACTGAAACATAACTAGGCCAAAAGCAAAACATGATATCACAAAGGAACGTCACTAAATAAGGCTTGTCAGCAAATATATGAAGTTGTAACGGTAGAAATATGGTGATAAAATAAACCATTCTTTTGCAATTCTCCTCATGCATGGCTCGATTAAGCACGCGTCTTTTAAATATTTTTTAAACATTTTAAGAAATATTAATCGTCTATAGGAGACGTATCAGGAAAGTACAAAATACTAAACAGTGTCCCATATCTCGCTGTTCGTATATATACTGATATATTTTCCAATAGTCCAAGGGCATACGAAATGTTCGTAAATCATGATTAAAACTTAAAATACTGGAATATACCTATATATGACGGTATGTTGAAACTGCATATCTTCGAGCACATTTTCATAACAGCTTAAGGTTGCGCGTGGATCAGACGCATGGAGGATCAGAGACGGGCGCCCTCGCCAGCCAAAACACATAGTCGAACAGAGTCAATTTTATTTGCGGCGGCCGCCGAAATTTATTAAGCTCAACACAACCTGAGAATAATAATGCGGTTCTCAAAATGATGACACCAAATAATAGTAATGAATAGCCTTTGTTGGCACTTTTGATGTTAACTACTTGTAGTCCGGTAGTAAAGCCTGATTGTAAAGTCGATTGTAGCTCTCCGGTTTAAGTAGAGCCTGCTTATTGACATATCTAGTGATGACAATAATAGCAGCAACATAAACTTAGTATAATCAAAACCTAGTTTTAAACATAATGAGTAAAATGTATTACTCTTATACAGATAAGCAGTTAAGCTTACCAGATGGCTTTACCTGAAACATTTAATTTACAACACCTCCAGATCTATGCCAGTCAGCAAAGTTTGGTTCAAGCCAGCCACAGTTTGGTGGCTGACACGGCTCTGGACTGGATACGGGCGGGAATACACATGATTTTGGAAACTGCTAGTTTTCTTTTGCACCCATTTTACTGAAACATTTAAACATTACCCATGACTAGAATTTCCTCAACGAACATTTTTTTACTGGATGGAGCGACAGACAGGCGCCGTCAATATTGTTTAGGAAAAAGGAAAGCATAATCTACATATGTATATAAAATGAAAAAAAAGAATACTACGGATTTGGACGCTTAATGTCCTCGAATAGGGCCTCGCAATGCCTGGTTATAGGCCATGTTAGATGTCAAACGTGTCTTAAATTCGATAAAGCACATCTCTTTACAGGTATCAACTTATGTAAAATTTTCACGGTAACTGCCTGAATATTTCTTGAGAAAATGCGCAAAAAGAATTCCATGATCGCCACCTGGCGGCCATATTGTATTTCAACTTTCTTTGAAATTAGATATCATCCATCATCTAATGGATGTAAATCTTTGGAAATTTTTCATGGAAACTGATTGAATAATCGTAAGATTAGTGGTCCATCCAAGGCCGGTTGTTTTCTCCAGGTCCTCCGGTTTCCTCCACCCTTATGCCGCCTACCAAGCGCCAGCATCCGAGCCATGGAGAGTGCCTCGTATTAGTTTTTATAACTAGTTGTACAATCCATGTAAAATAAATCAAGTTTATAAAAAAAGAAAATGTATACGGAATGAATTCAACGGTCACAGCCACCCATGCATATTGTATTTCCTATAGGTCTGAACATTTTCTGATGAAAGTCATTTTTTCAGTATTTTTACGGCAATTTCTTTAAAGATTCTTCAGATGATTTGGCGAAAGGAAACCCATGATTGCTGCCTAGCGGTTATATTGTATCACCTATCTGTCTTAAATTCTATAGCAAATATTCTCTCGTGGTTTTTTTTTTGGTAAAACCTTTTTTTTTGTTGAGAAAATGCGCGTGATAGAGGGTAGGGGACCGACATACGGACGGCTGTCAGACGGCCCGACAGACGGATGTACGGAAAACATGGGTAAAATAAATTCTATCTGGTCTATCAGGGAAATCAGGTTTTATTAAAAAATTAAATTGCCTAAATTTTGTGTTTCAGTCTGTCATATACGCATTAACGTTTGAGATATACGTTTTATAAATAATCAACTAAGAGCAATTATTTATTAAAATGATACCCAGTTTACTCACCTCGCGTGCGCTCGTCGGAGCCCGTTTCTTCGTCGCTAGAGGGCGTGGATGACGATGGTTCTCCCGCGCTGCTGCCCGTGTCGTCTGATGCAGTGTCATCTTTCATGTCAGGGTCATCGTCTGTGTCCTGTAGAAATGACATTTATATGTATAATGAAGTTAGTTTGTATATGAGTACACTAGATTTAACAGTCCAGACTTTCCACTCTCGCGCCGAGCTGGAATGCAAGAAAAATATATTTTGGCTTGTCGTAGCATCTAAAAATTCGACAAAATTACCGAATGTAGAATTTAATAACAACCCAGAAATAAATATACATGTATATTATTCTGAAAAAAGAGTTTTGGATCGGTTGCACGGGAATGATCCAGACTAATACATATTGTCTTTCTAATGATGTTTGGGGAGTATCCGTTGTATATGTATACGACCTGCAATATATCATGCACTGTATCATTGCGGTATATATATATATATATATATATATATATATATATATATATATATATATATATATATATATAGAGAGAGAGAGAGAGAGAGAGAGAGAGAGAGAGAGAGGGGGGTTAACATCTTCATGCATGATTGTCTATAGCAACAGTACGGAAATCAAACATACAGATGAGTTTAAGCTCTTATATTATAATTTTTTTTTATTTATAAATCACGTTTTCCCGGGGTCACTGCATTACTTTATACACAGGTTAGTTAACGCTCTTACGTTATTTTAATTCAATCATATTTCACCAAGAATCACTGCATATCTTAAAGACGTTTGCCGTGCATATATTCAGATTAATCATCAATATCAGTCTACATGCAGTCTACAATGTATAAGGCCTACTAACGATGGTTTTATCAAAGAGTTTGCATGGTTAAATTAAAACTAATATGGAATGGACGTATAATCTTGTTACGGAGCATTACAAAATACGAAAACTGCATAGGCCTAAAAGATTCGAAATACAGCACGGCTTAAAGGGAAATCTATATCAAATATTCCAATATACTAAATGAGATTCTTGGAGTCTTAGGCCAAAAAATAAAAGGTATGGTTCTCAGGCACCGCCCGCATCAATTTTAAACCCCGCATCAATTTTAAACCCCCGAATCAAAAATTTTTATTTTGATTTTTATAAGAAACTTACCAATTTTGAGCTGCAGCTGCTCGGACATTTCTTTCAAGGTGATAAAATCATTAAATTTCCTTTGTTATGTAGTGCTTTTACTTGTTTAGCAAAATAAATCTGTTATTACCATGCTTTTCCCTTATCATTTGACATTTTTATCGAAACATACAAAAAATTTAAAAACAAAAAAAACCGCCCGCCCGCATTGATTTTGGAAAAAAGTGTCTGCATCAGAACCATACCTTTTTTTTATTATTTTGGCCTTAATATCTCATTTACTGACACACCTACAGTCAATGGATCCTCCAGCTAACTCGAGAGTGCTTCAGAAGTCAGCGATGTTATCATGCACGATCACCCGCCTGACTGTGAGTAACACTCCGCCTTAATCATGGGCCATTCAAAAAATTATTAGATGAAAATAAGGCAATCAATCCGAAATTAGTCCCTCGATTACCATTTTTTTCATTCACAAGCATTTAATGTAACAAATAAATACACGATCATAATTAGGATCGCTTTACCAAAAGTAAGTAAAATTCAACTTTTTATGATACAATTATGGCTAGCTGCATGCTAAAGTTGCTACAGCCAAACATATTGTAAACGCACACAAAATATGTTGTTAAAGTTATGAAGTATGAGAATTTTGTACTTCTCACGGATTGTTACGGATTTTTAGCGCGTTTTGCGTAAATGACATCTAAACAGAAATCTAAAATTTAAAACATAAATTAGAAATTCACCAAAGGGTGACGAAAAGCTATAATTAGCTAAAAAGACAAATAAGGAAAAACAAGCAGATGCTGAACACCTGTCAGTTTAATTAGCAGCTGAGTGATTTTTTTTATACATCAAATCGCACATAACCAATAATAAACAATTAAACAAATAAACAATTGTTAAAATATAAAGGGAATGATTCACATGTGAGCAAGATCTTTTGAAGTGAGTTGGTCCTTTATTAAGTTTATAGTATACCTGAAGCACCTGCCTTCAACGAGAAGCAGGCCTGTGTATGTATACGTATAATATAAGATTATAACGTTTTGATGCGAGATGCGTCCACCTCGAGTTGTTATACCGGATAACGGGCCGACAGACCGGTCTCCGCCCGCAAACTTTTAATCAAGAGTTAATACATTAAAAAATGTGCTCACTAATTGCAGGCCCCTGGGACATTTTAAATTACATCCGTTTAAAGATAAAAAGTATATTTCATCTCATGCATGATAATATTTTATCAATCATTTCCAAGAAAATTTAGACTAACTGACCATATATACATATTCATGCATATATATAAGAAAAAAATTAATACCGTCGAATAAAAGATTTCATATGGAAAATATTCAAAAGACAAGTATTCATCAAATATTTTGCATATAGGGCATGAACCCATCGTCATAGGTTTTGAGAAAATTAATCATATTCCACAATGAGGCCTATATATTGAAACACTACAATTAACATGAATGTTGGGGGAAAGATAAAAGCTAATCAGAACTTTAGTTTTTGTGGAACAAATATTTTCATATTTTTTGCTACGTACATTACGCTTATAAATCGATTTGGTGCATGCAATTAATGTAACAGCGCAATTTATATATATATATATATATATATATATATATATATATATAATACAATGAAGGTATAAATTTGCTAGGACATTTATATATATATATCATATTACTGACATCAAAATATAGTGCATGCACAGGAACATTCAAGGAAAATTTACACAAGTTAAACACAGAAGTACACCATTATAATCCATGTCAAACGACGCGGATGTATAAATTCACCACAAAATTTTTAAAATGACGAAACAGCATTGTTTGTATGGACCGCATTTGCATGCCTTTTAAACAAACGTCAGCTTTCTGCATATATTACGTATACATTTATACGTAGAGAGAAAGAGAGATAGAAAAAAAATGAACTGGAAAGGGAACGTAGATGCGGCTCGGAGTCAATCCATGCAAGCACGACAAAACCGCGAACGAGCATGATAATTTCCTGGATCTTAACATCAAAAACTGGCTCACAAATTTGCTATACCCTTTTTCTCCAAATTATACACTAGCTCGTCTTGTATTTATATTTTCCCCATTAATCTTTTTTTATTTAATAAGAGCCCTCTTACTTAAAGACAGTTTTATAAATGTGGAATGTTCATGCATAATAACCAATACCAATCACAAATATTTAATTAAACTTACACAAAGATATACAAAAAAAGGAGATACAAAATTGCTTTTATATTCTTTTTTTTAATATCTTTATACTAAATGCACCGTGATTGTTTATACCACCCTCTCATTTACTATATAAATGAAAGTGATTTTACAGAATTTTTTGTTTGGCGTGGACTTCTTTGAAACGATTGGATCATGTAATTAAGGAATGAATGTCCTTTCAATGACGCATGATAACGATTTACGCGAAACCAGAAATGAAATATGAAACAATATATTCCCAAACGGATTCAACTATCGAACGGGAAGTGATAATAAAACATGCTAAAACCACGTAATATACAGTATATGTGAAGAAAATAATACATGATTATTGAGAATATATGCTTTTATCATCCATTTCACAAAATTTTTAATTTATCTATGTAGATATATACATACAATGTCTATTTTCCGAATACCACATCATTTATACGGCCTTATCACGTTCAACCCGAACTACAGCACAAAATTTCTTCAATTATATTTAAGAAATCGATAAGTGCAGCACGCTCCTTACTCTTTATTCTCAGTCGGATTCCGATCTCAAAAATGGGAAAATAGAGCAAAAAGCACTTAATACTGAAACACACAGCCAGTTTTTACATCATGATGTATTTTAAAATACCTCGGTTTTTTATGGTATATCTTGCTGCGATTTTCAAAATGATATATATCTGAAGCGGAATTAAACCCTTCCCCTCTGCGCCGCCTCCTATAATATTCTCAAATAGCTGTATATCCGCCCCTGCTTTCTCATTTTTAAATTTCAATTGGTAAATACCTTTACATATTTTTATATTTAATACATGTCGGACACAATTTCATGGTCGTTAACAACGTAAAATGAAATCCCTGCAGGGAAAATTGCTGCTGCTGTATACACATTAATAATAGCCGAGATTCGGTCAATATATATACAAAAGTATGCGCGTTTTTTGTAACAGCAAAATCAAAAACAATATACAAAGATAAGGACATTTCCTAAACTGACATTTCTTTATAAATGAATAAATTAAGCGCTCACCTGTATGATCGATATACATCAAACATGTTATATGCTAAACTTTAAACGTCATTTCTCTCTCTCTCTCTCTCTCACTCTATATATATATATATATATATATATATATATATATATATAAAGATATATATTTTTTCAATTCATTCTGCACGCAAGCTCGCATGCAATGTTTGTGCGTGTTACATGAATAAACAAATAAAGAGAGGAATATTGACACTGATTACACGTATCACTCCCCTTACTCTACCAGTTCCTTTCATACCATGCGCGCTGAATCATGTGGTGTAATTATTTCAATATTTTTATAATTAACCCTTGTTATATTTACCAATGTATATATATATATATTTATATATATATATATATATATATATATATATATATATATATATATATATATATTCCTTTACATGGATATATGCCACACCATATATTATTACCGTATAGTATACAGCTGAAACAAGAACAACCATATTACACCTATAATGCTGAATATTAAATAACCAAACTTTTAATCTTTCAATTAAATAGACCAATATACAATTATTATAATAAGGCTTCCCAAATATATATATGGATGTATAAATTCTTCAATATATATTCGTTTACCATATATATATATATACATACATACATGTCCGAAGTCAGCATGCATGCAGTATATTCGTGATTGCACTGCCTAAATTGTTTATTTTTTTGTACTTAAATTATACATTTAGAATACAAAAAGTATAAATATACATTTTTTCTATTTTACATGAAAATCATTTATTTTTATGCATTTTATTTATACGCAATGTACTGCTAACAAAACTGTAAAAAAATAAATAAAAAATTCCGTTCTTATTTTACCGCGCCCGATTCTGTTTCTACATGATCTAGAGAAGCATATTGTTAAATAAAAATAGATGATAAAAAGTAAAATTATACACATATATCTTTGAATTAATTGGTTCATACTTTACAGTCTTTACTGGTTATCATTTTCATTTACAGTGAAAACTCTGGTCCAATGCTAAAGAAAAAGCTAAGACACAACGGAAAATATCCATGCATTATCCAGAAATCAATTAACATTAATATTGATTTGAGTGCAAAATATTAGCATAATATATTAAGATGAAAGTTGCATGATATATTTTAAATGTAACTCACACAAATTTTCTAGCATCAAATGTGCCATTTTTGTCAAAGGTAAATCCATTCTGAACGCGAAAATAAAATTTCGGGCAAATTCCCAAAATAACAAAATGACTAGTCCGTCTCCTCAAGTTCACGGGTTAAAACTGGAACAACATGCAACCAAATGAACACTGCTAAAACTTTCAAAATACTTTCCAGTCCAAACTCATGTTGTCACTAAACTGATAACTACTAAATTATTTCAGAGAAATCAGTTTAATTATTGACCAATTTGCATTTCCCGCAATAGGGGACTGGCTTATTATAAACACGGTCCGCTGTTCAAGTTCGTAATTCAGTTATAAACAGCTGATTCTACTAAATAGCTACTAAAAACTACTAAATACTACACCTAGGACCCGACTTTAGTGCATTAACTAATGGAATGTTTTCCATTACAGTGAAATCGACAAGTGAAACTGACAAGGCAGATGGGGTCGGCATTCAGTACGAGCTACACGTCAAGCTACCGGACAAGATAATTAATGACAAGATATATTTACCGGCAATTTCCTTTTTTTCGGCTTCGGTCCCCTCTTGGAGCCACTGTCAGACCTGTTAGAACAGTAGGAAAATTATAAATGTAAAGAATATGGAATATAAAATCAAATCGATCGGTTAACTAGGGCAAGTTCACGTAGATATATATTGAGGAGCGGTACATGTTCACGCGATAGGACCACCTACCCGGTCTTAAAAGCTTCTAGCAGTCGAGAGTCCAGTATATTTTCTTCTGGTTCCCAAGTGTTGTACCTGCAAGGATAGGAATTAATTAGCTATACGTGTATGAGGATACGGACTGAAAATCCGTCACTACCGCTACAAAATTCAGCCAAGCCAAAGCGGTATAAAATATGATACTTACTTGGGACTCCATCCCTTCCATTTGACGAGGTATTCGACCTTCCCCTGCAAAGACAACAACATTGACTGAGCCCTGGCTAAGCATGGAGGGTCTACAGAAATAACACTCGCTGTCGGAATAATACATACCCGTCGAATACGCCTTTTCATGATACATTCGGCGGCGAACACTCGCTCACCAACGTCCGTTAGTTCCATCATGGTTGCGTCGTGCACCTTTGTGTACAAGGAGCATTGACGGCTAGCTGTGGTCTCGCTTACCCAGAACGCTAGGCTCTTTCGGCCTGGGCAAGTGCGCGTTGCAGGGGGTCGGGATGTGAAAGACCTCACGCCTCCAGAACCTCTCTATCCCATAATAGGCCCGTGACGTCACGAGTCCCGAGATTCATAATGAGTTTTCCATGTCAAGGCCAACGGCAGGGTATAAATGGTTGATGGGTGCAATCTGGCGTAATAAGTGACAAGACTGAATAGCCCACGGGCGATAAACCACAGTCTCAACACAGTACGTTACAGGCAAAACTGGTCCTTATGTCACCCAGACAGCAACAAATATAAAAGGGATACCGAAAATATATTTCGGAAATAAGCTTAATATATATGAACTGAAACAGATGAAGGGAACATCCACGGAAATTTTCGTAATCCACGGAAGTTAACCCGGTAAATTGTCCCAAATTTTATAAAAATGTCCCGTTATTTTAACCGTGGCCCTTCCTTTATTAAAACAGATCCGTCTTGTCACGAGGAAGTCCCGCGCAGACAGTGATGTCGTGACTGTATGGGTCAATTACCAAATGGTATATTTATTTCGAAATATACCCATTTAATGCGAAAGCGTTACCAACGCTTCTCTTGTATAAGGAGGTATTCATGTATTTATCATAAATTAAGTACAGCTGTGGTATCTAGAATATAATCTGAATATAAGAATGGGCCAATCAATATTGATTTGCGCTGTGTATATACGATACGGAAATTACGAAAAATTGTCAGCTGAATAGGCACACACACACACACACATATATGTCCTCATTTACTGATAATGTTTTATTATTTTCCTATTAGTATAAAAGTTATATATATGAATAGATTCGCCCAAGGAATTACATGAAATTAAGTAATATATATATATATATATATATATATATATATATATATATATATATATATATATATATATATATATGCCTGCATTAAAAACAATACACATGAGACCTCTATTAACAGGGGACCATGCATGCAGCCAGCATGCATATATACAGAAAAGGAGATGGAGGAATAAATGAAAAAATAATAAATTAACAAGATATTTTTGCACTCAAGAAAAAAATCTTATTCAATGTAAATCGCATATTTGTTCAAAGGCAGAATAACAACCTATGGATGGAACTTAATTATTCACATTTCTATGGTTTTTCAATATGATAATATAACTATATAATTTGTATATAAAAAATTCATAATTTCACTTATAGCCTATATGCTTGCATGCTTACCGTATATATATTCATGCAGGCATTTAATATAATGTGCAATCAGCTCTCTCTTTCCTGCTTCTATATATCTCTCATTACATGCATTATGTAATACACATATATATATATATATATATATATATATATTATGCAAAATGAACTAAACTTTAATTTTTCAGGCATTTTTTATACATGATCATACATTACTGCATTATATATATATATATATATATATATATATATATACTTATATAAATACATAAACATAGACCAGTCTATGAAGGAAAATACAAAATTCTACTGGTTTGTAAAGCAATTAAAATATTTAAATCAAATATTAACTTGCGTTACCATGTAAATATATATATAAGCTATATATATAGGAATAGGTTATTTAGCTGAAAATAATCTGAAATGAACTGAAACAAAGCTGAAATGAATGATTACTTTAATATGCATTTTATTTTTTAATGTATTTTTAATTGCATATTATATATATATATATATTATTGCACATTTTAAAGATATGTATACATGTGGGAAAATTTATATATAAAGTACAAGCACATTCATTTGTTTTCCCTTTGACATATATACATAAATGCATAAAAATTCTGAGAGTATATACATGTGTATTTGTTAAACATCATAATGGTTTTTCCATATTTTTTGGAAAATGTAAACACATGATTTTTAATTCTTAATGTAAAGTTTCTGTTCTAACAGATGACATACAGATTTAATATACATGTTGAAAAAAAATCTATACATGCAGGATTAAGAAGATCAAGAATGCTCAAGGAGTTCTTGGTAAAAATGTAAAATTAAAATGTCAAATTTGCATTTCAAAACCTTACACATTTTGGAAAGATCTACAGAATATATGTTTTGATATATATATATATATATATATATATATATATATATATATATGTGTGTGTGTGTGTGTGTGGGGTCGTAAAATCCAATATAAACATATATCATGCTTGACCCTGCATGCAGGTCTAAGCATTTATAACATAACAGAGAATAAAACATATACACTTGAATATTTATACATATAGAGGCTCATAGTATATATATATTTTTAAAATATTATATTTGCAATGATTTTGGTATATATTTACCTTACATATATACAGAGTATTGAAAATTAGTTTCTCTATATATTTCCAAACTTTATAATAAAATATGCTGTTTTCAATATCATTTGTTATATCCTTACATTATATATATATATATATATATATATCACTGTAATTTAACAATATATATATATATGTATATATATATATTATACCAGTATCATATACCATGCACAGGCCGATCTATTTTAGTTCACATTAAAGTAGTATTTATATCATGAATTAAGGACCTTCACGGAGCCTATATAATACAATTAATACATGCATACATGCGAGTATTTTATAGCATGCAGTTTCCTATTCGGAGTTTCGCTGCATGCATGCATGTATATATATAGTTCATCTTAATGTTGACTGAAAATGCTTGTCTTTAAGCAGTGCTTGTTTCTGTTCTTTAAATATGCATGTACGATGTGATACTTCAAGTATATATATATATATATATATATATATATATATATATATATATATATATATATATATATATATAAACTGCTGTGTTAACTCATTCAGAGATATATAGAGCGTAACGAAATACGATCACTCAGACATTCAGAATATATGTTTATAGATGCGCGCAATCTCCCGATCTTATATAATTTATGATATGGGTCTAAAACAGTAACAAGTCGGATGTATATATTTCCCATCTTAAGATGGGTCATATTCCCATGAAATAACCGATCATGATCTGCTGCATAATGCATGCACATAATTTTAAATATAAAACAGAGAAAAACGGAAATAAATATCCCTCTATATATATAACCCCTGATTGTATAATCCATACTAAATTCCCCATGAACCGATAAACACACACACACACACACACTCATGCAGACACACACAGTCACATATACACTCACACACATACACATATATATGTATATCTATTCTGAAATCCATTTGCATATATATATATATATACAGATATAATATGTCCCATGCAGTTTTTAATTATGGAAGCTTCTCGCGCGGCCTTTTTGAGGCTTGGTTTCTCGTCATATATACATGCAAGCTTAATCAGTTTGTAATTCTGTCCTTTCCTTAAATATAAAAATTGTATATCTGTTCATACATATATTATCACAAGGCAAATGGTGCATGTGCCATTGATTCGATATACAACTAAAACTATATTTTTTTATTCTTAAATCCACTAGTATTTATATATATATATATATATATATATATATATATATATATATATATTGTGGAACCATTGGCCTGAGGTCTTTTATTTCAGAATAAATTTATATTCATTCTTATATATATATATATATATATATATATATATATATATATATATATATATATATATATATATATATATATATATATATATACGTGAGAAGCCTTTGAGGATCTATAAGATGAATTACTGTTCAGATGTGGCCTCTTATTCATGAAGGTTTTATTTTCGCGATAATTTTTTATGTGAATATCGCGAATTTGAAACCCTCGCGAACAAAGAGGCAACCACAGTTATGCTACGTGTCATACTGTAAGGTGATCCGGGGCTGAAACCGAGGCAAGGGGTGAAGCCGCTCGGGCCGGCTGGACAGCTAGCCAGTCAAGCCAAGAGGGTGAAACTATACACATGTACCATGAGACGAAGTGATATCTCAATAAATAATATGGAACTTATACTTTGTGTTTTGTGCTAATTCCCCTCATCCGTAGCACATGGTTAGTTTAACACCTTTAGGGCTTACATTCATGTTTAAGGTCATGTTTGATACCACAAATCTATTTCTTACTTTTGTTTGCTACAAATGAATTGAAGCATGCAGTTACTTTAAGAACAGGTTTGAATTTATATGCAGTATAGTATCAACTGTATGCTACCGAATTTACTGTTAAGTCTGTTTGTGCACTTAATTAATTTGTTCACGCAGTAAGCTTGATGAATACTGATGGATGAGAAATGTAAATTTTTTTTTATAACCATGCCATTTTATCAATATGTTAATGTGTATCAACGTAGAAGAGACAGTAATACTACTAGTATATACCTAGTATTAAGGTATGTTGTTTAGATTTGTTAGTGTTTCTATATCCCACTCCATATATTTAATTACATCAGTTTGTCGGTGTTTGTATTGAAAAGCCCTTTAGCAGTGCGTAGTCTTGATTATTCTGTATAATCATTTAATTTAGACCTTCGTCCGTTATATATACATGTATATAGATATATTCTATGGTTATTTAACAAGTTCAGGTTGTTCAGGGTGACTTAAAAATCACACACTTTCACAATTATTTTGTTCCATGAATTTCAACATTTAGATAAAATTATATTTCTGTGTATGTTCGAGTGTAGCTCACAACTAAAGCGCCCGGTAATGCTACGTGTCATACTGTAAGGTGATCCGGGGCTGAAACCGAGGCAAGGGGTGAGGCCGCTCGGGCCGGCTGGACAGCTAGCTAGTCAAGCAAGGAGGGTGAAACTATACACATGTACCATGAGACGAAGTGATATCTCAATAAATAATATGGAACTTATACTTTGTGTTTTGTGCTAATTCCCCTCATCCGTAGCAGTATTATATATTTGACCCCTCCTTTATACTCTAAAATCCTGTATTCGGCCCTGCATGTTTCAAAACATATGCATGCGTGCATGTTATTCAACGACTGTACATAACCAATCATGACAACGTATATAATTCAGGGGCGGATCCAGGATTTAGGAAAAGGGGGGGTCCAACCCAGGAGGACTAATGAAAATCCAAAAAAGGTCCCAAGGTCTGGAAAAGAGGGGGTCCAGGCCGCAAAATTTTTGTCTGAAGCCCTGAAAAAAGCGTTCTTTCTGATGACGCCCTGGACCCCCCCCCCCCCCCCCCCCGGATCCGCTTCTGTATATATATATATATATGCAGCCATTCCACTTCCCATGTAGGTAGGTTCAACGCGAATATATAGGGGCATTTGAATTAGAGTCGAACCTGTCTAATGCGACCACCCAAGGAACAGGGCACAAGAGGTCGTATAACTGACAGGTGCATGGTCGTAATTGACAGGTTCTGAACATTAAGAAACTGCACAAATATAGATGACATGTATGACGGAAATTTACATATTAGAACATTTTTATGACTATAAATAAAAACATATTTTCAAAAGGGAACGATCTTGGTGTTACATGTATTTTGTAATTGCAAACAAATGTACATGTATATATGTGTAATTTTATGTGTTGAAAAATAAAATGAATTTGCACACAGTTGATTTGGAGGTACTCTACGTACTCATATTTATATAGGTTCTTTTTACAAGATGTATGTGCTCATATGAACGATTCAAAATTGTTTGCTGACGTCATTGGTTTCTAACATCACTTCTGGTTAGGAACATATATATAGGAACAGATTTTTCACTCTTTGCAATAAAGCCTTTCATATAATGCACTAAATAGATCAAAGACAGTTAACATGGGCACAGATCAAAGATTAATTTTTTTGGAACCTCAATTCTTGTGGATTAATGGGTCGTGTGAGCCAGTCACGTTTTTGCCTTTGGCTCCAGGCCCAGGGTATAGGCTCAGGGTCCCAATAAGCACCAGTCTGAGCTCGGTACACACGCACACCAGTAAAATAAACAGAAAGCCGTGCAAGTGACCGCAACTTCACGCATGGACATGTCAACCGACCGATCAGCGCTGGTCAGTGAGTAGCACATAGAGTGCCCGCATTAGGCAGGTCAGTTAATAAGTAATATGTCACTTTGGTCAGGAAAAACTGCCCGTAATCCGTAATAGCCAGATGGTCGTATTTTACAGGTTTTATCTATAGATAATATAACGCAATTTCGAAAGGGACTGATATCTAGTGGTCGTGATATCCAGGTGCCCGGATTTCACATGTGCAGGTGGTCGTTCAGACAGGTTGGACTGTACTTGTATATTTATTTAAAACTATTTTCAAAAGTTTTTCAAATAAAGTAAATATGTATAAAAATGCGAATGAATATTATCAATTAATTGATTACAAATGCGTAAGAATTTTAGTTGTATATATATATATATATATATATATATATATATATATATATATATATATATATATATATATATATACCGGTAATTTGTTTTTGGCCATATAGGTTTATATTCCTAAATTTTATAGTATCATGATATATTTTATAAAATAATGTATATTCATAAATATTAATAAATTGCAGTTTTCAGTTAATCCACTCTCCCCTAGATTTGTATTTGAAAACCAAATGAAAATTAACTATCTGAGTTATACTGCATGGTGCATGGTGCATATATTATATAAATGCAAATGCATGAGAAAATTTTGGAAGTATATTATATTAACCGAAGATTATAATTTTACCTCCATTCAATTGCTTTATAACAGCTAAAGAACTACATATCATATGCATAAATGTACACATATCGTTGTGCCTTCTTCCGATCTGACCTATCTCTATATATTATATATAGGGGTCTGACCAAAATAACGGATCGGAAAATGGGTCGCTCATCTTATAAGATGCGTGACCAATCTTATCAAATGGCCAAGCCCAATACCCGGTTATGATCAAGCGATCTATACATGTATATGCAGCCAGAATTACAAAAGGAGAAAAACAAGATTATATATTATTCCAGTTTTAAACCGATTTTATATTGTAATGAATCCCCGATATACAGGTGAACACCCTATAAATTCAGCTTTGATCGACATCCAGATGTTTCCAGTTTGTATTATACCCCTCCAAAGAAAAGGACTGCACATTAAAAAAAACTTTATTTATTTACATGGATTGTACAAGTAGCTATATATAATAACTAAATGCATGCGAGGCACTCTCCATGCATCCATGGAACAGGTGGCAGCGTTCGGCATATATAGTGTCTATATAGATGTGGAGGAACCCGGAGCACCCGCGGAGGAAACCACCGGCCTTGGAAGGGCCATGCATGCACTATAGCTATATACATGCAACCCATGCACTCTCATATATAGACGCGCAGAGGATCGAACCCTTGTGGCCAGCGGAGAGAGCCGACCGTTTTACCCCTATATATATAGCTCGACTGTCCAGACCCACCATTACTACTAACCAATAGATCTTCTCGTCCGAGTTCGATTATGGGCAAAATCCACGCATATTTATAATAAGGTCAGAGGTCACTATATATAGACTAGTTTGTAGTGTCGCCCCGATAACTTATGTGGAATAAGATTTTGATAAAACTCAATAGAATTATTAATCAATATAATATCTCGCCTTACTTTAATTTCCAGCTAAATCCACGCATATTTAATGAGGTTAGAGGTCACTCTACTCTTGTGGCATCATGGTGTCTTACCAAAAATCTTATCTATAATAAATATTTAGAGTTTCTCATTTGAATTGCATTTTCAGCAAAATTCGCGCATATTTAATGAGGTCAGAGGTCACCAAATACACGACTGGCGTATTATGCACCATTTGCGACTCTCTTGTTTATAATTGTTATAGCTTTATTGATGCATGCATGCTTAACCCGCTTTTATCTTGGGTTTACATGTTGACCCCACTATATTGTGTTGGAAGAATTTACCGAGTACCAGCTCGAATCTGACATACAGTATATATACTATAGTAACTATCTCAAATCATATATTTCTATCTATTCCAAAATCCATTAATATTAATTATCTGTTCCAAGTTTGACTAAACCAGCATGTTAATTTCAATTTTTTTTGTTGAAATGTATATGTTCACATATATATTTCAACATGTTGTTTATATGTAGAAATATAGTAGTCTACATGTCGAAAGCTTCAACACGTTAATGCATGCTTTTAAATCTTGTAAATTTGTTTTATTCCGGTTGTAATCTGTTAAAACATACAGATTTTGTCTGTTTTTATTGCTGCATGGTATAAAATATTGCATGCAATATTAATTGCACAATATATATATATATATATATATATATATATATATATATAGTCTGACATACATAATTAACTATAATTAAATTAATGCCATTTCGAAACCCAGATCGGAAGCGCAATATATGTGTATAGATGAAACAGAAGTAAATGCCTAACTAACTGACCTTTACATAAAGTGGTGAAACAATTTAAATAATATTGTCAGTAACGCATAAAAGAACATAGGCGCAAATGCATTAGCGTTTCAAAATATCGCATTTGCATGCTGCTATTTAAAACAGAGTTGCATGTTTTTAACTCCGAATTGAGAATATATATATATGAAAACTTTACATATATATATAGAATTATTAAGGAGTCCTTATGGCTATGTATTTTATAACTCACTCAGTCAAATTCATTAATCTTTTAAAAATATTTTGGATAAAGACGTAAATTGTAATGCCTTTTTGCAATCAAAAACACATCCTGCATGCATGTTAAAATAATATTATATAATATATCTATATGCAGAGAAAAATATTGTGGTTAAAATAATAATCCTAAGATAATTTACTATATTAAACATACTGGCAGACTCATTTATAGAATACGCGCCATGCAGGAAATATAGCATATAGGCAAGGATATTTTTTCTACAACCATGGCAGGGATATTTATCGTAATATATTTGACAAAATCACCCGATTTCAACGACATATACCAATGACGAATAAATTTGTAAAAGTTTTATCACAAATCCTCCGCATAGCCATGCATGCACATAAACAATATTTTGCTGCCCACATCATATATATCTGAGTCCTCTAAAAATTTTATTGAGTCCTCTAAAAAATTAAATGAAGCACAATAGAAATAAAATGCAAATGATCTAGCTGAATTGCCAATGTCGAACAAATTTAATATCTGAAAGAGCTACAATGCGCGCCTGCATGGTTGTATAAATACGATTTTATATAAAAGGGAGACTTTATATATACTATTACTGTAGATTTTTATGATATATAATTTTAATATATTTCTATATTTACTAATAAAATACTTAATGTAGATTATATTGTATTCATTGATGGTTTGCAGAATAGAGGGGATATATATAAATATATGCTCGGGATTAGTGGAGTATATATACATATACATCTCCTTATATATTGTTGCATCCATGCATACATGTATGTATAGTATGTATACAGTCCATGCATTGCAGGCAGATATGGAGATATATTGTTTACGGGTTAATACCTTTGGTCTTGTAGACGATATACATATATATACATTCGTGCAGAAATTAAAGCCACATGCATGCCCCATATAGTTGGGAGTGTCTATATATGTATAGGTATATAGGATATGTCAAGGTTAGCCAGATTACTTTATTATTATGTGGACGGGGTACTCGTTACAGGGGGTCCTATATCACCGCGTAAAGTGTGCAGTGACCTGTCATGGCTAGGGTCTTGCATCTAAGGTCATAGGGTCATATTAATATTCATGAGGTTCATGTACTCCACTGCATGGGGTATATGATTTGGCCATACCCAGATGGTTTCGGGTCCATATATGCGGCCTCGATTGGATGAAAAGGTAGCCCCACACATAATATGTTAACTCTGCCTTCGGGTTTTATTTCTTTTTCTGGGACTCGTGAAATGTTTTATGTATATTATTTTGCTGGTACGATATTGGTATACATGCATGTACTGAATTGTTAGAATTTAGAAATCTTCATTCACGTCTTTTTAGTTTCTTGTAAAGATCTAAATACTCTGAAAAGAAGTTTTTTCCAGCATATATACATGTATATTTGTAAAGCTTACAAAAGATTCCCGAGCTTAAACAAGGTATTCATAAATATTTTATAGGAAATATCAGTAAATGTGACATGGAATATAGTGGCGACAGGAGTACAGTGCATATATCACCTACCCCCTCTCAAAAAATAAAATTATATATATATATATATATATATATATATATATATATATATATATATGCATATATATGAGTAAGGTGCCACCGTGTGTCAGTGTTTTCCTGGCCACTTTTAACACTGTTATTACGATTTTCTTTGCAATTTCAGAAGCCGAAAATCATCGTATATATAAATCCTTAAATCGGTGAAACCAAAAGAGTATTTTACATCTCAACTTTTTATTTTTAAGATCTGATGTTCGTCAAAAAGCTTTATCAAGGCTCTTTTAGCACAATCTCAAACCTACAAAACCTTTTTTTATCTAAAGGTTTTTGTACCGGTAAATACGTCGATACAAATAGTAATACCACTTTATATAAAATTGTATATTTTCAAAATAACTCTAACCCTCTCCCTTATATACATATTGCTCAGTGCCTTTGTTCTGCCCCCCCCCCCCCCTTCAGAATCCTGTTTACATTTTCGACACCCTCTGAGATAAACCTTAATTGAAGGTTTTGTAAGAAAAAAAATGCATCATGGGTTATAATTAAAACCTTTCCATGCAGTTTCTCATTCTGATTGCGAACTTCATGGGAAGATAGATATATATTCATTAATATTTATATATTGATATATATTTCCACCTGAAACTTTTTCTTCTTATATGTGCATGGAGTGCAGTAATTCGCCCTTATATATAGACAGTCAGCGAAATCTTGACACCATTAATTCAAAATTTGTTCCAAGACCATTGTTATATATATCAGGAGTACAAGAATTAACTTAAAGTTGTTGTTTCTCGGATTTAATTGTGGGATTTCTTCGGGTTTGGAAATCTGGAGTCGCGGGCACATTTTGCGTCTGTTCACAACTATATAAACGAAAAAAAAACCTTTCACCAAATCAAGGAAGGCATGCACACAAACCGTTGCAGTTTAAGTTTATCTCGCATTACTGTTGTCCCTTATAGAGATGTATAAGGCAACGATTTTTCTTATGTTCGACCTGTCGGAACTGGAACATCCTATATAAGTGAAACAACAATAAAGGAATTCGGAAATATATATATATATATATATATATATCAATTTTTATAAAATAAATGTAGTAAAATGGTTAATTAACAACCGCGTACTATTATACCATATATAGTATATACTTTTATAGGATATTGCGGTGCATGCCCAGATTGCTCAAATTTAGATGCGCCTGGGTTATACAGTGGCTTGAAATGCCATCTGTTCCTCAACAACTGCATGTCTTGTGCGTATATACATGTGGTTTCCCTAAGGAGACGCCAGACCACTGTTTGTTTTCGTATCCCATGTACATCCACAAACGACTGAAACTACTGAAAGGCATCATATGCAAAAAAAAGTGGAATTTTTCTGTTTGGTGACAAAAAAAGACCCTTTTTGAAAACTTTAAACTGTTGGAGAAAATTCAGTGTTTCAATGAAGAGAGTGGCCGATTCAATTAGAAATTGTAAGATAATTGTATGTACTCTTGAATACAATTTGAATGTCAAACCCATGCATTGTAAAGCCCTCTTGATTTTATAAATATTGATTTATACACATATTTCCTCATATTATTTCACACATCAGGGTATTTTTTCACTTTTATCATCGCAATTAATACATATAAAGAATATAGAAACAAATTGTGAAGAAGTATAACCACAGGCGCTTGAATTGCGATTAGTGTAGATTTCGGTTAAATTTGTTACTTTTCTGGGTCATTTTCTTATAACTATTACTTACCTGATATTTTCCTAGCGTTTTACACACTATATATATATATACATATATATATATATATATATATATATATATATATATATGGTCTCTTTATTATTTACTTATAATATTTGGGATCTGGGAAGGGAAGAAGCCGGAAAATCGGACAAACGTCTCCTTCCGTTCCCATATTTAAGTAATGAGTCCATAATATGGCTATCGCTCCACAGCACAGGATTTCAAAGGCACAATGGACAGAATGAAATGGTGAGATATATAACTGATTATGATTGTGCCATGCATTTTTCTCGTGCAGGTGAAAAGACTCTAGATAAATAGACCCAAGCCAATAATAAAGATATGTCATGAAAACGTTTTCCTCCTTCAAATTGATTTGAGCATACTAGTATATAAAGGGGCACATAAAGGTGGTTTTAGAAGGGGGGGGGTAACACAGACGGGGGTGGGGGTTAAAACAAGCACGTATGGAAGAAAACGGCCCTGTTTTCAATATAAAGTGTTTTTTCTATTTCCAAGATTTAAGGTGAAAAAAAGGGGGCACCGATACCGCTTTAAATCCGCAACTGTTTAGCCTTGGACTACTAATGTTTATATATAGCATAAACGCCATATAAAATATATGGTGGAGGGGTAACACATGCACGTACGGAAGGAAACGGCACTGTTTGTCAATATATAAAGTGGGTATTTCTCTATTTCCCAGATTTAAGGTGAAATAAACTGAAGGGGGCACCAATACTGCTATAAATCCGCCACTGTTTAGCCTGGGACTTACCAATGTTTATATAACATTAACACCATAAAAAAATATATATGTAATATGTGGGCCTATATAAGTACACGAATCCTGATTTCGGTCAAGAGTAAAAGCCTGTAAAGCAAAAACGGTGGCTATCTCAGGCATTTTTTTCATAAATCAATGGGGGTGAGCCATTGGTTTCATGATTTTATTATAGATTAAAAAAAAGAAGTTTCATTAAATAAGGGGGGGGGGGGGGAGAAGGTCCTATAACATAATTGGTCACAAAAGGAAATTTTATGAAATTTTTATTATTATTTTTTTTTTTTTGGTATGTTATGACCGATCAACTGCAGCCCAAAATCGAAACATCCTTACTTGAAATCAAAATGAATATTTTAATATTTTTCCTGTCCTCTGCCCCCCCCCCCCCCCCCCCCCCCAAAAAAAAAAAAAAATTAATGAGAGAGAGATGAGTATGCATGATATAGAGTGACATCTGTGAGGCATATATGGTACTATCCAAGTCTGACTAGTTGTTGATACTTCCGGTAGTCGGGCCGTGTCTCTGACTCTGACAAATTCACTTGTGACTGGTTCTAGAAGTTGTATTGTATTGTATTGTATTGTATAGAAGTCAGTACAACACAGATCGAGAATGTCGGCACCACCACCAGGTTATGGCTACCAGTATGTACGTAACTAGGCAGATTTATTTGATCCTGACTGTGGTCACGATCAGACTACTGTCAAATCGCAGTCATTTAATTTGAAACCCCCACAAAGGGTTGAAAGGGTGAGGGGCTAAAGTGAAATCGGATCAATACAATGGTTTCAGATCTATAATAAAGTGTACACATAGTATAGTTTAAGTATAGATTATATGTCTGAATGAGTCTGTGACATATTTGATGACCAGTTAATGATTGGCAATGTTAAACTGTTCATGTGACCTAATAAATGATTAAATAAATTTGTAGAAAAAGGGCTGTGCAGGGGCAGATTTGCTGCAGTCTTGCAGCGCTGACATATATAGTAAACCATACAAGCGCTGCAGCCTGTGGCGGGGAGAGTCTATACTATCTAAGTTTGTACGGATCCGTACAGACCCTCAGACATGTATATGCCTTGTGAAGCGTGAGGACACCAAACAAACCCCACATATTATAATTGTTACAGATGCTTAGACTCGGTTGGAACCAAAACTTTTGCTGGATGATCAGCATTAATAAAGTATGGGCACTTACTCTGGATGAAGTCAGATATTGCTTCATCTCCGTCTGGCCGATGGCGCTTTTTGGTTGGAACAACCAATAGGAAATTAGCATCATTGACAACACGCGATGTATGATGGGAAGGATGCTTATGAAAATATGGTCTATCCTAGTGCACGGCACTGGCATTCCTGGGAAAAGCCCCCCTGAATTCATCTTTTGCATAGATGGCCCACCTAATTTGAATGGGTTTCCTTTTCCGGTGGTGTCCAGTTGGCATGCAACAACTGAACCCTGGCAGTTCAAAGGATAAAAAACATTTACAGGCGCACATAAAGGTGATATATCGATTTAATTTGATACATAAAAAGTTTATTTCTATATATAAATACAAGATTGTTTCTCTATCGCACAACAAGCAGTGATAATTCATGTTACAGGTCCCTCCATGTACAGCAGGGTGAACTCTCACTGCTAGACGGTCGGACTCCATATCACAGATAAATCGAGTCCGTAGGTGGCGGACTAGGGCAGATCTGCTACACAAATAGGCCTTCATGTCTTTTGATAACTCTCCTGGAAAAGCAGCATAAGTTACATAGGACATGAAGATCCATATAGCGACAGATCCAGGCTTTTTTTGGTGGGGGGGTGGGGGGGGGGGGGGGAGATTTACTGAACCCTGTGTTTATCAAAGAGACACTGTTTCAGGCCTTCACAGGCCTGTGCCATTTCTACCCTCTAACATTACTGAGTCTATGACCAGTGTACTCAGCGTTCCTTTATATCCTTGAAGGAAGACCCCAGTGTAACCTAGCATTATGGTGATGCAAATATTTACGTCATATCTGACGATGCCTCATGGCCTAGTATGCTAGCTGTCACATGACATAAATCAGACCAGTATCTTCCCCATGTAGCTTGTATCACAGCATATATTATACCTAGAAGGTAGAAATATAATGTTACAATCCTTTTCTTTTATTTCTGTATATATAGCTATTATTAGGGCCCGCTTGACAAGCGATGCCCTATAGTGATCACCGTGTCAGTCCGTCCTTCTGTCCTTCCGTCAGTGACACTTTCTTTCGCGCGCAATAACTCAACAACAACATACTGCAGCTTTCCCAAATTCACAGGAATGATAAATACCTATGAGGGCTTCTGATCTATTGAATTACAGACCTGTAGAAATTTCAATCTGGCCGCCACAGCCCGATCGCTGATTTTTTTTCCATGTGATAACTCAACCTCAACTTCCTGCAGCTTTCCCAAATTCAAAGGGATGATTGGTACCTATGAGGGCTCCAGACCTATTGAATAACAGACCTGTTGGAATTCCAATATGGCCGCCATAGCCCAATCACTAATTGTCTTTCGCGCGATAACTCAACAAAAACCTTTTGCAGCTTTCCCAAATTCACAGGGATGATTGATACCTATAAGGGCTCCTGACTTATTGAATTTGAGACCTGTCAGAATCCCAATATGGCTGCCACAGCCCGATCGCTGATTTTCTTTTGCCTGCGATAACTAACAACAACCTACCACAGCTTTCCCAAATTCACAGGGATGATTGGTACCTATGAGGGCTCCAGACCTATTGAATTACAGACCTGTTGGAATTCCAATATGGCCACCACAGCCCAATCGCTGATTTTCTTTCGCGCGCGATTACTCAACAACAACATACTGCAGCTTTCCCAAATTTACAGGGATAGTTGATACATATGAGGGCTCCAGACCTATTGAATTACAGACCTGTTGGAATTCCAATATGGCCGCCACAGCACGATTGCTGATTTTCTTTCGCACGCGATAACAACAACCTACTGCAGCTTTCCCAATTTTACAGGGGTCATTGGTGCCTATGAGGGCTCCAGACTTATTGAATTACAGACTTGCTCAAAATCAAATATGGCTAACAGACTACATTAGGTGATTTTCTATTGCACACATTATTTCAGACATATCTTTTATAATATCATTCGACCCAGTAGGAATTTTTTTCCTCATGCATATGGATAGAAACCTGTTTCTGTTTGTCATATTTTTCAAATTTAACTTAATTTTTCACCCATTTGTAAACTAGTACAGCACTAGCGGAAATGAGGGGCCCTCCGAGGACCATTATCCCACCACATTTAGTTATTGATATTTTAGTGAAATATTAACATACAGGTGTATGTTCTTACTGGATTATTAATCCCAGTCATCTTCAGAGATCTTAAAATTCAGTAATAGATTTGTCTGGTTTAAAACCATGTATACTGCAAGTACTGATGAATTAGTAAACAGATTCCTAAATAGTTGGTAGATAATCTTATCTTTGATTGTACAGGTTGACATCTTATAATTTTCATTACAGGGCCAGGGGGCAGGTTACAACCCAGGTGGGGGCATGGGGTATGCCACCGCCCCAGGATATAGGGGACCACCCCCAGGACACGGGGCACCACCCCCAGGTCATGGTGGACCCCCCCCTGGACAGGTCCCAGGGTATGGAGCACCACCTCCAGGGGGAGCCCCACCACATGGTCATGTTCCAGGTCAGGTCCCGGGTTATGGAGCCCCATATGGAGGGTATAACCCCCCACCCCCTGCTGCTTACCAACCGCCAGGTTACGGAGCTCCGCCTCCACCACCAGGGGTCAGCCCTGACCTGTGGCAGTGGTTCCAGGTAGGTACTGAATCTGCAAATGTAGTTTTACTTTCTGTGTGTTTGCTTATTTGCCAAAACCATAAATTCAATGTCCATTAAAAATATTTTGTCGAACAGCGAGTAATTGACTGAGGAACAAATTCATTATTACATTTTTAGGACTCATCTGTGACATTTTTTGGGTGGATATTTATCCAAGCAGTGTTCTTGGTGGAGGTATGCCCTCTCTAACTGCTTTCTAGTTATTATTGCATGTAAACAGTATCCATATTTGTGTATGATAGTGTCTGTTACATTACATGTACCATTCAATTATCAATAAAATGGTTGTTACATTAATTGGTGAACATAAGGAACAGAGCTGTCTAAACAGGATCACACTTGTAACTGACACTTTATTCTGAGGTTGTTAGAGCTTGTGTATAGTTCTGGTAAATTTTGCAGGCTGTTGACACAGACAGGAGTGGGCAGATCACAGCTGCTGAACTTAAAACTGCTCTAATGAATGGAGACTGGAGTCCCTTCAACGATGAAACATGCCGTCTGATGGTGGGCATGTTTGACAAAGACAGGTGAGTGGGCAGTTAAGTTCTTAGTATCATCTAAAATATATCTGCACATATATGTGTACATATGTATACACATATAAGTTTAGGTCCACTTTGTCACAAACACATTTTTAGCTCAGCTGACTATAAGTCATCTGAGCTATAGTCGTGGTCCTTTGTCCGTCGGCTGTCCGTCCATCCATCCATTAAACTGGCACGTTTTGAAACCGTTTGACCTATGAATGTAAAATTTGGCATACCTTTAGATGTCCCCAAAATCTCCTACCATACAGAGAATTGGGGCACTAGGACTTTGTTCCTTCGAATTATTAAGGAAAAACCTCCGTTTTCCATTTAAAACCCATTGTTACACTTCAAGACTGCCTAATATCAAAACCACTGACCTGATATTGACCATTTTTAATATATTAATTCCTCTATATATTTCCTATGTACATACCAGAAATTACTTCAGTATTTTTTAAATTCTTGAAGTAATTGGCCCAAACATAGTAATGCACTTTGAAAAAATTCAGGAAATATATTTACCTCCTTAACTTGAGAATTGCTGAAGCTAGAGACTTTCTTTCAGGTATATAACTATATTTAATCAAGATTCAATTGTATACCCAAAATTAGATCTGAATTTTTAAAATTTTATAAGTTAATAGCATAAATATAAAATCAGTAACTTAAATTTTGCCCAGATTTGACCATGGCACATTTTTTTTCCTTTAACTGCTGTGGATTTAATTTTCACAGCATGCTACCATAAGCATTTCATCTCTTTACATCTGAAATTTGAAACCAGTTGATAAAAAACTGTAAATTTTATTCAAGTTTTCAAGCACCATGTAAAGTATTGTTTAGATCAAGCAAATGTTATGCAGTTTGCTAGAGCTCAGCTCCCATGCTTCCCAGGCCAGCTCTCAGCTCCCAAAATTTGGCATACAATTAGATGTCCCCCCCCCCCCCCCACCCCCCCCCCCCCCCACCATACCAAAAGTTTGGTCACTAGAACTTCATTCCTTTGAGATATTAAGAAAAAAGTTTAATATTCAATTAAAAACCCATTGTTACATTTCAAGACTGCCTAATATCAAAACCACTGATCTTACTTTGATCATATAAGATATACATGTTCTTCTAATATAAGTACCCTATGCACATGCCAGAAATGATTTGAGTATTGCGAAATTGTTTTAAGTTATGGGCCTGAACATAATGCACTTTGTAAACAAGAAATATATTTACTCCCTTAACATGAAAATTGCTGAAGCTAGAGATTTATTTTTGTCAGGGATATAACATTTTTTAATCAAGATTCAATTGTATACCCAAAATTAGTTCTGAATTTTCAAATTTTATGAGTTATTAGTATAAATATAAAACCAGGACCTTAAATTATGCCTAATTTTGATCGCGGCATGTTTGTTTCCTGTAAGCACTGTTGATATAATTTTCATATCATGCAGAAATAAGGATTTCAGCTTGTTAGTTTTGAAAGTTGAAAGAAATTGGCCAAAAACTGTAACTTTTAAAGTTTTTATGAGACCATGTCAGACCCGGGCTCCATCCAGCCCCTCTTCAGTCACCTGTATGTCCTCTAGTTGACATTTCCTGCCGATTGTGCACGCATGATGCAGGGCATATACAGACGAGCCCACTTTGTGTCATATCGGTTAATAGAAAATCCCGTTTATTGTCACATAATTCTGAAATCCCAAACCATTTCCTATATAAACAATGGTAAATCTGACCGTTTAATATCATGGAATATTGTCATAATCCTGTTTATTGTCATGCTTGGAACCCTTGGCAGTGATACCAGTTCGCATTTAATATCACATCAAACGCCGAGACGGTGATCAACGAGGCCAAGCTCCTGTAATCGGTCAGCCGTATCAAACGATCGCATCTCCCACCTGTTTGCATCAGGCAAGTGCAGTGATGCATGCGGGTCATTCCCTGTCACTTAGCTAATTAACATCTCAAGATAACAAGGTAATCCAGATTATTGCGTTTCTTCGTACGTTAACAAGGACGATGTTTGCGATCACATATCATACATAATGAACTCATGGCCTTTGAAAGGCCGCGGTTTACACCTCAGTGACGTTTCTTCGAGATGATATGAAGCACAAGCTCTCAATGCTTGTTACGACTGGAAATCCCCTTTAATGGTCCACGGAAAGCTGGAGGTTACCCAGTCCAAAACCTCAATCGCGGCGAAACTTCAGAAAGTTGACGAGGGCATGACTATGCCCGCTCCCCGAACAGACCTATCATAAAGACGATCATGGAAGTTTGAGTCATTAATAAGATATCTGGAAAATAAGGCGCAGTTGTTGGGGAAAGAATTATCTAGTAAAAAAGTTTGCTATCATAACGTTTTAACTGTGCCGCATATTTCAAGATGTATAACCTCACGACCCCGAAGCTACGTTTTTTTCTGTTGGAAGGTCGGATTTTTGTCAGTTATTGCGGCATGTGACACAAAACTTACAGGAAATAAATTGTCAAGTGTGCATAAACGTAATTTGAAATGCCGTTGTACAATAAAAATATACATAAACGTTCCTGTTTCTTTTTTATTGACGGTTTATTTAATATAATTTGAGACATAACGCTTCTTCTATGACTCAAAAGGACATCAATGTTGAAGCCCGCTTAATGTCACATCCCAGTTATTATCATAATTTCTGCATGCACCACTGACATGACAATAAGCGGGCTTGACTGTACTTGCAGCTGGGCAGCTTATTGCTGGCCACAGCTGCTCCAGGTGTCCAACCCAGCTCATCAAATAGTTGTTTAGACCAACAGCATAACAATAAACAATGAATAAATAAATTTTTACAGGTCTATGATGACAACTTAAAATAATCAGTAGAAAAGGAATTCGACAGTTGATGAGTAACAGGGAATTACCTTGCAGTTACTGACGTCTTATGGATTTTGTATGGATGGATGAAAATGTATTCCAAGTAACACCATTGAGTCACGTATGGTATTTTTCTTTTCAGTTTTAATAATGGAAAAAAAATTATTAAATTATATTGTTATGTACTATTAGGGATTATATGAAGTAAATTAATTATTGACAAAGATGCAGTTTATAATATAAATCTAAATTCCCAGGTCTTTTCCAAGTGTTTCAGCTTGTTAATTTATATTTATTTCAGAATTAAAAAAAAAAGTTAAAATGTCAAAATTTTTAAATTTTACTCAGACAAGTACTGATTAAAGATGTCAATATGTTTCACTTATGACATTCAGACATGTGGCTGTAACAGCTGTCACAAGACTATGTAAATAATAAAAATTTATATTACTGTGTAACGACTATAGCAAAAATCCTAGCAGGGCCTCCATGTAACGACTATAGCAAAAACTCCAATTGACGATACAAGACACCTTTAATATCAGAAAGACGGTGTACAGCGAACACGGTGGAGTGACCGGCCAGCCCGAATACCTAGACTTGACTCTGATGCAGCTAGCCCTTACTTGACCTATCTTCCCCCGGGGTCCCTGCATACCGGCGTATCGGTTCCTGGCTGACCACTTCAGTGTCCACCTCAGTGTCCGGCCACCGGTCACCTGTTGTCACTAATAATTAACGATAATGTAAATTTCTATCCTCTACGCCGAGCTACTACCTAAGTATACCAAGTTTCCCAGGCATATATGTTACATAGCCCCCCTTCCAAAGAAAACGCGTCCTCGCGGCTTACTAATTACCATTTAGTTCTAATATACCTAAAACAACAATTAAGCTAACGTGACTAGTATATATATACCTTTCAAAAACTTTCTGCGCTGAAGAATAAATCGCTTATTCGGTTCCTCTACCTTAACAAATCTAAGGGTACATTAAAATATCATGACGACTTTACCTATAAGCATACAAGTGACGATTTAGACACAATACATTATATGGAGAATGGCTAGGCACATTTGGAAGAAATAGTAAAAATAAAACGTACTCTGTGATATACTGTCAGTTCCTTGTAAGCTCCATTCATGGCAACAATCTTAACATTAGAGTCTTCATGTCGATTCACATATAACAAGAAAACTGTTTGCTACCAACTTACAAATCTTACCCGAGGGTTACTTAAATATCATTTGTATTATGTAGTGATATATAAATCTCTAAAGACTGGTACCTAAACAACCAGTTATCGTTACTGTGATCCAAGCACGAAAAACAATGGCTAACCCCTGCTCAAATATTGCTACCTAAGAAGATACTTGCAAAACCAAAATTATTTAATTTAGTTCTATACAAGAACATTATAATAAGAATGAAACCTGAGCAATTCATAAAATGATAATTCTGCAGAACCTTATTATAAATTTTAGAAAAACAATAACAGAAATGCGATCAAACGTATAAAAGTTCTAGCAGTGAAAACCTATGGCCGGTCGATCTCTCCAAATACAACAAAAAGGCTTAAATTACATATAAATGAAAGGAAATATCAACATGCAAAGTCACATGATAATTTTAAATTTAACTTATGTTCCAGTGGATGAACAAAGTCCATTATGTATACAAATAAAGTCCAGATAAATTTAAGAAAATCCATAATAATCCGGAGGTCTCCGGTCACAGTCTGGATAATGGCGGCGCACTGAGATATCATCACGTACTGGATCCTCTGTGTTTGACGTAGATAGAGCACCAGGAGGTGAAGCTGTGACCGAATTTGGTAAAAATGCAACGTCCGCGTCGTAAAACTCATGGTGATACCTTTCAACGGCTTCTTCATGCTCCCATTCTATCAGGGTCGAGGGTGCTCCTTCAGATACCTCGTTAGTATCCCGCGGGTTTGAACTCTCTTCGGGTTGTTTGTTACATATTTTTAACCTATTGAAATAGACGACAAGTTTCTTTTTCGTGGCGGTATGCTGAATGCGATAATTGACTTCAGATAATTTGCGCATGATTTTATAAGGTCCGTGCCACTTTAACACCAGCTTTGCAGACCGACCACGAGGAATGTTTGGCTTGAACAGCCACACATAATCTCCTTCCTTGTATTCTTTGGTCAGGCTTTTACGTCGTAGTACACTTTCTGTCTGTTTTGGGCTAATTCACAATTTACCCTCACTAATTCATATATCCGCTCAAGTTCCTCGGCTTTCTTTGATACATATTCTGGAGGGGATGACGTTTCCGTTGGCCTACCATACACAACGTCAATCGGCAAACAGATTTCCCTGAGCGTCATGAGGTAATTTGGAGTGTACTTAGTCGAACCGTGAACACTCGAGCGATAAGCCATCATAACCAACTGGAGTTTAGTGTCCCAATCTCGCTGATTTTAGTGAATATACATAGACAGCATTCTCGCGATCATTTTATTCGCATTTTCAACAAAACCGTCTGACTGTGGGTGGAAAGCCGTTGTCCTTGTTTTGTCTATACCCAGACGGTCGCACAATGACTTAAACAGTTTGGACTCGAAGTTGCGCCCGTGGTAAGAATGTACATAATCAGGGACACCCCAGCGTGTGACGTATTGGTCGACAAATGCATTAGCTACAGTATCAGCCTCTTGGTCAGGGAGTGCTACTGCTTCCACATATTTGGTAAAGTAATCCCCTATGACCAGGATATAGCGGTTCCCCTTATCGGTTGTCGTTAGAGGTCCCATGAGGTCCAGGGCCACCCTTTCTCCGGGGTAGCCGACACGCACAGCTGTCATCAGAGCTTTCGGTCGCTGTGGCGGAGGCTTCCTCCGGGCACATTTATCACATGCGCGACACCAATTTTCCATGTCCCGGTCAAACCAATAGAATCTAGCGCGTGCTCTGTCCACCGATTTCTTTATCCCCAGATGACCCGCGGTGGGGCTATCATGTATCTCGCGCAAAACTTTGTTTACAAGAGCCTGCGGTATTACTAACTGATAGCGCTTGACAGTCCCAGTACTATTTTCCCAGACGCGGTACAACACCTGTTCTTTTATCTCTAGCTGGTCCCATTCAGCGAGTCCGCATTTGTGTGCTTTCTTCCTACCCTGTGCACTATTTTCATTTCCAACTGAGCTAATTGGTTCTTTAAAGTTAAACAACCACTGTAACGCTCCATGGTCGGTACGCACTGTGAACGGCTTGCCCAGAAGGTAGTGTCAGAAATGCTTTGTAAAGTGAACTACCGCAAGCAGCTCATGGTGGGTGACGCAATATCGCCGTTCGGCTGGCTTACACTATTACGTATTCTTGGTTGTCATCGCCGACCTGCAATAAGACGCTGCAGATCCCTACGTCGCTCACGTCCGTATCCAATACGAACGGACGGTTGAATTCTGGAAATCTAAGGACGGGAGCAATTGTTAGTCTTTCTTTCAAAGTGCTGAAAGCTTTTTCGCACGCTAACGTCCATACGAATTTTGTTTGCTTCTCGGTCAGCTTCACAAATGGGGCTGCGATTTCCGCAAAATTCTTTACAAACTTACGGTAATATGACGCGAGCCCTAGGAAACTACGCATCTGGCTAACATCGCAGGGTGCCGGCCACTTTGAAACCACGTCGGGTCCGTTTTTACGCCATCTTTAGAAACAATATACCCCAGATAAGGGACGTTGTCTCTGCAGAGTTTGCATTTTTGTTGTTTAATTTTGAGCCCCGCTTCCCTTATTCTCTCAAAGACTTGTTCTAAACGAGACCGGTGCTCTTGCCAATTTTTCCCATGTATTATAATGTCGTCAAGAAATACTAAACAGGTTTCCCACTGCAGACCAGCTAAAACGCATTCTAGAACTCGCTGGAAGGTGGCGCCGGCTGAACAGAGACCGAATGGAACAGAGGAAAATTCAAAAAGACCAAAGGTCTAGCGTGGAGAAAATAGTGGATCCTGACAAACAATCTAACGTTTCGTCGATGCGTGGTAATGGATACGCGTCTTTTTTGGTTACATCGTTTAACCGGCGATAATCCACACAGAATCTCATTTCACCCGACTTTTTAGGGAAGAGTACGATCGGCGCGGCTAGGATGTATAACGCCCTGTCTTAACATTTGCTCGATGTGATCTTTTACTTCAGCCCTACGGTGTATCGCTATCGTCACTATCAACATTATCATTTCGTATCTGAGGATCAACGACAGAAGATCCTCTCTCTGACCAGCAGAGAGAGCAGGACTATCGAGCTCATGAGCAAAAAGTTTCTGGACAGTGTCACGTACCTGGTTCGTCGACAGCGACCACTGAAACTGTTGCAGTAACGTCCTCAAAGATCGTAGGGCAGAACCATCCCACCCTGGACTGTTTGTAAGTCCTCACGGGCGCACCTCCTGTGTTGACAATTCTGACCAGTATGAGGTCATCTTGAGGTCTTGCGAGGACACGGGTGGCTAGAACCCCGTGTTTCTCCTGAAACCCAATCCTAGGTTCTAACACGCCCTCCGAGGCTGCAGTTGCTATGCTGCCTTGGCTGTCAACGACACATGGAATAATACTTACGTGCCTGGCGGGGATTTCAACTGTTTTGTGCGCTCTAACCGTGCATATCACCGGTTCCCTAGCATAACGTTCCAACTGAACAGCCGTATCTTCGGTAGTCATCACTAATAGTTCAAAGTCAATTCGGTAGCCATTTTTACATAAAAAATCAGTGCCCACAATACATTGGTAATTCATGTCCCTTGATATTATACGTGTGGGATACTAGGCGATTACTACCCACAGAAATCTGAAGGTCACACTGCCCTGTGGTGCATAAATCCTGTCCATTTGCCGATAAAAGGTTCCCTGCGAACTGTTCTATTTTTACAGGAAGACGTGTGGACAAGAGTTCAAACACATGTTCATTGACTAGGGTAACCGCAGAACCGCTGTCTACAAGGATACTGACGGGCAGGCCATGTATTGCACCATTAACATATATTGTGGAATTAACTGACTTACTATGTGCTATCTCTTCCGGTGGTGGGGAAGGGGGTCTCCTGGTGTCACTGGCTGGCATGCAACCCCCCATGCCAGCATCTAATGGTTTCCTTGTTGTTGTTGGTAGGCCGGGTGTGGTGGCGCGTTGCGGTGGACTCCACAATGTCTGCCCTGGTGCAGATTCCGGCGTGACTCGTCGAGCTTCTTTTGCTGACATTCGCGCGATATGTGGCCGGGCTCCTGGCAATACCAGCACACAATGTCATTGGTATATTTCCTTTGGTCTGATGGAGCGGTCTTCACAGCGGTTTTCGTCGAGTCTGATATCTGCAATTCCTTAAGAAGAGTTATCATACTCTCCATCAACTCATTGTTCCTTTTTAGCACATCCGACATTTCTGGTGTGGCTCCGATGTTGCTGTCATCTTTCAACGCCCTGCACCGTCCGTCCCGGTCTCATCCCTTCCTCCTTCTATACACCATAGTATCGTTCGCATGATTCTACTGCCTCCGCCAGTTGTCTTGGTTGTTCATGTTTCAGACGCATTCGGCAGTTGCCATCTTCTTGCACGTTTATGTGCGATTCACAGCCATCTCTTCTCGAGTCACGGCGTCCATATTTGGGTACGCGACGCGTAACAGTCTGGTAAGCGCAAACGCAAAATCCGCTTGCGTCTCTGTTTTACAGCGAACTCGCAACTCAAACTCCCGCTGTGCGACGTGTCATCTTTTGGGCAATAGCCTGCTCTCGACCGTAACTGTCAGGCCCTCAAAATCCAGCTCGTCCGCATTTTCGATGTCGTCCAGCGCTTGTTCTGCCCGGCCCTTCAGTCTGACCCCCAAGAACTGGCATTTTGTTCTGTCGTCCCACTGGTTGATGACAGCACATTTGAGGAAATGTTTGAGCCACTGATCGAAGTCGTCATCCTCCTTAACGTAGAACGGGTCCGGCATGAGGATAGGCCGGGCTGGCTGGTTCTCTCCCATGTTACGCTTTGCCGTCTTGTCTTTTGAACCACACTTGTTTTGTTTTCTGTTCTTTTTCTTCTGTCTCCTTCCTCCTTGTGAGGGTGTTCCCTCCTACATCGATCCCAGCAGGGCCTCCATGTAACGACTACAGCAAAAACTCCAATTGACATTACAAGACAATATCAGAAAGACGGTGTACAGCGAACACCGCGGAGTGACCGGCCAGCCCGAATACCTAGACTTGACTCTGATGCAGCTAGCCCTTACTTGACCTATCTTCCCCCGGGGTCCCTGCATACCGGCGTATCAGTTTCTGGCCGACCACTTCAGTGTCCACCTCAGTGTCCGGCCACCAGTTGCATGTTGTCACTAATAATTAACGATAATGTGAATTTCTATCCTCTACGCCGAGCTACTACCTAAGTATACCAAGTCTCCCAGGCATATATGTTACAACAGGTTCCTATATTTCAGTAAATAAAATTAAACTTGCCCATCTCTAGTTTTCTCCTTGTAAAATTTATAGGGTGTTCTTATCCTTGGGTAATTTTTACACATATAATGGTTTCATAGCTGATATAATTTTTTTCTGAAACATTTTTTTTTAATTAAAAAAATTTGAATATGATAAAAAATCAGATCTTAGACAAGTTCTCATTATGATTTCTGTAATGATAATAATTGTCATAAGACTCTTGCTATGTCTAGTGTGTAGATTGATGTGAAGGTAGTCCAAAGTGAATATTATTATATTTTTTTTAGTTTTATATTTTGAATATAAATAAAGTTCATAAATCCAGGTACTTATGATCATTATATAAATTTGTGATATTTGTTTATTCTGGATTCTCAAGAACTTTGTTTGGCTGTAATTGAATAAATACTAGACATGGTGCAGTACTTTGCAAATGTGTTTGAATGCAAATATGAATATGTACTCCATAATTTCATGTATAAGGATAGGAATACAGGTAAAAATGTAAGTATTTGAATACAAATGCATGAATATATTCTTTAATATTATTTTAATAATCATTTATTTCGGCAATATAATTAAAAAATCTTTGATTAAAAAAACAGGTGATACTCTTATCATTTTTAATTTAAATTATACTTGACACCATACTTATTAATTTTTAATAAATAGTTTAACTTTTCAAATAATTCTGCTGCAATGTAGGTAAAGTTTTATGGCCAAATCAAAACCTGTGTGATGAAAGGACACCATTTCCAGCTGTAAATAATATTAATGACATCAGTCCTCTTCCCTGTCTCAACGGATATTATCAAAATCTTACATAACTTGAGTTAAACACCATCAGCTCATAATAGAGCTTATATTACCTCACAAAACCAGCCCTTGCCTACCTCCTCTTCCAAATCATATTTTGTGATCATATATAACACCTGAGCGCTGTGACCCATGGGTCCCTTGTTTTTAATCATATTTCTTCAATAAGGAAAAGAAGCATTTTAATCAACTTGTCAACCTCGTGTGTATGTCCTGAGCAAAGCAACACATTCTTCAGTTGCCCTTTGGTTAAGTTTGCTTTGGTATATCTGCTACGTTGATTCAAGGGCTGTGCTAAAGGCCTTATTGTGCATTATTTGGAAGAGAAATAAGAGATTACTTAAAAACATTCTGTACTTAATTTTAGCATTACATAATCACGTAGTAAAGGACATGGTACAAAAATCTTGTTGGTCTCTCTCTACATTTCAGTAAACTGTGTGAATGGTTAATATACCCAATATATACTCTCTCTTTTATTCCATAAACAGAAGTGGCACAATCAATGCCCAGGAATTTGCTGCCTTGTGGAAGTACATCCAGGACTGGAAGATGTGTTTTGATAGGTAAATTTATGATCCTTTTATTTAATAATAACATACACATACATACACATGCACGCATATACAGTGACATCTTACTAACAAGACCACCAGTGAAATTGGAGTATTTATGATGATTTATATTATTCTAGGAAAAAAAGGCAGTCGGCTTAGTGGAATGGTCATGCTAGCAGGGTGGTCATCAGGTGAGATTTCACAGCACTTCTGCATAGTTTAATGGTTTTTTAGCGAACCTGTAAGCTAATGCGATGGTGTGGCGTCGTCTGTATGTTAACCCATACTATCTCAAAAATGACAGGAGCTAGCATTACAAAATTTTATGCGAAAAATTAGCCATCTGAAAATCTCTATCAGATTTTGCTTATATTTTGGCTTACTGTCTTCTCCTCCGAAAGGGTCCAGGCAAATTGTTCAATATTTCACAAAAATAATCTCTTATACCTTCTCTCTGAATTTTGTTCAAATGGTTCAAGTTCGGTGAATTTTTGCAGAGTTACAGGAAGTTGAACTTGTCATCTGTCCAAAAAAGCATACGAAACGGCCCGAGCTATCATCACCAAATTTTTTGCCAGTGTTGGTCACATGAGTCATATATGAAATTCAGGTATCGGTGGTGCCACCTGCATTGACCTTTTTTGTACATTGGTCATCGGTCATCTGTACATTAACCCATAATTTCTCAGGAATAGCAGGAGCTAACATCCCCAGATTTTATGCAGTAATCTGTCACATATCAAATGTTGTGGGATTCAGCTTATTTTTGCAATCTGCATTTACTTAGATTTTATAGCGAAAAAGCTGAAAAACCTTTAAAACTCTTCTTCTTGTAAACCGTCCAGCCAAATTGTTCAGTATTTTACAGAAATGATCCCAGAGGTGAGCCCTCTCAATTTTGTTCAAATGGTTTGCGTTTGATGAATTTTGGGGGAGTTATGCAATTTGAACTTAGTCATTTGGCTAAGTAAGCATACTGACATAGCAATCTCAGAAATGACTGGAGCTAGCATCAACAAGTATTGTGCAAATGTTGGTCACATGACTCATATTTGAAATTGCAGATTTTGTGGTGCCACCTACATTGGCCTGTTTTTTTATAGGAAAAAACCTCATCATTTTAGCCTCTTTCAGCTTAAAAATGTTTATGATGAAAATGTCAATTTGAATCATTCAGTTTTTCACAAGAATTATCCTAGGACATGTTTTTTTTTATCAATAAAGAATAGATTGAGTTTGTTGATTATATGGTTGTGTCGTGAAAAGCCTAAGTTGGTTTTATGGCCATTATTAAGTCTATTTCAAACTTAGGACTGCAATAGTGTTCTCCTACAAAATTGTTGCTTCAATTGTAACTTCTATAACATTGCACAAAAATTATTCTTAGGTGGCCTTTGTTCAAGTTTACTTTAATGATTTTTGGCAGAATTATTGGACTTTTAACAATGAAAGGACTCTATCTTTTATTATTCTAGATATTTTGATAAAAAGTCTTATGAAAATGTCAGCTTGAAAAAAAAAAACATTTTAGCCAAAGTCTTTCAGTATGTGTAAACAGGTTTACAAACAGGCCAAGATAATGTCTGTATCTTTAAATAGGTTGAGAAACTGCCAACCTGTTTCAGATTTGGCAACAGGTCAACAGAGTTTATTCAGTGCAGCCAGATATGTGTCATAATTCAATCAGTGCAGACAGGCACAAGGCACGTGATCAGCTTATGGGTGTCATGTTAACACCTCATTTGCACCATGTGATCACCTCATGGGTAGCATGTAATCACATCATGAGTACCATGAGATCACCTCATGGGTGTCATGCCACTCAGGGCTGCATGTGGAGCCAATCTGTGAGCTAATGCAATGGTGTGACTACTATTTCAGATTTGGCAACAGGCCAAAGGTCAGTCTGGATCTATTTATAGCTTTGGCAGACTGCCAACTGTATCAGATTAGGCAACAGGTGAAGAGTTCACTCAGTGCAGCCAGGTATAGGTCAAGAGTTCACTCAGTGCAGTAGCTTCATTCTATTTATAGATTATGCAGACTGCCCACTGCATCAGATTTGGCACCAAAGTTCAGCATGGATCTATTTATAGCTTTGGCAGACTGCCAACTGTGTCATATTATGCAACAGGTCAAGAGTTCACTCAGTGCAGCCAGGTACAGGTCAAAAGTTCATTCAGTCTAGCCAGGTGCAGGTCAAGAGTTCACTCAGTGCAGTAGCTTGAGTCAGCAATTTGTTACAGTTCATTCGGGGCAACTGCCTTTCTCACCTAATCCTGGTCAGCCCAGTGCATCAGACTGAAGGTAAGTCTGATGTATGGCCTGATATTTTGATCTGTCTATGAGTCTTTGATGGCTTCCTCGTTCACAAGACAGGTGTCGCCACCTATAGTGACTTTTGCACAGTGTATGTGTCTGCTTATTTCTACAGAGGAATTTGATATATCAGACTGAAATTGGGCATATTTATACATAAAGGATAGCTTTGTCGTATACAAGACTGATGGTGCCACCTACAATAATTTTTGCACAGTGTATGGCCCTGCTTATTTCTCAGGAGGGGTTTTATGTATCAATGTAAAATTGGGCATATGTATATATCTCTGATAGATTTGTTGTATACAAGACTCGTTGTGCCAGCTACAATCATTTTTGTGTTGTGTGCAACCATACCCAAATTTCAGCAGTGATATTTTTGTAATTTTTTCTTATTCAAAATGTTTAGTGCTTGCATTGTTCACAAACATTTTACACCTGTACTTGAAAAGTAATGGTCCAGCATTGAAGCATTATACCTGGAGTATATCCCATTGAACAGGTTCACATTAGGCCTGTAGGCCTTGTTATATAAGAACTTGTTAAATAAATATAGATTTTTATGGTTTACTGATCGGCCTCTATTAACATAAAACAACTCTAAGGTATGCATCATAAATACAAATTATGTCATAGTGTCTCTTCATTAAACCTGATCATCAGATTCTCTTTCAGAGAAAATTCCAGAAATATACGGTAAACACGACCATTGTCAACTTTAATCACTTGTATTTCAGAGCTGTCACTATTTCTGTCTCTTCATTAAAACATGGTTCTCCTCCAGAGAACAGTCCAGCAAGATAACCATGAATATTGTAACTTTATATACTTGTATTTCAGATTTGACTTGGACAGATCAGGGAACATTGATGCCAATGAACTGCAGAATGCTTTCAGTACTTTTGGATACAGTCTGTGAGTGAAAGAATTAGTATTAGATTTCAAAATTGCATTTCCAATCTTATACAATGGTACTTTTGTGTACATGTTTGTTCCTATGGTTTGCATGTTGAACAGTGTGTTAGTGATCTATACTCCCTTCAACAACCAGCGTTAACCTGTTTTATATCAAGTACATTGTACGCAGACAATTTTCTTGAACACTTTATACGCCCGTCTATAAAGGGACGTATTATGATATACCCACTGGCCGTCCCTTAACTTTTAAGTGGTGCTGCAATAACTAACCAGGGCTTTGATGGATTTTCAGGAAACATAATCCACACATAATTAAGAAGGTCAGAGGTCACCAGGCTACTTTGTGGTGTTGCCACAAGAACTTACGAGGAATGTGATGGATACTGATCAAACTCAACAGAAATTTTAATCAATAAAATATCTCATATAAGTTCAATTTCCATCAAAATCCACACATATTTTATGAGGTCAGAGGTCACTGCACTGTAAAGGCATTGTGATGACTTACAAAAAATCCTATGGAATTTCATGAAACTCATTGTACATATTTACCTATCGGTATAGAGTTTTTCACCTCAATTAAATTCTCAGCAAATTCACACATATTTAATTAGGTCAGAGGTCACCAGGCTACATTGTACAGGCCAATTTGTGGTGTTACCGTTATAATGTACAAGGAATATAATGGATTTTGATAAAACTCAATAGAAAAATTAGTCAATATAATATATCCCCTGAGTTTTATTTCCAGCATAATCCATGCTTATTTAATGAGGTCAGAGGTCACCACACTTTGGTGGCACCACACAAACTTACCAAAAAACTTATGGATTTTCATATAACTCATTATAAATAATTAACAAAAACCGGTTTCTCAGCTGAATTACATTCTCAAAAAATTCACACATATTTAATGAGGTCAGAGGTCACAAATATGCAACGGGTGTATTATGCACCATTTGCTGTGCTGAGAACTGATTGGGAAATTAATCAACTATGAAAAAGATAATAACTATGTTATGTCTCATCTTAAATTCCTGTTGACAGTTTGAATAAAAAATACATGTATGTGAGATATATTTCACTGATCTTAACTCCCCAATTCACAAAAATAGTTTAGAAGTGATGTTTTAATGGAATCATCACTATATAAAAAACTAAGTGATGTGTATTATATCACTTTAACACTTTAACACTTTATTGCAATTTGAAAGGGGTTGCTGTGAAATTAATATATGGATGTTAGTAGTATAATCACAATACATCAGGTAGAAATATGTGTTAGTTTCTCTTGCCCCAGAAATCACACACTTTCATTACTATATTTTAGATGATTTGGTTAAAAACAAATTGGTTTGAATGGAATGAAGTAAATACCCAAATGTGGAATGGAGTGTATTATTTCAGTTTTGAACAAATAATGGTTATTATGGTACCTTTTTGAAAATTTAATTCTTTCATCTGCTAGTGTCATATCCATAAGGTTAACACAACTGTTATGGGGCATGCTTTTATATGGATTAGAAATTAGGAATACAATTGAATGTGAATATTGATATATATTTAATATATTAATAAAATATGGTGTATTTTGTGAACAATCGATAGTTTTATAATGTCATTTTAAAATGTTGATAACGTGTAATCTGCACAGGTATATCTGCCTTTTATGGCTGACTGTATATTCTTAACTTTCCAGTTCACCTCAGTTTTGTGGGATGTGTGTGCGGGTGTTTGACAGACAGAATTCACGCACAATGAAGTTTGATGATTTCATCCAGTGTTGTGTCATGTTGAAGACATTGACGGACAGCTTCAAAGAAAAAGATAAAAACAGAACTGGCATCATTAACATACATTATGAAGAGGTAACCACCTAATTATTTTATCCAACTGAGGAATCAGTCAGTGGGGAGACTCCCATAATCATAGTTCTTTATTGACACTGAAAAATGTCAAAATTGGATTCTGTCACGCAGTTGTGCCTGCAAAATACCATTGATGTCCTTCCAACCCCCCATGTGTGAAGCATAAAATTCTGCCATTTCTGACAAAACTGCAAATATTTGCACACTTTCAATCTGTCCTTGTTGATAATAGCTTACAATCATAGCGAAACCATCTTTAACCCCCTACGTAAACTTGTGTCTTCAACTTTGACCAGTGCAAAATACCTTCACCATTTTAGCTCAGCTGACAAATTTATCTGAGCTATATATATAGCAATCATCCTTTGTCCATCTTCCATCTGGCCATTTGGCTATTAACAGGCACAACTCATAACCATTAGACCTAGGAACTTCTACTTAGCAAGTTCCAATTCAAGTCTCCTTGGAAACCTGAAATTAGGTCATGGTGACCTATGGGCTAAAAACATGGTTTTTTGCATGGGCACAAGTCAGGGCACAAATCTTAACTGTTGCACACAGAAACTTCTTACTTAATGTGAAGGTAGGTCATTGTAAAATCGCCTTAGAAACCTGAAATTACAGATTACTGTGACCTGTGTTCTGTAAGTGGTAGGGGGAAAACATGATTTGAGTACCCTGAATGTCTGATGGGCACAGATTTTATCTGTTAGACCGAGAAAATTCCAACATAATATCCAGGGAGGTCCTAGGCAAATATCCTTTGAAATCTGAATAAAATCACTGTGACCCCTTTTCTGCAAGCTATGTGAAAGAACATGGTTTGAGCACCTCATAAATAAGACAAATCTTAGCAGTTGAAACTAGAAACTTCTGACTTAACATTGTGGGAGTTCCTGATAAAATCTTGTTGGGCAAGAAAATTAGGTCACTGTAACCTATTTTCTAGGGACTATGGGAAAAAAACATGTTTTTTGCACACACTGTAAGTCATTCTACCCACTGGTAAAGGTTCTTAAACAAATATTTTGCACAACATCATGATTAATGCATGCATTGCCTATATAACTCTGCTGAGCATCATGGTCCATGGGCCTCTTTAAATTAAGAATTAATTTCTTGATCTGGATTTGTACAATTATTTAGTCAATTAAACAGGCTGTAGTCTTTCAAATCATTTTCTACAATATCTTCAATAGCAATTTGGCTCAACACTAAACAGGTCTCAGTGATAAACATATTGTTTAAGGAACACTACTGGTAATGTGTATTGGTAATGTTTATGTGCTTTGACCAGATTAGAGCCCTGCTGCCGCTGTCTTTTATCTACTGTTTTAACATGTTTCATCAGCTTCTTTGATCTGAATTACTTTTTTTTAATAACATTCTTAATTTTAAATTCTTTAATTTACATTTTTTTAAATTCTGTGTACATGTATTATTGGATAGCATTGAGTACCCAGTTGACTTCACAATACATAAAGTAAATTATTAATATTATTATTAATTATTGGTTTCTGAAATTTAATCATAAATTTGATTGATTTTGCAGTTCCTGAGAATGGTACTTGACAACACAATTGTTTGATTCATCCAACAAAATCCAGGAGAGGCTTGAACTGTGATGGTCGAAGAAACACATGTATCACCAAAAGCTATCACTTTTCAGTATTCAAAATATTACACTTTCTCCACATGCAGATCTAATGATTTGGTCAGTCACTTTTAATGAAAATGTACCTAAGGATTGCCCCTCTAATGTGAGGACAGTAGGAATACATACCTGTAGATCTAAAAGAAGTTACTGGTAGAAATGAATTTAAGTATCTTCTCCTTAGTGAAAAAAAATCAATGTGAACTAAGTAGAATTAGGTTCTATCAATCTGAATTCATCTTATGCAGCTTCTTGAAGCATTGAGGATGACAGTAATGCCCTCTGGGAAATACAGAATTTGTTTTCTTTAAATTAGTTTCAAGTATGCAGCTGAATCCTTTATACTGCTTCTTATGTGAAATGGCTTAAATATGTTTTGTGCAATGCAGAAAAGTTAAATTTGTTCCAACATGTTCCATGCATTCACATAGGCATCTGAATATGTGAAACAATATAACAACATGCTGACACAAGCATCCATGATCATGCTATGATCTAATGCTGTTTCAAAACTACGCCATTTTATTATTTTAACTTAGCAGTAAACAAAGCTGCTCATGGTATGCATTATAAACATTTTGAAACCTCTTAGGAGGGTTCAAAATGTTTGACTCAAATTGATTTAAAATGCTTATGGTTGCTTTGCAAATGCTCAATTTGTATCCAAAATGACTTGAAACCAAAAAGTTGCATTAGAAATGCACATATGTATCTATACTGTATAAAATGTATTAAAGTTTATGATTATTTCAAATTTCTTACACATGGAAGAGCAAAACCATGTATCCAAACCAGTGTAGAATTTTATAATGTTTTCAAGTAAATCTTGCATTAATTTTGATACAAGTTCAGTAATGTGATTGAAAATGAATTGTAATATGGTAATGTTTAATTTAATTATTACATTTGGATAATTGAACTTACAGTAGAATGTATGGATATATCAGGTCATTGTAAAATGTTGATTTATGTTAATGTGCCATATATTATAGCTGAAACACGCCATGCATGTTAGAAAGATGATAATGTTTTATTGTTCAACTTGATATTTAACAATGATGTCCCACCTATTGGTAATAAAAAGATGAAAATTGGCATTGTTCACACAGGTTATTGCTTTTTAGGCTGGAGCAATATACTAGTGATATATCAGAGTTTTTAATCAATTTTAATGTCATTGCCTCTGACAAGAATTAGTGCTTTTATCATTGGCTGTGACAAGAATCAACACTATTATCTTTGACTGTGGCAGGAATCAATACAATTATCATTGGCTGTGACAGGAATTGATCCAATTATCATTGGCTGTGCCAGGAATCAATACAATCATTATTGACTGTGGCAGGAATGAATACAAACATCATTTGTGGTGACAGGAATCAATACAATTGTTATTGGCTCCGACAGGAATCAATACAACTGTTATTTTCTCTTACAGGAATCTATGCGAGTATCAATGACTCGGATAAGATTCAATTATCATTGGCTCTGACAAGAATCAATAGAAAAATCAATACGGTCCTCCCAATATGGTTCTGCAAACAGAACAAGTGTTTTTGGTTTCCATCACATTGGACATTTTGTAATTGTGAGAATCTGTCAATAAATTTTGGACTAATTATGTGCAGTAGAAACGTAGCCTTTTTCTGGAGGCTTTATCAATACAGTGCAGTACTTCGTATATCGCTTGAAAGTGACAAAGTTGCTGCAAGGTGTATTCAGTGTGATAAATTTTACTTGCTCTTTATTTATGGAATATCATATTTATATGATAATCTTGTGCCAAAGGATATTATTAATATTTCTCTGGGAAGGCCTGATTTTATATATAATGAATTGCCAATGGGTAATCCGTATCAAACTCTTCGTAGCTTGTTCCGTGAGAGATTAATTATTTATCCTGTCCGTTCTTCTCTGTCAGTCAAGGACTTAAAAGTTATATAAACCCGCTGAACCAAGGTTTTATACTGTAACAATGTGATGGTTTGCTAATGTGTTATGTCAATCCCTCTGGATTAAATGGGAAAAAAATTATAAAATCTCACAAGAAAAAAGTAGAAAATTGTCTGAAAAAGTATGATAAATGTAAAATTTAATGTGAAACAGTTTTTGTACAATTTTACAGCATGCAATATTTCTCCACACGTTTCTGGTATGAAAGTGTATATATATTCCAGTATTACGTAAATCCAGTGACATTGGCAAGATCACCAAAAACAATATCGCTAATAAATGCCACTATTATGAAATTTTAATGGAGGATGTCCACTGCACTCAATTTGTTCAGGAACACAGCCTATAATTACAACCTGAAGATGATAATTGTAGAAAAGAAAAGAAAAAAGTTGTAACCCGTGAAAAGGTAAGAAAAGATTTAAAAAGTCTTGCCTGAAAAACGTATGGAGTGGCATGCAGCACCGTTATAATTATATACATAGAATACCACACATATATATTACATGACAGGTATGTTTCCTTGGTCCTAATGTTTTATATATAATTGTGATGTCTTTTACCTTCAGTGCCTAACGCTGGTGCTCATTCCTTAAACCAATCATGAGGCTAAGGTTACAGGGGCGTAAAAATAATTGTATGTAATCTTTAGGAACTTGTATATCCTACATAAAATATAAGATGGGTGTAAAATTAAATCCTGCATGTGACTATATAGGATAGCCTAAAAGGTGAAGCTGAGATGCCTTAGTCTTATTGCTGCTTTTCAACTAAACAGGACTTGTTTCATTCGGGGGCTTGGTATAATTAGGACCTTCACATAATTAAACTTAGTGCGACTTGTCGCGTATAGTTCTTTACATTAAAAACTTGTTGAAATACACTTGTTCAATTTAGTTTGATTTTAGAACCGCAGTGTTGATTTAAAAATAAAATTGAATGAAATGTGGAGATTGAAATTAGAGCAGATGTTATCATCCAATTGGTATGAGACTTGCCATTTGAATACCGCGGTAAATAAACGTTTGACATGGGGTCACGTGATCTTTGCAAAATAACATCTTTGAACTCATAAGACGGAGTTATTTTCGGGTGACTCTTAACTTCACAGTTAAATTTCGGAATCCCACCAAAGAAGGTCGTCATTTTATTATACAAGAACGACATGAAAATGGGGAACAGTTTTCTGTCTCCGTTTTTCCTCCACTATTAATTAGGCCATATGATACAAGAAGCCTCGCATTTAGTTGGGCCAAAAAGTGAAGCTAAATAAGCATTAATGCGGTCTCACGACTATATAAGTAATTTTTCTTCCAAGTCCCAGTGGGTAATATATATATATATATATATATATATATATATATTTATATATATATATATGTATGTATGTATGTATGTATAAATGGTAAAATGGTCTGAAGGACATCCGGTCTCCGTTTTTCCTGATGCACAAAAGTTGGTTTTTATGGTCTTTTTTTTGGGGCAGGGCAGCAACTTTTTTGCTTATAAATGTCATATGATACAAAAACCTCACATTTAGTTGGGCCAAAAAGTGAACCTAAATAAGCATTAATGCGGTCTCACGACTATATATAAGTAATTTTTCTTCCAAGTCCCAATGGGTAATATATATATATATATATATATATATATATATATATATATACACATACATATACATACATAAAAGGTCTGAAGGACATCCGGTCTGCGTTTGTCCTGATGCACAAAAGTTGGTTTTAATGGTCTTTTTTGGGCAGGGCAGCAACTTTTTTGTCAAATTGTTTTGCATAATAAATTCGGTTACTAATAAACCTACAAATTAATTCAGTACCCTCGGCCGCAGTGTGTGTAAAGTGAGAGCGCCACTTTAGCAATGTATTCAAACGCAGATAAAACTGTTATATCACAGATGAATTGTTAATCAATATGTCAGACTAGTGTATCATCTTTTTTTTTAATTTTGTAAGTTTATTTTTATATTCGAAAGAAAACTTGCATATATAGTGTATAACAAGTGGGTTAAACACTATCATATACGCCGTTTTTTTACTGGACCTAGGCGTAACTGAAAAAAGTTGTTTTCACAAATAGGGCTAACACGAGGTGCATGTAACCGGGAAGTGCTAATTAAGAGGGCATAGCATAAATCGTAATCTCAACCAGGTCAGAAATATATTGCTGGATTTGGTTTGGGCTCTGTTGGCAGCATTTTGCTCAGGAGCTGTGCAAGGATCAATGGTAATTGTTATGATGTCGTTTTATTTATAAGTTTGGTTTCCATTGTAACTATTACAACGTCATTACGTTCTAGTACTATGACGTCATTAAGTTTGATTTCCAAAGTAGGCTAAATGTCACTGATAACAAACGTCTCATCCACATGATACGAGTGGATTCCGATATCACGGAAACTGCATATAGCATTTAGTGGTGTGTGTACATATACTGTCAGCCAGCATACATATAGTTAATGGTAAACTAGCTGAAACGGACATAAGTTGCCCTAAAATAGTGACAGCATCTTCGCCAGATAATTGACTAACCCTTCTGAGGCTTAATACCCTTGCAAAATCCATTTATATATACTGGAAAGACTAATTTAGCTCTCAGTGAATATTTTAATAATTATGTAAATGAACATTTCGCGAATTCATCATATTGCACCTGCCGGCCAGTATTATATATTCTCTTTATATCCCTGTTAGCTGGATATGTGTAATTCCTGTGTGTTTTAGCGATTTCATTGTCTATATTAAGTCAGTTATAATTGATTAATAGAATAATCATGAGATTAGACTGACGTTTGTAAATGTGCTACATGTCATGGGTTATTTCTGTTGTATAGGTATAACGTTATACTAAGATTATAAAATTACAACTATACGACTTAATGGAATACACATTGACGTAAGTGACTTTGATTCCAGTGTATTTCTCTTTATATGAATAAGAAACTTGTATATGTACGCGGCATGTATATCTGAATCAGATGACGGATTTGATAAAATTTGTAGATTAAATTTCTTTTAAACTTTTCTTTTGTATTTGATCATTTATTTAGATGAGAAGTTATGCAAGTTATATTAGAAATCTGCATTCTAAGGAATGTAAGCCTCCGCCAAGCGGGGGTCCCTAGTGTGTGATGCGCCCAAAACAATAGCTTGCGTTCACTTATTCCCGAGTTCATTCGTACACAGGCGACTCTACATTTGTGAATATTTCATTGACGTTTCAGATTCATATGCCGGTACATAAACACCAAAATCCAATCGATTCTTCAATGGCCAGTTCCCGAAATGCCCTGAAAATGTCATGAGATTCCGTTCGTGATTCATGTTGAGATCAAACAAATACTCGTACGGACGGAGATGAACACATACCCTCATGGCAGAGGCAGTATATATCGGCATATGGAAATCTTAAATCAGCTTGTTTTAGATTTAGGACAAAACCTGGTAGCTATGGTATTCATCCGTTTCGCAGAAGGTGTCTGGTTCGAATCTCGTCCGAGTGTCCTGCAGATGACGGTGAAAGCTAAATAAAATTTAGTTATTTGTCTTATCGACATGGCACGACTTCTTGGTTATTCCTAGTCTCATGCAGTGGTTTCATAGCGTAATAAGGTTGCGCTGAAAAGACCAAATAATAACGTGATACACAAATTATGCACAGAAATGGGCCAGAAGACGAAATCTGTTTAAATTTACCTTTTTCTATAAACAGTAAACTTGGCCTTGGGCCATCCTTTGGTCCAAATACTTTTAAAGTAATCGATTACAAATACAATTACTTTCAAAGTAATCGATTTCAATTACAATTTCTATATGTTTTCAGAAAAGTAATCAATTACAATTACTTCTTCAAGCTATCGCAATAACTTTTGCATTTACGTTGTGTTTTTGGACCATTTATCTCATGCAAGAACAGCAACTGGGTTAGAGATTGGTTTGAGCTCTTTAACATATTTTTACAGTCGTTATACAGGATATGTTCATAGATTCATTGTTTAGGGGTAATGTCATATCAAATTAAATATGTCATAGTCGCCACAAAATGGATCCCGATCGTTGTATATCAATGAAGCTTGTTGTAAAGAAAAAAGAAAACATCAACTAAACATTATTATTAAGACACAAACGTGTGTATGTGGCTTTGGGTCACCTCTAAACGGATATAAACTGGGCAATTTCGATGGTGTGGTAAAAAAAGGGGGAAAACAGGTTTAACATTATTATAAAGAAAAGCTTGCTATGTGGCTTTAGGTTACAACTAAACAGATAGAAACTGTGACATTTCAAAAACAGCGGTTTCTGTATATTTTTTACATAAAATTCATAACGTCTTCTTGATTCCCCCATACAGCTGCTAATATTGTCAATTTACCACCCATCCTACATTTAGTAGTATATTTGATAACATTTTAACCTTTTTTATTCACAGTCTTAACATTTTAGTGTAGAAGAGTAGTAGACACACCCTTGCGTGTAAAAAAAAATCGACAGGATTATAAACAATAGTCACCATTGTCATGTCTTGCATTGGGATGTATTTTATATTGTGAGCCTTTGGGCCGGTTTTTACGAGAACCAAACGGGTTAGGGTTCTCGGGTTTAAATACAAATCCTGGTATACCCTAGATCGTGTTTGTGTGTAACTGAAATTTAATGAGAATAATACAAGATAGATTTATCGAGTAAGGGTCAATGGATTGTCTTGAAATTTTGTGTGGCCCTACATCTCCGATATCGTTATCGGGCACACTGATGGCGCCATTACCAACTTTTATTTCATGTAAACACATAAAATTGGCAGTGTCTTTGAGAGGCCATGCCTTCACATCCTTGAAAAGGTGGGATTAAGCAACGAGCAGATTGCGCCGGCTCCGAGTGAAGACGTTTAAAGGTGGTCGAAGTCCTCCTGTGTCAGTTTTTTTTTGCGCCCATGAAGACATGCAACACACCCGGTATCCCGGCGGATTTGCATCACAAGAGTCTGAGTGTATGTGTTCCAAACAGCACCGTCACTCCAGGATACCCAACGTCCACCATCCGTCAACATGAACAAAACAGGATCTTTCTAACGGTCTAAACCCTTTTGAGCACCATTAGCAACGAAAGTGTAACGGCTTTTAAAAGCATAAAAAAATTCAAAATGAAGAGGTATCATTAATTGTAATCTTCATTTTTTAGATTGGAACATATCTTTATTGAAATGACCTTGAACGAATTTGAAAAGTCATTGGGCATACGTGGTGACATTATGCGTGTATGACATGTTAAAAATCAGCTTGATCTTTTAATTAGATAATCAGTTAAATAAACAGAAAATTTGAAACACAGTTACCATTCATTGTGTACCTAAATTAAATTCATGTTAAGTGAAAACATGAACGGCTCATTGGACGCCGAGATCATCCCTTATATCACAAAAGCCAATTCTGTATTTGGCAGACCCTGATCACCGAATCGTACTCAGTACAAAGAAAACTGTCACCTGTAATGCTGAAGCAAAAGCCAGTAGCTTCAGAAGGTTATACTTTTCGGGATTTCCTTCGGTTGTGTCACCTGCTCCATGACGTCAGGGGTTCAGGGTAAACTTATTAAATCGGCATGATTTTCTTATCAAACCACACCAATCTCGTGCGGTAAGTGCTGTTATAACGTCATAAACGTATGTTGCATCACAAAGGCTAAAAGCACGTGTAGGTTTATTTGTAGACGCCCACTGATTACAACTGCATGAGAAGGCAACAAATGATGAAAGAAGAAGATCAAACCACAGCAATCTCGTGCGGTAAGTGCTGTTATGACGTCATAAACGTATGTTGCATCACAAAGGCTAAAAGCACGTGCAGGTTTATTTGTAGACGCCCACTGATTACAACTACATGAGAAGGCAACAAATGATGAAAGAAGAAGATCAAACCACAGCAATCTCGTGCGGTAAGTGCTGTTATGACGTCATAAACGTATGTTGCATCACAAAGGCTAAAAGCACGTGCAGGTTTATTTGTAGACGCCCACTGATTACAACTGCATGAGAAGGCAACAAATGATGAAAGAAGAAGATCACTGAGGTGATATGACAAAGTTATGATTTTATTCACAGCATCCATGGTAAAATCCAAACGTTAAGGTTACGCCGGACATTTTCATGAAGAAAAAGGCATGCTTAGTATAGCAGTAATAAAGATGTACCCTTCATCATCTAACGAAAAACTGCCAGATAGCTTAAGGGTCCCATTGAAAAGCATGGAAAAAATATATGATGTCTTGCACCAAATAGTTAATGACTCTGTCAAGGATTCATTGGTAAGAATTAATTAAACATAAATACCTGAAAAAAGTAATACCATCTAGAAAGAGGTTGTTTTTGCAATGCAAAAGCCGACATATATCTCCCCTCTCAATGGGCCTCCCATTCAGAAATTTGAGAAAAAAAATACAAACTACAACAAATAATTTCTTTTCCGGCTGCATTAACTGTGAAAATGAAGATTAAGGCCAAGGTTTTTAAACATTTCCGAGATTTTGGTAGACACATTTCACGAGTCAAATTTCAGGAAAATATACTGAGTGGTTCAAAAGTTATAGCGTTCACAAATTATTTTCCGGCTGATTTGACCTTGAAGATCTAAGTCAGGGTCCCCGGTTTTCTAAACTCGTCAAAGAACTTGGTTAAACAATTAGTTTTTCAAATTTGAGTAAAAGTTATGCGATACTTCAAAATTTATGGGGTTCACAAAAAAATATTTCGGCTTATATGAAAAGTCAAGGTCACTGATTTTGAACTCGTCCGAGATATTGGTTTAAACAATTTGAATTTTTAAAAAATATCGCGTTCACAAGATATGACACAGACGAGGACACCGATGACAGACCAAACACTAAATGTATGCCTGCCCCCCCCCCCCCCGGAAATTAAGGAAACATAATTTGAAGAACAATAATTATTTCTGCCAACCTTTACATTAATGTTTGTAATAATTTACATTAAAATATTAATATTGAGCTGACCTATTTAAAGACAGTTTACCTACAAATTAGATAACTCCATCGTAAAAAATAATGGTCAATCAAAATTACTTGGACTGTTTTCTTGTTTCTATTTGTTTCAGTGGTTGTGTGCTTTTTGATTCACTACATCGCCAGGGATGAAGACGAGGAGGTCGCTTTTGTTGGTGACCACCCTGCACTTGGTCAGTGGGATGTTGGCAAGAGCATGACGCTGACTAACGCCCCAAGGGGTCACCACCCCACAGTGGATGGGGTCGCCGACATGCTCCATGGTGTTACAGGCCATCGTGAGGTCTTAAAACAGTGGCTCCCTCTGCTGGGAAGGAAATGTTGCCAACAGACAACTCTGAAAACTTTTGCATAAAGCAAAAGTGAAATGATAGTTTGAAGGATTAGGTAGGATATCGCTCCTTATCATGTCCCTTCAATTTCAACCGATTCAGCGGGACTTGGTTGTCAGGTTACATGCTTTAACCGTGAATGGACAATGTTATTGGGAACTTTATTTTATTTTCAGATCTGACTATCAGTGGACACTGGGAGGTTCTGATGGAGAAGTGATCAGATCGGATCTACTTAAAGTAACCTTCCCCTCTCACTCCGGGAGCTACACAGTGGAGTGACCTTTTTCTGGTCCACAGGTGCCAATCATGCTGGTACCGTCTGCTTGGAAGACAAAACAGGAAGCTCTGTCTGTCAGCAAGGACCACCCAGGGTTTGATCAAGTTTACTTTCAATTGTGAAGGAGAAGCCAAGGACCTATTTAAGTTATTTTATATTTTAACACAGATACAACTGAATTAAATACCGTACACAACAGATCAGTGTTGTGTTCAAACATATTATGTCCGTACGCATAATACGTAATTGAATCTTTAAAATATTTGAAAATTCAAATGGGTCAACCTTTCCCTTTTCAGACTTTATTCAATGTGTTTTTTTAATGTCATCACTCATTGATAAAAATGGAAAAACAAATACCCTAAAAAAGTAATAATAACATGAGGTTGTTTTTGCAATACCAAAACCGGCATATATCTCCCGTATCTTTGTGAAAAAAATACAAAGTACCTCGAAAGTCACATAATTAACAAATAATGCCTATTCCGGCCGAATTGACCTTGAAAATGAAAGTCAAGGTCACCGGTTTTAAACACTTCCGAGATTTTGGTAGAAACATTTCACGATTCAATAGTTTTAGCGTTCACAAAAAATATCTATTCCGGCTGATTTGTCCTTGAAGATCCAAGTCAAGGTCACAAGTTTTCGAACTCATCTAAGAACTTGGAGAAAACAGTGTTTCAAATTTGAGGAGAAAATATGTGATACTTAAAAATTTATGGGGTTCCCAAAAATATTTCGGCTTGTATGACCATGACGATGAAGGTCAAGGTCACCGGTTTTCGAACTCGTCTGAGATGTTGGTATAAACAATTTGAATTTTATATAAAATATCGCGTTCACAAGATATGACACAGACGACTTCGATGACAGACCAAACACTGTATGCCCCCCCCCCCCCACGGGAAAGGAGACATAATTTGAAGAAAAAATATTTATTTCTTCCAACCTTTACAATATTGGTTGTAATATTGTACATTTATATATTTATATTGAGCAGACTTATTTAAAGGCAGTTGACCTATAAATAAGATAATTCCATTGTAAAATTTAATGGTCAATCAAAATTACTTTGACTTTTTCTTGTTTCTATTTGTTTCAGTGGTTCTGTGCTTTTTGATTAACTACATTGCCAGGGATGTGGACAAAGAGGTCGCTTCTGTTGGTAACCACCCTGCACTTGGCCAGTGGGATGTTGGCAAGGACCTGATGTTAACCAACGCCCCCAAAAAGGATAACCGCAGTGGGTCGGGGTCGCCAACATGCCGCATGGTGTAACTGAATTAAAGGAAATCGTGAGTCCAAAAACAGTGGCTCCCGCTGCTGGGAAAAAAACGTTGCCAACAGACAGCTCTGAAAACTTTTGCATAAAGCAAAAGTGAAGTGAAAGTTTGAAAGATTAGGTAGGATATTGCTCTTTATCATGTCCCTTTGATGTCAACTAATTCAGCGGGACTTGATTGTCAGGTTACATGCTTTAACCGTGAATGGACAATGTTATTGGGAACTTTATTTTATTTTCAGATCTGACTATCAGTGGACACTGGGAGGTTCTGATGGAGAAGTGATCAGATCGGATCTACTTAAAGTGACCTTCCCCTCTCACTCCGGGAGCTACACAATTGAGTGGCCATTTTCTGGTCCACAAGGTCCCATCATCAAGGCCATCATACCGCCAAGAAGTGCTGGTACCGTCTGCATGGAAGACATAACAAGCAGCTCTGTTAGCAAGGACAACCGAGGGTTCGATCAAGTTTACTTTCAATTGTGAAGGAGAAGCCGAGGGCCTTTTTTAAGGTAAGGTTTAATTTTTAATTTTAAAACAGATACAACATTGAATTAAATACCGTATACACAACAGATCAGTGCTGTGTTCACACATAATATGTCCGTATATAAATATGATAATAATGTAATAAGAAGATGTTTATCGGTAAATCAAATCATTTGTGAAAAACAGATAAATATTCACCCAGGGCAAACTCAAGGGTATTTAAATCATATAAATTAATTTGATGTTTATTGATAACCAAAGAACAAAGTCTTTTATAATTTCTACTTTGTTTCAGTGATCTTGTGCTTTATGATGCGCCACCTAGAAAAAAAAAAGGAAGATGAAGAGTTGGTGCTTGTGGGTGATCTATGTGGCCAATTGGGCGGTGGTCGATCTCGAGGGTGTCCAGTTTGTGAACGCCCTCAAGGGTTCACCTCAGTGGGTGGGTGTTGCCCACATGCCTCATGGGTCAACCCACTCATTCCAGACGTGGTTCTAGATCTGTCTGCTGGGAAGACAACGTGATCAACAGACAGCTCTGTCTGCCAGCAGGGACCACACAGGGACTCATCAAGTTCCGTTACAATTACTAAGTGGAATCCTAGGATCTATCACAAGGTATTTTACTTTGTCATTTATAAAGGGTCATGAGTGTTCATCATATACCATCTATCCATATATATTTTGTTTTACTTCAATGACGAATTCAGTTAATATAATATTATATTATATTATATTAAAATATTTATTATACAATATTTTAAGTCATTATTTATTTTAGAAGACATCAGCAGCCACCAGCCTCTGTCCCCCTCACTGGCGTCAAGGGATCTATGAAAATATGATTTTGTGACCGAGACACATACCAATAAGTCAAAAGAGAGCGCTGCGGTCGTAAGCGCCCTTGATACTATATTGTTATTGAACAATAGCAATCCTTAAAAATGGTGAATAATATAATTATGGTCTCTTGAACTCAAAGCACTGATACCGTCTGCTGATAATATAAAGTTGACAGAAGACAGCTCAGCTGGCGACCACACAGAGTCAAGTTAAAATTGGCTTCATTGCGGAGAGATGCACAGCAATTGTCACTAGGTATTTTTATGCATGTTGAAATTTAAAAACAAGTGTGACTATTAATAACAGCAGAATAAAGCTATACTGTGTATAATCATTCATAATATGAGTATATGTAGTTTTACATTTAGATACTGTGCTTTAAAGCGCTACTGCATAATCAGTATATAAATTGCATTACCTGTTAACGATATTTAATAGTAAGCTAGAGTTTATATAATAATCATATTATGGATAATGTGTTATATTACTTTTCGGTTTAAATTTAGTTCATAAGCCATTCAGTTGATTAATATAATAATATTATGTCTATCTTTAAGCAAAGGCGCTTGAATCCCTATATATATATATATATATAAACATGATTGTCGAGATATATATTATGATAAAAAAAGTATTTCTATCCATGGGCGTGAATACAATCTCCACTTTTCTGTCTGAAATCGCGTCAGAATACTTTATTATCATAATATATACTTTGATAAACCGTATATATCATGTTTATAGGGATTCGAGCGCCTGTGCGCTAAGTCACATCATTTAAGAAAAATAAATTAGTATTTATTTTGCGCCAGTTCATGACATAACGTGAAGCCTAATTAAATCATATGAATTACAGTGATGTTTATTGGATAACCAAAGTAAAATTGTTTTCTTATTTCTACTTTGTTTCAGTGATCCTGTGCTTTATGCTCAACTATCTGTCCAAGGAGGAAGATGAAGAGGTAGTGATTGATGGAGATCACCCTGGACTTGGCCAGTGGGATGTGGGCGGGGTGCGTCCAGTTGGTGAACGCCCTTAAGGGTTCCCCTCAGTGGGTAGTGTTTCCCACATCCCTCGTGGGTATACCCACTGTAAGGAGAGAGTATATACAATCGAAAAGTGGCTCACTCTGCTGGGAAGACATGCAACGTGGTCAACAGACAGCTGTGTCTGCCAGCGGGGACCACACTCATCAAGTTCAGGTTCAATTAAGTTGAATGTAAGGAACTGTAACAAAGTGTTTAATCATTATTTTATTTCATGTAACTATGTCAACTAGATAAATGAAAACCGAAGTCAGCGAATTAATTCCGACACTGGCGCACGGAAAACGACGGAAAACGGATATAAGCTATTGATCCGCTTTTCATTCGCTTCCCACGTGTGATAGGTTCTTTAGGTAAATTTAAGTTATATAAATTATGTAAAATATTAAATCACTTATAATGTAAGCGGATGATGTCGTCCTGTTCTCACCCTCTGAGAAGGGATTACAGGCTTTGGTGGATGTCTGTTATGAATATGGCATATTGCATAATATTGCCTTTAACAAATCTAAAACAGTATGTATCCATGCTGTTTAACATAAAAACAGATGGGGAGGTGGCATTCCGTGCCTCAAGTTTGGTCAAGAAAAACTATAATTTGTCACACAAATGACCTACCTGGGTCATGTACATTAACTGTTCAGAAAATATAAGTGTATTTATTTCAAATCTACTGTGGAACCATGTGTTGCTCTGGCCTGTGCATGGTGTCGCTATAAGAGCATTTAGAGCGAAGCTGAGAATAGTTACGACTGTAGTGCATCCGAAATGTTTGTCACCAGTCACTTTCTTCGAAGGCCTGTTACAAAAAGCACGACATCCGATAAAAACACGCATAAATAATGTTAACAGTTTGTATGTGAGTACCATTAGTAATTTTGAAATATTGGGTAAATCATATCTATATAAACTGTATTTGTCTTCTACGTTCAGTTAACAAGATATTCACTGCTATTGCCACAAATTAGTGGATACATTATGTTCACCTTCATCTATATGCATGCATGTCTCTAGGCTGCTACCCTCCCCTCTTTCTCTCTCTATCGTCACGTCCTCCGTCACGTTATTGGACACGGGAACCAGTCTAGCATGTCTCAAGACTTTTGCACTATTATTTCCTGTATCATTGTCATAATACTCATCAGTATATAGACCAATGTATGTGTCTGAAATTTAAAAAAAAAATCATTCATTCATATATATATATATATATTAAAAAAGAAAAAGAAGATATATATATATATATATATATATTTATATATATATATATATATATATATATATATATATATATATATTTAAAAAGAAGATAGATATTAAAACTTCGCTTAACGACCTTGTTTTAGCACATCTCTTTCACGGTTCCAATCCTTTTTTGCTCTTCATATCAGACCTTAATAAGACAATTCGAGGTTTCGTATATATTTATATCTGTATATTTATATCATATTTTAAACCTTGTGATATAATTATATATATATTTTTTTCTTTTAGTTGTTCCTTAAATAAGAAGTATAAATCTTAAAGATGTATTATAATGCTTTTATTATACCTTATTGTATTTTATAAATGTACTATTTTATATATGGCTATGGCCTTAAATGAACACTATATCTAACTACATTAATATGTTGTTTCCCATCCGCATGTGACACGTACTGGGGTTTCAATTAATATTCGGGAAAGTTTATATATAAGTATATTTTTTGTTTTGCTTTACAAAACAAAAAACTGCATATGACAGTCACTGCCTAGTACAGCAGTTTGATTTTAGGCTGTTTCACAACTCTGTTGAACTGCCCTTTCGTAACCACCGACGAAGCTGAACTGAATATATTCTTGACGTCATCAATGACGTCATAGTAGGATGACGCGTAGATCTGCATAAAAATTGAGTGTACAAAACATAAATAGTGATTCATTTTAAATAGCATCCTCCTAGATCGCTTATTGTAAAAACAAGAATGATTATTACATCCGCAAAGGGGCGGGGGTTATGTTTTATTTTTTTTTTTTTGCTTTAGCTTGTTCGTTTGTTAGTGACCTTACTTAATAAGTTGTTGAAGGATTTTGATGAAATTTTCAGGATCACTCGGCAATGATAAAAGGGACAATTCTTTAGATTTTTGGGGTGATCCGGATCACATTCTGGATCCAGAATTTTTTAAAGGAAAAATGCTGCATTTCTGACTGTCATATTTAACGGGGTATAATGAGCTGTCTTGGCGGAGGTCTGCGCTCTGTTAATGCAGATTTCTACTTTAGTAATAAAACGACAGATATACTGAAGAGTCGTAACTGTAGGATTGGAAACATATAAATTATACCTAATAATACTGTTATAGGTGCACTCTGAAGTGCATGCATACACCGCTTAAGCGGGGAAATATTCGGATCTCAATTAACCGTGATTCGTATGCTGAGTGCAGCTAACCAGAGAATCTATTCGGATCCGGTTGAAAATTCAGTGCATATATTTTTCAGACAATTTTCAGAAAAAAATGCAATAATATAGATTAATTTGTATTTCAACCTCTCACAAAGAAATTTCTAACAAACTGAAAATGTTGATTGAATTGAATACTTTTAGATTTCTCTTAAGCGTTCGACTCCCTGTAACTTTATAATTTGTGTTTGTGTGGATGAAATTTGTTAAATGGTATATTCTCAAACTTTTTAAAATTATCATTGTACTCAAAATGCTCGGTTGATGACTGTTTGCATGTGGGATTATATATATATATATATATATATATATATATATATATATATAAATAATTGGATCTTCATTATCAGTAAGTAAAAGGCACGGATGTATATGCCAAGTCCACTTTTCTGTATATATGCCCACATGTAGTGCACTGTTATTTTCTTTGACAATAATGGGTTTTATAATATTTTATTAGGATACTTGTTTTGACTATGCATTGAATCCTCAAGAAGTTTTAGATGATAACTGATATAATATTGGTATACAAGAGAGTTTATCAAATATATAATGGCACAACAGAACTGGTATAATGTATGACGATAATTCTCATAACAATTGTTTTACTGTTGTGTTTTCAAAATCTATGTTGACAGTTCAATATTCATTGGTTATATGCATCGAACAAATCTGAAAGAAAACTGAAAAAGCTTATGAAAGATGCTCAGATCTTTGAAAAAAAAATAATAGAAACGGGCCAACAGAAAATATTGTATGGACAATAGCTAGAGAGTAAATAATGCTTGATATATGGTTATAATATTTTAGACGATGAGAGCCACTTATGATTGAAGAGTCCTTTGTTAAGGATGGGTGACTTATAATTCTTAGGATATGATATTCAACAGAATTAGGAGCAAGTTTTAGGAGTTACTATAGTCCATTTCACCACCTGCTGTCCACCTGGTTTTTGTAGATGATTTGCTTATAAGTTTATATTTTTCAATAATTTCCAAGAAAACAGTATATGGAAATGACAACCTAATATGGCAATTAAGAATTTTACTGTAAATCCCCCGTTTATGTTTCACAACATTTTAGTCTCTTTATCATGATCTGGCAGATATTATGTGTCCCTCCATAAGCAGCCATCCTTGTTTTAGCTGGTTATATTTTTTAGAGTGTTTACATGAGATCATCCAATCAGCAGCTTTCAGCTGAGGTTGTTTTTGCATGTGACCAGTGACCTTGACCGCTATAAGTGGGTCTGATATGTTGTAAAATGTAGATTGATTTCTCATATTTTCAGAAAATTCTGTTTCTCAAATAAGGCGTAAGTTAGGTATTTAGTTACCTTGTTGAAAATTAGGTTCTGTAATATCCTCTCCTCTACACTATAATTGTTTCCCTTGAAATGTCCCTTATAAAAATTTTCATAGCAAAAAACAGGTGGACATGAGGGGATGAAACGGACTATAGTATTTAATTTGAAAATGCATTTCAGATATACAAACGTGCAGACTATACTAAAGGTAATTTTCAATTCCGATTAAAAAAAAATTTCATTTGAAGACTGAATTTGTATTTAGTTTCTGTTGTACATTATAATTAAAAATATCACTATGATTTTAAAAAATATGCAAGAGTACTGCATAAATGCATCTTTTAAAGACATTTTATTATTTTTTGTGGTTAATTATTATTATATTATTTATACATTTTTATACTTTGTGACTGAGGCCTTATTAACATATCTAAGCTCTGTGTTCCTTACACAGTCATGGAAGCATTCTTCAATGCCGTTTGCTACTTGATATACAGTTAGGAATGCGCTTGGACCCAAGCAATGAGAAGTTATTTAACATTCAAACCGAATTTTTAAAAAATCTTTAATATAAATGATAGTTTTATTATCTTACATTAAAAAAAAGGACTGTTCATGCAGTTTGAACAGATTGGACCGCAAGCATGTATACGTCCGATTTATTTACAATATTTATGTTAAAATTATTACTCTCTAATATTATTTTTCTAATATTACCAGAAATTGTCTGAAAGTGCCTATCTTCTTCAAATGCATGCTTAAAATTCGACATATACTAATATACATTTCTAGCACTTCGTCTCTTCGAATAAATTGTACCGTCGCGCCCTAGTTGGCTCTATTTACCGTAAAGAATTATTTACACGTGCATATATAGTCGAATCACCAGAATGAGGAGCGAGGAATGTAGCATTGACTAACCCGTCCTCCATAGAGTCAAATGCTTTCTCGCATTCGGTTAGTGCACTAGGCCTATCTTCAGCAGTTTCTATTTTAACTTGCAGCTGATCCATAATTTGTACAGATTTGAATGGAAAATTAGCAGTTGTAATTCTATAATTGAGCATTTCTTAAATAGATTGTTCCTTTAACAGACCAGAAAAATGTCATGTCCATCGGAGTTAATATAAATATTATTACTGTATTATAATGAAAGATGATACACTTACATATATTTATATACTACCATAATCTGTTGCCTATTTAGTTCAAGTCATTCAGCAATG